>OZ035824.1:26722788-27322788 GCA_964034765.1 Knipowitschia caucasica
TTTTTAGAGTAATTAAATTAGAACCAGTCGCAGCAAATACGTCTGACGCCATGCTGAGTTTGCAAAGGCCTCTGCTGTCTGCTCCTTTCACACCTAAGACAAAGGCCTTCCTGTGTCTTGCGCTAAAACAAAAGGTGATGTTTGCATGATAATCTCAGCCCATGTGACGTCACGGTTTTGGGGCCCTGCTGTGCGCCTCCTGAGTATATGTATTGGTACAGTAGCTGTGCCCCGGCAGAGCTCACGATGCTAGACTGTATGTCGGCTCTCCGCATATATATGTGTAAAATAAATGTGTTTACATCTTTGATTTAAGACAAATACCTTTCCAGCTTTTTCCTTACTATGGATAGAAACTGCCACGACACTCTTTCTTTGACATTTGGTTGGTTTTCAGTCCATTTTGTACGTTTCTGCAGCGTAGACAGGTATTCACCTTTCCACCTTTTCCAAAACCTATCCGCAAGTTGTTGTACATGTTTCCATTGCTTTCCATACAACTGACTGGAGGAAAAGTTTCCAGACGGTGCAGAAACTGCGCTTGACTTTTGTGTTAACAACATAGCTGGTGTGAGTATCGTAGGACAGTCTGGATCTGTTGATACTGGGACAAGAGGTCTAGCATTCATAATAGCCATTACCTCAGACATGAATGTGCTTAAAACCTCATGTGTGAGACATGTTTGAACATTTTTTAATAACAATGCATCTAGGATACGCCTAGCAACTCCTATGAGACGTTCCCAGGACCCACCCATGTGGGACGCATGTGGGGGATTGAATGTCCATGAGCACCCCTTTTCTTGGAGGTACTTTCCCACTGCGGACTTGTCTGTGTCTAAACCAAGTTCTTTACACGCTCCCACAAAATTAGTTCCTCGGTCAGAGCGTAAAAGTTTAGCTGGTCCACGAATAGAGAAAAATCTCCTGAGCGCATTAATAAAGCTGTCTGTGGACATAGTCTCAATAAGTTCGATGTGTACAGCTCTTGTTGACATGCAAGAGAAAATGACAGCCCATCGTTTGTTATGTGCGCTGCCACCCCTTGTGCGGCGTGTTACTACAAACCACGGCCCAAACACATCCAAACCTACTGTGTTAAAGGGCGGCTCAGGTGTCACTCGATCTGCAGGTAAATCTGCCATTTTTTGGGTCTGCATTTTGCCTCGTAACTTGCGACAGGTAACACAGTGGTGTATGACGGAGGACACAAGTCGCTTACCCCCAACGATCCAGAAACCAGCACCACGGACAGCTCCTTCCGTTATGTGACGTCCTTGATGAGCTGACAGTTCGTGGAAATGTCTGACGAGCAGGGTGGCGACGTGGCTGTTCGAAGGGATGAGTAGAGGATGCTTTTCATCTTCTGTAAGGTCAGAGGAGGAAAGACGCCCACCAACACGAAGAAGACCTTCTGTGTCCATGACTGGATTGAGCTTTTTGAGTGTGTCATTCTTAGAGTCTATTTTGCGTCCCTTTTTCATATTTTTCAATGTCTGTTTATATGCATCATTTTGAACTGCACGTAAGATGACAATTTTGGCTTGAGCAAGCTCATCTGTGTTAGTAGATTTGTTTATACTTTTCCATCCCTTTTGCTGGAATGAAGCAACAACATGCATAAGTTTGGCCACTGCTTTGTAGGCCGCTGTCCAACTAGAGTACTTTGTGAAACGTTCTGAACCTAGCTGTGACTCTGACACTGCAGTTTTTAATGTTTTTACTTCTGAGCGTATCTCTCTATCACTTTCAGGCTCAACAAGTGAGAATAGATTGTCTTTGAGTGAGTCACTATGCTTATCCACATGCAAAAAGCGTGGCCCACTGAACCAGCTACTACTTTTGAGTTCAGCGGCTGGGATGACTCGAGTAGCGTGATCGGCTGGATTTAACTCAGATGGCACGTACTGCCATTGCTCAGGTTGTGTGGATAACCTAATGCGTGTGACACGATTGGCTACATACATGTAGAATCTCTTAGTGGAGTTGTGTATGTATCCTAATACAATACGACTGTCGGTGTAAAACTTAACACTATCAAACTTGATGTCTAACTCATCTCTGATTAACTCGTACATTTCTACTGCAAGTACGGCTGCACAAAGCTCTAGCCGGGGTACTGTGTGTGCAGGACGAGGAGCGAGTTTAGATTTTCCCATGACAAAACCTACATGGTACTGACCTTCATTGTCTAATGAGCGCAGGTAAGCCACGGCTCCTATCGCTGTTGTCGACGCATCTGAGAAAATACACAATACATTTCTTTTCATTGCACTTAATGACACTGGGCTATAGCACCTTCCGATCTGTAGATCTTCCAGGGCCTTTAACGAGTCTTTCCATGAGAACCACGCCTTTCCTTTTTCTGTAGAAAGGGGCGCATCCCATTCTTTCTCCTCTGATGACAGCTCTCGGAGTAGTGTTTTCCCCTGCATGATTACAGGAGCAACAAATCCTAACGGATCATACAGGCTATTAACAGTCGACAATACTCCCCTGCGTGTGAATGGTTTGCTCTCTTTGGACACAAGGAAAGTGAAACTATCAGTCTGTAAGTCCCAGCAAAGTCCTAAGCTCCTCTGCACTGGGAGCGGATCTACCCCGAGGTCTAAGTCTTTCACGTCCTTTGCGCGGTCTTCAACAGGGAACGCTTCCATGACGAGGTTACAGTTCGATGCCACTTTATGAAGCCTGAGATTGGACTCTGCCAACATGGTTTTTGTCCTTGTTAACAGATCGACTGCTTGCTGTGGAGTGGCTACAGATGTCAACCCATCGTCCATATAAAACTGTCTTTCAACAAACTGTTTAGCATCTGTGCCATGCTCTCGCTCACCTTCTATGGCTGCGCGGCGCATGCAATATATAGCAACAGCGGGTGATGGGCTGTTACCAAAAACATGCACTTTCATCCTATATTCAATCACATTCTTTGTGGTGTCATTGTCCTCAAACCAGAGATAGCGGAGATAGTCTCTGTGATCTTCACGCACCTCAAAGCAATAAAACATTTGCTGCACGTTGGCTATCAGGGCAACTGGTTCTTTTCTAAAACGCACAGCAGCACTCCTAACAGGGAGTTGTTCAGATCAGGTCCACTAAGAAGTACTTGATTTAGTGATGTGCCGTCACACTCTGCACTAGAATCAAAAACAACTCTTATTTGATCTGGTTTCTGCGGGTGGTATACACCAAACGTCGGCAAGTACCAGTGTTCTTTATCTTCTGGCAGAGGAGGAGCAAGTTCAGCCTGATCGTTATCCAGCATTTTCTGCATGAACTGAATGTAGTGTTCTTTCATTTTAGGTTTCTTCTCTAAAGTCTTTTTAAGTGAGAAGAGGCGTTTGAGTGCTTGATCTCTATTGCTTGGGAGTCTCCTTCTTGGAGAGCGGAACGGCAAGGGAGCGACCCACGTATTCTCTTCGCTCTGGCTGACTGCATTGTCCATAAGTGTTAAGAATGTTTTGTCATCAATAGACAGTCCAATTTTATCATCTGACTCTGCTCTATCAAACACCGACTGGCCTAAGTTGTCTGTGGAGTCCACACTATTTACTGTGGAGGTGTCCTGCATACCCCTGACCCCATATTCTTCTTTAACTGAAATGACGTTGGGGCATGGCTCAAAATAGGTTGAACGCCCACTGTCTAACATGTGTGTCTTGTACACATTAACTTCACCTTGGAGAGACCCATGAGGAAAATGCGTTAGACTTATTAGATTTAAGCATGTTTATTGATTGAGCATGTTTGGCGCCCTAGGCCCGGGAGGGATGCTGTTGAGCACTGCGCTTGCTCGCGTACATATCCCCCCGGGGCCTAGGCACTGGTGACGGCAGAGGCAGTAGGCGAGCACGCTTCATGAGAGAAGGAGGAGGTGGGGCGGCGGAGGCTCGCAAACTTCAGAAGACCGGGAAGTGGGCGTCTCCGGCTTTTAACTTGCTGTCCTGGTGGTTATTGGTTGACTGGATGTGGGCGTTGCTGGTATTGATGAGTCGAGGAAGAGCAGCCTGTGGCCTGGCAGCAACAGCCGGGTCTACCACGGTGAACTTTCGCGAAAGCTCCATTTCACCTTGGAGAGACCCATGAGGAAAATGCGTTAGACTTATTAGATTTAAGCATGTTTATTGATTGAGCATGTTTGGCACCCTAGGCCCGGGAGGGATGCTGTTGAGCACTGCGCTTGCTCGCGTACATATCCCCAAAAAAGCGGGCCTGGGATTGGGATAGCAGGACGTACTGCGCGGGCCTGAGAGCATGAGTGAGAGGCTTCTCGCGCGGTCGCTCAGCCAGGCTGCGTCGGCTGGGGCCCGTGTTTGTTTGGGCCGAGCGAGCTGAGAATAAGAGCGTGCACATATTCAGCCAGGCGCTGAAGCAGCGGAATCTTTGAGCGAGCTGAGAACATGCGCGCACGCGCATGTTCAGCCAGACGCTGCAGCAGGGTAATCTTTGAGCGAGCTGAGGATATGAGAAGCAACTCATATTCAGCCAGACGCTGAGCAGGGTAATCTTTGAGCGAGCTAAGAACATGCGCGCACGCGCATGTTCAGCCAGACGCTGAGCAGGGGAATCTTTGAGCGAGCTGAGAACATGCGCGCACGCGCATGTTCAGCCAGACGCTGAGCAGGGGAATCTTTGAGCGAGCTGAGAACGCGCATGTTCAGCCAGACGCTGAGCAGGGGAATCTTTGAGCGAGCTGAGAACATGCGCGCACGCGCATGTTCAGCCAGACGCTGCAGCAGGGGAATCTTTGGAGTGTAAGAGGAAAGTGCGTGCCGCCACCAGAATCTTATTGCTTACTTGCTTTGCTGGGAGCTTACGAGGAAGCCAGTTGACATTGTGCTGCCAGGATAGCGGTCGCATCTGGCCTGATGTAAGCGGAGAAGGCCGAAGAGGACCAGCGCCCCAGCTGTTGCAGCGAAGAGTGGGGGAGCCCCAGCGAGGCCGCGCGCGTTGCAGTGCCTATCCTGAATGAGTGGGCCGTATAGAGCTGGGGAGACAAATTACAGAGGAGCAGTAGGGATCTCAGCTGAGCTCTGAACCAGTTTGCTGTCATGGGAAGGTGGTCTGGAGTGAGAAATAGAGGTCCGTTAGAATCTCCTTTCTTGCAGCGGAGGCGAGTGTAACGCATCATGGACTTGTAGGGGCAGAGAGATGTGTCGGAGCGAGCTATTATTATATTGCAGGCACCTTTGATTTTTGAATGTTTGAGATGAAGGTTGAAGTGGTCAGGGGACATTATGTTGGGTGAAAAAGAGCGACCTTTGTGTAATGCTTCCACTACGTCGAGATTATCACACGTGACAGAAATCCTCTTTCTCTGCCACGTGTGATTCCACAGCGCGCAGGCCACGACCACTGGGAATATCACGTGTAGGCAGAGGAGATGCTCCGGTGGAAAGTAGCGGCCACGCTCGGCAAACCAGTGGTCCTGGAAGAATCCCCCAAAAACCCACGGAAGGGGCAGCGTCTGTGTAGAAGCGGAGACCTGTAGGGGCAGAGACATGTCGGAGAGGGCCATTGATGTTGCAGGCGCCCTTACGCTTGAAACCTTGGGTTGGAGAGTAGAAATCAGGATAGTAGGATGGTCGGGAAAGCCGTGTCTCGGACCGCATGAAGGTTGAGTGAGCAATGGTGAAACGCTTACGCAGAGAAGCCATAGAAGGAGAGCAGGAAGATGCTGCGAGGAGGGCGGACATGTACTTGGGAGATGAGCCGGAGTTCAGCGCCGCTGCAGGATGGGCAGCATGATGGGGAGCCTGCGATCAGAAGAGTGAAGAATACAGGCATGGATGCCTTTGATTAGGAGTCCGATTGACGGCTCAGCGCAGCTACTCGGCCAGCTGCATCTGATAGAATCAGAAGATTCAGTAGAGAGATGAAGCACGACCGCCGAAGCGACCCTGGGAGCATAGGTGAGAGTCCGGCGCAGCGCGGCATACTCAGCCGGGCTGCGTCCATTAGAAGCAGGATAAGCTTCTGAGAGAGTGGGTTGCAGTAGCAGTAGCAGCAGCGGCAGCAGCAGTAACCTCAGATAATCACAGCAATAGTCCTGTATCAAGCCGCGGCAGCCGCAGTAGCAGCAGCAGCAGCAGCAGCAGCTTCCTTAGAAAATAACAGTAATAATTCTGTATCAAAGCCACAGCAGTAGAATGTTGTTGTAGCTGTTCAGGGTTTCAGTAAAAGAGATGCAAGTGAAGAGAGATGGCAAAGTAAATGAAGCAGCAGCAGCAGTAGTAGCAGCAGTAGCCGTATGAAGCAGCAGCAGTAGCAGTAGCAGAATGAAGCAGCAGCAGCAGTAGCAGTATGAAGCAGCAGCAGCTGCAGCATCCGTCGATAATAGCAGCAATAATCCTGTATCAAAGCCAGAGCAGTAGAATATTGTTGTAGCTGTTTAGTGTTTCAGTAAAAGAGATGCGAAGTGAAGAGAGATGTCAGGTACATGAAGCAGCAGCAGC
This sequence comes from Knipowitschia caucasica, assembly GCA_964034765.1. Classification (NCBI taxonomy): domain Eukaryota; kingdom Metazoa; phylum Chordata; class Actinopteri; order Gobiiformes; family Gobiidae; genus Knipowitschia; species Knipowitschia caucasica. Next base: position 26,729,247 of record OZ035824.1, read on the forward strand.
AGCGGCAGCAGTAGCAGCAGCAGTAACGGTAGCAGTATGAAGCAGCAGAAGCAGCATTAGCAGGAGCAGCAGTAGCAGTAGGAAGCAGCAGCAGTAGCAGTATGAAGCAGCAGCAGCAGTTGCAGCATCTGTAGATAATAACAGCAATAATCCTGTATCAAAGCCACCGCAGTAGAATATAGTTGAAGCTGTTTAGTGTTTCAGTAAAAGAGATGCGCAGTGAAGAGAGGTGTCAAAGTAAAGAAGCAGCAGCAGCACGGCAGCGGTAGCAGTATGAAGCAGCAGCGGCAGCAATAGCAGCAGTAGCGGCAGCAGTAGCAGCAGTAGCAGCAGTAGCGGTAGCAGTATGAAGCAGCAGAAGCAACAAGCAGCAGCAGCAGCAGCACAATGCGATTCATACGAACAACAGACGTGTCACGCCAGCGTGCGCCGCTTGTCTCCGTGAGCCAGGTTACATACGTGTCTGAAGAGCCGAGCCGTAGAGACAGGTGCAGCCTGGGAGCCTGCGGAGCGGCAGCGGCAGGAACAGCAGCAGCGGCACGTGTAGTAGTAGGAGCAGCAGGAGCAGGCAGCAGGGACAGGCAGCAGCAGGAGCGGCAGCAGGAACAGGCAGCAGCGGGATCAGGCATCAGTAGGAACGGCAGCAGGGACCGCAGCAGCGGCGGTCAGAGAACCATGCCCACGGTTGTTTAAGAGCCTGAGGAAATAAATCAACCCGAATCCGAAACATTCCCATGCGAGAAACAGATGTCCCCTGGAGCCATCTTGCTGCTTTGGTTATGGTAGAACGCATGAACGATCACTGATCCATGCGTTCATTAGCTCCAACTCCACTTCAAACCCATTGCAGATTCACATTGGGCCCCTTTTCTTTCTGCTGCACTTTCAAAATGCAACAACTGCAGTTTAGTTACCCAATTTAATACTAGTGACCTAGCTATTTAAATGCATGGCCCCTCCTTCCTCCTGCAGATAGATGAATTTAAATACATTCATTTAACAATAGTGACTTGCGAGTAATGAGATTGATGCTGTAAAGATGGCGCCGTGGCAAGAGCTCTGTGTGTGCCGTCTGGAGCACGATGGGGTAGTCTTTGCACATTTTTTCCAACGTGGTTTTACTGCAAGTGGCAGAACATGAATCTGAATTAATGCACATTGCTCCTCTTATATCCCTCAGACATTGGAGATTGATGCCATTTAAGATGCATTGTCCCTCAGTTAGCTCAAACACGTGTAAAACGGAGCCTGCAGACCAAGCACGGGGCGAAAACTGACGCCTGCAGTCAAGTGCGTAGGGCAAAAACCAGCCGCCTGCAGCCTAGACTCCGGGATTAATCCGTCCGCGGTCGGCACACTCACTGTACTCACATGCCAGGAGACTTGGGAAAGCAACGGGACAACGCGGCACCGCCAGTCGGAGGCAGGGACACGCACGGCACCGCCAGACCGTCTGCGCGCGGCAGCAGACCACGAGGAACGAGCAGCACAGAACCGCGGAGGGGCCCCGCGGAGCAGCCCGCAGAAGAGCCCGCAGAGGAGGAGAGCAGTGGGGATATGCGAACCACAGCAGGTGCAGGGACGTGGAAGAGGAGCAGACCACGAGCAGCCAGACTGAGGACAGCAGGGCCACGCGCACGAGCAACACGTGAGCAGAAGCGACCCCTCCAGAACAACGCATGCATTTGCGAACAGGTGCGTTAGCGACATGCACCTTGCAAACTTCAGAAGACCGGGAAGTGGGCGTCTCCGGCTTTTAACTTGCTGTCCTGGTGGTTATTGGTTGACTGGATGTGGGCGTTGCTGGTATTGATGAGTCGAGGAAGAGCAGCCTGTGACCTGGGCAGCAGCAGCCGGGTCTACCACGGTGAACTTTCGCGAAAGCTCCATTTCTGTTGTGCTATGAGCTTTGCCCAAACACACCTCTCCCACAACAACCCACCCCAAGTCCAGTCTTTGGGCATATGGAGCATTGTTTGGCCCGTTGATCTGCTCACGTACCTTGTGTGCCCTGAGGATGTCCCTACCCAGGAGAAGAAGGATTGGAGCGTGATGATCAACAGGTTGAATTTTGTTTACAATAGGGAGAAGATGAGGATGATGTCTTGCGATTTCAGGTGAGGGTATTTCAGATCTGTCGTCAGGCACTGAGTCACATTCAATTAAAGGAGGCAGTTTAATGTTTGCCTTTCCGTCCATAGATTGTATGAAAATGTTAATTGCTCTTCTGCCCGTGACCTCTGCCCGGCCTGAACAGGTCTTCAGGGTGTATGGAGAAGGTGCTGATTTAATTCCAAACAGATCAAAAAACTCTGTCTTGGCCAAAGACCTATTACTCTGTTCATCAATTACTGCATACATTTTAAGAGCTCTCTCTTCTTGTCCTTCTGGGTATGCTTTCACTAAGCAGATCTTCGAACAAGAGCGCGGGCTTTCACTCTTACCACATACCTCTGTACACTTGGAGACAACTGCAGGAGGGCTTTCTGTTTTCTCCTCAGCGTCCGTACTCTCTGAGGTGTCGTTTTTGGGGACAGGAGTTGGACCCGGATGAAGTGCCGAGATGTGTCTTGAGCTGTTACACTCTGTGCACTGGACCGCCACTTTACAGTCTTTGGCAATGTGATGTGTGGAGCCGCAGCACCTGTAGCAGATGCGACGTTCTTTGAGGAAGGCTTGGCGCTCCTCAATTGACTTGTTTCGAAAGGTTTTGCATTTGTTGAGAGGGTGTGGCTTATTATGTATCGGACACTGTCGATCTGGTTCCTCTATTTTCCTTTGTTCAAAATCATTTTGTCTTCTCTCAGCGATGTCTGTACTGTGTACTGATACAGTAGCTTTGCGATTGTATGATGTGTGCTTTTCTGTGCGAGCAGGCTCTTGAAAGCTAGATACTGTGAAGCTTGGGTCATTTTTTATTTTGGCTTACTGCTGCACAAACTGCACGAAAACAGAGAACGGGGGGAAATAAACACTATGAGTCTCTTTGTATTGTGATCCCACAGAGGTCCACCTTTCCTGCATACTAAAGGGGAGTTTTTCAACTATTTGTCTTACCCCACGTGCAGTGTCGAGGTATGCCAACCCTGGTAGTGTACCGTCTGACTTGGCACACTGTAACTCCAATAAAATGTCACCAAGTGCTCTTAGTTTATGAGCGTCTTTGTTGGTGAGTCTTGGAAACTCTTCTATCTTTTTTAAGAGTGCATCCTCGATGGCCTCAGAGGAGCCGTAGCTCTCCTCAAGGCGTTCCCACATCATTTTGACACCGGCAGGAGGATTGAGAGAGTGTACTGCTCGGATCCGTTTAGCCTGTTCTGAGGACTTTGGCCCTAACCACTTTGTTAGTAAATCTAGCTCTTCTCTAGCTGCCAGATTTAAGTCTTTGGTTGCACTAATAAAGGACGCTTTCCATGCCCAATAGTTTTCTGGTTTGTCATCGAACTGAAGCAACCCAGAGCTTATAAGTTCTTTACGGATGAGATATTTTGCAAAATCGTATGCCCCATTTGAATCTGTTTGATTGTTGCTTGGGGGTTGGAATGTTTGGGCTAAAGGGTTTAAATACGTGAATGAAGGACCCATTTGTACTTTAGGTTCTTGTTTGACATTGTTTTTCAATAGTGCAGCTTCATTCTGGGCTGTAGTTGTAACTTTAATTGACTGAGGTACGACTTGGGAATCTAAAGCGTCAGTTCCTGCTGTAGAGTGTCCTACTAACTTACTGTGTTGCTCAACATAGTCACTGGTGCGCTGTGTCACATCAAATGGCTCAGCTTCAATTGAAAGTCTTATGTCTGACTCCCCGCTTTGACATTCCAACTCTTCATAGGCTGCAGCTTCAGCTTCTGTTGCAGCTATATCTTTTTTACATTTTAGAATGTGGAGATTAGCCTCTAGCTCTGCCTTCTGTTTCATTATTTTAGCCTCCTTTTCAGCAAAGGCAAGTTGTGCTTTAGCTGCTTGTGCTTTAGCGTAGGCTTTTATACCCGAAGAACTTGAAGATGACTGACTGCTTGGAGCCTTGAGTTTGACACTGCGTGGCTGCGGCCTCTCTGGCAGCGGCACTCTCTCCAATGATTGCCCAGTACGTTCTGGGAGGTCTTCACCGTTTGGATTCTCTCCTTCCACATCTGGCTGTGACCCTGCAGCTCCTTCATTCTGCTGCTCATAGTCTCTTAAATATTGTGTGCCTGAACGTAGACTCATGTTAGCTTTATGTAGCTTTGTGCTGCTTGAACCCGCTGAGTCGTCGTCTTTTTACTGTGCTGTCCTCACAACACGTGACCATGTGAAGCTAGACAGCCAGCGAACGGGAAAGAAACTCTGTAGACAAGGCTTGCTTTTCTTGTTTTATAGAGAATCTTGTATTTGGTCAATTCAATGTTACAAAAAATCACCAAAATCACCGTAACTGAAACAACAGGAAAAAGTGCGTCACTATCAACGGCTGTACACACGAATTTACATACAGTGCTAGCTAATCAGAAATAGCACAAACTTAACACTTCACACTTAACACTTTTGTGGTCCGAACATTGTGCTTGTGACATTAAATAATACTTACAAAGACGAAAGTTTGCCAAGGCTCAACACAAGAAAGCTCTCTGCGTTAAATGAGACGTTAGATTACGTGCTTGTACCAGTTACCAAGGGAACAAAGATTGTTGGAGCCAAACTGTAAGCTCAGGGCTTGCCACTAGAGGGAGTACGGGACCACTGTAGGGCAGGTGTTTAAGGAGCACTAATGAGACCTGTCAGAGCATGCTACCGGGAAGAAGCAAGTGTCCTTTGACCGTTTGGGATGGTTCTTTGTGCACTGTTTATTAAGATTTTAACGCCAAAATACATGAATTAAATGGGCAGTTTTTTAACCAATTATGAAATAAAATGTGATCCTTTTTAAACTAAACAAACGACTGGAAACACTTTTTAACCATCTACAACGCGTCAGAGGTAATTTCTGGTAGCAAATAGCGTCCTGTCAAAGCCAAGGGACAGGACATTACATTAAGTCAAAGGACAGCTTCATGTAAAGGGACAGTCAAAGAAAATCTGCGCGACCAGGTCTACAAGGACGCGGAACTAGGACTCCGCGGCACCAGGTCTACAAGGACGCGGGACCAGAGCGAGGACGCGGGACCAGGGCAAAGCCACGGGACCAGGACTCTGCGGGACCAGGATTCTGCGGGACCAGAGCGAGGCCGCGGGACCAGGACTCCGCGGGACCGGGACTCCGCGGGACCAGGACTCCGCGGGACCAGACTCCGCGGGACCGGGACTCCGCGGGACCAGAGCGAGGACGCGGCACGCGGGACCAGGTCTACGAGGACGCGGCACGCGGGACCAGGACTCCGCGGGACCACTGGATACACAAGGCGCCCAACGACTCTGCAGAGGTATGTGTAGCGCTACAAAATAATGGCCATTTAAGTGTGTACACACGCCTTAAGAACGTAAACCCAATGCATTGGTTTCGAAGCGATAAATAGAGTGCTCCACCGCGCACGCGCACTTATAATATCCTAACAAAATGGAACATCTTGAAAGTGAAAAGAACGGGTTAACCGTCGGCAATAACTGTCATGAAGAAATGAATGCTGCTAATGATGAAGGATTATCTGTTAAAGCTAAAAGACCAATACAGTTGTCTGCCAAAGCACGCGAGGAAAAAATAGAAAGACTGCAGGGACAAAGGAAACAATGGTTTAATAAATTAAAACAAAACCGGGAAAATGCCAAAGTATTAATGGAGAGTCATGATCTACATAGGGTAAAATCTGTGTATGAAAAAATGTCTTTTCTGTGTGGTGAAGTGTGCAATGTACATACATCTTTGATTTCTTTATTACCTGTGGATGAAAATGAAAAGCAAAGTGTGTGGTTTAAAGCCAAAATGTTGGTTGAGGACTCATTTATGTTTGAGGTAGATACATGGTTAAAACAGTGGTCCCGGGTTGAAAATGTGTCTCAGAGTGTCATCGTTCATGAAGTGAAACCAGAAGACAGTGTATCAAATGTTTCAAAAGGGTCAAATAAAAGTGGAAAATCTACAACCTCGGAGCGTATCAAAGCCGAAGCGGATCGGGCTGCACTCCTGGCTCGCATGTCAATTTTAAAGAAACGTCATGAATTGGAAAAACAAGAGGAACTGCTGAGAAGAAAAAAGGAAATGCTTGATTTGGAATGTGAAGTTGAAGCTTCAAACGCAAAAATTGCAGTTCTACGTGCTGCTTCGGAGTGTGGGAGCAAGTCGAGAAAAACCAGCATTGTGACTCTTACAACAACAAATAAACTTGGATGTGCCACTACACTAAACCCAGACGTCCAACCATTTATACCAATGTGTAACAACCTGGAAACAAGGTCATCTGTTTGTGTAAAACAAAGAGTGGAACCAAAGACAACAAGTGTGGCAGCCCAGCTTATTGATGATGCGTATGACAATGGACTGCCAATCAGCACTGCCAATCAGCAACTAGAGCCTCCATCGCAAGCACAAGACCTATTTGCTATTATGCACAGGCAAAATGAAATAACAGCAGCTCTTGTGGAACATCAGCGTACTATGTCCTTGCCAAATCGAGAGATTCCGGTGTTCGACGGGGATCCTTTACAATATCTGCGATTCATAAGAGCATTTGAACATGGAATAGAGTCAAAGACAAATAAAGCAGATTGCTTGTATTTTTTGGAGCAATTTACTACAGGGCAACCAAGAGACCTTATCCGCAGTTGTCAGCATATGGCTCCAGAGAGGGGATATGCTTTGGCTAAAAACCTTCTGTATGAAAACTTTGGTAATGAGTACAGAATTGCGGTATCATATATTGACAAGGCAATGGCTTGGCCGACTGTGCGCTCAGAAGATGTCAAGTCCCTGCAAGCGTTTTCCTTGTTTTTAAGAAGCTGCTGCAATGTGATGGAAGAGCTGCAACACATGCAAGAACTAGATATGCCTTCAAATATGAAGAGTATTATTGCAAAATTGCCATTTAGAATGAGAGACCAATGGAGATCAAAAGCTCATGACATCCTGGAAAGAAATAAAAATCGGGCAAAATTTAAAGATTTGGTACAGTTTCTGGAAAGACAAGTCAAAATATTGTCTGACCCTCTTTTTGGAGATATACAGGATCAGGTCCAAACCAAGGGAGTAAGCAAAGGTACTACAAGGTCATTACTCAGTAAAGGCAATAGCTTTGCTACTGTCATGACCGCAAATGAAATGAACTTTTCGACCCGCGTCTCAACTGAGGAGAGGTCCGTAAAATGTATGTGTTGCAATAATAACCATGACATTAAAGATTGCCCCACATTCAAAACTATGAAGCATGAAGAAAAGATTGGGTTACTAAAGGAGAAGGGTCTTTGCTTTGGTTGCCTCAGCGGCGGACATATAAACAAAGATTGTAAGAGCCGCATGACTTGCTACACTTGTGAAAGAAAACACCCTACTGCGCTTCATATGAATAGGAGAAGGAGCGCTGGTACAGATCAAATTGCTGAGGAAAATACAGTTGCCTCGTTATCCTCTGCAGAGATATGTGGTCATACAGGGGCCGGAAGAGCTGACTGTGGTCTTTCTGTTCTACCTGTCAAAGTGAAATCTATGAAAGGAGACAAGATCATCCAAACTTATGCATTTTTAGATCCTGGCAGTACAGCTACATTTTGTTCCGAACGACTTATGCAGCAACTAAATCTTAGTGGGAAAGCAATTAATTTTCTCTTAACCACAATGGGGCAGCAAAGACTCGTTTCCACCCATGTACTTAATAATCTGGAAGTGGCAGGCTTGAACAGTCAACTTTTCTATGAACTTCCTGATGTTCTCACACAAAGAGAGATGCCTGTGAATGATAGCAACATCATAACAGAAGAAGAGTTGTTGCAATGGCCATATCTATCTGAAATTAAGATCCCTCGTTTAAATTCCAAAATTGATCTGCTAATAGGAACCAACGCGCCAAAGTTACTTGAGCCTTGGGAGGTTATAAACAGTTGTGGAAATGGTCCGTATGCTTTAAAGACAGTCCTAGGATGGGTGGTAAATGGACCACTCCAGGAAACAAAAAATGTTGGCCAAAAAACTGGTCTCCCTGTGGCAAATGTAAACAGAATTTCGACTAGTAAACTTGAAGAATTGTTGAATCTTCAATATAATCATGATTTCAATGAGCAAATTGTACACCAAAGAGCAATGTCAAGAGAAGATTTTAAATTTCTTGACATTATGGAAAGTTCTGTTACGGTAAAAAATGGTCACTACAGTGTAAAGTTGCCTTGGAAAAGGGACAAACATCTACTCCCAAATAACTTCGGTGTAATCAAGCAAAGACTTTTTGGACTCAGGCGACAGTTCAGAAAGGATGAACAGTTTCATACGGAATATAGAACATTCTTTTGCGATATGATCAAAAGGGGTTACGCTGAAAAGGTCCCTACACATCAGTTAAAGGTAGAAGACGGAAATGTATGGTATGTACCACATCATGGAGTTCGCCATTCAAAGAAGGGAAAGCTGCGTGTAGTGTTCGACTGTGGAGCTGAATACAAGGGAATGTCATTAAATCAGCATCTGTTGCAGGGCCCAAACTTGACAAGCTCTCTGCTTGGCGTTCTAATCCGGTTTCGCCAGGAGCCTGTGGCTTTCATGGGGGACATAGAGGCAATGTTTTATCAAGTTAGAGTGGCGCAGGAGGACAAAGATTACTTCCGATTCTTGTGGTGGCCAGATGGGGATCTTAACCTTGATTTTGAAGAGTACAGGATGAACGTTCACGCCTTTGGAGCTGTGTCTTCCCCCAGTTGCGCTAGCTTTGCTCTTTTAAAAACCGCAAAGGATAATGCTGCTCACTATCATTCCACGGTGATCGATACTATAAAGCACAACATGTATGTCGATGATTGTTTGAAAAGTGTTCCTTCTGAGCTGGAAGCGGTAGCCTTGGTCAAAGACTTGACAGAGGTTTGTAAAAAAGGGGGCTTCACTTTAACAAAATGGATCAGTAATAGCAGGATGGTCTTGCGAGCAATGAAAGGTGAGCATCGATCTAAAGAATTGGAAAGTTTGGACTTGGATCGTGATCAACTTCCAATGGAGAGGGCTCTAGGACTGGAGTGGTGCGTAGAGACTGACACCTTCAAGTTTCACATGACACTGAAGGAACAGCCCCTTACAAGGAGAGGGGTGCTGTCTGTTGTTAGTTCAATCTACGACCCCATTGGATTTCTGGCTCCAGTCATATTGCCTGCCAAAAGGTCTCTCCAAGAACTCTGTCGTAGAGGCTGTGGCTGGGATGAGGTCGTACCAGACGACATAAAACTTTGCTGGACGAAATGGCTGGCCAGTTTGCACAAACTCTCATCATTTAAGGTAGGAAGGTGCATAAAGCCGAAGACATTCGGACCACTTAAATCTGCGCAACTGCATCACTTTTCTGATGCTAGTGAGGATGGGTTTGGTGTTGTCTGTTACATCAAAGTCGAAAGTGAGAAGAATCATACTCACGTTTCCTTTTTGCATGGAAAAGCACGAGTCACCCCATTGAAAAGCGTTACTATCCCTCGTTTGGAGCTTACCGCTGCTGTTCTTGCAGTCAGATTAGACCAGATGTTGAAATCAGAATTGGAGCTACAGTTAAGTCCATCAGTATTTTGGACAGATAGTACCTCAGTGCTAAGGTACGTTCGGAATGAGAACAAACGCTTCCATACATTTGTGGCCAACCGAATTTCAACTATTAGAGAAGCTACTGAGGTTTTTCAGTGGCGTTATATCAACACCAAAGATAACCCTGCTGATTTGGCTTCAAGGGGCATGAAGATTGAAGAGCTGTTGTACGATCACAGATGGATTGAGGGTCCAGAGTTTCTCGTTGGAAGGGAGCAAGAGTGGCCCAAGCCAATATTGGATGACTCCACGACTGTGGATGATCTAGAAGTTAAAAGGGAAGTGTTTACAAACGTTATGGTCAAAGAACCTGGCACTCCCACAGAACGATTGATCACCTATTTTTCAGATTGGCATAGATTGAAGATTTCAGTGGCATGGCTTCTACGTTTTCGTCACATGTTACTAGAACTGAGTCGCAGAAAGAAAGATCGGACTAATGGTGAGCATGGAGGAAAACCCGAACAAGGGTTTAGTGATGAGGTCAGACCGTGGTATTTGTCCTTGAAAGAACTAGTGACAGCAGAATGTGCAATTCTCAGGTTTTGCCAAAATATAAGATTTCCAGAGGAGATTGCTTTACTTAATTCTGCAAGGCAAATCCCGAAAAGCAGTCAAATCTACAAACTAGACCCATATATTGATAGTGGACTTTTGAGAGTTGGTGGAAGACTAAGCAGAGCCTCGTTGCCTGAGGAGTCGAAACATCCCTTCATTTTGTCCAAAGACCAGCATATTTCTAACCTAATATTGCAGCATACTCACAAGCAACTGGGCCATGGTGGCAGAAATCACACTCTGGCCATGTTGAGAAAGAGGTTTTGGATCACCAGAGCAAACTCCGCGGTGAGGAAAATCATATCTGAATGTATTATATGCCGGCGTTTTAACGGAAGGCTTCTTAGTCAGAAGATGTCTGACTTGCCATTAGAGAGGGTGTTGCCGGATCTACCTCCATTTACAAACGTTGGAGTGGATTACTTCGGACCATTTGAGGTTAAGAGGGGCCGTACTCTTCATAAGAGGTATGGTGTGGTTTTCACTTGCCTATCAAGTAGGGCTGTCCATCTGGAAGTGGCACCGTCTTTGGACACAGATGCCTGCATTAATGCAGTTCGAAGGTTCATTAGTAGACGTGGTCAGGTGACTCGCATACTCTCTGATAATGGCACTAATTTTGTTGGAGCTGTAAGAGAATTGAGGGAGACATTTGCTTCACTCAACAAAGATCGCCTTCAACGAGATCTGCTCCATAAGGGAGTACAGTGGAGCTTTAACCCTCCCGCAGCCTCGCATTTTGGAGGTGTGTGGGAGCGAATGATTCGCATGATCAGAAGAGTCCTTCACTCAGTATTGAAGTTGCAAGCATTGGATGATGATGGATTAAATACTGTGTTTTGTGAGGCAGAGGCTGTGTTGAATAGTCGACCCATCACAAAACTTTCTGAAGATCCTAACGATCTGGAACCCTTAACTCCAAATCACATCTTGCTTATGAAAGGCAAGCCGTCCCTTCCTCCAGGAGTGTTCGATGAACAGGACATTTACGCCAAAAGACGCTGGAAACAGGTGCAATATCTTGCCGACATCTTTTGGAAACGTTGGGTTAAGGAATATCTGCCTCTTCTTCAAGAGAGACATACCTGGAATCGCAAAAGAAGAAACTTAAGGTCTGGAGATGTGGTTGTAATTGCCGATCCGGGAGCCCCACGTTGTTCATGGATGCTTGGTAGAGTGCTGGAAACATTCCCGGATAAGAAGGGATTTGTTCGCTCAGTGCGTTTAAAAACAAAGACAAATGTTCTGGAGCGGCCAGTTTCCAAATTATGCCTTCTACAGGAAGCTCAAAATGAATCTTCAAAATCAATTTGTCTTGTGTAAGACCATAAACTACATCCGGCAGTGGAGTTCTTGAGCTAAGGGACAGGATGAGGTTACCCTGAACCACTGCTACCTCCGGGCGGCCCTTGGCAAAGGCCTAGCACCTGGTTTGCCCCCTGCCTGGGTACGGTGAAGAGGACCACCCAGGAGGCTTACCGCCAAGTATGTCAGATGCTGGTTTTATTCATGGTTTGGCTCTGCGTATCAGGGAAAATTGTTTCAGAGTATCTTCAACAATCAGGGGCCGGAGTGTTGGAGCCAAACTGTAAGCTCAGGGCTTGCCACTAGAGGGAGTACGGGACCACTGTAGGGCAGGTGTTTAAGGAGCACTAATGAGACCTGTCAGAGCATGCTACCGGGAAGAAGCAAGTGTCCTTTGACCGTTTGGGATGGTTCTTTGTGCACTGTTTATTAAGATTTTAACGCCAAAATACATGAATTAAATGGGCAGTTTTTTAACCAATTATGAAATAAAATGTGATCCTTTTTAAACTAAACAAACGACTGGAAACACTTTTTAACCATCTACAACGCGTCAGAGGTAATTTCTGGTGGTGCAGCAAATAGCGTCCTGTCAAAGCCAAGGGACAGTCGCGCGGTGCGGCGAGGGCCGTTCGACGCCGCTTGCGGCTTTAATTTTATTTTATTTTAGTCAACAAAAATATTTCTCACCATGATTTTCTTCCTACTGTATAAAGACATTATCATGTAGAAACCTACAGCTTGTACAAATTGTTTTCTAGTGCTAGTACTTAATGTACTTCACAACTATGACGACACATTTTTCATAGTTTTATTAAATGTTCCATTCTAGAGCTGTATTTGCTTGTTAAGACAGTGTGAGATTGTATTCTCAAAGTTGATAAATGAAACTGAAGCAGACAGAACAGACTAGCAGAAATTTGGATTTTAAACGCCCTGCGCACTTGCCTTACTTCTGTGTCTCAAAGTGTCACGTCTCCTGTGCTTTGATGTACGGCCATGCGGTGCCACCTCAAGCACGAAAAGCGGTGTGTGCCCTTGATGTTTGCTGTACAACCCAGTCCGTTCTCTCCTGTGTGTAAGGCATGTCTTGATTAGGGCTGTATTAATTTATTATTCTTTTGATTAATAGATTTGTTGTCAAGATCCCAAAAGATCACTGAACATGGCAAAACTGAAAACACCTAAAAATATATGTATCAAAAAAACATTTTTTTCTCAAAAGCAATTAATTTTGATTAACTTGTTACAGCCCTAGTCGTGATAATTTATTTTTATGGAAGATACATTGCTTCAGAAAGTTATTGAAATAAAATTATACATATAAAACTACTTTATGTCACTAACGCAAGTACGACACACAGACACTGGGACAGAGCATGTGCTTGCACAAAGCAGGCTGTAAACAGCATAGCGTTTCCAACGAGTGAATCAGAAAAAAACATTTCAAAAAACTAATGTAGAGCACAGGGCCAGTGCATCAGGAGGTGAACACATGAATAATGTAGTGGTGACATTTTACTGAAATATGAAACCTGCATTTCAATAACAATAACATAAATTCCTTAATAATTATGCAGCTTTTGCAACTAACATAAATATTACGTTTACATTGTATTGAGTAATTTGAGAAAGTAACCATTTCCTTGAGGCAAAAAATATGTAATTGAAGCTTTTGATTTATTTGAATTAACAATTAGATTTATATTAGGGCTGAAGCAATCAAAGTATTATACATAATGCAATAAAATAACCGTCCCAAAAGGAAAACAACTTTTTAGGACGGTTCTGTCCAAGTTTTGCATGGTATAGACCAGGGGTCCCCCAGCCCCTTTCAGGTAGCTCCCCATAGGATTTAGAATTTAACACATGATCCTGAATGATTCAATTATATGTATAAATATAGGATTATACAATATTGGAAAATTTTACATGTGTTTTCTATGTTGTGTCCTATTATGACTGCAAAATGGAGAAGCTCTCTGCCTCTTCTGTTGTATTGTTGTATAAAAGTACCGCTCCGATTCAAAAAGGTTGGAGACCCCTGGTATAGATCAACTGTTCCCTATGGCTGTTACTGTCCCACCCACTGTCAGATTGGAGAATTGGAGTTTACTACCCTTTCTAGAGCTGTGACCCAGGGATCAGGCCCTTATTACAAACTCCATATACATAGCTGGCAATTGAATGAAAGTGGGTAAAATTACAATGTACACATCATGTAATCGAAAAGGACAGTTTGCGCTAGGTCTAAGGTAATAACAGTTAACATTACTAAAATAGTTGACGATTACCACAACATTATTTTCTTCATTTAAGAGAACTAGGATGGAGTTTAGTCATTTGGCGGAGTTTGTGTCTACGGAAGACACGCACCCTACGGAGGTAGACCTTCCACCATTACGCCTTTATAACAAGGCTTTTCATGGTTGAACCAGTCTGTTGTGTGATCCATGGCTCATAAAGCCTTAATAATAACAATAGTGCTCAATTAGGATCTAACGAGTTACGACAGAAGGACTTGAGATTGATACTGGTTTGTATTTCAAACTTCCCTCGGCTGTATTTTAGTTACAAAGTTACACCCATAAGCAGTAAGAACAAGCTATCGTATGCTAACGAAACTTGCCAACAACAACCTGTCCATCTGTCCGGCTGCGAACCAGAGGCTAACAACCCACGGCTAATCGTTTTTGCTCATCATAAGAAACGGGTCAAAGTTAAAGTAAATAATTGAAACTATGTAAAATTTAGTTAAGCAGCATTTTGGGTATGTGCCACAAGAAAGTGTATCCACATCCAAATAGCGATACATGACAGAAAGACAATGAAATCGGCCCCATCTCGGCAAGCCGCTAGTGTTAAAAGGCTAGTATTTGGCTAAGTTAGCATGCTAATGCTACTCCCTGGACATCCGCTTGCCCATACGAACAGTCGCAAAATATATTCACAAATAATCAGGCTCTAATACCCAAATATAAGACACTTGTTCCGTCTCTTCACAACATCACTAAAAGAGCTCAATATCACAGTGTTATTACTTGCATATATAACAAATCCTCCACATGTTTGTGGCAGAAGTTAGTGGAAATTTGACTTTAAGGCGGATTGTTCTCGGAGTGCGCACTAGGTGTATGTGTTCAGGAGGCGACACACGAACTGTTACCTCTCACGATAGCAGATCAAGCTATGCTAGTTAGCATTACAGAGCTAACATCGATATAGAAACTTCCCTTCGGCACCTCAGTGTACACTAACTGCTGGATTAACGCTTGGATTAGTTTCGATATAAAATATATAAAACTCACGGTGTTTAGGGGGCTCTATCGAGTACCCCGCGATACTCAGTAGTATGATGTTCGGATCTCTCTGGATTTGGTGTAAAATCCCGGGGATCCCCTCTCTTCTGTCCACTGCCACTCCGGCTGCCAGATAATGTAACGAGCCACCACAGGCAGCGTCATGCTGCGTTCACACTCACCTCGGAAATACAAGTTGAACTAAAGACAGAACAAGGCCAGGCGTTTAGAATAGGAACACTAAAATACTCTTGACAGACATGACTTCATCATAGACCAATAAATATACTAAATTATAGAATCTATAATTTGGTCCCTTATTTAGACCCCTGTATTCTTACCATAGTGCGTGATAGAAGTTAATGTTAAGAAATCACATGTAAGCTTAATTTAGGGAATAATGAGTTTCACAATGTATCGACCACGTCATCTCCACACAATAATTTGTGGGCCAGTGATGGTTGTCAGTAGAGCTGCTTAAACAACAACTATTTGGATTTTTACTTTTTTTTTTTTTTTACTTTTATCACTGTGACAAGTTTAAACTGATGAAAAAGAGAGAGGTTGCTGAATGTGGTGAGACATTGAAGGATGAACCCTTGATGGCTGTAAACAAACATTTCATCCATCCATTTTATTCAACTTTATCTGCCAGAGGCAGCAGTCTGAACACACTTCCTACAGCTCATCTAGGTGATTTCCAAGGTGTTCTTTGGATCCTGATACTTCTCTCAGGGAGGCTCTCTCTACGTGGATGAGTAGCAGGTCTACTATCAGAATATTATATATGACCATCTACAACATAAATGGAAGTCTAAACCTTTTAAACATCCCTTTTAACAATGTGCACAGTTTATGTTCTTTCAATTACTTCAGTCAAATTAGTGAATTACTCAAAAGCACTATTGTGAGCTATTCAATGACATTTACCGACACAAAACATTTGTATTCAAAAGTTCTTATACTGTAATTTTATTGGAAAAATTCTTGAGAACAAAGTACGCTTTAAAATAGGTGTTGGATAGAATATGGCTAGTAATTTAAATATCAAGCAGTAAGATTTCTACAAAGAATAGCTAAAATACAGAACACATTTTTCCTAAATTGACTTATAAAATGTCACTGTACATTAGGGTCAATGAGTGGCAAATCTATACAAACTGTAAAGAAACCCCATTCAGTTTTAACTACTCTGGCAAACAATTAACTCTGGCTATTTGACCCAAAAAAGTCAGAACGAAGAACTTAAGCATGATGTTAATGTTTCAAATATTTGCAAGATAGTCAATATAATACACAACTTAAAATTACATTTAATGTGTTAAAAAATAAGTGTCATCTCCTGTAAGTGTGCAATCTGAAAAGACTGCTTATAACCAAGCAAATGGTGACATCTTCTGGTCCTTACAGGAATTGCAGATACTGAAAATGTTCCATTTTGCCACATGCAGCAAGAACCAATTGAACGAATCATCTGGCTAAAATCTATTAGTCTCTACATTTGGAAATATCCACCTTTTCAAAAAATAAAAGGGTCAAAGCATAGCCCAAATCAGTAACTTCCATGCATGGAAAACAAATATCTACAAAAAGGCAAGGCGTAAAATATTTACGAACAGTTACAAAAATACAAAACAAGATGGAATAAATTAATTTCTTCTACATTTCATTGCTGCCAATCAAAGTTCAGTTTCCTTTTAGTGAAAAGGAAACTAAACTTAGGAGAAAGTTTCTGGATCTTGCCACTCCTCTGTGCACTTAAATACCTTGGCCAGCAATTGTACCCCATGCCATCAGTGAGCCACAGATGACCATTGTAAAACTATAAGCAACTTGAAAAACAGTAGATCATGGCTTCTTTACAATCTTGATAAGCCACACTGTCAGAAAAATCACGTTTTAGGCAGCAGTTCATTGGACTGAATGATCTATACTTCTATAATATACTGAGTCCTCATAGTAGGCTTGCCAGGCTTGTGTTGGGGCCATTCTGGGCTTGGATTTGGACAGGAGGGGGGCCATCGGTCCACTTAAAACAAAACAAGAAGTGTAAATCAACACATGTTAATAATGAGAATAAATTATGAGTTTATGTTACTTACACTGATGAGGTTATGCTCAGGAAGGCTGCACGCCGCAATGTGATCCTGCAGAAGCTGCTGTGAGAAGTTCTGATGCATCTGCGCTGCTTCATGGGCATCCATTGTGTTCCCAAGAGCCTTGTTCAAGTCTGCACAACACCAACAGTTTAGCGCATGTGATATCAAACTTTGACATGCACATTCAATATTTTAGTAAGATAAGATAAGCTTGATTGATCTCGCAATGAAGAAATGTTCATGTCCCATTTGGTAGATAGAATCACTCAGATTGCACACTTTTGTCTTCTGCACAAACATGTTGAGGTTAAAAATATAGTCTGTGCAGGATATATTATATACAATAAAATTGCAGTGCTGGTTTCTTCAGTCCTAGTGCAGGTAGTTAGTGACTTAAAGTGACTTATTGTACATTGTAATCCAACAATCTTTCAGATATTAGTTTAGATTAATTGAAAAATCTATTGTTTTTGCATCCTTAAATGCATCAAGTGTTAAACAAGATGTTAATCTTCAATGTAAATGTAAGTCTGCTTGACCCCTGGTTCACTCTGACGTGACTTTGGTGAGCGCAATCTTTCCGTACAAAAGAAAGTCTGCAGCGCGCAATATCAGATTTACCACCAACAAACAAAAGGAAAAGTGCAGTAGTGTCATGTAATCCCAGGTAGTTTATATAGCAGTGGTTACCAATATTTATTCTCAAAATGCAATACTTTCAATCACCAAATTGTAAATGTTTTACACATTTCTTTCCAACCATCATATTATGTAATGTATATTATGTAAATATATGCTAACCATTTTCTTAGATTTAACTGATTCAATGTTTTCCCGGCTATTCTTTCAAACCAGATATTGAGAAAGGGACCTGAGCACTTAATAGTATAGTATAGTATAGTATAGTATACGTTCACCTTTCAAAAGCGCAGACGACCACAGCTGAACTGACATGTCGGGAATTTTGCTGGCCAATTGCATTGCAGGAACCACCATGTTGTTACTTTCCTGAGGAAAAATAAAATAAAAATTGGCATCTATTTCCACACAAAGACGCTTACACAAACATTCTTACTCTGTGGTTGCCGAGAACATAGAAAATATGACCCAGTAGAACCAAGGAGCAGGCAGTTAGTCTGTTGAGGTCCTCAGCATTAGACATTTTCAAAGTCTCTCTGAGGAAACGCCTGCAACATAATAAACAATAAAAATGTGAAGCAATAAAGAATCTGTCAAATCAAGACAACTGGTAAATTGTTTCCATACTTGGCCTCATTGTAGCGTCCCTGAAAGAAAGACAGCAATCCCCTGATGTAGAAAGCTGCTGCACGTAGGCAGTGAGAGCTGCACAAAAGACCAACTTTCAATAAAAATGTCTAAAACAAAATTAAACAATCCCTTGCAGCTTCATAAAGGATGTCATAAATAGAACTTTACCTGACAGGAAAGTTGTGGTCTGGGTTTATCCTCTCTAGCAGGCTGTACAACTAGAAAAAAAGAGAAGTTTAACCATTATTTCAAACAATACCTCAAATTCCAATCATAGAACATCCAGCATCCATTATCAAACACACAGAAAGTATAGGAATTATTTTGATGTTATTGACTCAAATAAAATTACTACTACTAAATACACAAGTGTTAATTTCATTTAAAAAGATTCATCAACTTTTATGAAAATGCGGTTAACATGTTCAAACCAAATATAGATGATAAATATATTTCTGATCAAATTATTATTGATGAATATGAATAATAATTAACGAGCCTGCAAAGTGCTTTACAAGTGCACATATATTGTAGAGTCTCTCAAAGCGCTACACTGATGTCATTATCCATTCACTCCACTCTGGTGAGGCAGTCTGTGCCATGAGCCCCTTGGACTGCCAGTCATTCACTCACTATCACCAGATTTGCGGCAGGCTTTTTGGGTGATTGGATGAGGCGGAAAGAAATTAGATTAGTTGCCGATTTAAAAGTACGGTATGTGTAGTGAGAAATCATAGACTGAAGTAGTGGATGTAACAACCACATTGTAGAAGTGAATCAACATAAAATAATAAAGCGGAACCGTTTTCTACATTATGACCATTATGAGCTTCAAATGTCAGTTTTATCCTGGTTTTTCTAATACAAATACAATAACAAATGAAAACATGGTCGACTGGTAGATGACATGGTTGAACTAGATTTGCATTGGTCGACTAGGAGAAGGCTACTTCATAAAAATAAAAAAAAGTTAAGTTAATTATTTGCATTATTTTTTTATTTAAAAAAAGTGGCAGCATTTGATTTACCAGTAAAATTATAAATACGTTTTCAGAGGCAGCTGCAGGCTCTGTGCTGGATTTGCGTGCAGGCGGGAGACCGTGCCCAACAGATTATCAATTTAAATTGTAGTCGTGTCCTCTAATCTAAACTTTGGATTATCAATAATGATAAAAACAATGTACCATAGAGGAATGAGTACTCAATGTTTTCTTTTGGTCGACTAAGTGCTGCCTGGACGACTTACAAATTTGTTGGTTGACTAGCCAGACCCATCCAGCACTTTTTTCAACAGCAAGAGAATGAGTGTGCATATTTGTACTCTATTTCCACTCTTTAACTAACCTCTTGATGCCGGTTTCCTTCTCTTATGTAAACACTTGCCAAGTTTGTCACAATATACGTCCAGAGTTCCTGATGTGTCGTGAGCTGCCGACAAAAGACAAAATGTTAAGAGAGCAGGACAGACGTGATTTAAACACAATTTAGAAATAGTTACCCGTAATGCCGTGGTAAACTGGGCCTCAGCGTTATCCATGCAGTTCACAGAAATACAGTAGAGGCCCTGTAAAAGATAATAAATTCAACAAACCAACTACAAGTTTGAGGAGAGTCATTTCCAACAAACAATTGAAAAGAAAAAAAACTCACTAAAAGTGTATGAAGTTGAGCAGCATGATTTGTAAATAATCTTGGAGACTGTTGACAGAGCTGGCACACTTGAGAAATCTGAAATATGAACAGAACAATGAAACTCATTTATTACATGCTTCAACTCAATACAAATATACATTTGAGTTAATAGAACAGGATAGCTCCAGGTTTATTCAGATTTTTTTGGAAACCCAATGCAACCCTGGATAGGGAGAGAGCATTGAGTGCTCATTTTTATCCAACAATACACAGCTTTCTTACCCTTCTAATCTTTTTGTTTTAAACGTAAACAAAATTTAATCTTTTCCAGAAAATGTATTTTTTTCTTTAGAGGTTTTCCACATCTGTAAAAACTTTTGTATCACTCAAAAAGAACTGAAGACTACTTTACTAAACACCCAAGACTACAAAACACCATTTTGAACTGTTGGACCAAAATGGTAGGATTTAGCCCAAAGTTTGGTCAAGTCAAATTTAATAAATGTTTAAAGACCTTATAATGCTGTTTAGAGAGAACTGAATGCCACCATTGCAGGTAAACAACTAACTTTTATGAATTTGATTTTAACGGCATACAAATTGTGAGGTATTGTGAGTTATATATTGTTCTTCAACTGTTAGTTATCATTTCTTTTTAAACATTTATTTATTTATTGTTTAATTAAATTAAATATCTTTTAATGATTTCAATATTTTGCGACGATCCTGCTGGGGAAAACAGTGAGTGATTTAACACCACAACTTAAAAAAGGCAATCTACCTCCTGTAATGCAGTGGCTTTGTGGCCCGTGACGAGTCGGCACATGATGATGTGCTCCAGGAGAATAACTTGGAAAGTAGACAGGATAGGGCTGCAGTCCAACACTAAAAGATCACATCAATTATGAACATAAAGAATAGTCAATGTGGAAAATATAACATCAAATTTAAGTAAAATATTACTTTTTAATTTCTCCAGTTGCATTAGAGCTTTGTCTGTATACTTCTGAGCCTTCTCAAGATAGCCAGCTTGCATCGAGTGCATCACGGTCACCTATTAATAGCACAGAAAATGATTAAAGATTATATACAGAAAATGTGCATGAAAATAACACTATTGCTATAGAAATAATACAAATAGCTATAATGACTGCACACATGTGCCAGCTCCAAATCATTTTAAATCAAGGGTGATCATGCACATGGATGAAAAGTTCTCTTACCAAGTACACAAGGACACACATGTGCTCTTTGGGCAGCCAGTGAAAGAGGTCAGCTGGGTTACTGGGCAGAATCTCATCATCATGGAGAGTGGAGATTGTCTGAATGCACTGCTGGAGCTGCTTGAGACATGGCTTCACACTCTTGACCTGAGAGGACAGCAACATGGCATGGTAAGAAGTGTCTAAAACATGTGTCAGATTGTAAAAGGATTACCTGTCCGGCGTCTAAGTAGTGTGTAACCTGTAGGACCAGGAAGAAGACTCTCAGAGACTCCTTTTGAATAGGATTCCCCTGCCAATTTTCAACAATATTCCCACAAAGTGTCAAGAGAGGGTGTACTTCTGCAAGCTTTCTCTCCATTAGCAGCAACTACAGAAGGCAAAAAGCATGTGTAAAAATGGCACACACCATCAGAACATGTACCACTCAAAATAATGCAAATCTTACCATTCCTTTGCTTAGCAAAAACAATGCCCTGAGCGCAAAGAAAAAAAACATGTTTTTAAAAAAAATTCATAATCAATAGAATGCTCCAAAAAGATTTAAATCTATATACCTAGTATATTCTGACCCAACCACTCGGGCATATTCTGCGCCCACTCCCAGCAAGTCACAGGCTGAAACCAAGTCTTTCTCCAGTGTGTGAAGTTGCTACAAGAAAACACAATAACATTTTATTAGACAATAAGGTCAAAGACTTAAGAGAAGTCTATTCAAAAATAGATAAAATACTTACAGCCAACTGGAACAACAACCGGCAGTGCCAGTATGGTGTCTGCTGAGAAATCTGAATGGCCTTTCGAAGGAGAGGTTTTGCAGAATCAACCAAATTCTGTAGTGCATAAATAATTGTGATTATTACTACATAATAACTTTTAATGGGGTCAAAACGATAGACGCATTGTATTATAAAAACACATGATGAAAACTTAGCTTACCTGTTGGCAAAAAAGTTCAGACAAAATGCTGGCAGCTTCAAATTTAACATCTTCAAACTGAGGGAGTTGCTGGGATATAAACCACTGCAATAATTAGGACACACATGTTACAAAAATGGCAGTAGTTTTACCCATAAAAACAAACTACTACTGAGGCCAGAATAACACTATTAGCCAAGGATAATTCAACGCAAGATCAAACCAACCCGCTATCCTTAAAATCGAAATAGCACGTAATTAAAGGCTGCATTTCATTGAGACATTATAGGAAGACCATGACTGTGCTAGCTCGCTTTTGTTGCTTGCGGCCTAAAGCAGTGGTCCTCCATGTTGAATCCACGGTGTTTCCTGAGTGGGACGTACCGCTTTCTCCAGGTGGCTGCGGGCGAGCTCGCTGTTCTTGGTGTGGTGGTAGAGCACCGAGCCGAGCTGGAGGTGAGTACGGGCCTCAATCCGCTGCGGGGGTTTGAACTGGAACACTGCCTGTAAACAGTGTACACACAGTCGGATTTTGGGCGGACTGGAGGTTCGGAAGTGTTCGGCAAACCCGAGAAGGGCGAGGTACCAGCGCTCCGGGGCCTCTACATTAGACGCCATTTTGCCCGACAACAACAAGTTTTTCAGAGCTGTGACCAGGCTCGAGGGTTGCCAGTTCCTTCTGTTACAACAGATGAACTCATTTGAAGCGCTATTTCAACTTATTTCTTGAAGAAAAGTAAAATAATAAATGGGCAATGACTTTTCGTATTCATTAATTTTCAATCAACATATTGAACTAATGTACATACATAATTTACATTTGCATAAAACACACAAAACTAAAATACAGATCAACAACCTACGCAAACATAACAAAACGACACAGGGAACATCACATTAAATTTTATATTAGTATAATTTTAAGTGCATTTTTTGGGGGTCGGACATAACTGACAAATAGATGTCAGTTATGTCCACTTGGGAATAAGTGGACATAACTGACACCTATATTTGTGGTGGAGCAACCACTGCCTCTGGACACCACATGGACACCGTAGACTGTGGAAAGAGTTGCCATTTATACCGTATAAAAAGAGATGTATGAGTATTAAAGGGGATCAGAGGCAGTAAACCCAACAAATCCATAGTAAACAAACAATCATTCAAACATGGCAACCTAATGTCCAACATTTTCTCGCGATATTTTGTGAACCATGGAAAATGTAGTCCAAATAGAGAGGAACGCTGCTGTCCTAGTTTTGCAGGTCCTGGAAAAGCCTGAACTAATCTTCAGCATTAGACAGCGCCTTAGAGCAGAAAGACATACGCCACAATCGCCGTCGAAACGAAGCAGTGACTGCAGCCTCTCTGTCATCTACAATTAGCGACCCAGCACTAAAACGTCAAGAAGAAGAAGGCGTAGTACGGACACATTCGTTATTTAGTGCGTGTCGTAACTTGAATCAGTGACATGTGCAAGATCGGAACTGAACAATAACTTTGGCCTAAACCATTGGGACCAGTGGCAGAAGAGCAATTTTAAACGAGGTAAAAAATAAAACAATATTTACTTTAATCTGCCTAATTTATGTAATGTATGTAATACCCATTTATATGCCACGCTTCTGCTGTTCCTTGTTAATTCGCATGGTTATTGCATAACCAGATTGTGATGTTGTTTTGCTTTCGCGTGCTGCGTTTTTTGTTTGTGCGGCCGATTGTGTGTGAGAGCAGGAGGTGTTTACAACAGACTGTCTGTTTACAACACATCTACATCACTGAACGTGTGTGTTATCACGTACTTCAGAGCTGCACGGGACTGCTGTTTATTTGGTTTGTGTAGATGACACACTGTACTCTGCCCTCTCGTCTACAGCGTTTCAATGAAAGGGTCTGACTGTTGTTCTGGTGATCTTTGAAGGGCACACATGGCTCACAGTGTGCACGACCATTCACGACGAGCTCTGCCAGTGGCCCAGGCCACAGTCCTGGCTCTTCCTCCTTCAACACCCGCTAAAGTAGGTGCAGTTCTATGTATGACGCATGTATATACTATGGTATTCAGGAGAAACTTAGATTCTTTTCATGTACTTTATGTTATTGGGGATGGGATGTTTGTTAACACACTATTATACTGTTATGTCATATGAGCTTTTTCCTCACAATGTTGCCCTTTCTTCTCAAATGTTGTGCCTTCTTGGAACCAACAGTTCCTGAAGGACGTGTTGTTGTTTGTGGCATGGAGTTTGCAGTGTGCAGAGCTACGCTGTAAATAGAAAGTCGGTGCTTATCTCATGTTGCATTCACTGTAACTGGGTGACCTTGCCATTGCCTCATTCAACATACATTTAGATATTCATAAATGTGAAATTACCCTATTCTTTCTTTTTGTATCTATTATTTCTTTATATCTTACTCAATGCTTTTCCTTTTAAGGTGTTTTGGGAGGGACTTTTTATTGACCATTTGCTCAATAACAGTGAGCGACGTCATCTGCCTTTTATTGGGTCCAACTGCTCTTTCGACCTTAAACACAAAAAGAAATGCAGTTTGTTTTCTTGTTGCGTGTCACATACCTCTGTGGCAGTAAATCTGAAAACACAATGTGGGTTTATTTGGTGTGGGACTTCATTGTATACATATCCAATGATTAAAGGTGAAAGTTCTTCAAGAAATATGAGGTCGTGTGCATTTATTGTTTTTCAGTAGATTTTATAAAAGTTTGAAAAAAATCTCTTTTGAACATGACTGTAAATCCAAACAGGACTTGAGGCCCAGATGGACAGCCCTGGAGTCCCTGGTGTGTGGTGCGTTCGCTGGTGCTGTGGCCAAAACTGCTATTGCTCCTCTGGATAGGACTAAAATTATTTTTCAAGGTCAGAACACCATGTCAATAATGCATGTCCTTCTTTAATAATTGTCCGTTATGTAAAATGTCACCAAGTGTTTGTGTCAGACCTTTTACTGAGCCGTCAAATGTCTAATCTTCTTAGTAGATGTTTAGCCCACATGGAACTAAGTTGTTAACACTGATGTTTACTCAGATTACTGTCTTGTTTTTTCCAGTGTCTTCGAAGCGATTCTCAGCTAAGGTGAGTTCTGAAAAGTCTTTCAACATTTGCTGTCATTACACATTTATTGGTGTGTCTAATTATATTTTAAAGTATATGTAGGATTTATATACAGTGGGACAAAAAAGTATTTTGTTAGGAACCAGAAAAAGTCCTCCCAAAGATGTCAGTAATTTTCATCATAGTATACCTCAATTATGACAGACAAATTGAGAAAAAAGTTGCAGGTGATTTTTCAAAAATGTATTTACAAATTATGGTGGAAAATAAGTATTAAGACAATGACAAAAGTCAATCTACATGTTTTATTTATTTATTAATTATTATTGTTTATCAAGAATAATGTGTATTCAATGTTTATTTGGTTGGGACAGTGCATGTTAATAGACACACCTCTCCGGATGGTAGCATACCAATACTTTGTTAAATACAGTTTGTTGCCAATGAGATTAGATTTTCAGACTTTGTTGCTGGTATTTTGGCCCATTCCTCTATGCAGATCCCTTCTCAAGCAATGATCTTTTGGGGCTGTGGCTGGGCAACATGAACTTTACACTTCTTTATTATTATTTTCAAGATAGAGATTTTATACTTTTATTGATGCTAGAGTTGGAGATTTTGTTTTATTTTTATTAGTATAGCTATTGTTCACTTAACTTGTGCCGTGTGCTCCTCTTTACTACTGTTCTATAACTTGTGATGCAACACTAAAATTGCCCCTCTGTGGGACGAATAAAGGATCTCTTAATCTTTCAACTCCCTTTAAAAATGTTCTATGTGGTTGAGATCTGGAGACTGTGTTTGGGTAGCCTGACTCTCGGCAGACCCTGAGCTGAGCTTCACGTGAAACGCTTCTGGTGGAGCATGGCGGAACTACAAGGGTCTGGCAAGAGTCAGGCTTGTTGTATGGGCACATTAACATGGTGAAAGACCCAGCCACGTTTCAATTTCATGTCCTTTCATGATTTTCTGGATTTTTTTTCTCATTTTGTCCCTAACCCTAACTGTAACCCTAACCCTAACCCATAGGTTAGGTATACAGTGTCTTGCAAAAGTATTCGGCCCCCTTGAACCTTTCAACATTTCGCCACATTTCAGGCTTCAAACATAAAGATATAAAATTTAAATTTTTTGTCATGAATCAACAACAAGTGGGACACAATTGTGAAGTGGAACAAAATTTATTGGATAAATTAAACTTTTTTAACAAATAAAAAACTGAAAAGTGGGGCGTGCAATATTATTCGGCCCCTTTACTTTCAGTGCAGCAAACTCAGTCCAGAAGTTCAGTGAGGATCTTTGAATGATCCAATGTTGTCCTAAATGACTGATGATGATAAATAGAATGCACCTGTGTGTAATCAAGTCTCCGTATAAATGCACCTGCTCTTTGATAGTCTCAGGGTTCTGTTTAAAGCGCAGAGAGAACCATGAAGACAAAGGAACACACCAGGCAGGTCCGAGATACTGTTGTGGAGAAGTTAAAAGCCGGATTTGGATACAAAAAGATTTCCCAAGCTTTAAACATCTCAAGGAGCACTGTGCAAGCAATTATATTGAAATGGAAGGAGTATCAGACCACTGCAAATCTACCAAAACCCGGCCGTCCCTCCAAACTTTCATCTCAAACAAGGAGAAGACTGATCAAAGATGCAGCCAAGAGGCCCATGATCACTCTGGATGAACTGCAGATAACTACAGCTGAGGTGGGAGAGTCTGTCCATAGGACAACAATCAGTCGTGCACTGCACAAATCTGGCCTTTATGGAAGAGTGGCAAGAAAAAAGCCATTTCTCAAAGATATCCATAAAAAGTCTCGTTTAAAGTTTGCCACAAGCCACCTGGGAGACACACCAAACATGTGGAAGAAGGTGCTCTGGTCAGATGAACACACAATGGAATGGTTCACAAATAGACATATCCAGGCGTTAGAATGGCCAAGTCAAAGTCCAGACCTGAATCCAATCGAGAATCTGTGGAAAGAGCTGAAGACTGCTGTTCACAAACACTCTCCATCCAACCTCACCGAGCTCGAGCTGTTTTGCAAGGAAGAATGGGAAAGAATTCCAGTCTCTCGATGTGCAAAACTGATAGAGACATACCCCAAGCGACTTGCAGCTGTAATTGCAGCAAAAGGTGGCGCTACAAAGTATTAGCGCAAGGGGCCAAATAATATTGCACGCCCCACTTTTCAGTGTTTTATTTGTTAAAAAGGTTTAAATTATTCAATAAATTTTGTTCCACTTCACGATTGTGTCCCACTTGTTGTTGATTCTTGACAAAAAATTAAAATTTTGTATCTTTATGTTTGAAGCCTGAAATGTGGCGAAATGTTGAAAGGTTCAAGGGAGCCGAATACTTTCGCAAGGCACTGTATACCTAAGCCTGCTGTGTATTAGCTTTACCTAAACTATACCTATGATGATAGTTTCCTCATCTCTCATCTTTTTAAGTAGGAGGACTTCATAATTGTTGGTCGACTAAATACTTTTTTGCCCCACTGTAAGTAGTTATAATAACGACTTATAATAGTAGAGGTCACTGCATTTTCTCTTTCTTGTTTTCAGAAATTCCTTTGAGTTGCCCTGTGTATGAATTATAAATACAAATAAAATTACCTTTTCTAAATAATATGAAATATGGGGAAATAGTCTTTGATTCTTTTTTTTCTTTAAACACCAGGAGGCGCTGCGACTCTTGTATTGCACGTACATGAAGGATGGGTTCCTCGGTCTATGGAGAGGAAACTCTGCTACTATGGTGCGGGTCATGCCCTATGCTGCCATCCAGTTCTGCTCACATGAACAGTATAAAAGACTTCTGGGCGGCTACTGTGGCTTACAGGGAAAGTGAGTTACTACTGTTCCTACTGTTGCTGTTAAAGTACCTTCCATAATATTGAACATAATATATGACCTCATGCATTTTAGAGCGCTTCCACCTTTTCCTCGCTTCTTAGCTGGCTCTATGGCTGGTACCACTGCTGCTATGCTCACCTACCCTCTCGACTTGGTGCGTGCTAGGATGGCAGTCACAGCTAGAGAAATGTAAGTAACATGCCTCTCAAACATTTTTTTTTTAGATATATTTGTGTTATTGTGTTGTTTCATATATTACAGGTACAGCAACATTCTTCATGTTTTTATCCGAATATCTCAAGAAGAAGGTGTCAGAACTCTTTATCGAGGCTTCACTCCCACAATCCTTGGTGTGATCCCATATGCTGGAATTACATTTTTCACATATGAGACCCTGAAAAAGCTACACACAGGTACAGATGATTAGTTTGGTTGCATTAAAGTTTGGATACCTAACTTTCAAAGCACCAAAACACGTGCTATAAAAAATAACAATTGTAACGATTTCCTTGAAAACATGTGTTTTTTCAAAACAATATGTGTCATGTGAAAACTAGTGATAGAAACAAATGTTCTTTGTCACATCTCTAGATCTTTTTCTGACATAAAGTGAAAAAGAGAACACTAATCATCTCTCAGTCCAAAGTGTCACAGGGCTTTTTCTTACTAGCATTCCAAAGACAATATGTTAATTTATATATACATGTTTTATATTTATATGACAGTATGTTGTGCATTATATATGACAGTATGTTGTGCATTAGACAAGACTTTCTTTTTTGTGACAAAGAACCTTTATTATTGCCCCCATTTGTTTACGGAGGGAGACGTTAGGAACCCCAGGCAGCTACATTTATAAACATTTTTAACAGATTCTACAAAACATAACAATTGTATCATTGTTATCACTGCAGAAAAGACCAGAAGATCTCAGCCATATCCACACGAGCGATTGGCCTTTGGAGCGTGCGCAGGCTTGATCGGTCAGTCGGCCTCATATCCGCTGGACATAGTGCGGCGTCGTATGCAGACAGCAGGGGTCACTGGATCATCTTACTGCACCATACTGGGAACCATGAGGGAGATAGTGAAGCACGAGGGAGTAGTTCGTGGACTCTATAAAGGCCTGAGCATGAACTGGGTTAAAGGACCTATTGCGGTGGGGATTAGTTTCACCACCTTTGACATAATGCACAACCTCCTGCTAAAAATGCACCACATGGGTTACTTCACGCCCTGAAACACAGCAGTCATCCCAGATGAGACGGCGATGTCTCTTGATCCGCCACGCACTCCTGTGTATGAAAATGCAGGCAGAGGACTATGGGATTGGCCTGGCTCGTTGCACAATAAGATTGCCTTTTTTGAGTGGTATTGAATGCATACGTGGCTTTTCAGTAATGTTTGCACTTACAAAATCAAAACAAAGAAATGCAAAAATTGTGTGAATGGTATAAAAATCTGTAATGGTATATGATTTGTTTTTAGTTTTTGCATTACGTATTTTGTACTTAATATAGTGACAAATGTTTGGTAAGGTTTGTGTGGAATCTAAGAATTTAATCTATAACCGTACATAATGAACCCATTATGTTTAGAAAATAATTCTGATTTCTGAAGTGTATAATTTTAGTGCCACCATGAACTGAATGTAACGCCTTAAGAAGAAAATTATGTTTAACAACCCACATTTCACTGTCCCCCTAATCTGTGGACGGAAATCAAACAGACATTGATACATCAAATCATTTGTATTTTGTTTACAAGAAAGACAATTCTACCAAAGTACGCACAACGCACACGTGAGATTTTCTATGTAAGCTAATCATTTCTATGTCCTTGCACACTTTCAATAAACAAAATGGACTTGCTTTTGTTTGTACACATGCTGACCGTGCAATAAAGTCACGGTTCATAAAAACACGTAGAGGATATATTTGTCCAATAGAGGGAGCAATCTGACCAAAAGTCAACGACACCAAAGCGTCACATCATTTAAGCAAATGTTGTTTTTGTTTATTTAGGCCTAGACTTTAGAGGTTTGTAGAGGTCTACTAGTCTAATGCTAATCAATAGCTGAAAATAAAATGGTGATAATAATAAAGGTATAAACACAGTTATTGTATTATCTTGTTATTTTATTTCCTAATATATTAAATCCCAATATTGATCAAACTATTGCTGTTGCAGCCTAAGGTCTGATTTTCTGGTCTGATCTACAGAACTCGTGTAGATACAGTCTGTGGTTTGCCTCTGTGGGTGATAGAGATAGTGATATTTAGTTTAGTGTAAATCGTCTTACTTCTACCTCCTTCTGTGTTCCAGTAGGTGGCAGCAGAGCGCCCTGTTGGCTTGGGTTCGTCTGATGAGCTTGTGGCCTAAACTTGACCTGTTCTCATCGCAGACATTTTGTATCGTTTTGCTCACGCTTCTGTTACTATGAAATTATATTATTCCAAAAATACACTTTCTTTTCCTTAAAGATAATTCTGATTCAACTTGTGTAAGAGAATTACAGAGAAAATGCAACACAAGGTGAGGTCCTGCATATTCGTGTTAGCATATTGGCTAATACTGAACACTATACACTCACTTTTTCAATAACATTTGTATACATGTTTTTGTATTGTAGATTTATGGTTATAGGACATAATTTAAAGAATCAGATAGTTAGATAATAATACTATTATTAATTTAAAATGTGTAATATATATATGTTCCCTCCCAAGAGTTATGATTTATCTGAATTATGACAACATATTTTTTAGAATTACTATAACAATATTGCCCTGCAGCATCAACATTTCAAACTACGTACGGTCGCCCAATGAAATCACCGCAGTTATTGGTCCGTGTGTGTGTATGGAAGAAGCATTAAGCGTCTGCAGCCGGGACATGGACGAGGCACTATGGCCAGAGAGCTTTTGTGTTTTTTTTTTTTTAAACTTCGAATAAAAGCATTGGCTCAGAGCCTGAAATACAGAGACTGAGGACTATCTAACATATATATACGTGTAGATGAGCTAAAACACTTAGTTTGCTATTGTGTCTTCTGAAGAGGACAAAGTAGCAAGGTAAAATGGGACCAGCTCCTGTTGTTATCCGCCCTCAAGTGGTTTGTTGAGGATTACAACATTCTCCTCAAAACTCCGAAAGGGAACGCCGCCAGTATAACGACAATTGTGCTAACTTAGGACCACCGCAACCGCTAAAGTAAGCCACGCCGCGCAAGTAACCTAGGCCTTTCGAGTCTCACTACATCTTTAATCCAACTTGTTATCTGAAGACTATAAAGGTTGGAAATATCTAAATCGGTAGTGTGGGTCATTTTAGGTGGAAAAGAATTGTTCTGATTACTGCATTTGCCACCCACTGGACCTGACACAAAAATCATAGCACAATATTTGAAATGGAAAAAGAAAGAGCCTTTGTATAAGGCAGCATTTCTTGTTTCTCCTAAGAAAAAAAAGGCTGAACTTATATATATACACCAAGGGAAAAAAAACATTAATAAAGCCTGCCATGGAGTATGAGTCGACCCGAGGAACAGTTCTTGTTCTGAGGCTATGCAGGTCTGAGCAGGTTTGGAGCTGCATAGACAACATTCATTCCAGTTGTTTGTCCTTTTCTCTGTTGTTTACCCCGAGGCAGCAGTTTACGGAGAGTATAAAATCTCAATTCTGTACTTCACATCACAACCTTATGCACTGACATTTTAGACAAAGCAGAAGACGACAAAGCTTGATTTGGTATTAAAAGTGCGTTAATGTTCAGAAGCAAGTAAATAGGATTTATTGCACTGGCCAATAGCCCCAATAAATGGATTTCCCTTTTCATAACAAAGTCTGTAGAATAACAACATTCTTACACATTAAGAAAACTGATACTAACGTGTGTGAAATGTAGGGTGCAGGACTGAATAAAACCAATTAAATTTATTTTTGTATCGCCCCAAAAACACAACAGCAGTCGTCTGTTTGTTTGATTACCTGATTCGGTGTTGGTGAATTCACCGGTATTGTTAAGTCCTCCGAGATTACTGCTGTTGGATTTAGGGCTATATAAAAATATTTATTTATTTATATTATTTACTTTATTTGAATGGACAGTGCATTTCAAATGAACAGACACATTAGAAAACAAGAATGTAAACATGCCAATAATAGCCAAAGGCTCATTCCATCTGTAGTCCATCCCCCAATTGAATTGATTTTGTCTCTTTTCCTAGTACAAAGAGACAAACTCAGTAGGTTAAGTATGATATGGTGAAGCTTATGGTAAGAGAATAGAGGGTGAATGTGAACATGTGAACCTTCAATTGTAACTCTACAATAACAATAACAATTCAAGAATACATGTACCAATTCATCAGTGGCAGAAACCAAAATGGACAAATAAATACAAAATTTATCACAAAAAAAAGAATATACAAAAAAATAGAAATAAGAATCTACCGTTTGAACACAAGAATACATGTGGGAGTCCACTGTATTAAACCAAAATTAAAGTAATTTATAGTTTATTTGTGTGCACTGCACTGTTGCGGCACAGTATCAATGTAGTTGTATTATTTTTTTTTGCTGCTATAGGACATGAATTTCTCCCAGGGTGATGAATAAAATATCTATCGATCATGTATTATGTCTGCCCCGCGCCTTACCCGTGACCACACGCTGTGCGCTGCTAGACGTGTCGCTCGCCATCGAAGGGAACGCATCTCCAGGCGTGGAAGCTGCAGCTGGTTCTGGAGGGATTGGGGACGGGGACCTTGGGGGGTCGTTCGACGCTTCACTTGCGACAAGGGATTCTACAATAAGACAAACACACACAACGACTTAAGTAAAAGCACAAAACTGAATGGCAACACGTGAAATGGCAAGATGTAGCACGTGTTAGCAGCTTGCTATCGATAGCTTAAAGTAGCTAGCTCACTTTGTACAGCAGACAACAATCAAACGTTTACATGAATAAATACATTCCAGTGGGCATTGAGCCACAGGTTACGTGATAATGCATTTTCACAATAACTACAGATAAAAGTTACAAAGCACTTACCATTATCGCCCATTCTCGACGTGGAAGAAGAGTCCAGAGCACACTCCCGTCCATTGTTTGCAGGCCTGTGGCCATAAATGGCATCCATCTCGGCATACCACCTCCAGGTCTTCCGATTGACCCCACTTCGGCCGTTGTGGTCCTTTATGGCCCGGTAATCGCACTTCATCTTTTTAATCTTGTCCCTGCACTGCTGGTGCGTGCGGTGGTAACCGTGTGTGAGCAAGAGCTGGGCGATCTCTTTATAGACCTTCTCATTTCGCGTACTGCCATCGAGCTCCTTCTGTATTCTGTCTTCGGCCAGTAAAGACAGAAATGTTTGGACCTCATCAACAGACCACGGTGTGGACTTTTGCGGCTTGCTGGATTCCATTTCTCGAGTGCAGTACGTATGCTCACAGGGCAGTTTTAAAAATGGCGGGGTTGAATCTTGTCAGACGTCGCACTTATGACGCTACCAGTGACGACAGTCGTTGGCCAATAGTGTGAGAGAGCCGTTGGCCAATAGCGTAGGCAGTCCGCTTACGTCACGAGAGTGTAGCTTTTTGGAACCGCTCCCGAGGCGGTCCGAAAATAGAACACAATACCTAGCTTCAACGCTAGTGGAAATGCAAAAGTAACGCGCCGTGTCGTGTAGAGTGGTGTAGTGCCGGTGCTGTGGAAAAGCGCTATTATACACTCGAGTTCAGATCTGGGGGCTGGTCAACCCTCTCCAATTGTCACTGGTGTTTCCCATGGGCAAGTCCCACGGAGAATATTACAATATTTTTTTTACTTTATTCAACTTTTAGAGTCTTTTTTTCAGGGGTGTGCCCAGAGGGTGTGCATGGACTGGGTTGTCCAGGTCCCCACAAAAAAAGCAATCGTGGCAAACCTGGAAGTAGCTATTATTATTAATTGCACATTATAGGACACATCTGCAGAGGATCTGATTATGGATATAGGTTCAGTATATAAATAGGTAAGTCAGCGCGGATGTTCAGAATTCTTTGTTCAGTTTTCATGAAGTTTCAGAGCCTAACGAAGGCGTGATTCGGAGGCTCCGCGAAAACAAACAACTGAGCATGCGCAGCTACGAGCATCAGCGCAATGATTGACAGCCCTTGGCATCACTTGATTGGTTAACGTGGACGGCATCGTGGATTCTGAGCTATAGCTAAGAGAAGGGAAGGCGGGACTTACCTGTAATATTAGGATTCATAAAATGACTTTAATTTAATACAATTCTTAACATTTGTAATTCATTTAGAGTTCCAGACTATCACTTTAACGATGTAGAACTGCAACATATCTCACATGCAGTTTGTAATGTCCCAAACCCAATGTTTATAGATTCAAAAGTACTTAAACCGGTGTGTTTGTTATGTCTTTTCAATTGTGGACCCCAAAGCAGAGTTGAAACAGGCTGACGAAGAACAAAAATTTATTTACAGTCCAAAACAAAAGTAGAAAGAACAAACTGTAGGCAGGCTGAGGTGACAGAGGCGCTGGCTGGAGACTTGGAGGTGCAGCAACCAAGGATCTGGGAAAAAATTGTATGAGTAAAAAAACGAAATAATCACAGGAACAGGCGCAAGAGGACACTACCGTGTGTGACGGAATTATCTGGCACTGAAGAGCAGTCCAAACTGGGCTTGAGAAGCCAGGTGTAAATTGGCTGCAGGTGTGTCTGCTGCACCGTCCAGCCACACCCCCATCACCACAAGCTCTGCAGAAAAACAAAAAGGGAGGGGGGAAGAAACAGAGCAACACAACCCTCACAGTACCCCCCCCTCAACGGACGCCACCCGGCGGACCACCGGGCTTCGAAGGGAAGCGAACATAAAAGTCCCGGAGGAGGCCCCGGTCCAAAATGAGAGAGCGGGAAACCCAGGAACGGCCCTCCGGGCCATATCCCTCCCAGTCAACCAAATACTGGAACCCACGGCCGCGCCGCCGAACATCCAACAAGCGGCGGACAGTGAAGGCAGCATGACCATCGACGAGCCGGGCGGGCGGCGGGGGCTCGGCCGGAGGGCTAAGTGGACTAGACAGAAACGGCTTCAATAGAGAAACGTGAAAAGCAGGATGCACATTCACGGAAGGAGGCAGTTTGAGCCGGACAACCACCGGATTAATGACCTTGTCTATCTCGTACGGTCCAATAAACCTGGGGGACAACTTCCGAGAATCGGTTTGCAGGGGAAGGTCCAGAGTAGATAGCCAAACCTTCTGACCCGGTTTGTATTCAGGAGCAGGTGAACGTCGACGGTCAGCAAGTTGACGGTTACGTGCCGCAGTCCGTGAAAGGGCTGCACGAACCCCGTGCCAGACACGTCGGGCTCGCTGAAGATGTAGTTGGATGGAAGGTACTGCAACTCGAGTCTCCTGGCTCGGGAAAAGAGGAGGTTGAAAGCCGTTAGCAGCCATAAACGGGGACATACCGGTTGCAGATGACACCAGGGTGTTGTGAGAGTACTCAATCCAGGGGAGATGAGAAGACCAGGAAACTGGGTGGCGAGCAGTAACACAGCGAAGGGCAGCCTCCAAGTCCTGGTTGGCCCGCTCAGTCTGGCCGTTGGTCTGCGGATGATACCCCGACGATAAGCTGGAGGAGCACCCCACAGCATGACAGAAGGCCTTCCAAACCTGAGAAGTAAACTGCGGCCCTCTATCAGACACAATATCTTGTGGTATGCCATGGAGTTTGAAAACATGTTCAATGAGTAATTTAGAGGTCTCAAAGGCGGAAGGTAACTTCGGCAGAGAAACAAAATGCACAGACTTGGAGAATCGGTCTACAATCGTCAAAATTACTGATTTTCCCTCAGAAGGAGGAAGACCAGTCACAAAATCAGAGATGTGAGACCACGGACGGTGCGGAATAGGAAGTGGACGGAGCAACCCAGCAGGTGCTTGGTGAGAAGACTTGCTGCGGGCACAGACTGAGCAGGCAGCAACAAACTCTCTGGTGTCTGCAGACATAGATGGCCACCAAAAATGTTGTTGAACTAACTTGAGAGTCCGGTGAAATCCAGGATGGCAAGCGACCTTGGAGGAATGTCCCCATTGAAGAACCTCCGACCTGGCAGAACGAGGCACAAAAACGCGATCCGGAGGACAACCCTCAGGGGATGGTTCATTAACAGAGGCCTCCCGAACGATCCTCTCCACATCCCAGAAAGCTGCACCAATAATGCAGGTGGAAGGGAGGATTGTCTCACTCTGTGAGTCTTCGACAGGTGGGGCAAACTGCCGAGACAGGGCCTCAGGCTTTATATTCCTGGAGCCAGGACGGTAAGTAAGCACAAAGTTAAATCGACCCAGGAATAGCGCCCAGCGCGCCTGTCTGGAATTCAATCTGCGGGCAGAACGGAGGTAAGACAAGTTCTTGTGGTCTGTCCATACCACAAATGGCTGTGTGGTCCCCTCCAACCAGTGCCTCCACTCCTTTAAAGCCTCGATAACGGCTAGTAGCTCGCGGTTACCGACATCATAGTTCCGTTCCGCTGGAGACAGTCGACGAGAGTAGAATGCGCAGGGATGTAGCTTCTGGTCAGGGAGTGAGCGCTGAGAAAGGACTGCGCCTATCCCAGAGTCTGAAGCATCCACTTCCACAATATATTGGGCTGAAGGATCTGGATGAGACAAGATAGGAGCAGAACAAAATAGCTCCTTGAGCTTATTAAAAGAACACTCTGCCTCA
Source organism: Knipowitschia caucasica (assembly GCA_964034765.1). Classification (NCBI taxonomy): domain Eukaryota; kingdom Metazoa; phylum Chordata; class Actinopteri; order Gobiiformes; family Gobiidae; genus Knipowitschia; species Knipowitschia caucasica. The sequence continues at coordinate 26,765,895 of OZ035824.1, forward strand.
ACTGACCATTCAAAAGGCACTTTAACAGAAGTCAATCTCGTAAGCGGGCAAGCAACTCTACTATAGTCCCGAATAAAACGTCTGTAGAAATTTGCGAACCCCAAGGAACCTCTGAAGTTGCTTCCGGTTGAGAGGCGTGGGCCACTCTGCCACGGCCTTGACCTTATCTGGGTCAGTTTTAATCTGCCCCTGCTCAACGATAAAACCCAGGAAACTAACAGAAGTCAAATGAAAATCGCATTTCTCAGCTTTTACATAGAGCCTGTTCTCTAACAAACGTTGGAGTACAAGTCTTACATGTTGGACATGTTCCAGAATGGAACGAGAAAAAAATCAAAATATCATCAAGATAAACAAACACAAATCTGTTTAACATATCCCGCAATACATCATTAATAAGAGCCTGGAACACTGCTGGAGCATTAGTCAAGCCAAATGGCATTACCAGGTATTCGAAATGTCCCAGTGGTGTATTAAATGCTGTCTTCCACTCGTCCCCTTCTTTAATGCGAACTAAGTGATAAGCATTGCGGAGGTCGAGTTTGGTGAAAACTGTAGCATCATGAAGGTGACTAAAGGCAGAGTCCATGAGTGGCAGGGGATATGTGTTCTTAACAGTGATATCATTCAGTCCCCTAAAATCAATACAAGGGCGCAGGGAACCATCTTTCTTACCAACAAAAAAAAACCCTGCACCAACTGGTGAAGAAGATGGGCGTATAAGACCTGTAGCGAGAGAGTCTGAGATATAGGTCTCCATGGCCTCCCTCTCTGGCTTAGACAGATTGTAAAGTTTACTGGTAGGTAATGGGGCCCCAGGTATCAAATCTATGCTACAGTCATATGGCCTATGCGGGGGTAATGAAAGTACTTGATCCTTAGAGAAAACCTCAGGAAGATCATGATATTCAACAGGTATCAGAGATAGATCAACAGGCGTAGGACATGTGCGTAGTCCTGATTTAATTGTTGGCTTAGCGGAATGCAGACAGTGACTGTGACAAAAGAGGCTCCAATTAACAATACTTTGCTTAGGCCAGTCAATGTGTGGGTTGTGGAGTTTAAGCCAAGGAAGACCTAAAACAAGCTGTGAAGAGGGAGAACTGACAACAAAAAATGAAATAGTCTCATGATGGTTACCCGAAAGTAGCAAGGACACTGGGACAGTTCGGTGAGTGATACAAGTCAGTATGTTCCCATCGACTGCATAAACGTTCCTGGGTTCGGGTAGTTCCTCGCAGAAAATGTCACACTGGGAAGCAAAACTGCTGTCGATAAAGTTATCGTCTGCTCCAGAGTCCACTAGGGCAGTAAGAGGGAATGAGTCTTTAGTACAGGACAGCGTACCTTTCAGCTGGACGCGTCCGGTAGAGGGATCTGTAAAGGAGTGGCTCACCAGCAACCCTCCGCTGACCGATGAGCCTATTCTTTTGGCAGAGCAGAACAATTGGCCACATTATGGCCTCCCTGACCGCAGTAGATACAGAGTCGGAAACAAAGACGTCGCTGGCGTTCCTCGAGGGTTAACCGCATCCTCCCCAGCTGCATGGGTTACTCAGAGCTGGAATTGTGTTGTCCCGTAGTTGTAGCACTGGCAGATTGCCCCAGGTGTGCAGGTGCAGTCTGACGAGGTGGTTGAGAAAAGGTGGCAGGGAACATGGCAGGGAATGGGCCTCTCCTAGCTGTTCTTTCCCTGCGTCTCTCTGCTAGACGATTGTCTAAACGAATGGCTAGGGTAATTAATTCCTCAAGGGAAGAATTCTCGTCACGTGCCGCTAATTGGTCTTTAAGTTCTTCACTCAAACCCCGGAAAAACACACCCTGCAAAGCTCTCTCATCCCACCCGGTCTCTGCAGCTAAAATACGAAAATCAATGGAATAGCTAGAGACTGAACCTGTGCCCTGGCGAAGTGAAAGAAGACGGTTACTGGCTTCTTTCCCTTTGAGGGGATGATCGAAAACTTTACGCATCTCAGTAGAAAATGCATCCAGAGAGTTACAAACAATTGAACCACTATTGACTAGAGCAACAGCCCAGGCAGAAGCCTTTTCAGAGAGCAGACTCATAATAAAAGCAACTTTAGCTTTATCGGTCGAGTACGTTAAGGGTTGTTGATCAAACACAAGAAAACACTGATGTATAAACTGGCTACATAACCCTATTTCACCTGAATACCTAGCAGGAGTAGGAATGAAGGGCTCACGGGGCTGGGCTGTGGGGACTTGTACTGGGCCTGGAGCTGGAGCTGGAGCTGGAGCCGGATCCGACACAGGTGGAGTAGTAGAATCCAAGTGAGAGGAGATCTGGTCCAAGCGGGTGGTTATTTAGTCCAAACGAGCACCAAACTGGGAAAAACTTAAGTCAACCTTCTTGAATGCAGCCATGAATTCTTTCAATGACTCTTCATGTTGCTTTAAATTAGCAGCCTGAGCAGCCATCATTTGTTTAAGCCTTACAAGCTCTGCGGGGTCCATGTTGGCCAGATAATTCTGTTATGTCTTTTCAATTGTGGACCCCAAAGCAGAGTTGAAACAGGCTGACAAAGAACAAAAATTTATTTACAGTCCAAAACAAAAGTAGAAAGAACAAACTGTAGGCAGGCTGAGGTGACAGAGGCGCTGGCTGGAGACTTGGAGGTGCAGCAACCAAGGATCTGGGAAAAAATTGTATGAGTAAAAAAACGAAATAATCACAGGAACAGGCGCACGAGGACACTACCGTGTGTGACGGAATTATCTGGCACTGAAGAGCAGTCCAAACTGGGCTTAAGAAGCCAGGTGTAAATTGGCTGCAGGTGTGTCTGCTGCACCGTCCAGCCACACCCCCATCACCACAAGCTCTGCAGAAAAACAAAAAGGGAGGGGGTTTTGTGTGTGTGTGCGTATCTGTGTTTTATTCAAATACATTTTAGAAATGTTTAAATAATTATTTGTTTTGTATCAGTATCAGGATTGACACAAAACAACAATATGCAATCATTCAATGTATTTCAGTCTATCAATCATTCAATAAATATTGATAATTGTTCTGGGCCAGCCTTGTCGGTGCGTGTCACCACTGCAGAAACTTCCCCCACAGGGCCATTTACAAGAACTTTTACGGGGTCCCTCCTCCATGGTATGTACTCCGTTGGGTCCTGGTGGGACTTTAGGTTAACCCGGCGCTGATTGGCTAAACCTAGCGCAGGCTCTGACGCCAGTATAAAGAAGCAAAACAACCGGCATCAGCCCAGCAGCATTAGCCTAGTAGCATCAGCCCAGCAGCATGAGTTTAGCAGCATTAGCCTAGTAGCATTAGCCTAGCAGACACCACTGGAAACAGCAAACAACAGCACGGCAATTCAGAAAGGTTTTGAGGCATCGCTGCAAAATTAAAAGATACAGTGCCTTGCGAAAGTATTCGGCCCCCTTGAACCTTTCAACATTTCGCCACATTTCAATCATAAAGATATAACATTTTAATTTTTTGTCATGAATCAACAACAAGTGGGACACAATCGTGAAGTGGAACAAATTTTATTGGATAATTTAATTTTTTTTAACAAATAAAAAACTGAAAAGTGGGGCGTGCAATATTATTCGGCCCCTTTACTTTCAGTGCAGCAAACTCACTCCGGAAGTTCAGTGAGGATCTTTGAATGATCCAATGTTGTCCTAAATGACTGATGATGATAAATAGAATGCACCTGTGTGTAATCAAGTCTCCGTATAAATGCACCTGCTCTTTGATAGTCCCAGGGTTCTGTTTAAAGCGCAGAGAGAACCATGAAGACAAAGGAACACACCAGGCAGGTCCAAGATACTGTTGTGGAGAAGTTTAAAGCCGGATTTGGATACAAAAAGATTTCCCAAGCTTTAAACATCTCAAGGAGCACTGTGCAAGCAATTATATTGAAATGGAAGGAGTATCAGACCACTGCAAATCTACCAAGACCCGGCCGTCCCTCCAAACTTTCATCTCAAACAAGGAGAAGACTGATGCAGGCAAGAGGCCCATGATCACTCTGGATGAACTGCAGATAACTACAGCTGAGGTGGGAGAGTCTGTCCATAGGACAACAATCAGTCGTGCACTGCACAAATCTGGCCTTTATGGAAGAGTGGCAAGAAGAAAGCCATTTCTCAAAGATATCCATAAAAAGTCTTGTTTAAAGTTTGCCACAAGCCACCTGGGAGACACACCAAACATGTGGAAGAAGGTGCTCTGGTCAGATGAAACCAAAAGCGAACTTTTTGGCCACAATGCAAAACGATATGTTTGGCGTAAAAGCAACACAGCTCATCACCCTGAACACACCATCCCCACTGTCAAACATGGTGGTGGCAGCATCATGGTTTGGGCCTGCTTTTCTTCAGCAGGGACAGGGAAGATGGCTAAAATTGATGGGAAGATGGATGGAGCCAAATACAGGACCATTCTGGAAGAAAACCTGTTGGAGTCTGCAAAAGACCTGAGACTGGGACGGAGATTTATCTTCCAACAGGACAATGATCCAAAACATAAAGCCAAATCTACAATGGAATGGTTCACAAATAGACGTATCCAGGTGTTAGAATGGCCAAGTCAAAGTCCAGACCTGAATCCAATCGAGAATCTGTGGAAAGAGCTGAAGACTGCTGTTCACAAACGCTCTCCATCCAACCTCACTGAGCTCGAGCTGTTTTGCAAGGAAGAACGGGCAAGAATTCCAGTCTCTCGATGTGCAAAACTGATAGAGACATAACCCAAGCGACTTGCAGCTATAATTGCTGCAAAAGGTGGCGCTACAAAGTATTAGCGCAAGGGGGCCGAATAATATTGCACGCCCCACTTCTCAGTTTTTTATTTGTTAAAAAAGTTTAAATTATTCAATACATTTCCTTCCACTTCACGATTGTGTCCCACTTGCTGTTGATTCTTGACAAAAAATGTAATTTTTATATCTTTATGTTTGAAGCCTGAAATGTGGCGAAATGTTGAAAGGTTCAAGGGTGCCGAATACTTTCGCAAGGCACTGTATATTAAGACACATCAGCTTCACCTCAAAGCACTGGGGATTTATTAGACTCCAATAAACAAACCGTGAAAGTTTTAAAAAACTGAAGCAGGACTATAAAATTGCTCAAAGACAACAACCGGAGCGGTTACGACCGTAAAATAAAGTTATAAACTAAGAAACTAAGAAACATAGCAGCTACTTCTATTGTATATTTTGTGTGCTCCCTATGTGCTCTTACTTTTCTCCTTTATGTGCACTGCAACATGGGAATTTCCCCACTGGGGGACGAATAAAGGACCTCTTATCTAGTCTTGTCTTAAAGAATATTAGTAAATTACAACCTGTAGTTGAATTGCAGTAAACAACAGTTCACCAGAAAACATATATTTAGATTGACGTGTACGTCAATCTAAATATAGAGAGGAACTTGATTGATGCACATGAGTAACATGTATATGTTATTATCTACATAATGTTGATTAGATTCTATAAGTGCTGCCTCTTTAACAGCTCTTTACTTTCTTTGGAGCTGAGCCATGGCAGTTACCATGGAAACAGATGGCTAAGTGTCTCTGCCGTTGCAAAGTGTGTGCTACATGAAAGCTGTCAGAAATAGATAAACATGCGCTGATGACGAGAAGTGAAACGGTTGAGTTTTCTGAATCGTGTGGTAGTGACATATGATTATGAATCACCAGTTTCACATTCATTTGCCCAAACACACTGTTATGAAAACATCGAATCACTGACTCAACAGAGCGGTGCATTGTGTTCATTTTTCACAAATAGTTTATCGTAATTAACTCTCATAACTGCATTATTGATGCAAAAAGCCGTCGTGACTCTGTACCAGAGAGGCTGGGTGTAGTCGGAAGGAGGCTTTGAACTCACTCGTACAACATTATCTCACAGTAGTACAGGAAAAACGGTAGTAACAAATGTCTCTGATCTGCTTTGTCAAATGGATGTAAGTTGATATGTTGGTACAATTTGTATTAACCTGAGGATTTACTGTTACTGTCACTGTTACTAAGAACTGGGAAATTAGATGGGAATAGTTAATATATTTACAGGACATCCATAGTAAGTCTGAATACCTGCTCCTCTATTGTCCATACAACTACATGTGGTGTGGCCCACGGTTCAGTTTTTGGTCCAGTGATTGTTTTATTCAACTATATAATATTGTTTTTTATTTCATTGTTACACAAAGTTGTAACTGGTTAAATATATTCAAAAGGCAGAAAAGGATGCAAAATTACTCTTTTGACAAGAAATGTTGTAGACCCCTGCACCAGGTCAATGCATGCTCTTATTTTACACAAATCCTGCTCTGGTCTTCTCACAAAAAAACATATCAGGTCTACAATTATTTAAGTTCGGGGCTACTATTATTATTATGAAGCGCAAAAGGGAAGTGCTCATGGACAAAGTTTTGTTCCCACTTGCTCTAGTTCCTACTTAACTAGCTCGGTGACCGTTTGTGTCACACTCATCATATTCTGGTGTTTATATTGTGATATAGAGCCCTAACAATGAACCAATGTATTTACAGTACATATATATGTACTTGACCTACTCAGTCTTTTAGGGTTGCCCCCTCAAGGTGATGTCATAAATCGCCCTGAAAAGGTGTTCTAGTATAATTTATGGTAGGAACAAAAAGTGATGGACTTAATTCTAAAAAAAAAATTGCATATGTTGTGTTCCCAAAAAAAATGGTTTAAACATGTCCTGTAGCAAAGATGACAAGTGGCATGAGTCTGAAAGTCTGGTGTTGTTTGTCTTTAGAAAACAACATTCTTGAGTCTGTCACTGAAGCCATGTAGGAGCAGGCAGTGGAGTATGGATGCGTAGTAACAGAAAAACTGCATGTGGCTGTATAAATATTTAAACAAGCGAAAGGGCAGATGGGTCTTTAGAATTAATTACCCCACTCAGTGTAAATATCAATCAATCAATCAATCAAATTTTATTTATAAAGCGCTTTTCATACAAAAAGTGTAACACAAAGTGCTTTACAGTTTAGTTAAAAACAATCCAACATGCCCAGCCCTAAATATGAGCATGTAGAGGGAGTCAAAATAAACTGAGGCACCGTGCTGGAGACCATGCAGTTTTAATGAACTTCAAACCCTCTTCCTGTCACATACCAGATTTAGTGTTCATAGTGATACCATTAAACAGTTCATTATTATTGGGAAGATGCCCTAATGAATGCCCTGTTGCATTACATAGCCCTGGCTGCGCTCCAAAATATTTGTGATTTATTTTTTGAGGCTAAAAGGCATCTAGTCATGTACATTCCTATTTGAAAACATGCGATGACTTGACTACTTTAGGGGTTCAGGGACGTTTCCACACAGTATTTTCAAAAATTGCGTCTGGATAAATTATTCACTGCATCTTTAACAAATGTAACTAAAGTTGAACTTTAGTTCAAATTATGCTGATCAGATATCAGACACAATTTATACCGGCTGACTTAAAATTTTGGAGGCTAAATTGTTATAGTCCAGTCGATTATATTAAAGATTGTAACCCGAGTCAGGGAGAGTGGGAGTGGCTGCAGTACCACTTTTGGCCATATTTTTACATACTAGGTTTGATAATTTGTCAAATTTGTTATCTGGATGACAAGAAGCGCTTTTCAAAACACTGAGGGGTCTAAACATGATAATCAAGGTGAGTTTATTTGTATTGCACAATTCACACACAAGTCAACTCAAAACAAGATAGACACAGTCACACAAGGCAACAAAATCATAAATAATCACAATAGAAAGAAATCATGACAAAACAGGAAGATGGTGGGGGGCAGAGCTGTTTGAACGAGTGAGTTTGATTGGATTCAAACAAGAAAAATGAATGTATGATATGACACAGAGGTTTGGTGGCTTTGAAAGACCTGGATAGAGGAAGTGAGCAAGAGTGGTGACGTGGAGGAGATTGGGCATGTATTGTGGAGCCAGGTGGATCGTTTTAAAAGCCAGCAGGAAGAGATTAAGACGTGACCATATCAAGCACCATTACAACTAAACACAGTTAATCCAACCATAAAAGACATCAGAAGATAACACAGGTTTTCTCTCTGAATCATGCGGGACATTAAACATAGACCGGCCACGTGACAAAGAGTGATAATCCTGTATTTATGTATGACAGTGGGCGCATACGATCAGCCCACACATGGCACACTCAAAACTACTCACGCCCTCCACACATGCTCCCACGCGCACATCACTAACTTTCATCCATAGTTATAAAAATACTCCTGTGGCTCTCTGTACTTATACAACAATAAGGTCCCTGTCCACGTATATTTCCAACTCACACAAGAATGCTGCAATTACACATGGTGATATATTTATGGAAGCAAGGAAACTTTTCTCTGTCTTGGGGTGTGTGTGTGTGTGTGTGCGTGTGTGTGTGTGTCTTTGCAAAGGTAGTAGTCCCTTTTCCCAAACATGTTTTATGAGTGTAGTGGACAATTTACTATAGAAATATTTTATGAGTCTATATTTATATGGTCATTAAACACGCTCCACCTTGTACTGTTCAAGTTTTGGATTAAGATTAACATTAAGATTAAGAAATCCTTTATTCGTCCCACAGTGGGAACATTTCAGTGTTGCCTCACAAGTTACAGAACAGTAGGAATGAGGAGAACAAGATGAATTAATAATAACAACTCAAATAAAATCTCTAACTCTAGCATAAAAAGGAGCAGTATGAAATAAAATGAGATGAAAGAGATGGATAATAACTCCATACTAAAATAAAATAAAGATACAATACAATCTCTAACCCTAGCATAAAAATAAACAGTATACAATCTCTATCTTAAGCATAATAAGGTAAGAAGTCGTAAAATCTCCAACTTTATCATGATGAAGAACCTGACTTTAGCATAATCCGGCGCAAGTACAACATACTCTAAATATAGTGCAAGTATAGTATAGCAGCTGCTCTTTGCTTGAACACTTAAATCCATAATACTTCTGACAAGCTATGAATAAAATAAGTGTGGCAGGTTTATGCACGGATTATAATGAGGCCGTTGTGCGTGTGTGCGTCTGAATGGGAGCGGACACGAGTGCTTTGGGAGGGCTCCTTGATGAGTCTGGGCCCAGCATCCCCCCCCCCCCCCCCCCCCCCCCCCATTTCATATGGTAAAGTTGGCGATTTTAGACTTATTTCCTTATCATGCAGAATATGGATATTATATACTGCTTCCTTTTTATACTTTTATGCTGATATTTTATATGACTTTATTGTAGTATTGTGTATATGTAGTTTTTATTATTTATCTTGTGCTGTGTGCTCCTCATTCCTACTGTTCTGTAACTTGTGATAAAGATTTACCCACTGTGGGATGAATAAAGGATATTTTAATCTTAATCTTAATATTACCCAAAGGCTGTTTCCAAACCTACAGCAGAGCTCTCAAAGTCTTCTTTCATTTTAAATATAAATTATGTTCTTCTTCTGATCACAAAGGATGCCTCCTGGATACAAAAATAGCATGCACTAAGGACAAATCCTTGCTCTCTTTTGTTGAAAAGTGACAAAAGCAATCCACATTGCATTTAAATTCCAAAATCGCGACCGCATTCACCTCAACCAGGCTAAAATAGGACAATAAATGTGTCGTTTTTCATCATCCATTTTCTGTCTTTAGTATATAACTTTAACCGCACTTATATATTCTGTCCTCTCACACTCCTTATAGTTGAAACAATACAATGTTTAGGATTAAAGGGATAAAGGAGGATTTTCCCAATTTTTAGAAAAGAACCGCCCTCTCCAATTTTTCAACAGAACTCTCCGGTTGTATTTGACGAGCACGTATCACCAGATTGACCAGTGGGAGGACCTATAGTCTTGATGATCCACCCGGCGGTAGAACATCCTCCTATACATACCTTTAACATTGAGTGTTTATATTATAAATACATGGCAGTGAAATGTAAGTAAGTCGTCTTTATTCATATAATCGTTTTACTGTTTTGTGCATTATTCATTCACTCCACACACAGTGGAGATAGGCAACAATAGTAGCCCTAGCTTCCCTGAGTCAGACTGATGGAAGTGAGGCTACAGCCGGACACAGATTCATAATGCGTGATGTCTTGCTGGAGGACACAAAGATTCGAGTCTGACCTGCCTATCTTTCAGCAGGGGCTTCAGGCAAAGTGGAGTTAAGTGTCTTGCCCAAGGCCACAACGGCAGCAGAAAGCAGTGGGAGTCGGTGGAGAAGGTCTCGTCGACCTTCAGGCCCAAAGACTCTACCTACTGAGCCACAATCACTGTTATAAAAAAAAAAAAATCCTGTTTTATAACAAATCCTAGCAAGAAAAAAAACAAAAAAGAGCAATAGGGCACAATTCTTCACTTGCCATAGTCAATAATTCACCTACGGCTTCATGTTCCAGTGGGCGGCTGCTGTGAATCCTTCGCTTTATTCCCAAAATATATATCCAGTATAATCTAGTCACTACAAATCCTGTTTTATGTATCTTTCTTTGACATCGGAGATGAATAATAAGGCAGAGAGATGTATCCTTTTGGAGATAGCTCATACTACTAGATGTGGATTATTATTTGTTAATTGGTTCCCAAATTGGTCGCTGCGGGAAATCCCTCTCCTAAAATAATGTTCTCTATATCATACATATATCAAAATAATAATACATTGAGAAAAAAGAAATCTGATTGTCTTATTTATTTTTGTTTTGTATTTTGTCAACATCATAATTTGTCAACATCTTTTATGTTATTATTGCTATTGTATTGTATTGTTTGTGTAAATGTTGCATAAAAAAAAAAATTTAAGAAAAAAATAAAAATAAATCTGAGATCTCTAAATGTTGCAGACCCTAACCCTATGTTTTATTTCTAATATACTTTTAACTGTATTTAATTGACATACCTTTAGGTGAATTATTTATTTGTATATAATTAAATCAACACAAATCTGGAATCATTGATCTTTTGGACTTCGATCAGCGACAACATTAACATTGTTCAAGTTGCAGCTGTTCTCTTACTTGAAAACATGTTAGATTCTAAACTACTGTATACACTAAAACAGCCTTTATATACGGCACCTTTATGCTTCTGTAGATATATAACTTAAAAAAATGACAAATCTGAATGGAAATGTAGGACCTTGAGGTAAGAAGTGTGGATAATGTGGGGGTTGGAGATGAGTGGCAAGACAAACGATGTGTGTATGTTTTCTCGTTTAGAAGGCCGATTTTCAAGACTTTTCCCCAAGAAATGAAGACCCTCCAGTTTATGAGGACATTTTGGTTTCCTCATAGAAATGACATTCTAAAACGATTTCTATGCATGTTTTAATGCCAAAAAGGGCTTTTCTTAAGTTTTCTTTTTATACCAGAAACCTGATAAAAGTTGTATATGATTGTGTCCGCCACTGCCCCCTATCAGTAGTTTTTGTCCCTGCATTTTGCGTGGGAAATAATACACAACTGCGGAAAATTATACACAATTGATGTATGTATGTACTGTATGTATATGTATATGTGGGTGCGTATGTATTTACTTGTATGTATATTTATGTGTGTGTGTGTGTGTGTGTGTGTGTGTGTGTGTGTGTATGTGTGTGTATGTTTAACTATGCATTTCTAACTGTACTTTGTTTGCTAAGTTTCTATTATCCTATTGTATTGTATTGTTGAGACTGTTAGCCATCCTTGTAACAAAGGATCCCCTCGAAAAAAAAGATAATCTATTTCATTGGGGCTATCCTTAAATAAATAAATATAATACCTGACAATCACAGCTGACAAATCCAACAGAAACTTATTTTTATTAGTCTTTATTACAGAGTGCGCAGTGTCATCCAGTCTTAGACCTGTCTCCAGAATCACAGGGGAAATTACATCCATGTATTTATTAGTCTCATTGTGTCTTATTGCGTTTCTATTGTTGAGCGTAATGAGCTGCCCGGTAAATGTGACTAAGTCCACACAGGGCCCAATTAAATTAAACATCATCCTTCTTTTGTCAATTGCTTTGTGTAGCGGTACATGCAGTTCCGGTGACTCAAAGATACTGAGGCATTTTGTGAATTATTTATTTTCATATTTTATGTATTGTTTGTTGGGTGACATTTCTATATGGGGCACAAGGGCATCCCCCACACATCACCCCGAGGGGAAATAAAGAAACCGCAAATACACAGGCTGCTTGAGAATGACAGCTATTAATATCCCACATGTTGTTTGGTTTGACCCATAAACAAGTATTCTGTCTCCTTCAAATTGTTCCCAAAAAACAAATATATTTCCGTTAGCTATCGCTGCAATTCACACATTAGCCAAATCGTTTGGTTGCCACGGGAACAGCGTGAGTCATCCTGCTGCAGTCAGTTTTAGTCACACTGTACATTTAAGTGTTTTTTCACATCCACATCTCCCTGTGATATTCATAAACCTTTTATCTATTGCTGAAATTTTACTCAATAGGATCATTATCTGAACTCCGTTATTACTTCCAATCCCATTCATCTTAAAGCTGGGGTACCTAACTTTTTCCTAAATAATACATCATTACACACATGCCGTTTTATATCTTGGGAATACAAATACAAATACAAAAACTTTGTTGTCCACCAAGGTGGAAAATTGTCTTTAGTTGCTACCTTAAAATATATCATGTGGCACTACATTCACAGTACAATTGGAAGAACTAACTGGGAACAGAATCGCCAACAAGGCCTCATCCGGCCTAAAGACAAGAGTCAACCTCAGGACTTCTCAAAGCTAAAAGTGTTTGCCGCTCTCACTGCTCTGGGCACAAAGGAGTTTTTTAAAATGTTTTTCTTGGCTGATATCACTCGATATCTCTGTCCTGACGGCAGAAGTTCATACTTCGGTTTAGCGGATGGGAAGCATCAATGATGATGAGCTCAGCCTTCTTTCCCAAGCGCTCCTGAACAAACAGTGGAGAGATCTTTGTGGCTGCCCAATGATCTTTGAGATCTTCATAGAAAATGTTTCATCTTTTGCAGACTTATGCTGTAGGTAAGAGCCCCCTGATTCTCTGTTTGACTCTGCAGACTGAGAGTGAGGCTGGTCCTGTCTTAAAATGTGAAACCAAAATATGATATAGACTTATTACAAAGTGACGTAATAATGTTGATAATTATGGCTTACAGTCCACTTTGAAAATATTCTGCTTTTCTGAGATTTTTGTTTTAATTATTATTATTATCAAATACTGGCTTGTTATTTCTCACTTTGAGTGTAATGAGTCATTTTGGCTTTACATTTTTGAATTGTTTACAAAGTGGAATGCCATAAGTACAAACCTTTTTAACAATATTCTAATGTTCAGTGTTTCACCAGTTCATGTAGGCTCTTTTGGCTCTTTTGTGTTTTGAATACAGAAGGAACAGGAAACACATTGTGAAATGAGGCCATGGTTTCTTTATTGAGCAGAGATGATGAAGAGGAGAGATAATCGTTACAACACTTTGATTAAAATTGAGAGATATACAAAAAGATTGTCATAACAGTTTTGCTTCCTGTTTTTGTTCCAATTGGGACTTGTCATGTTCACAGCTGCGTGAAAGCAGTGCTATCCACCCCTGCTACAGACACCCAGATCAAACACACACCTCCTTGTCACTTCGTTTTCATTGTTCTTGGACATTATTGAGATGAGTCACAGGAACCAGCTGACAGGCTTTTAAATATCATTTTACTGGAAACTTCATTTCGGGCCAACACACAATTTGTGGTTTTTATAATTCAATACAAACACATTAACCCTATTTAATCATGAACATTTGTGAATTTTGTTTTGTTTTTTAATACCCCAAGTTTGTTTTATCTAGGATTCAATCAACTTTCACATAGACTTGTTTTGCACAACAAAAGATGTGATTTATCCGAATGGATTCATAAAATTGCGATTGACATGCTGTAATTTCATATTAAAACAAATCTGCACAGAGTAAAAACGTCTCCATCTAATTTTATTGCTGAAGTGTTTCATAATGGTACAAAAGATTATCTTCAAGAGTTCACAATCAACATGAGAAACACCACAACATGTAGTGAACTATAATAAAACCAGAAAGGTCAAAGATGGAGACAATTGGTTTGATGGAAAGAGATCAGTGCCACCTCCACAAACTGTTTGTTTGTGCTTTAGCGGCTAATGCAGCGGTGTGGCTTCTGATGTCACATGAGGCAGAGGCTGTTAAAGCCTTCACAGACCTGACGTGTGTGACAGAGGTCGCTCTCCCTCTGGAGAAATAACAACGGGAGATGGAAGGCATCTCACCCGACCCGAGGACAGGAGCAGACAAACTCCCCCACAGATGAATTTTCACCTCCCATCCAGTCAATTCACACTCTGCTCCAGGAGCACACTAAAGGGCTGTGTGTGAAAACGCAGAGCACAAGGTTATTTTTACATTCTACACAAACTAACTGAAGCCATCATCTTCACACAAATACATTCTAAATCTCTTTATGAAAAGAATCCTCAATGCACAAAATGTTTAGATTATTTTAAACAGCACTTTGATTCATTCTATTTACACTTTGATCTTGAATGTGAAAATGCCAAGCAGTATTCATTATGATTTTAGTAACTATTAGAATAATCTTTGACTCCAGTGGAATAATCTGTGTATGTCCACAGCTGTGGCTGGCAGACATTAGTGATACAGAAATTAAAATTGAAATGTGAACCCAGAGCGATGCTTCCGAGAATTTCCACATGTTTCCACAGAAATCATTGCTCATTTTATAACAAATTTACCAGCAGAGACAAAAATAACAGTCTGAGTGAGAGCAACAATGCCCGTAAACAGCATGTGGGCGTTTGTCCTTCAGCCTACAGAGAATCTCCACTTTACCCACGTAAAGAGGAATAAAAACAGAACCATTATGCGCTGAGGCCACATAACAGCATCCAGGGAGAGCAGCAGGACTAGAAATCAGGTATGCTCGGAGATATAGCATGGATAGGGAGTGTGTGGGCGATAGGTGCTGTGTTAAAAGCTTTCAGAGTGATTTCTGTCTCCTTGCTTTTATCCCAAGCCATTGTCCTAATCTTGTCTTGTATCTTTAATAGCCTACACTTCATTTCCTCTGCACGACTCATTTACCAGGGCTCTTGCATCACATTGAAGGTGATTGTGAATGGAGGTAAACATTGTGCATTGAAGTCCAGGATCTTTCATGAGCAATTCTCAGTGGGTATGCACCAGGCCTGCCCAGGAAGTTACAAATATGGTCAAAGGAAAAGTCATGTGATCAGAGCTGCAGCTGACAGAGGAGGAGAGGGGCACAGCCGTTATTGCAATTTTGAGAGAATGTGATGGAGACAGACAATTGCCTCGTAATGAAGATTAAAATACAGAAAGGCACAACACAATAAAATTAGGAATGAATAAATCAGTGTTATTGTCAGATATTTGTATATTTGTTTACCTCATTAAGAAAACTAAATCTAAAAGAAATGTAATCGTTGGCCTATTGTTCTAAAATTCCAAGCCTTCTCTAGCTTTGGTCCAGTTTTGGTTCAATCAAAAACAAACTAATTTTGTTCGTAAATGCAAAATATTCCAAACTCATTAAAGTCACAATGTAAAACGTATCCACAGTTTGTTGGTACTTTCTGTCCTGGCCCAGCTCTTTTTTTTTTTAGATTCAGCCTCTGACCCAAATGAGTTGGACATTCAAAATGAAAAGTTGTCTCACATGTGGTGCATCGGCTCCCGACTCATGCATCTTCATGAGGAGTTACAGGATCCAAACTAAAGTGGCTTTAAACCTGGCAACAAGCAGGTGTTCAGTGACAGTCAGGGTAAATCCAAGGAGAGGCAAGTCTGCACCTGTTCATAATGAAAGTATTTTTAGCCAGTTGAAAAACGGAATACTGTAAAAACAGCCAAAGAAAAGATTAGAAAGATAGTGCCTTCTATGAATTAAATCAGTGACTTAGATGAATTTCCGCCCAGTTTTATTCCGGTTTTAGAATAACAAATGTCACACATTCCACAGGGAACCCCTCTGTGCAAAGCGGGTCTGTCTGTTCATTTATTCTTCCCACTTAGCAGCAGCTCGTGGCATCCTGCATGAAAGAGGTGAAAATTAGAAAACAATGCAATTGCCAAAGAGGAACCCAGTGAGTCACAAGATGCTTCTTCTCCATGTGGTGCGGCACTGGTTGGCTGTTATGAACACTTTATATTACAATAATGGCACAAAGGTAAAGTCATCAAGAACAATCATTTAACCATAGCTTCTATTCAATATAAAACTTTGAGACAAGATGAGACCTGGTGTTTAGTTAGATCTATAGATGTGACAGTCCAATAATACATGGATATGTGTAACTGTGCTCTTCAGGACTGCCAATACTGCAAGTTTTAACATTTCTTTAAAACAAAATAGATAACAAACAATGAAAACCAACAACTCGACATCACTGGAATGTTCTTTCAGTGATGTCTTTTCATTGAGATAACAAATATGTGGACACCCCCTGCAGGAGGTGTGTGTGAATGGTTGGTGGTGGTCTGAGGGGCCGATGGCACATACTGGTTGCCTCGCTTCTGTCAGTGTGCCCCAGGGCAACTGTGGCTAGAGCAGTAATTTATCACCGCCGTGTATGGAGTGAATGAATAATGACATGTGCAGCGTCTGAGTGTCCTGAAAAGCGCTATGTAAAACCAATGCATTATTATAATGATTAGATAATGACATTTGGGCCATTACTATAAAGCCTGTGATGTATCAAACAATCACGGTGGTGAAACATTGACCTAACCATACATGTTCCACCACATATATACAAACATAAATAAGGCTGTGACACAAAATGAAAAGGAAAAGGGGATTGAATCGTAGCACGCTGTTGCTTTGCTTGTGAGGTGGGGGTGGAAAGAGGGATGCGTGGGAGGACAAGAAGAGAGGGAAGAAGATGAAGAAAAAGGCGGGGGTTTCCCTTCAGAATGATCCCTGAGCGTCTCACAGGGGGAGGGGGGCTGCGGAGGTGAGCTCATTTGTATGGGAGCAGCAGGATCTGTGGGTGGTGGAAGCAGAAGACGGAATGACCATATTAGTCTCTACTAAAGATCGACCTTTTGACTCTGAATTTTCCATAAAAACATTACCACAAGGAAGAGTACTTATTTCACAAAAACATAGTTCCATTTAACTGATATTTGGCAACATATGCAGATATTTAGGTGAAGTGCAGATATTTAGGTGAATTTTTATTTAGCTAATTAGGACACATTCATAAATTTAATTTGTTTTGACAGCTTGGAATAAGATGCCAACATGTGTGATAACAGTTCTGTGATCTTCATGGGGATTGTAAGGATGATTCTAATTTACACCTGTAGTCCGTATAGATCATCTAAAATTATGGTACAAAGTTTTTCTGCTCATGAAGGGAAATTAAAATGTAATTTCTTTTAAATGAAAATCAGTTCACACTACTATGCGTCAGTAATCATTACCAAGGAGTCAATACCAAAGAGGAAAAAGTAATGCATCAAAAAACATAACAAACATTACCTATACTTTTTCTTGAGCTGACACTACTTTATCTCATTCTTACAGCACCTGTGTTCTCATTATACTTTAAAAGACATCTGCAGAATATCAATGAGATTGCAGTATGTATTCAAAATGCATTGAACGTCCCCTGTAAACTATGTAGGTCAGACATCGGAGCTGGGGCAGCATGAGGAGGGGATTCTGCAGGTTTTCTCCTCTCTGTCACATGACGTAGATGGAGCCACAAAAGGAAACCCCAATGCCGGGCCTGGATTGGCTGTCAGGTGCGTGAAGCCGTGTCAAAGATTGGCTGGACGGGCTGACATAATGATGGGAATGACGTGAAGCACAGACATGGACACTGGCTGCTCAAGGAATCTTTCCCAATGTCAAACAAATGACGTATCCTATTGTTTACCCAGAGTCTTCTCAGAATAAACCTGGTCTGATTTGATACTGACGGCTACAAAAGAGGCTATCGACTCAAGTATTATAGGTAAACAAACTGTCGTAATTTTGATTCATTAAACTATCAAATCTAGTGGGAGAGACATGCATTTAAGTGTGTCTCTAGCGGTCATCAAGCTATAGGAATAATGTATAGACACGTTTGAGTTATAAAATCTTGACACAGTACACACCTGCAGCTTCTCGAGTGACCTTGATTTTACCTTGAATAATTGAATATAAATCCTTGTGTTGTTTTCTACGCTGCGGTTCACTCCTACATAATTATCTAACACCCTTCAGTCACCATCTCACCTCTTGCAGTGTCTCACAGATGTGACTCATTATTCTGTGACTGAAAGCACTTGGAATGAAATGACATTTTTGGATTGGCTTCGAATGCTATTTTTGAGTCTACAGAAAGACAGTTTATTTTCTCTGCTTCTCTACCTGTAAAACGTTATTTAGGGAAATAAATATAACTACTTCAAACACAGGTATTACTTGGATTACTGTTTCTATAGTGTTTTCGAAGTAAACACTCATACAATCCTGTCGGTTGCAATCATGAAAATAGTAACACAGACGTGAAATGAATAATCGTCTAATGATGAGTAAATAACAAATAAATCCACTTGTGTTTGTTTAATGTATCATTTATTCACATATTTGAAAACATTTTTTATTCTAAAATAACACTTTTTTGCCAATTTGGTCCCTCTAGACTTAACATATAAGGAAGCAATATTATTTCCCTATTTATTTTCATAATGAAGCATTGTACTATCAAGCAAAGTTTAACCTCACAAAATCTGTTCATTTACAGCGTTCTATAGTATGACTCCAAAAATACAACATGTCTTTATAGTCCTACTAATATAAGCATCTTGAAAAATGAGCAAAATGTTGACAATCTGTAGAGTATTTTAAAATGAAGTAACTATAAACAAAACAGGGAACCCTCATGCGAACCTATGCACAGCATCAATGCATTTGACAGGCGACTGGTAACAGCACACATTACCACATGATTTGCTCTGTCTATGGGGACACCCATGGACTCTATTCAGAATTCAGCTTTGTACAAAGTGAGGCTTTCACTATAAATGTAAATACGCTCCTACACATTTCTAGTGTTTACTAGTGAATAATGGCAAAGTGTCCCAGGACAGTTAAGTGTGAAAGAACACCTTTAGCTTTGACTCAGCATGGCCTCCTGAGTGGAAACTGCTCTGAAACGGCCTCGCTCGCTGCTCTCCTGGGAGAATCACTTGTATTTTTTGAGTCATTGTGTTCCTTAATGAGAGCTGCAGTCTCTATGTCAGGGCCCACTCAGTGGCAAGAGGATTGATATTATGAGGACAGACCAAATGTCGTCAAACTGTGAATAGAGCAACAAGCCCTGAATGAGCCACAGACAGTTCTTACTTTATGGCACAGAAATAAATACATATTACAATCATGTAATCACAGGAATATAGGAGAAAAGAACATATTCTTATAGAGTTATTATGAAGACTTAAGAATGCTCTAACCATGGGTTCATGTGGCGTAGGCTGAACACGACACCGGTGTGCAGTAATGGGATGTGAAAAATGTGACCTTTGCAACAATAAGCAACT
Organism: Knipowitschia caucasica; assembly: GCA_964034765.1. Classification (NCBI taxonomy): domain Eukaryota; kingdom Metazoa; phylum Chordata; class Actinopteri; order Gobiiformes; family Gobiidae; genus Knipowitschia; species Knipowitschia caucasica. The sequence continues at coordinate 26,785,497 of OZ035824.1, forward strand.
CTGTCCATGGACCGACTGGAGTTGAACACTTTCTTGTGAGACAAAAACAGTAAACCAAATCAAGCATTTAAATTGAATGCATATAAAAATATAAGATATGTTACCAATCAGGGAACTGAAATAAATAAGATTTGAAAAACATCACTAATGCAGATAAAAACAAACTAAATGACTAGCCTACATTCAGAAGAATATCTTCTATTTTAAATAAAAATGGTTCTCATATATTCAGTGTCTCAGTTGCTCCAAACAACGTATTTTCTCAGAACCATCACAATCATAATCCATAAATAAATCATACAATATCATGAGAATATTAAAAACGCACAGTTATATGCATTTACTAAGCACATTTTCATATGGATATACTAAGCTTTTTCTCCTCACAAAATCATTTACTCTCGAAGGTCGTGCCTGAAGTGAAGCTATTTCCTAATAGCACCAGGTTTCACAGTGGATGACTTCACACAACCTGCACTATTTCCCTTTTATTATGAGAGCTGGAGCTGAGCTAAGTAATAATAATAATCATAATAATAACAATAACAATAATATATTATATTTATGTAGCACTTTAAATATACCTCAAATAAGCTTTACAGATAGTAATGCTAAAACTCAACCGAAAAGTGAATGATGCTGGGGATTATGTATAAGTCTGATTAGGGTATTGTATTATAAACCAACAAAACATAGGTAAATAAATGAAAGAATTGACAGCAACGTTCTGGTGGTTTTAGTCCAATATTAGTATACAGAGACATCTAAACATAGGCGTTTGTAGGAGTGACGTGGAGGTGTTGAGCACTGCTACACTGGGCTGTGTTCAGGGGAGGTGTGTGTGACTGTGACTGCCACGCTCACACACTCTGCTGCTGAATCTCTGCTGCTTCGAAGGCCTAGGTACAGTTTTTCATCCAGGTGTGTGCTGAGTTTATCGGTTAGCTCCGCTGTTATGGTCTGCGGGCCGTATCCTGAGGAGTCCGGGGCCCGAGAAGGGGACCGTTCGTCAGGGGGCTCGGGCGGCACAGAGGACTGTTTGGTTTCTTCAAGATCCCCAGGTTCAAAGTCTGTGGCGTGAGAGAGTAGACAAGATGCAGAGGTGATGGGAGCTTCCTGACCCTTTGATTCATCCTTTGCACTGGTGGTGACAGTCTTTGGAGTTTCGGGAGCGCTGCCTGTCCCGCTGCTGGTGTCCTCATCAGGTGCGCTCACTATTCGAGGCAGTGTGCTGTGGTAGCTCGTGTCAATGGGGTAGTTCACACTTTCTCCACGTCTCAGAGGAGTTCTTTGTCTCTCAAAGGATGAATGTAAATGTCTGACACCAGGATCACTCCACTGCTTGTGCCGTTGCCACTGCTTGCGGAGGTGAATCCTTGACCTATGTTTTTTGAGAGGTGACTCCTGTAAGTCAAACTGGGGATCATGACGGAGGAATTCATGGAAAAGAGCGTCTGTTTTTTCGTCTATGCTATAGTCTCGTCGATGTAACGCTGGAGGAGGGTTGAATGGAGGCTGAGATGCTTCTCTAGGATTAAGCATTTGACCGTATGGCTGCCAGCTCAAAGAACTCGCACTGGTTTCTGTGGATACTCCACCTCTGGCACCTGACAGCTCGTCATCACGGTCCTCCTCAAAGAGATGAGACTCAAAGCTCTCCCCGATTGTGCCAGAGCGCCCTGCGCGGGTGAAGTGGTGTCTCTTCTCATGAGCCGTTCTGTCATTGGGGCTCCCGTTGCCGAGTAGTCTGAACTCCTCTGGCCCCCGATAAGGAGCCTCTATCGAGGCGTAGCCACTGTCCATCTGCAGAAGTTTACGTGTTGTTGTTTCTCCATCACTGCCTCGCTCGGAGTCAGTGCTCCCCTGTTTTTGTTTTCTTACAACTCTCCTTTCCATCTTCTCCTCTGTGTGCACTGTAAACTCTTTCTCCTCATCATCACCCTCTGCCTCGTCTCCTAGGTCCTGGGATGGGTAGCTGGGCAGCTCCCCTCTCTCAGCCTCAGTGCGTCCTCCAAGTGAGCACACACTGTCGACATCACTGCAGACAGAATTCCTGTCGTTGTTGCCGCTTTGGTCGGAGATTGCGTACTGCTCCAGCGTGGCGCGTAGCGTCCAGATGTCTCTGTAAAGTGTCTGTGGGTCCTGGGAATCAGCCGTGTCTAAGGAGTCGGGTGTTTCCCTCATCCCCAGGGACACTGCTTCATCTTGGGGATCAGGAGACAGGCCAATCACCCCTGGTCCTTCATGTCTGGAGCTTGGTTCTACCATGACCTCCACCTCTACCCTGTAGTATGCACAAATGTAGGGACAAAATTAAAAAACAAACTCAGAAGAGAAAAAAACAAACTGGTGTCTCCTTAACCATGAGTGGTCACCACACAATGGTTTAATGACTAGCAATGGCAGTTGTCGCATGTTATTAAAGTGTTGTGATATCAATGAAAAATGAAATCTGGAGACACCAGAATCATGTGTTATGTATTATCATTGGAAATGGGCTTTCAAGTAGGTACTTGTGTTGTCTTAAATTACAGCTCACAGGAAATTGATTTCCTTTGTACAAACACACAAAAACACACAGGACGACACTGCTTTCATTTAATCTAGAAACCAGTCCCAGAAAATAACATCTCATGTAATAGGTTTTCTACCATAAGCACAAACACCCCATTAAAGTTCAAATGACTAATTCATCAGCTCTGCTCAATGGTGACTTTGTATTTCTTGGAACTAAATGCAAAACTATACATTAGAAAACAATTGGGAATCAAGGCACTTTCAATTCTAACCTCTTACTAGCTGTAAGTTCATGTTTAAGAAAATGACAATTGAAAACACTCTTTACTCAAAAGCTGAATTTTCTTTTCTTTTCTTTTCTTTAGCTTGATGTTTGTGTATATGGGAACAAGGCAGCAAAGCAGTGGTCAGGATGAATGGCAAGGAAATTAAAGATACCTGCCGAGGGAGGGGGGAGGAGTGGAGGGAGGAGAGAGTTGGCGGGTGCTGGTCTGGCTTGGCCTGTAGGAGGCGTCGCGGGTGCGGGCGATGTACTGAATAAGGTCTATGCGGTGTGTATCATTGTCATCTTGGTCCATGCTCTCACTGGCTGCTCTCTGCCGCTGGAAGTGCCTCCTCTTTGGTGAACCTAGAGAGAAAATGTGTGATTATATTGGATAAAATGCTGATTTATCTATAGCGGGACTAATGTATTATATGGTATGTGTATGGATTAGATAGACTGATCCACGAGGAAATCTCTAAAGGGTTTAAATGACTTGGACCATTGAATATATGCGTCACAGAGCCATCTGTTGTATGTGAGAGTGTGAACGGTACAGCATATCCGAAGCTGAGCCACCTCACAGTTGGGTACTTTAGCCTATCGCTTAGAAGGGTCTGTTTACCATCTTGAAACCCATCATCAAAACAAACATTTGACGTCTTACTTTGAGATGAATGAGAATCATAACATGCACTATTAAACACAATTGTGCAGTGATGCAACCATTTTAGGCAATACATTACAGAATGATCCACTCTACCTCTTGTGTCCAGACTCGAGGCTCTCTGGCTGCTGTCCAGCTTCCACTTTTTGATCTTCAAGTATGGACTGGCTCCCTCCAGGCTGGCATGACGTCTCAGTTTTGTGAAGAACTGGAGCATGGGTCCCTGGCCCCCCGCTCCACTGATAACAGGAGGGGTGCTGGTACCCCCATGAGGTCCTTCACTCACACGAGCACTGCTACCTCTGCTCTGGGCCCCTGCTGTCATCATCTCAATCTGGCAGTAGCAAAACATGTGTTGGAAAATACCACTGGTGATGTGTGTAATCGCACTGACAAGGAGGTGAGACTCAAACAATGGGACTTTTCCCAATTTAAATCTACCATGATATCAGAAAAATGTGCAAGCAATGGTTCTATAGAATGTCAAAGCCCAGTACCTTTATTATCAGTTTAAGCCATTTGTGACACAATATACACTTGTACAGACTTCAAATATTATCTTACCGAAGTAAGATCTTTTTCCTTCTGATTGAAGTTGGTGTCCACCACAGAGTTGAGAGCGTCTCCAGGCAGGGCACCACTGGGGCTCAGACTGGTCAGAGGGGTCTGTGGTAAGGGACACAACATGGGCTGTGGGGAGGAAATACTAGAAGGTTAATGTCTCATTTAATGAATCCTACTGTGGTTGCTTCTGCAATTAGAGGCCGTAATTATGATATATTGAAATCAGAATGAGATCTTGCACTTGCTTAGTGCACACATCTTTGATCTACTGGAGCATGCTTGTGCAGGAAGCAGCACTCTCTATTTTTAGGTCCATTAGATTGATTCATGTCCAAGCCCTGACCTAAGTAAATGATGGTCTAATTGGCTGCTGTCAGGACTAATGAAGCATCAGGTCGGTGTAGTCACCTGGAAGATGGAGAGTGCAGATTTGGTGGGCGGTCGTGTTGTCATAGTGATGGTGTTTTCGGCAGAGTCACACTCGTGGATAGTTACAATCTTCAGTGCTGGAGCCGGGATGCTGAGGTTTGTGAGCCTAGCGTTCTTCAGGTGATGGAAGTCGCCCTCTGTCAGAGTGTACCTGTGACACACAGCAATAACATTTAGCTATGAGTCATTTTAACCAACAGCACTTCAAAAAGATAGAATAATGAGCAGAAACTAGAAGGGGGTAGTGTTGGAGGTTAGAAAGTTAAAAATATTTCCAAAAATCTATATTGATTTAGCATATTTGAAGAAATGGGGAACTGTCACTTCATATTTATTCATATTTATTAATATTATAATATCCTATTTATAGAGTCATGACACCAGCTCTTTATCCTCAATTCTTGCAGCACAATGTTGTCATAAAACACTTAAAGAAGAAGAAATAGGGTTTTATACGCACACACATGAGGGGAATGGATTGTTGCTGCAAAGGAGAAGTTCTCACTAAAACAAATTTAGACCAATTTCTGCACACTGTTAAAGAGAAAATGTGTCAATTGCATTTTTCACGTTTTAATTAAATGGGGAAAAAAAGTGCTGCATTTATATAATTTTTCAGTCTTTTTGTAGATGAGTATATTGATAATACATATCAAAAACATTTCAGAAAATTATATTATTTTTCATTCAGACCAATTATCTCCAGTTCAGAAGTATAAACAGGTGTTGGGTTTTCAATATTTGCTTAATACGACAAACTTTATTTATGAAGTGCTTGACAAAAAAAGTAGCAGAGTGCTTTAAATAAAATGAATCCCACATGCTCAATGACCACCATCACTACAGTCACCCCCAAATACTAAAGACCACAAAGTCAGTCATATATTTGTCCACACACACACACACACACACACACACACACACACACACACACACACACACACACACACACACACACACACACACACACACACACACACACACACACACACACACACACACACACACACACCCACACTAAACCAGATGCATTATAAGCAAGTAATCTAGTCACATTTCTTCCCCAAAGTCTGCATTCTGAAAGTTACAGTTAGGTCTAATGTCAGTTACAGACAGTTACGCCATAGAATTGACTTTCCAAAATTCAGTTATAAATAACCAGGAATATTATTGAAATAGAAATAAAACAATGATCTTTACGCTTGTCCTTATTGATCTTGAGGTTGTTGGTCTAAGATGAGCAAAAGCTGATTTTCCCAAACACCTTCCATCTTATTATCACCTTGTCAATCAGTACGGACAACAAAAATGCTTAAATCAAGCCTTGATGCAGACACAAGAGCTTTGAAAAACAGATGATCGTTGCGGCTTTGGAGGAAAACGTCTTGTCAATAATGTGTGGTCAAATTTTGAATAATTACTGTCTATTATGTGTTCATTTTAATTTGTAATTATTAGAACCACATTCAGCCATTGATCCCCTAATGCACTAGAATTGAGTTTCTTTGTACCTGCGCCCCTTTTCCTGAGCTTTCTTGCTGTGGTCAAACAGTGCAGCTTCATTGAACGACACTCGCCGGCCGGTGGTGCCCGTGGACAGGAAACGCTCGGTCTCCTGATCATGTGAACTTGCCATGGACAGACAGTCTGACTCATCCACCCTGATGGTGATTTCTACAGACAGCCCAGGGAGACAGAGAGAAGGAAAGTGGATTAAATTATAACTGCAATTCACTTGTATTTACAGTAAACACAGCATTCGGATTACACTTCCTGTTCAGCGTCATCTGCTCCACTCAAATATCACCTGGCTCTTAAAGTCTGAGAAAAACAAACAATCCAGCATATTGTTTGAGAATTGTGGGATAAAGTGTGGTGCCATAGATGTTTGAGTTGTGAAAAACTTTTGATAGAAGCAGAACGCATTACACCTTCCAGAGATCTCTAAATGTATTCTGTGTATGGTGGGCGCCACATTTTAGTCGGTTCAATTATTTAGTGATTGAAGACTTGTTTTTCTGAATTAAAATGTGTTTGACTCTTCTCTCTCCCATTTGGCCACTGCTGTCTGTCTTACCGTGGGTGGGGTGCGACTCTTCCATGTAGGTGGTGGTGGTTTTTTCCGGATCGTCGCTGTCCCTGGGGAACACAGGTACATTTAGATGCATTTTTTCTAATCCAAAAGGAAATTGTGCATTGGACCTTTGCTCACATTCGCACAAACACAGCAGGATAAATAAGAAGTAAAAAGAAATAGCAATAAATAAATACATGTATAAAGACATGTGCTGCTCCTAATTTCACACTTTCATCAGATGGACTTGTCTGCAGGGGAGCCATTTGAGCTACAGTATATAACTTTTTAAATGGAGAACAAAAAGAACGTATTTGTTGTATTAGTAATACAGCAATATCTTCTATATGGACAGTTGTGAAATACTTAAGATCATCTCCATGGTTTGAATGACCCATTACTCTCAACAGCATAAGTTATATTCGTTCAAATACGTTTACATAAGTTAGATACTATTTACTTCTGTTGAACACATTCAGAGTGACTGTCAGAGTTAGCTGTCAGAGTTGTCAGAGTTAACAAAACAGAACTAGCTGGTAAACATCAGTCTATAGTAAAGCATTAGACAGTCTAAGCACACTTCTACGCATAAAAACACGCCACATAAACAACTCTCCACCTAGCATAACATACTGCTGCCGTTTGTATAGTACTGTGACGACGTCAAGATGAAATTTTTATATGAAAGTCAAGTGTGAAAATTGTCTCCATTTTGTGTGGAGCCTGGAAGAACCGGCAGACTCATTTATTTAAATGAGTGCATTTGTATTAGAATATGTTGATATGCCTGATGTTGGTTGTGTCTCTGTATTTGTGTTAATGGTGTCTTATAAGCCCAAATGTGGGTATGCAAGACACTGTAACAAAAAATGACCTATCTATTTATCTATCTATCTATAAGTAACCTCCAATCCACTGTTTTGTAAACCTCCACTTCCATATAGTGTGCGTTGCTAAGGAGAGTCGCACAAGTCTGTTGTTTCCTTTCATTTCCTCTGTGGCTCCTAGTTCCCCGCACCCTGTGGATGTGTCTGGGTTTGTACACAGAGCTGGGTTGAGATGCTAGATTAATCACCCGCGGCTGCTATGAAATCTCATTAGACTCATCGTTTGTACCGGTTTGGCTGCGCCCCGTTCTCGCCTGTGCCGCCATGGCCCGTGTCACATCCTCACCGCCAAAGCCTGGTGGTTATCTGTATCATATGCCTGTATATCTGTCCTTTTGTGGTTATGTGTGCAACAGAAAGTGGGTCCTTCTGAAGGATGATAAAACATCAATGAATGATGTATGATAAATGCATTTCGACCTGTGTTTTTCAAACAGCCCCACTGGGCTCATCATGTTTGGATATTTACATGTCTCTTTAGTTGTCTATATGGCTACATAATAATAACAATGCAGTTATATTTTATCGTCAAGGGAGTTTTGTTGAACTATTAGCTAATTGAATAGTAGAATGTGTGTGTGTGTGTGTAGACGAGAGAGCGTTTTGTGAAGCACTCCTAAAAGGTCCAAACACTGACTAATGCACTCACCAACTCCTGTGCCCTTGTGCACATGCAGATGTGCACAATGCGAATGGAAACATTATTTTTACGCACATATAGGGTCCTTATCAGTGAATGGATATATGCATATCATTGACATGCTTTGCACAAACAGGGACCCTGAACATGATCTAGAATGCATGCTCTCTGAAAAGGTTTTATATTACGCAAAGCAAAAGTATCGTCATATTGTATTGTACTGTATAATTTATTTCATATCTCAAGACCAACAATGTTCTTTCACCCACTGAGCCATAACAAAAACATCTCTAAGTTGGTTATTCCTAGTGGCACTTTAAACAATACTAGAAATAGATGTTTAAGTCACACCCATCCTGCCTTCATAATGGGAATGAGTGTTTAAATGACTTATTTCAACTTATTGAGTGTTTGAGTGTCACATACAGACCTACACCATAAAGACTAAGTTGCAGAAGCCTAAAATGCTGATGTGGACTAACCTGCAATGCTTTGGACATGCACACATATGGAGGAAATAGGAACTGTTTTTCGGACACCCACCCATGGAAACTTGTGCTCCTTGTATGTTACTGAAAAGGAATTTGTGGAGATTACTTCCACTTCTGCAAGCTGCATCCCGTCCAAACGGGACGAAACACTGGTGTTGGGGGCAGCCAGAAATTTGTTGGAAGAAGAACAGGCAAAAGGCTTAACGCTGGCAGTTAAGCATTTAGAAGTCTGAATTTTGATGATGAAAAAAGCTCTATAAATATATATATACTGTATATAAACACCCAACAACCAAGGAAAGTAGAGAAGTTGAAAGTGCTTAGTATGGCAGAAGTTATTTACATACAGAATAATGTTGCTAATAAATACTAATTAAGTTGAGCCGAGTTTAGCCTTCAGTGAATGTTTACACTTAGAAGTATTGAGACATCTAGTGTAAAAAGCACCAAGCACCTTGCTGCAGCTATCAGCTTAGTTTCAGCCACAACTCTCCTCCTCCACATCATCGCTCCCCATTTCCCCTTCGTCACCAGTCTCAAGACCATGGATTTCATTTTCATATACATTTGAATGCCCACCTCCTTATTCATCGAGAGGCTGACTCAGCGACAAACCATATTACATACCAGCAACAGCCAATAAGAAACTAGCAGCTTATTTACTTGCAATATTACTCAATAAACAATACTTGGAGTAAATAGAAACAGTTGGATAGGGTTTTGCTAGTATGCCCCAGTTGTTCTCAGCAGCGACCAGTTGTACTGCAGCAAAAGCACCTTCCACTGATTTTTCCCCCAGAGTCCACAAATGGCTCCTGCTCAACCGGCAGGGCATCCACAGTTTTCACAAAGGTTGGATTTTGTGGATATTATTGTCTTCATTGTGATCATTATTGTATTTGTTATTCTTTGTAAAATCCTTTGGTTATATAGAAACTCACCCACAGGACCTTCATCAAAAATGGTAGTTATTGTGTTGGTGAAAAACACGCAGTTTGTTTTAATGTGGCGTTCCAATGGTAACTAGAAACTTGCAATGGCTGAAGCCATTGCGATTGACTGCGGAACAGATCTAATGTGGAAATCTGCTAAAAAAAATCCTTGAAATCCTTTAAAAGGCCTTGAAACTGTTAAAATACTTGATAGATATTTGAAACTCCTGCATTCCTTGAAATTGTTGAAACCTTTAAACTCCTGAAATCCTTGAAACTGTTGAAACATTGAAACTCCTGAAATCCTTGAAACTTTTTTAAACCTGGAAACTGTTGAAAGTGTGGAAACTCCTGAAATCCTTGAACTTCCTGATATCCTTGAAACTGGTTAAATTCTTAAACAGTTGAAATCCTTGAAACTACTGAATGTATTGAAAGTGTCCTTGAAACTGAAAAATCCCCTCACCGCTGAAACAATTTGGTTCCTGTAACTAAGGAAACCTGGTCTGTGGTCATTATCTGGTGGTGGTCTGAGTCTTCGTTTGGGTCTTGGTCTGGTGGTATAATGCAACCTATTAGGTTGCATTATACTGGTTTACATGGAAAATCCCTATTAAGTTGCATTATACTGGTTTACATGGAAAAATCTCTATTAAGTTGCATTATACTGGTTTACATGGAAAAATCCCTATTAGGTTGCATTATACTGGTTTACATGTACAAATCCCTATTAAGTTGCTTTATACTGGTTTACATGTAAAAACCCCTATTAGGTTACATTATAGTGGTTTACATGTAAAAATCCTTATTAAGTTGCATTATACTGGTTTACATGTAAAAACCCCTATTAAGTTCCATTATACTGGTTTACATGTAAAAACCCCTATTAAGTTCCATTATACTGGTTTACATGTAAAATCCCTATTAAGTTGCATTATACTGGTTTACATGAAAAAAACCCTATTAAGTTGCATTATACTGGTTTACATGGAAAAATCCCTATTAAGTTGCATAATACTGGTTTACATGGAAAAATCCCCATTAAGTTGCATTATACTGGTTTACATGGAAAAAACCCTATTAAGTTGCATTATACTGGTTTACATGGAAAAATCCCTATTAAGTTGCATTATACTGGTTTACATGGAAAAATCCCTATTAAGTTGAATTATACTGGTTTACATGGAAAAATCCCTATTAAGTTGCATTATACTGGTTTACATGGAAAAAACCCTATTAAGTTGCATTATACTGGTTTACATGAAAAAAACCCTATTAAGTTGCATTATACTGGTTTACATGGAAAAATCCCTATTAAGTTGCATAATACTGGTTTACATGGAAAAATCCCCATTAAGTTGCATTATACTGGTTTACATGTAAAAAAAACCCTATTAAGTTGCATTTTACTGGTTTACATGGAAAAATCCCTATTAAGTTGCATTATACTGGTTTACATGGAAAAAACCCTATTAAGTTGCATTATACTGGTTTACATGAAAAAAACCCTATTAAGTTGCATTATACTGGTTTACATGGAAAAATCCCTATTAAGTTGCATAATACTGGTTTACATGAAAAAATCCCTATTAAGTTGCATTATACTGGTTTACATGGAAAAATCCCTATTAAGTTGCATAATACTGGTTTACATGGAAAAATCCCCATTAAGTTGCATTATACTGGTTTACATGAAAACAACCCTATTAAGTTGCATTATACTGGTTTACATGGAAAAATCCCTATTAAGTTGCATTGTACTGGTTTACATGGAAAAATCCCTATTAAGTTGCATTATACTGGTTTACACGGAAAAAACCCTATTAAGTTGCATTATACTGGTTTACATGGAAAAATCCCTATTAGGTTGCATGATTACACTGAAGTCCTTGAAACTGTTGAAACCTTGAAACTGTTGAAGTCCTTGAAACTGTTGAAGTCCTTGAAACTGTTGAAACCTTGAAATTGTTGAAACCTTGAAACTGTGGAAACCTTGAAACTGCTGAAGTCCTTGAAACTGTTGATGTCCTTGAAACTGCTGAAGTCCTTGAAACTGCTGAAGTCCTTGAAACTGTTGAAGTCCTTGAAACTGTTGAATCCTTGAAACCTTGAATCCTTGAAACTGTTGAATCCTTGAAACTGTGAAACTGTTGAATCATTGAAACTGTAGAAATGTCTGAAAGAGCTGAAGTCCTATTAAAATGCATGGGCCTATTAAAATGCATTGCAGAATTCTCAATGCAAATTAATGGCAGAATTCCCAAGCCCGTAGAAAAAAACTGGAAAACTGCAGAACTCTAATTGATTGACTGCGGAACCATCCGCAGTCAACCATTGGTTTTGGTGTTCTTTATTCCGTCTTTTTCCTGATTTTTGACACGTTTCACAGCTTTCACATTTTCAACAATTTCCACAAGTTATACATCAAAACGTTCCACATGTTTGGGAGATTATTGCTATTACTTTTGGGACTTCAGCGATTTCCGGTTTTTCCGCAATCGGACAAAAATTGGTCGATTTTTCCCATTGACTTATAATGGGGCTTCCACAAATTCATAGTTTTCAGAATTTTCTTCAACATTTTCAGCATTTTCTGCAGTTTGTGCATGTTCAGCTTCCACAACTTGTGAGTTTTCAAAAAAAACTAGAAACTTGCAATGGCTGAAGCCATTGCGATTGACTGCGGAACAGATCTAATGTGGAAATCTGCTAAAAAAAATCCTTGAAATCCTTTAAAAGGCCTTGAAACTGTTAAAATACTTGATAGATATTTGAAACTCCTGAAGTCCTTGAAATTGTTGAAACCTTTAAACTCCTGAAATCCTTGAAACTGTTGAAACATTGAAACTCCTGAAATCCTTGAAACTTTTTTAAACCTGGAAACTGTTGAAAGTGTGGAAACTCCTGAAATCCTTGAACCTCCTGATATCCTTGAAACTGGTTAAATTCTTAAACAGTTGAAATCCTTGAAACTACTGAATGTATTGAAAGTGTCCTTGAAACTGAAAAATCCCCTCACCGCTGAAACAATTTGGTTCCTGTAACTAAGGAAACCTGGTCTGTGGTCATTATCTGGTGGTGGTCTGAGTCTTCGTTTGGGTCTTGGTCTGGTGGTATAATGCAACCTATTAGGTTGCATTATACTGGTTTACATGGAAAAATCCCTATTAAGTTGCATTATACTGGTTTACATGGAAAAATCCCTATTAAGTTGCATTATACTGGTTTACATGGAAAAATCCCTATTAAGTTGCATTATACTGGTTTACATGGAAAAATACCTATTAAGTTGCATTATACTGGTTTACATGGAAAAATCCCTATTAAGTTGCATTATACTGGTTTACATGTAAAAATCCCTATTAAGTTGCATTATACTGGTTTACATGGAAAAATCCCTATTAAGTTGCATTATACTGGTTTACATGTAAAAATCCCTATTAAGTTGCATTATACTGGTTTACATGGAAAAATCCCTATTAAGTTGCATTATACTGGTTTACATGGAAAAATCCCTATTAAGTTGCATTATACTGGTTTACATGGAAAAATCCCTTTTAAGTTGCATTATACTGGTTTACATGAAAAAAACCCTATTAAGTTGCATTATACTGGTTTACATGGAAAAATCCCTATTAAGTTGCATTATACTGGTTTACATGGAAAAATCCCAATTAAGTTGCATTGTACTGGTTTACATAAAAAACCCTATTAAGTTGCATTATACTGGTTTACATGGAAAAACCCTATTAAGTTGCATTATACTGGTTTACATGGAAAAATCCCTATTAAGTTGCATTATACTGGTTTACATGGAAAAATCCCCTATTAAGTTGCATTATACTGGTTTACATGTAAAAACCCTATTAAGTTGCATTATACTGGTTTACATGGAAAAATCCCCTATTAAGTTGCATTATACTGGTTTACATGGAAAAAACCCTATTAAGTTGCATTATACTGGTTTACATGGAAAAAACCCTATTAAGTTGCATTCTACTGGTTTACATGGAAAAATCCCTATTAAGTTGCATTATACTGGTTTACATGGAAAAATCCCTATTAAGTTGCATTAGTGGTGTAGGGGGGGTATGGGTTTTTAAAAGTGGTGGGGATGGTGTAGGGGGGTATGGGTTTTTTAAAGTGGTTGGGGATGGTGTAGGGGGGGTATGGTTTTTTAAAGTGGTTGGGGATGGTGTAGGGGGGGTATGGGTTTTTAAAAGTGGTTGGGGATGGTGTGGCATAGGGGGGAAAAATCCCCTATTAAGTTGCATTATACTGGGAAAAAAAACCCTATTAAGTTGCATTATACTGGTTTACATGGAAAAATCCCTATTAAGTTGCATTATACTGGTTTACATGGAAAAATCCCTATTAAGTTGCATTATACTGGTTTACATGGAAAAATCCCTATTAAGTTGCATTATACTGGTTTACATGGAAAAATCCCCTATTAAGTTGCATTATACTGGTTTACATGGAAAAATCCCTATTAAGTTGCATTATACTGGTTTACATGGAAAAAACCCTATTAAGTTGCATTATACTGGTTTACATGGAAAAAACCCTATTAAGTTGCATTATACTGGTTTACATGGAAAAAACCCTATTAAGTTGCATTATACTGGTTTACATGTAAAAACCCCTATTAAGTTGCATTATACTGGTTTACATGGAAAAATCCCCATTAAGTTGCATTATACTGGTTTACATGAAAAAAAACCCTATTAAGTTGCATTATACTGGTTTACATGAAAAAACCCTATTAAGTTGCATTATACTGGTTTACATGGAAAAATCCCTATTAAGTTGCATTATACTGGTTTACATGGAAAAATCCCTATTAGGTTGCATGATTACACTGAAGTCCTTGAAACTGCTGAAGTCCGTGAAACTGCTGAAGTCCTTGAAACTGCTGAAGTCCTTGAAACTGTTGAAGTCCTTGAAACTCTTGAAATCTTGAAACTGCTGAAATCCTTGAAACTGTTGAATCCTTGAAACTGTTGAATCATTGAAACTGTAGAAATGTCTGAAAGAGCTGAAGTCCTATTAAAATGCATGGGCCTATTAAAATGCATTGCAGAATTCTCAATGCAGATTTTTGTCCGATTGCGGAAAAACCGGAAATCGCTGAAGTCCCAAAAGTAATAGCAATAATCTCCCAAACATGTGGAACGTTTTGATGTATAACTTGTGGAAATTGTTGAAAATGTGAAAGCTGTGAAACGTGTCAAAAAAAATGACGGAATAAAGAAATACAAAACCAATGGTTGACTGCGGAAGGTTCCGCAGTCAATCATAAGACAGATCCATTAGTGGAACGGCGAGTTTCCTAAACCGGAGACTACCGCTCCACACTACTAAAATATAACATAATCAGGCAATATAAGTAGTTACCCTACATAGATGGTGCCCGTTTGTGAGATCCGTCGTATATAACCTGATTTATTCACCTCGTACTCTGTGAATTGATCCGGGTTAAAACACGCTAACCCACAGCTGCTACGCCCAAAAGCGTTTCCCCCCCACTCCCACCCCCCTCTGCGCCCTGCTTGTTGGCTATGGTGAATTCGAAAACAATTGAGCGCCCCCGCGCCACTCTAGCTAGCGTATAGCGCCCCCGTGCATGCACCAACCTAAATAATTTACTCTCAAATCCCGACTTTTCGTACGGTTACTACGCATCTCCAGCAACGTGTCGCCCCGCTTGGCCAGCGGGCGAGCGTGAGTGTGAGCCGGCTTAAACTCTTTAAGAAAAGCGCAAAAACTTGTCCTTGAAACCCACCGTGCGCCGTGTCCAAACACGGGCGCACGAACCAACTCTGTGTCCCCCTTTGTACCCAAGTCACACAGGATTTAACGCGAGTATATTCTGTGTAAATGGCTGGTAAATGGCAGCTTGTGGAATGTGATGCTATTATTCGCTAAAGGTGGCAACGCAAAAAACCCCATCCCTGTCCTCACCACTTTCTCCTGCTACTCTGCTGGATGGACCATACACACACCAAGACAGGACTGACAATACAGACAAACTCCACCCACCACTGGGATACGTGCTTGTGCAACCGTATACACTCGCATCCAGACCTTTTCGGTTGTATAACTACTGCTAAAAACGGTGCCACGCACGAAAGCTAATGCTAGCTAACCCCTCCTTTGTGCTAGCATAAGGCAACTTCCGCCCGGGCCCCGCTAGCCTCAAAGCTAAGTCTGACACGGTCCGTTGCTCCTACTACTGCTCCCCTATAAACTGCTTCTCTACCGTTAAAACTAAGTGCCACTCTGTTTACCCGAACTGCATTCGTCACCAAAACTCACATTGTTTAATTGCCTAAACTGGGCTGCTAAAATGTCCCGTTTCCCCCCGGCAAGCTACATGCTAGCTACGCTCCTTTGTGTTTAGCATAGCGGCTAACTTCCGGCCCTTGCGCGCTAAAAGCCCAGAGCCGCAGCCCCACTGCTAATACCATTCTGCTGCATTGTCTACCTGCGGTATAACAATAACAACTACCTTACTATACTCGTACAGCCTATCCCACTCTGATTCTGTGTTCTGACGATCATAAGGCGCCAGCCGTCTCGCATACTGCTAAACGGGCCGCACCAATTGTATTGTCTAGAACACGAAAATTGCTTCCGTCCCGGCACTTACTTCCGGGACCGACAATTGCTGCTGTCTTGGACACTTTCATTCTGCACCACGGCTTTAATCACCTGTGAATGTGGGCTCTAACGTGCGAAACGGCTTGGCTATACCCTCCGTGCTGTTTTGTTACGCCAACTCTATAACCACATTACTTGCCATACATTGGTAAAGCAAACACTCTGTTTCTGTTTCTCCCCTTTAAACGTAGTGGTAGTACGGTTTGCTGATCATAGGCGTGTTCTGCTGTCACGGATTTCTGCGCATGTCCTTATTGTTATTAGCACACATTACTGCTAACATCACAGCTAACACCTGTTTCTGCTTCTCCTCGTAAAGCAAAATTTGTTAGGGGCTACATTACTCGTTGACCAAGTTTCATACTGTAACTCTGAGCACTAGCCAATCAGAGCACTTCATCTGCAGGCTGTGAGAGGGGGAAGGGGGGTCCCAACGGCCCCTCCCCACAGACACTCATCAGATGTCCCTCACACAGCACCTCCTGGAAGGTCAAGAAGGGTTAGAGATGACAGCAGAGTTTACGGAGTCATTAATGGCTTTGTGCTCGAACAACATCTCCAAAATCCACACCTGCAAATTCACGTGCTATTCCTTTACTTAGTTCAAGACGTAATGGTTGCGAGTGATTACCAGCATGTAAAGCTTAAAACCAAGAGGCATCGAGTGTAAATGAACATGACCACCTGCGACTTTCCAGGGGCGTTCAATACACCGCCTGATCTCAAAGCTATGACTAAACACGACGTTCCGTTAGCCATTAGCAAAAGATCCTGAAGTGGGACTAGCTATCCACACAGGCATGTTTTACGTAAATCGCTGCGAGTACGCCCCAGCGTGTAAACCCTCAATCAAAGGGGTCTCGGTGTAAATGTAAGTGGCAACCTGCAATGTCCAGGGCCCGATCAACACCCCCCACGATCTTTAGGCTAGGTCTAACGCGACTCTCCGTTAACCTTTAGCAAAAGACCTGTATGTGAGATTAGCTACCCACACAAGCACGGTTAAGCAAAAATCGCTGCAAGTAAGTCCAGCATGTAAAGCTTAAAACCAAGAGGCATCGAGTGTAAATGAACATGACCACCTAAGACTTTCCAGGGGCGTTCAATACACCGTCTGATCTCAAAGCTATGACTAAACGCGACGTTCCGTTAGCCATTAGCAAAGGATCCTGAAGGCAAGGCAAGTTTATTTGTATAGCACAATTCATACACAAGGCAACTCGAAGTGCTGAACAAGATAGCATTAAAATCATAAATAATTACAGAACATTAAAACGAAAGATAAAAATATAAAATCCCTCAGTTGTATGCACAGCTAAACAGCATCGTTTTTAACCTGGTTTTAAACATTGTCAGAGAGGAGGCCTGTCTCACATCTTCAGGAAGATTGTTCCAGATTTTAGCAGCATGAATCTGAAAAGCAGCCTCCCCATGTTTAGTTCTGACTCTGGGCACTAACAGGAGTCCAGTCCCTGTGCTCCTCAGAGTCCGGGCTGGTTCATATGGGACTAACATGTCACTAATATATTTTGGTGCGAGGCCATGGAGAGACTTGTACACAAGCAGAGCTGTTTTAAAGTCTATTCTCTGAGCCACAGGAAGCCAGTGCAGAGACCTGAGGACTGGACTAATGTGGTCGTACTTCCTGGTTCTAGTCAGGACTCAAGCTGCTGCATTTTGAATGTACTGCAGCTGTTTTACAGCCTGTTTGGACAGACCTGTGAGCAGGCCATTGCAGTAGTCTAACCCAGAGGTGGGACAAAGTCATTGTTTAGCAAGTCACAAGTCAGTCTCAATTCATTGCCCTCAAGTCCCGAGTCAAGTCACGAGTCAAGACAGGCAAGTCCCGAGTCGAGTCAAAGTCAACAAATCTCAAGTCAGTCTTGAGTCTCGAGTCTTTTTGACCGCGATTTGTTTCTTGTTGGTCTCCACGTACTTTTGTAGGCAAACAAAATAATGTTAGGAATCATTTTGCTGGTGCATTCTCGTTGGTCTCTGACCCATGGACTAACAGTTTGTTCCATGTCGTTGGCTGCTGATAAATCAAAACTATCTACGTGATCTAATTGGATGTTGTGCCAGATGCAGGCTCAGTTACACATGCACAGACCACACATAAAATCAGAGCAGTCCGTGTCAACATACTTTTTATCTTTGGGGTTTTTAATGGGAAGTAGCAAGTGCAGCATATATGAATATGAGTATTGGGCTAGGACCTGTATCTATATAATCAGTTTAATGTCCGTAGTGGTTATTGTTCCAAATGTCCTACTGTAGAATAGGGGTAGTATGAGGGGTCTAGGCTTTGGACCTGGGGCAGCTCGCCATCAACTGGACCAGCATTAGCAATATCTCATAATTACCAATATATCATTACATAATAAAATGTCTCATATAAATTAATTCAATCAGTCAAAGCACTGATTCTCATATCAATGCACCATAAACAATAGTGCAAATATTAATCTAGCTTAGTGCACATAATCAAAACAACTATCTAATGTATGCAAACTTTAGCAGGAGGAGCACAGCAATCATAATAATAATAATAATAATAATAGGCCTCGGCGCCCACACAGAAAAATATAAGAAAGAGCCAACAGAGCAGCGCAGGCTAGCGCTAGTTTGACTCACCAGTTCCTCTTTAAAACACGGCACACAGTGTGACAACTGCGTCGATTCAATTGTATGAGGCGCCTGTAGTGAAAGCATATCAATTACGGTTTGTAGAACAAAGTATGACGTTAGGTCGCGATAAATACCTGCAGCTCGCTCATTTCCAGCTCCCCTAGACAACACACCCACCGGTGAATGCAGTCCGCTTGTTTAGGGAAGTGTTGCTGCGCGAACTGCAGGGAACTCACGTTCGAACTCTCTCGCGAGCGCTACAACTACCGCGAGACTTTGTTTCTTCAGAGACGGCATAGATAGAAAGAAAGATGCGGAGAAAGGTAAAAATGGCCCGGGTTACGCAAGTCTTTACAAGTCAATTGGCGCAAGTCCAAGTGAAAGTCAGAGTCATTGATGTTAAAGTCCAAGTCGAGTTGCAAGTCTTTTTATATTTGGTCAAGTCGAGTCTAAAGTCATCAAAATCATGACTCGAGTCTGACTCGAGTCCAAGTCACATGACTCGAGTCCACACCTCTGGTCTAACCTACTGGAGACAAATGCATGGATAAGAATCTCCAGGTCTGCTTTAGACACTATGTTTTTGATCCTGGCAATGTTTTTTAGATGGTAAAAAGCTGCTGATGTTACTGATTTGATGTGGCTATTAAAATTTAAGTCTGAGTCCAGTATTACCCCTAGATTTCTGACCTTGTTTGAAGGTTTTAGGGAGAGAGACTGTAGATGACAGATGACGCTCTCTCTTTGTTTCTGGGGACCAAAGACAATCATTTCAGTTTTGTCTGCGTTTAGCTGAAGGAAGTTGTTTTGCATTCACTCACTGATCTGTTGGATACAGTGAAGGAGTGAGTCCACTGGTCCATGTTCTCCTGCAGTCAGTGAGACATAGATCTGAGTGTCGTCTGCATAGTTGTGATAGGACACTTTGTTTCTGCGTATTAACTGACCTAACGGCAGCATGTAGAGATTGAACAGAAGAGGTCCCAGGATCGACCCCTGTGGGACTCCACAGGTCAGGGCCATATGATCTGAGACACAGTTTCCAATCTCCACAAAGTACTTCCTGTCTTCAAGGTAAGACCTACCCCAACTTAGGACGGTGCCAGCGACGCCAACCCAGTCCTCTAGTCTCTGTAAGAGGATCTCATGGTCGACAGTGTCAAAGGCAGCACTTAGATCTAACAGGATTAGGATTGAGACTTTGCCTGCGTCAGTGTTCAGCCGGATATTATTTGTAACCTTGACGAGAGCAGTCTCAGTGCTGTGGTGGGGTCTAAAGCCGGACTGAAACATATCAAATGAGTTGTTGATTATAAGAAATCTAGTAAGCTGTAGGTAGACAACTTTTTCAAGGACTTTCCCCATAAATGGCAGATTTGAGATGGGACGATAGTTGTTAAGTACCATAGCATCCAGACTGCTCTTTTTTAGCAGGGGCCTGATGACTGCAGTTTTCAGGGCCTTTGGGAATATTCCAGAATCAAGGGACATGTTTACTATCTGTGTGAGTAAAGGTAACAGAATGCTCAGAACAGACTTTAGAAATATAGTGGGTAGTACATCCGGGCTACATGTGGAGGAGCTCAAACTGGAGATTATCTCTTGGACAGTTTGATCATTTACAGGTGCAAAGTAAGTTAGCTCAAAGAGCCTTTCTGGCTGTTGGATTGTTATCTGTGGATTGGAGACAATGGCGTTTTTGATGCCTTGAACCTTGTCATTGAAAAAATTTGCAAACTCCTTACATTTACGTTTGGAAGTTAGCTCTAATGGCATTTGAACAGGGGGGTTTGTTAATCTATTAACTGTTGAAAACAGAACACGCAGATTGTTGCTGCAGCCTTCAATCATTTCAGAAAAATACCTTTCTCTCGTACTACGTAGCACCTGGTTAAACTCGCACAACTTATCTTTGAAGATCTTGTAATCAACCTGGAGGTTGGACTTGCGCCACTTCCGCTCGGCCCTCCGGCACTTTCTCTTTTGTGCCCTGACCGAGTCTGCTTTAGCCCACGGCGCCTTCTGCTTATTTTTCACTATTTTAACCTTCACAGGAGCGATGGTGTCCAGAACTTTCAAAACACTAGAGGTGACAGAGTTAAACAGTTCATCTACAGTAGAATACGATGCATTCTCAAAGTTTATCATTCCCATAAATAGTTCACCCATATTTTCATTTATGTGTCTTCTTCGTACAGTTGCAGAGTCCACTGGTGGTTTATTAGTGAAACATATGTCAAAAAATATACACAAATGATCCGAAAGCGCAACATCGACCACGTTTACATTATAATATGTTCGCCCCCTTTGTAACTAACAGGTCTAGAGTGTGCCCTCTGCTGTGGGTGGGGCCACTCACATGCTGAGTGAGACCAAAAGATTCAAGAAGAGAACTCAGATCTTTAGCATTTCTGTCATCAACATTATCCACATGAATATTAAAATCACCTGTAATAACTAAACTATCAAAATCTGTGCATACAACTGAAAGCAGCTCTGTAAAATTATCAATAAAACTGTGACATGACTGCGGTGGCTTGTATAGGACAACGAAAAGTATTGGAGGAGATTGTTTTTGTTGTATTTTAAAAGACACATATTCAAAAGACGGAAACTTCCCAAGAGACATTCTATGGGAGACAAAGTGGTCTCTGAAAATGGCAGCTAAGCCTCCTCCTTTTTTGTTTTCCCGTATTTCTGATTCAAATTTGAAATTTGGTGGTGATGCTTCAATTAAAACTGCATTTTCTGTATTTTGGTCAAGCCATGTTTCAGCCATGAACATAAGATCTAGATTATAAGAACAAATACAATTATTGATTAAAAAAGACTTGTTACAAAGAGATCTGACATTTAGCATAGCAAGTTTAAAAATTTCAGGATCAGCGGTTGTGGTCGGCTGATTCTTACACGGAACAAGAATTAGATTTTCCTGATTAGACTGATTAACTTCAGATGTTTTTCTGTTATGTATTCTTTGTGTTATCACTAAGGGAATGGCACAGGTGGCTTCATGACAGGGCCCCAGCCGGGTCTCTCCTCTAACTAGACTGCCAGTGGCTGCGAAGCAGAGACCCTGTGCATCCTAGTGAGTTGGACGCCCTAGGTGGCTTTGGAGGTACGTATGGGGAGTAGTTTTGAATGTTAGATAGGACTCTTGATCTGGCTACAGTGGGTGTGAGAGGAATAGTCTTCATCGCCGATCTTATCATGCCTGCAGAGTGTTCCGGTAAATCCAGTAGTGAAGGCGGGGATAGAAAACAAAGGGAAAGGTCGTCCTCATTTTCCCTAGATGGAGTGGATGTAGCGGGGGGGACCCAAGCCGGGTCCATGGAAGGTGATGAGGGAGTCTTTGGTGGAGACAGAGGTGGTTGAGGAACCCCCAGTACAGGCCTGTCTGTAGCCTGGAGTAATGGGGGAAGCTTCACGGGAGCTGTAGGTGGGGAAGGTGCTGCTGAAGATGATGGAGCAGCCACTGCTGCTGCTGAAGATGACGGAGCAGCCACTGCTGCTGCTGTATCCACTGCTGCTGGTGGTGCTGTATATGCTGATGGCGCTGATGAAGATGTGGCAGCTGCTGATGATGCTGGGGGTGGAGGCGTTGAGCTCTTTCGGAGCCGTGGAGGTGTTGAGTTCTTTTGGAACCTTGGAGGTGTTGAGTTCTTCTTGAATCGTGAAGGTGTGGAGTTATTTTGAGGCGGTGGGGGTGCAGAGACCTCGGGAGTCGGTGGAGATGGTCGTGATGTCTGTGCCCTTTGCTTCTTCTTTCTCCCTTTCGACGGCTGCACGCGCTGCGCAGGCTGAGGTCTTAGGGCAGATGCAAAGTTATCCATCAACACTTTTACTCCGTAGTTGTTCAGATGTGGACCTTTTTCTTCAAAAAGCTCGTGTCTATTCCAGAACAGATTAAAGTTTTCAATGAAGCCAAGTCCTCTGCGTGAACACTCATTGAGTAGGAATGTATTTAGCTGATACAGATGGCTAAACTTCTCCATTTTTCCATCTATATTTGGAAGTGGGCCACTAAGAAAAATGTTTATGTCCATTTTCTTGAGGTCATCCAGTAACAGCGTTAAATCCATTCGTAACTTCTCGCTTGCCTTCTCATAGATATCTACCGCCCCCGTGTGGATCAATAATGTACGCACACCACTTTTCTCAGATAACACTTTAGGCAGAAGAGTCCTTATCTCAGCAACTTTTGCAGAGTGACCTGAGACAGTGAGCATGGACTCCATGTTTACATTTTTTACCGAACCATCTCCGATAAGGACACAGTTTGTCCTTGGTGGAGGCGCTGCAGTTTTTAGCGGCTTTGTTGTTTCAGAAAGGGGTAAAAAGCGGTTTGAAGTCTTCAGAACATTTAGTTGTGGCCTTATTTCACTCCTATTGTCATTCTTAGCTTTGTCAACTTTGGGTTTAGCTCCACAATTGTTCCAATAATTCTCATTGTTGATTTTGGGAAAAGAAATGACGTCATAACTTACATTTCCAGTCTGTCCATTCATCCCATTTTCACTCATTGGAAGAGTCGGGTTTAGTCCCATTTCTGTTTCCACAATAGATATCCGTGTTTGAAGAGATCTGAGCTGATTTTCCAGAGCACAACAGCCGCAGCAGACGCTTCTCTGTCTCTTTCGTCCCGACATGACTAAAGTTGATAAATTCCACAAAGCTGAAGTGTGTAGAAGGAGTAATCCTCGTTTTGTAAATAAAATGATTAAAGGAGAAACAAAAAATGTAGAGCAGAGCAGAGCAGAGAGACACGACTGCTCTCTCGAGAAGCAGGAAGCAACAAATCCTGAAGTGGGACTTGTTATCCACACAGGCATGTTTTACGTAAATCGCTGCGAGTACGCCCCAGCGTGTAAACCCTCGATCAAAGGGGTCTCGGTGTAAATGTAAGTGGCAACCTGCGATGTCCAGGGCCCGATCAACACCCCCCACGATCTTTAAGCTAGGTCTAACGCGACTCTCCGTTAACCTTTAGCAAAAGACCTGTATGTGAGATTAGCTACCCACACAAGCACGGTTAAGCAAAAAGTCCAGCATGTAAATCGTCAAACCAAGTTGTAAAACGAGCCACCACTGGTTAATAATTTCCAGTTGCGCGTATTTGCTTATACTTATGCTCTACCAAAAGAGCAAACATAGAAGAATATCTGAGATTCAAAGTCACTTTTCTAGGAAAATCTATGCTCAAATACGAGTCATTATTGCGGCAAAATCAAGCCAGTAAGACTTGGCTCCACGTTGAATTGTCTCAGTGAAAGTATCCTCCCTCAACAACACTCCAAATTGTTTGAAGATTAAATTTTATACATTCCCTATTGTCAAATATAACAGCATATAGCTACAGATATTAGCTTCCAGCTACTAGCCTAGCATTAGCTAATACAAGCATCTTTGCCTCCAGCTATTACCATAGCCTTAGCTATCTCCATCAAAGAATGGAAAAGCTCAGACAAATATTCTTACCAGTTAATCTGAATAAAACCACTCCAGTGAACTCTAGATAGAGCATACACACAGACTTAGCTATAAAACTCCTGGCATTGTCTCAAACACAGTTAGGACAAACTAAAAGCCAACTCTGTGACATAAGCAATAGAGCTCTATTACAGCAGAACTTCGCCTCCGCCTCCTACTGAGAGCTCTGCTTCCTGCTGAGAACTCCGCCTCCTACTGAGAGCTCTGCTTCCTGCTGAGAACTCCGCCTCCTACTGAGAGCTCTGCTTCCTGCTGAGAACTCCGCCTCCTACTGAGAGCTCTGCTCCCTGCTGAGAACTCCGCCTCCTACTGAGAGCTCTGCTTCCTGCTGAGAACTCCGCCTCCTACTGAGAGCTCTGCTTCCTGCTGAGAACTCCGCCTCCTACTGAGAGCTCTGCTTCCTGCTGAGAACTCCGCCTCCTACTGAGAGCTCTACTTCCTGCTGAGAGCTCTGCCCCGTAAAGAACTTGGACAGTGAACGTTCGTCATCGGTCATAATCAAAATTGTCAACCTCTCGCTTTGTTTGCGGAGCTGGACACAAAGGGGGGGGGGTTGTAGGATAAATTAAAATTACCTCTTTCCTCAATCAAAGACATTTTGTTGTATATTGAGACATATTACAACTTCCGTCTCCACTGTGTGTAAATCCTTGTGGTTCAGGTTTTATTGTGGGCAAGAATGTCTTAAGATAAGTGCCATGGCAACACCCTTCCCCCAACGACTCTAAAACAAGGGAAGACAAACCAGTCTGCTTTGGAACCACGGAGTGACCAGACCTCCCTGGGCTCTGCCCTGGGCTCTGCTCAGGAAACCAAGGGGCCTTGGGCCTCTTAGATGGCCTCAAACCTCAGCTCCACGTTTGAGAGGACTTCCACAACCCTTCAATAGCCTCCAGCTTCAACCTGAAGAAGTTGCTGAGTTTTGGCACCTAGACTGTGGATCGTGGGAGGACTTGGTTCAACCACATGATGCAGCCGCATGGTCCAGGCCCTGGGGACAAGAAGCCTCCATCCAACGCCATCAAGACCCAAGGACTGCTATTCACCCAAGGCTATTCTGGTTGTATGATCTGCGCTCTTGCTACACACAGCTGTTGGCTTTATTAAAACCTATACTTCAAAGAATACTTCTCCTACCAAGGCTGAACACATGCAGGCCTCAGCCTATATTCATTCATAGACAAAGGTCTTGCTTAGCTCACCTTAGCCTAGCATTTTAACAATGTATCTTGAAATCAACATTTCCTTCATGTTATTCTTGACAATTTGCATATTTCATATCTAGTCTGTATTGTGTATACTTCATTAAATCTACAAAACCATCTTTGTCTGAAAGTGATATTTGTACTTTTAACTCCAGAAATTGGGTCACTGATTTGTAAAAGAATTCATTATCTTCAGATTCTATTGAAGAGAATTGGACTAATTAGCTAATTAAATAATGAAAGGACTCATGAGATTACTTAATCAATAAATGAGCCAATTAATTGATATTGTGACGTCATATGCACGTTATCAGTTCGAAGTTATTCACTGGTGCCCCTAAATAAAGCTATTATCAATTATTGTATTTATTACATGGTTGTTTTTATCCAATTCTCCGATATCAGGTACATAACTTAAGTTATGTGTGATATCGACATTTTCTCACCCTACAATATCAAGGTTAGAATAACTTGTGTAACATGTGTTATACCAATTGTCTCTTTGTATAGTCTTACTGGAGTTTTCTTTCAGGATGATAATGTTACTGATTTATATTTTTTAGCCTCAGGTCAGGTTTTTGTAAGGGATGGACCAACCCACTGACCCAAGGAACTGAGCCTTTCTCCACGACAACTCAACAAATGGCGAGCTAGACTAATACGCGGTAGGACAAACTGTCTATTGCCTTCCTACACGCCTTTTGTGGATTACTTGTCTTTATTTTTTCTTCCCCTCGAACGGAACTAAAACCAAACCTTGCAATTAGCAAGCGTTCTTTTGTTGTTGGACTCTTTTTGCCTACAGACTCTGTAGTGGAACCTATTTGTGTTTTTTATATCTGAAATTTTGTGTATTTGATTTGTTTTTGTCCAATAATATTTCAGTCATTGAACTATTATAATACAATTCTCAATCACGTACATCAGTTGTCTTCATGTGCACCTCAGGCTCCCTGCCGATCCACCCTCTTCTGCTCCACTACATTGCTATTACGATAGTATCCCAGTTAGATCCTGCGTAGCCCACTAGCTAGCGTTACACTTAGTTAAAATGAATATTCTCCCACATTTTCTATATTTATTTCAGATGCTGCCTCTTATGTTATTTAAAGTCTTGTCGAAACTAAATAGCTCAATCATTTAATTTATTTGGAAGAGCCCGAAATCATTTAATTTAAGCTTGCTTGGAAGAGAGCAAGCTTAAAGTAGTAAGTAAGTAAGTAAGTTTTTATTTATATACCGCCTTTTCACTGCAGATCTGAGTCTCAAAGCGGTTTACAATTGTTAATTATGGGCATTTGTCTCTCACTCCACACAGAGATGGGAGCGGGGTCGCCAGTACAGGAGGCGCATGCCAGAACTATTGGACATATTTTTAGTGGTAGGGGAAACCGGAGTACCCGGAGGAAACCTACGCAGACACGGGGAGAACATGCAAACTCCACTCAGAAAGGCCCTGGTCCGACCGGGATTTGAACCCAGGACCTTCTTGCTGAGAGGCGAGAGTGCTATCCACTCAGCCACCGTGCCGCCAAAAAATGCTAATTAAACCATTAATAGGTGTTAGCATTTATGGATATTACAATGTACATTGTGGTAAATAAATCTAATATGTTTATACCTTGTTCAGATGACAGTGAAACCTACAGATTCAGCCCAGACTGCTGTCTGCTGCTGTGAGATGCCCTTCTCCTA
This sequence comes from Knipowitschia caucasica, assembly GCA_964034765.1. NCBI lineage: Eukaryota > Metazoa > Chordata > Actinopteri > Gobiiformes > Gobiidae > Knipowitschia > Knipowitschia caucasica. Next base: position 26,812,641 of record OZ035824.1, read on the forward strand.
CGTCATCGCCGCCATTTTGGCTCCCCATTTTGGTAGTACTAGAATTTAATATGCTGCTATCCAGAATATATAACTGCAATATGTGTTTATAATATTTCAGGTGTTCATTTTGACATGTTCAGATGAATTATGTTAGAAAAACGGCTTTGGAGTAGCACTTTTTCACTTCCGCATAGAAACGCTAGGGGGAGCCAAAATGGCGGCGATGACGTAGGAGAAGGGCATCTCACAGCAGCAGACAGCAGTCTGGGCTGAATCTGTAGGTTTCACTGTCATCTGAACAAGGTATAAACATATTAGATTTATTTACCACAATGTACATTGTAATATCCATAAATGCTAACACCTATTAATGGTTTAATTAGCATTTTTATCAATGATTGCATCACATGTAGTCTATGTTTTCAACTTCTGCAGCTTTTTGTTCATAAAAGTAAAATATTTATTTAATTCAAGTTACTTTGATTAGCATTTTTGAATATTACAATGTACATTGTGGTAAATAAATCTAAGGCAACCAAAGTGAGACTGGCATAATGTAAAAACGAATATTAGCCTTGTTAGCATGTTTTATGATATCAAGTAGAGTTAGCTAACTTGCCCAACACTAATTAGCTTGAATCTCACAAATAAGGCTAAAAGGTTAAAAGAGTTGCACACTATTATGTACAAAACGGATGAAAATATGTTTATACCTTGTTCAGATGACAGTGAAACCTCCTACAGTTTCCAGCCCAGACTGCTGCTGCTGCTGTGAGATACCCTTCTCCTACGTCATCGCCGCCATTTTGGCTCCCCCTAGCGTTTGTTATAAGGTGCCACTTCAAAGCCGTTTTTTTAACATAATTCATCTGAACATGTCAAAATGAACACCCGAAATATTATAAACACATATTGTAGTTATATATTCTGGATAGCAGCATATTAAATTCTAGTACTACTTTAAGATACAGCTATCTCTGGTTTCCAGTGCATATGGGTGGGCTTGCTGCTCCTTCTTTGCCGCTATCTTTGGTCTGCGCAATCTAAATTTATACTAGAATGGTTTAAGTCAGATCCCAACTCAATTTATTTAAGTTCAGAATCTGTATCTTTGAATGAATTGCCCTTGCCGAATCTGCTGTATATATCGCACAACAATACCTCTGTACTTACAAAGGACAATATGCTGTTGCAGAATATGGTAAAGATCTGGCGGAAGGTCAGGTTCTTAGAAGGTTATAAGAATCATTTCTCCCTATTAACGCCTATACATGAGAACCCTGATATTGTGCCTGGTATGAAGTCAGGTTTTGCAGAATGGTTCCAGAGGGGTATTAAAACTAAACTGTGGGTGACATGTTTGAGGATGATGCACTTCTTTTTTTTCATCAACAAAAAGGGAAATTTGGTATTGTTGATGCTGACTTTTTGAAGTATATGCAAGTTAAACATTTTATTTTGTGTAAAATCAGAGAGCATGATGGGAATGTGACTGTATCCCCTTTTGAAGCTATGATTTGAAATACCACAAAACTCAAATCTTTTTCCAAAAGGGTGTACAATGGCCTTTGTTCATGTAACACAGACAATTCTGTCAGGGGTAAAAGTATGTGGGAGGCTAACCTGGGCCCCATAACAGCAGAATCCTGGACTGAGTTGTGTAGCAGACCCTTTAAAGTACTGGCATCAAACTCCATTTGGGAGAGACAGTTTAAAATTCTTCATAGGCTCTTCATAACTCCTGAGAAGAGGCACAAAATGTGTCCAACTCACTCTGAGATGTGTAATAAAGGCCAACTGGAAGTTGGGACCTCCCTCCACTATTTATGGAGTTGCCCTTTGATACTTCACTTCTGGAACTCGATTATTGTGAAGCTTTGTGCAATATTCAAGTGTCAACTAAATTTGGGACCAAGAACATGCATTCTAGGTCTTAATGATGAACTCCCAGCAGCTTTTACAAAAGGGGATCTGTTACATACACTTTTACACTGTCCCCGAAAATGCATAATGATACGGTGGCTCTCGGCTGAGGCCCTCCTCTCATCAGTGGATACAGACTGTGATCAGTATCATTCCTATGGAAGCCTTCTCCACTCTGCTCAAGGACAAACCGTACAGGTTCTATAGGACATGGGACCCTTTTTTGGACTTTCTTGACATTCCTGCAGCACAAAAGATTCGAACCAGACTAATATCTTTGGCTTGGTCAAAAGACTAACTATAAATGTTGTCACAATCCTTGATATTACACAAATGTACACTGCTCTGCTTTGCAAAAAATGTTCAATAAAAATAAATATGAAACAATGTTTTTACCTGGCCTCATGTTCAGATGAAGAAACAAAGTACCCATAAGACATGCTGTGAGGACGAAGACACATTTAATAAATACTTTCTCTCCCAGCAATTATAGCTGAATTCATCCTGTTATTATTTGTTTCATGATTGGCATCACGCCATTCAATCAGTGTGCATTGTTCCAGACGGTCTTGCTCACTTGTGTCAGTCTCCCTCAGGGCAGCTGTGGGATTACTATTATTGTACAAGTATTAACAAATAAAGAAAGAAGTGAGAGCGGGCAAACTTTAATAACCTGAATTAAATACATTGGATGAGAATTACCATTCATGCAATCACTAACATGGCCTTTGGGCAACACCCAGCTGAAAAGTGTTCATCATGCAATTGTGCACCAAAGTTATTGCACGGACGAGTGATGTCGAAAACATGTTGAAACATGTTTAGCCTGGTCATTCATCACAAGCCCCCAGTCCCTATAGGCCCCCCCTATAAAGGCCGTGTTGGGGCCACCCATGTCGCACATTTAAAGGTGTGCGTACACATACAGTACATGCCACACACACGAGACATTGAGCACCAAATATTTGTGTTTTCTGTGGGTCATTTTAATGAGAATAAAATGTCAATAGACACTAGTGTAATTTTTAACCTAAAAAGAAAGGAAAACATTAGTTTAGTATTAAACTTATGTAGCTGAAAGCATACATTGGAGACATCAGGTCATGTCTACAGAAAGGCATACAGTGCCTTGCGAAAGTATTCGGCCCCCTTGAGACTTTCAACATTTCGCCACATTTCAGGCTTCAAACATAAAGATATTAAAATAAAATGTTTTGTCAAGAATCAACAACAAGTGGGACACAATCGTGAAGTGGAACAACATTTATTGGATAATTTAAACTTTTTTAACAAATAAAAAACTGAAAAGTGGGGCGTGCAATATTATCCGGCCCCCTTGCGCTAATACTTTGTAGCGCCACCTTTTGCTGCAATTACAGCTGCAAGTCGCTTGGGGTATGTCACTATCAGTTTTGCACATTGAGAGACTGGAATTCTTGCCCATTCTTCCTTGCAAAACAGCTCGAGCTCAGTGAGGTTGGATGGAGAGCGTTTGTGAACAGCAGTCTTCAGATTCTTTCCACAGATTCTCGATTGGATTCAGGTCTGGACTTTGACTTGGCCATTCTAACACCTGGATACGTCTATTTGTGAACCATTCCATTGTAGATTTGGCTTTATGTTTTGGATCATTGTCCTGTTGGAAGATAAATCTCCGTCCCAGTCTCAGGTCTTTTGCAGACTCCAACAGGTTTTCTTCCAGAATGGTCCTCTATTTGGCTCCATCCATCTTCCCATCAATTTTAGCCATCTTCCCTCTCCCTGCTGAAGAAAAGCAGGCCCAAACCATGATGCTGCCACCACCACGTTTGACAGTGGGGATGGTGTGTTCAGGGTGATGAGCTGTGTTGCTTTTACGCCAAACATATCGTTTTGCATTGTGGCGTTCGATTTTGGTTTCATCTGACCAGAGCACCTTCTTCCACATGTTTGGTGTGTCTCCCAGGTGGCTTGTGGCAAACTTTAAACGAGACTTTTTATGGATATCTTTGAGAAATGGCACTCTTCCATAAAGGCCAGATTTGTGCAGTGCACGACTGATTGTTGTCCTATGGACAGACTCTCCCACCTCAGCTGTAGTTATCTGCAGTTCATCCAAAGTGATCATGGGCCTCTCGGCTGAATCTCTGATCAGTCTTCTCCTTGTTTGAGATGAAAGTTTGGAGGGACGGCCGGGTCTAGGTAGATTTGCAGTGTTCTGATACTCCTTCCATTTCAATATAATTGCTTTCACAGTGCTCCTTGAGATGTTTAAAGCTTGGGAAATCTTTTTGTAACCAAATCCGGCTTCAAACTTCTCCACAACAGTATCTCGGACCTGCCTGGTGTGTTCCTTTGTCTTCATGGTTCTCTCTGCGCTTTAAACAGAACCCTGAGACTATCAAAGAGCAGGTGCATTTATACGGAGACTTGACTACACACAGGTGCATTCTATTTATCATCATCAGTCATTTAGGACAACATTGGATCATTCAAAGATCCTCACTGAACTTCTGGAGTTTGCTGCACTGAAAGTAAAGGGGCCGAATAATATTGCACGTCCCACTTTTCAGGTTTTTATTTGTTAAAAAAGTTTGAATTATCCAATAAATTTCGTTCCACTTCACAATTGTTTCCCACTTGCTGTTGATTCATGACAAAAAATAATTTTTTTATATCTTTATGTTTGAAGCCTGAAATATGGCGACATGTTGAAAGGTTCAAAGGGGCCGAATACTTTTGCAAGGCACTGTATGTAATTGCAGTTTTATTCCATGCAGAGGAATATTTCAAACAAAGCCATATGGTGACAAGTCCGTGGCAGACCTTATCAGAAAAGTTGCCTAGAGCTGAGTTCAAGTAATTTATTAGATCGACAGAACAGCTGGAGCATTCCATTGTAATCACAAAAACTTCAGTTATGACACACAGATGGTGTTTTGGTGCTTTCAGCCAGAAATTACACTTTTTACACAGAGCTGTAAACGGGACAGCTGCATTTATACTTCTTTACAAAAAGCCAAAACGCAAAACTTTCACGTCACTCTCTTCATTATGAAAAACAGGAAAACAGTCACGACCGGTTCCTTTTTACAGTCAATGTGTAAAACGCTGCAGCTGGAGACTTTGGGACTCGATTTTCAACTCCTTTCACAACTTGTTTTTCATGAAGAACGGTGTCTGCCTGTAGAAGAGGGCAGTCCTCAGCTCCTTGTGTACTATTTTTAAAAAGAAAAGTTGCACCTAATCTTGGGTAAGTAATGTTAAAATGAATAATGTTCACAATATTTGACTTCAACAAGGCTCAAATGTTTAATGCATACACCAGCTTCACTTCTGGATGTTATGTTCTCTGTCCATGCCTGATACAATGCAGTCCCTGTTATTTAAATGGACCGGCGTTCTTCATTCACACATAAAACACACGAGACATCATACAAGGGCATCTCAGGCATGGGCAGTGATACAGTGTATACATCCAGGTAAAAGCATATTTGTTCGTAGCCAACCAACTTCTGAACATCGACATAAAGCTATCCATCCATCCATCCATCCATCTTCTTCCCCTTCATCCATTTCTGGGTCGGGGGGGTGGCAGTCAGAGCTGCACCCAATTCACTTAGCACCAGCCCCTCACTGATCCTCTGCAGGTGGTGAGTCCACAGGAGGACGGCTGCTCTGTCAGTGACAATATGGCCTTGATTTTTCAGCATAAAGCTAATTCCACATTAATTGTAAAAGATCTCACACCTTCCTTCTTAAACAAATTAATTTCCTCCTCGCTGCATGCTAGCTTCATAACAGCAGGCATAGTGGGGTGTGTTTAATTTGAGTGATGCGTGGTACAAACTGTCCTGGAGATGAAGGGGCCGATGAATTATCCCCCTCTGGAAATGGCTTAAAGTGCAGTGTCCTGGGGCTGGAGGAGTACAAATGTCTAAGACCTGAACATTCATCCAGCCGAGACTTGTGCGAGCGAAAAACACAAGCACTCTGTATCCGATTGTTATTGCTGTCTTTGTAGTTTTAACACACACACATACGTATATAGAGGAGAGGAGCTGAGGAGCTCCTTCAGACTGAGGCACCCTCAGTGCAAGAAGGCACGCTACCACAGGGTATCCCCCACTGCTGTACTGTGATTTATTTATGATTTTAAAGCTGCACTAACTGACTTTATTTTTGTATTCATTACGAAAGTGCTATCCATGTCCATGCAGTGCATTCATTCATTTCATTTCATTTATTTATTTATTTCAGGCAGAGGGCAACATAGAATATGCAGCAGAAAACAAAACAAAACAAAAAAACAATCCACTTCCACCTGAAAGGGAGTGGGAAGAAGAAAACTTATTTAATCCCACCCCCAGTTCCCCACTCAGAGCTCAACAGACTCAACTTCACTGTCACTTGTTTAAAAGCTTCTACAAATTATAACATGGTGGCGTTTCCACATCTGTCAACAATGTATGACAGCGCAACAAAAATTTATACCAACAATGTAATGAAAATGTAACAATACCAACAATGGTAATGAACAATATACCAGTAATGGTAAGGAACAAAATAAACCAACGATAGCAAGGAAACATTGAGCACTTGTAACACTATGAGACAGCAGTTTAAATTAAAGACCCACATCTCTATATTTTGACCAGACCAGATGTTTATATAAAAGTTTGAATCGATGGACAGTTTGGCATTGCTTGTGTTGTGAGTCCAGTTTGTTCCAGAGTTTCACTCCACATACAGACACACAGAAGCGTTTACGAGTGTTTTGAGCTCTCTGCAATGAAAAATATCCAAAACCTCTCAAGTTATAAGCTCGCACTGGGGTTATAAAAAACCGTTGTAGGTTAGGCGGTAATAATTTGTTGAATGCTTTGTATAAGACTATAGCTGTACTATATTTTACAAGGTCATCAAATTTTAACAACTTTGACTGCATAAACAGATTATGAGTATGGTCTAGGAAACCCACCTTGTGAATAATCCGCATTGCTCTTTTCTGTAAGATGATCAGAGGATTAATTGTATTCTTGTAAGTATTCCCCCACACTTCAACACAATACGTAAGGTATGGGAGTACCAAGGTGCAGTATAGAGTACGGAGTGCGTTTCCATCAAGGTATAATTTAGCTTTATTTATAATTGAGAGGCTTTTTGAGATTTTTGTTTTAATGTGTCTGACATGGGGTTTCCATGACAATTTACTATCAATAATTACGCCCAAAAATGTTGTCTCCTTTACGATTTCAACTTGGGTACCATCAATACTTATGGTTTGATCAGACATAGCATTACGATTACCAAACATCATTATCTTAGTTTTGTTTATATTCAAGGATAATTTATTTGTGTCCATCCACTTTTTTATTATATTGAGTTCCCTGTTTACCGTCTCTACAAGGTCATTATAATCATCACTACAGTAAAATATATTAGTGTCGTCTGCAAATAGTATGAGGTTCAGATCTTTGGACGTACTAAAAATATCATTTATATACACATTAAACAGTTTTGGCCCCAACACTGACCCCTGGGGGACACCACAAGCAACACCAAGAGTATCTGATAAATGCTGACCCATTTTAACAAACTGTACTCTCTCTGTTAAATAACTTTTTAACCAATCCCCAGCCAGCCCCCTAATCCCATATCTTTCCATTTTATTTAGTAGGATTGAGTGGTTTATCGTATCAAAGGCTTTTTTTAGATCAATAAAAACACCAACTGCATACTTTTTTGCTCCAGTGCATTGGTAATTTCTTCAACAGCTTCAATTATTGCCATTGAGGTAGTTCTCTTGGATCTAAAACCATACTGGCCTTCATTAATTATATGATGCTTTTCAAGAAACTTTTCAAGTCGAGAATTGAAAGGCTTCTCTAAAATTTTTGAGAACTGAGGCAAAAGAGAGATTGGTCTGTAGTTTGTAAAAGCGTGTTTGTTTTCATTTTTGAAGAGTGGAATTACTTTAGCGATTTTCATTTTACTTGGAAAACAGCCAGTAAGGAATGACAAGTTACAGATATAAGTTAGGGGTTTTACAATATTCAGTATAACTTTTTTAACCAATGTCATGTTGATATCATGACAATCAGTAGAGAACTTACTTTTACACATCCGCACAATGTTTGTCACTTCCTGCTCGTTTGTAGGTGAGAGGAAGAAAGACAAGGGATTCCGTTCAATAGCTGATTTTACAACTCCATGGTCTGGAATATCAGCAGCCAACTCAGGGCCAACATTAACAAAAAAATGATTGAACTTATTTACTACATTGTTCATATTATAATCTTCACCATTTTCATCAATAAAATAATCGGGATATGTCAACTTTGAAGAGCCTTGTTTGATTAGGCTATTCAAAGCATCCCAAGTTCCTTTTATATTGTTTTTGTTTTCATATAATTTGTTTTGATAATATAACCGTTTGCTTGTTCTTATAATGTCAGTTAATTTATTTTTGTACTTTTTATATCTTTGCTCCACTTCTTTTGTTTTTAATTTGATAAACAATTTGTAGAGATTGTTTTTCTTTTTACAGGCATTGATTATTCCTTTCGAAATCCAAGGGCTTTTTTTATATTTTTCTTTTACAAAATACTCTTTCACAGGGCAGTGTTTATTATTCAGGGAAGTGAAGATATCTAAAAAATTACAATAAGCACTGTCCACATTTGGTTCACTGTAAACTGAAGTCCAATCCTGGAGCGACAAACTACTATTTAGGGCACGGATTGTTTCCTCAGTTGTTATTCGTTTAGAGATTTTTACCATAGAGTCTTTCGTTTTTTTGAGATTACAGTCATACAAAGTAAAAACAGGTAAGTGGTCAGTGATATCACATATAAATAAGCCACTTGTGATTTGATTCCCCATGATGTTAGTAAAAATGTTATCAATGATTGTGGCACTGTGTGATGTTATTCTGCTCGGTTTTGTTATAGTTGGATACAGAGACAAGCTGTACATTGTGTCATTGAAGTCATCAATGGTTTTTAGCTTGGTTGGATTTAATAAATCAATGTTAAAATCACCACAGATGAATAATTTTTGTTGGTTCACAGCGGAAAACAGTTTATCCATCCACTCATTGAAAGTTTCTATACTTGAACCAGGTGCCCGGTACACACAACTCACGAGTATATTAGTCTTTTTATCATTTAGAATTTCTACCGTTAAGCATTCAAACAATCCATCCACAGCTATGGTCATATTTGTTACGACATTAAATTTAACAGATTTATGAGTGTACAGAGCAACTCCCCCTCCTATTTTATTTTTTCTGTTTGTGTAACTTAATTCATAGCCATCAAGACAAAAATCAATACCTTTATCATCACTGAACCAGGTTTCAGTTATTGCAATAATCCTAAATGGATGAGCGAAGTGTTTCAAGTAATCTTTGATGGCCTCGAAGTTAGTGTACATGCTTCGACTATTGAAATGTATTATTGACAGGTTATCTTCTGATTTTACAGTGTTTTCATATTGTTCTTGGGTAAAATAATTACAGTTTCTAACAATCAAGGAGAGAAAATTATTATCAGGGTCTATCTCAGTATCGGTCTCTGCTGTGGTGTATTCATGATACTCACTGGTTTCCAGTTCCATTTGTTGTTGTTGTAGGATATTCTGTAACATGTCCATATCAATACTTCTTGGTGTGTTCAGCATTTTGATGTCAATACTTCTCCAGATCTTCCATCTTCTTCACCACCAAGACTTTTGCTTGTTCCGGTGGACCATTTAATTTGATGAAAATCTTACAGTTATTTACCCAGGTTTGTTGAATTTTGCCTTGTTTTTTGAGTTGTCGTGCGATCCTTGCGATGTCCGCGTATTTCCTTGTCAAATGTTCATTTATGAAAACATTTGTGCCTTTCAGTTTGCGTCCTTGTTTCAGAAGTGCTATTTTCCTTTTTCGATTAGTGAACCTCATGATGACCGCTGGTGGTCTCTCGTTCTTCGTGGGCAGTGGGTGACACGCCTCGATGTGCTCCAGGTCCAACTCTATCCCCGCGCTCCGGAGGTAGGATGCCACCTGTTGCTCCACCGACTGCTCCTCCTGGTCGCTCTGCTCCCCGCTGTCCGTGGTCACCGCACGCGCGTAGGTGCGCGGCCTGATCTTGATGCCAGTGATGACCACATCATTCATGCGGGAGTATTGCTCCAGCTCATCCACTCGCCGCTCCAGATCCAAAATGCGCTCGGTTTTTTCAGCGTTCTGGAGGCGTAGTTGTTTCACCTCCGCCAGTAGCCCCAGAAGCTGCTCCTGCTGCAGTCTGACCGCAGTCACATCGCCACATAGGGAGTGGAGAGAGAGCTTTATTTCCTCGAACTCCTCCGATGTCGGCCCTTTCCTCGGCGGGGGCATCCTGGTGTTTTGGATTCTTTTTTTTCTTTTGTTTTCTTTTTTAAGCTGCAATCGAAAAATCACTACAGTACTGCGGGCGCCGCCATGACAGTCGATTGGGATATACGTCCTTTTGAAGAAAAAGTAGCGCAGATTTGTGCTGGCGTGACATTATATTTTAGATCGAGTTTTGATGAAACAAGGAAGAAAATGCGTTTCGGGTCGCAGATTGTGACCAATCACAGCGGACCAATAGCCCCCACTTGTGTGAAAAATCTACAGGTGCGTTAGCATAGACGGCTGAGTTAGCACAACAAGCCGAGGAGCTAACCTGAAGCTTCGTGTGTCTTCGTCACCGGTTACTGCTTACACAGCGAAACAGCCATCCAAAAGAAAGTCCCGTTCCTCCGCGCTTCCCGGTTCTATGGTCACGCCATCCACGTGCAAATCCATGTCCATGTATTATCCATACTGGGAGACGCTAGCTCCTTCCCAACAGTGGGTGTGTGTGGGGGGCAATAGCTTCGTGGGTGCGGGGAGGGGAGCAGAAAGAGAGAGGCCAGCGGGTCCGCGGCTTCAAAATCCCAAAGTCAGTTAGTGCAGCTTTAATGCTATCTTATTTTGTTCAGCACTTTGAGTTGCCTTGTGTATGAATTGTGCTATACAAATAAATTTGCCTTGCTGTCAGACTGTACAATAAGTCACTTTAAGTTACTTGCACTAGGACTAAAAAACCTGCATTACTATTGCCACTGTTTCTTTGATTGCCACTCTTATTGAATATATATATATATATTATATATATATATATATATATATAATGTATATATATATATATATATATATATATATATATATATACACATTATATATATATATACATTATATATATGGCTTCGAGGGTTCAGGCCTATGCAGAACAGTAGTGGGGACAGAACATCTCCTTGGTAGATACCACATTTGATGGTCACTTGTGCGAGCGGCTTGCCATTTGCCTCAAGGGTGGTCTTCCACATTCCCATCAAGTTTGCAACGAAGTCCCTTAGAGCCCTGTTGATATTGTACAACTTCAAGCATTCCATGATCCATGTGTGTGGCATTGAGTCGTAGGCTTTCTGGTAATCAATCCAGGCTGTGCACAGGTTAGTGTGTCGTGACCGGCAGTCTTGGGCGACTCTTCTGTCAACCAGGAGCTGGTGTTTGGCTCCTCTGGTGTCCCTACCAATGCCCTTCTGTGCTGTGCTCATGAATTGTTCCATATGCCCACTTATCTTAGCCGCAATGATGCCTGACATGTGCTCCCATGTTGTGGAGAGACAGGTTATTGGCCGGTAGTTGGAGGGGACTGCACCCTTGACAGGGTCCTTCATGATCAGGACCGTTCGCCCTTCGGTTAGCCATTCTGGGTGAGTCCCATCTCTCAGCAGCTGGTTCATTTGTGCTGCTAGGCGCTCATGGAGTGATGTGAGTGTCCTTAGCCAGTAGGCATGGACCATATCAGGGCCAGGTGCTGTCCAGTTTTTCATACCTGAGACTCTTTCTCGGATGTCTGCCTCTGTGATGGTAATTGAGTTCTGTTCTGGGAGGTGGCTGTGCTCCTCTCTCAGGGACACCAGCCATTGTGCACTTCTGTTATGTGCTGCTTCCTTCTCCAATATGTTCTTCCAGAACTGTTCAGTTTCCAGCCTCCATATATAAAAAAAAATCTACACTCACCTTTGGCCCTCAGCTTGAGGGTTCTGCGCAGTATCTTTGCTATTCCTAGCACTGCACATTTCTGGACCGAGATGTCCGAGGTAGACCTTGGAGTTTCCAGCCCATACTCTGCACAGATTTGTACACTATGCCAGCCACTTGGTTATGGCGTTCCATGTAGGCCTTCCCTGCCAGCATCTTGCACCCTGCAGTTATGTGTTGGATTGTCTCAGGTGCCTCTTTGCACAACCGACACCTTGGGTCTTGTCTGGTGTGGTATATCTGGACCTCTATCGCTCTGGTGCTCAGGGCCTGCTCCTGTGCAGCCATAATGAGTGCCTCTGTGCTGTCCTGTAGGCCAGCCCTTTCTAGCCATTGGTAGGACTTCTTGAGATCAGCCACTTCTGTATATGATGGATATATATGTGGCAAGCTGGACTTGGCCACCATATTTGTGTCCGCCAGTAGAGAGCGCATACAGACAGTATAAATAGCCTCAAGTCGCCTCTTTTGTTTACCTCTGCACTTCTGTCTCCTGTGGGTCGTTGCGCCAGCCCTTCTCCTGCTCCAGGTAGTAGAATTTTAGTGTTAATTGTAATATTTGTAAGATTTCAGCCACTAATGTTAATTGATTGACTGCGGAACCTTCCGCAGTCAACCATTGGTTTTGTATTTCTTTATTCCGTCATTTTTTTTGACACGTTTCACAGCTTTCACATTTTCAACAATTTCCACAAGTTATACATCAAAACGTTCCACATGTTTGGGAGATTATTGCTATTACTTTTGGGACTTCAGCGATTTCCGGTTTTTCCGCAATCGGACAAAAATCTGCATTGAGAATTCTGCAATGCATTTTAATAGGCCCATGCATTTTAATAGGACTTCAGCTCTTTCAGACATTTCTACAGTTTCAATGATTCAACAGTTTCAAGGATTCAACAGTTTCAAGGATTTCAGCAGTTTCAAGATTTCAAGAGTTTCAAGGACTTCAACAGTTTCAAGGACTTCAGCAGTTTCAAGGACTTCAGCAGTTTCAAGGACTTCAGCAGTTTCAAGGACTTCAGTGTAATCATGCAACCTAATAGGGATTTTTCCATGTAAACCAGTATAATGCAACTTAATAGGGATTTTTCCATGTAAACCAGTATAATGCAACTTAATAGGGTTTTTTCATGTAAACCAGTATAATGCAACTTAATAGGGTTTTTTTTCATGTAAACCAGTATAATGCAACTTAATGGGGATTTTTCCATGTAAACCAGTATAATGCAACTTAATAGGGTTTTTTTCCGTGTAAACCAGTATAATGCAACTTAATAGGGATTTTTCCATGTAAACCAGTACAATGCAACTTAATAGGGATTTTTCCATGTAAACCAGTATAATGCAACTTAATAGGGTTGTTTTTCATGTAAACCAGTATAATGCAACTTAATGGGGATTTTTCCATGTAAACCAGTATTATGCAACTTAATAGGGATTTTTCCATGTAAACCAGTATAATGCAACTTAATAGGGATTTTTTCATGTAAACCAGTATAATGCAACTTAATGGGATTTTTCCATGTAAACCAGTATAATGCAACTTAATAGGGTTTTTTTACATGTAAACCAGTATAATGCAACTTAATAGGGTTTTTTCCATGTAAACCAGTATAATGCAACTTAATAGGGATTTTTCCATGTAAACCAGTACAATGCAACTTAATAGGGATTTTTCCATGTAAACCAGTATAATGCAACTTAATAGGGTTTTTTCATGTAAACCAGTATAATGCAACTTAATGGGGATTTTTCCATGTAAACCAGTATTATGCAACTTAATAGGGATTTTTCCATGTAAACCAGTATAATGCAACTTAATAGGGTTTTTTCATGTAAACCAGTATAATGCAACTTAATAGGGTTTTTTTCATGTAAACCAGTAAAATGCAACTTAATGGGGATTTTTCCATGTAAACCAGTATAATGCAACTTAATAGGGTTTTTTTTACATGTAAACCAGTATAATCGAACTTAATAGGGTTTTTTCCATGTAAACCAGTATAATGCAACTTAATAGGGATTTTTCCATGTAAACCAGTACAATGCAAATTAATAGGGATTTTTCCATGTAAACCAGTATAATGCAACTTAATAGGGTTTTTTTCATGTAAACCAGTATAATGCAACTTAGTGGGGATTTTTCCATGTAAACCAGTATTATGCAACTTAATAGGGATTTTTCCATGTAAACCAGTATAATGCAACTTAATAGGGTTTTTTACATGTAAACCAGTATAATGCAACTTAATAAGGATTTTTACATGTAAACCACTATAATGTAACCTAATAGGGGTTTTTACATGTAAACCAGTATAAAGCAACTTAATAGGGATTTGTACATGTAAACCAGTATAATGCAACTTAATAGGGATTTTTCCATGTAAACCAGTATAATGCAACCTAATAGGGATTTTTCCATGTAAACCAGTATAATGCAACCTAATAGGTTGCATTATACCACCAGACCAAGACCCAAACGAAGACTCAGACCACCACCAGATAATGACCACAGACCAGGTTTCCTTAGTTACAGGAACCAAATTGTTTCAGCGGTGAGGGGATTTTTCAGTTTCAAGGACACTTTCAATACATTCAGTAGTTTCAAGGATTTCAACTGTTTAAGAATTTAACCAGTTTCAAGGATATCAGGAAGTTCAAGGATTTCAGGAGTTTCCACACTTTCAACAGTTTCCAGGTTTAAAAAAGTTTCAAGGATTTCAGGAGTTTCAATGTTTCAACAGTTTCAAGGATTTCAGGAGTTTAAAGGTTTCAACAATTTCAAGGAATGCAGGAGTTTCAAATATCTATCAAGTATTTTAACAGTTTCAAGGCCTTTTAAAGGATTCCAAGGATTTTTTTTAGCAGATTTCCACATTAGATCTGTTCCGCAGTCAATCGCAATGGCTTCAGCCATTGCAAGTTTCTAGTTTTTTCTGAAAACTCACAAGTTGTGGAAGCTGAACATGCACAAACTGCAGAAAAGGCTGAAAATGTTGAAGAAAATTCTGAAAACTATGAATTTGTGGAAGCCCCATTATAAGTCAATGGGAAAAATCGACCGATTTTTGTCCGATTTCGGAAAAACCGGAAATCGCTGAAGTCCCAAAAGTAATAGCAATAATCTCCCAAACATGTGGAACGTTTTGATGTATAACTTGTGGAAATTGTTGAAAATGTGAAAGCTGTGAAACGTGTCAAAAATCAGGAAAAAGACGGAATAATAATAAAGAACGTGAAAACCAATGGTTGACTGCGGAAGGTTCCGCAGTCAATCAATAATAACTTTTTAAATAATTCTGCAGATATGAGTGGCATTTGGCCCAAGGATTTCTGTTTTACGAGAAAAAAGCTTTGAGAAAGGTACTCATGTATTGGTACTTGTTGCAGGACCAATGAAATGTCACCTGTCCCATGCTAGCAAAAGGCTACAGCAACCAATAACCAATCCAGATGTTATGATCGATCCATAGTTCCCACTTGACTCTTGTAAATGGAACTAGCATAGCCGCTGCAAGCAAATGACCCGCCTATTGTCCCTGTGGGGAAATTCAAAGTCAAGATTAAGTTGTGGCTCACCGGTTGCAGCATTTGCCTCCATGATAACAACGCCGGCAGAAGATGAGGACGACAGAAGTAACGGTGAGACTTCCCACCAGAAAAATGGACAGTATCACCAGGAGCACCACGTAAGCGTTTCTTCGCTCCTCCGCCTCAACTGTGACCTGCAAAGAGAACCAGAGGAAAATGCACACCTTCAGAAAAAAAGCATTTTGTTCCATGCATGAATTAATACAACGGAGCAAGGGGCTCAGATCAAGAGTACATGAAAGCATAAAACTGTTCATTTAGCCGCTTAGTACCATGGAGCTCCATTTTCTGAAATTATGCACCAACTGAGAAGATTTTTTTAATTAAATGTATTCTAATTTTGTTTGTTATTATACTTATCTTCAATTTAAAGATTAATCTCATAATATTTTTAGTTTATTCTCGTAATATTTTGGGTGAGCCCTATGCTCCGTATTCTTGTATTACTATGAAGTTTTGTAAATGCAGAGAATTGTATTGTATTGTATTGTATTGTATTGTATTACTGGTCCCTCAGCAGGGAAATGTTGGTGTTGCAGTGCACGTGCGGTACAGGTATGCAGCTGTGAATGCTACTTAACTAGCTGTAAATACTTCATAAGAGCAGTAACATAGAAGTGACGCGTACAGGCTCAGACCTGCAAAACCTCTACTTCACACAGCGAGGGTGGATCAGTCTGTCACTAAAGCTGCTCTTACATACTGTATTCCAAAAATTGGGTTTATCCTCTTCAAATGCCAAGGATTTATACTGGTGCAAAGAGTATGAAGCACTTCACAAAATATTGCAACTTTGTACAAACTAAGATAAAAACAAACGTATTACTGTGAGAGGTGACACAAATGTAGATTCAAGTTAAAATAGCAAATTTAAACATCTATTGAAACCTTGCACCAGAATTAACATATTTGCCTTCTATATGTGTTACTTAGCTGTTGGCTCTGCAATATTTATAATAAAAAACAGTGAGAGGTAAATATGTGTTTTTACACATATTACTGGACCCTGCGCCCTGACGTCAAGTTGTAATTTCACTCCACAGGGGAATCGAAAGATGAGATTAGAAGCCAGATTTAATTATTGGAAGTCCAGGTCAGGATGTTCCCTATTAGAAATTCGGTCTGTGCAGCATATGGGGAGAAATGTGGGTCTTTTAGTAATATAAACTCACACATAGTTACAGGTAGGGACTAAAAGATGCATTATAAAACAAGAACACTTACAGTGGAGTTATCTGGTAGAATGTTCCAGACAATAGACTCATTGCTCATGGTCCAGGCCACTAGTGAGTCGCCCTGAAAAATAGCATTCAGAAACTTCAATCATTAGGGATGATGAAAAACTATACAGTATGTTATAATATATATGCTTTATTTCCCTTTTAGTTTTATCCAAGCACACTATAGAGATCTGATTCTGACAGCCTTGAGCTCCAATGAATGATATGTTAATTGCAGACGACATATTTCACTTCGGAGACAAAGTGGTAGTAGTAGCTCAGTTAAGATAAGAAACTCCTTTATTGTCTCCCACTGGACAACATTTGTCTTGGGACATGGTTACACATGCTTTACATAGACACCACAATACATTTGCATTAACCATTGAGAGACCAAAGAACAATCAGACCAAGGAGGGCTCCAGGACTATTGAAAAGTAGCATTTTAGCAACACGACATCAAGTCAAATTATACTTTTCCATTTAACACTTTCACATCCCCTAAGCCTAAAGTGTTGTTTTTATTACACATCCCCTAAGCTGGAAGTACAGTTTTTATTTCACATTCCCTAAAATTGGCAGCGCTTGTATCTTCTGAGCTGAAGGTTGGAAACATGATTGGTTGAGCGGTCAGATTGACTGTTTGCAGGTTGCCAGGTGTAAAACCAGCACCATGTGAATGTTGCTGCATGTCCTTAAATTGAATGTATCTTTTTGTCCACTTTTAACTTGGTGTTGGTCCACCAATGCAATGACACGCACTCGTCGTACACAAATAGCAATCGAATACATTAAAAGTAAGAGAGAGAAGGGTTGGAGCCAAAAGCATTTTCCCCGTCCAACGGTTTATTTCTGTCTATTTATTATCTTGTTTTTATTTCATTTCTATTGTATCTATTGTTTAATACTTAAGGTTACATTTTTCACACATTTGAAATACAAGTTCTTACTACAGAAGATAGCTGCAATAAAAAAGTTAGAATTGTGGGGTGTTTCATGTTTATGAACAAAGACATTGGTCATCTCGGCACCCATGGACCAATGGCTCCTAGGTTTTTCATTATTCCATTTCCGATCTTCAAAGTTGAATCAACAACTTTATGAAATCCTCTGAGATGACTGCTTTTGAGACTTAGATCTAATGAATATCCACAAATTATTTCATTAGTGCTTGTTTGGCAAAGAGACACATAACGCACCTCCCCCCAGTGTCTGTGTACACTGGTATATGAATGCATGGCTGAAGAGTTCCTTAACATGTAGCTCTTTGAATAACTTGAAAGGCAGAAAAGTGTAATTTACAAAGACAATTATAGGTCTACCACTACCATCCCAACTCTCTGCATATTTTTACAACCTTCCTGTTGTTCGGCACTGTTCAATCTCTATTGTTATCATCCTTGTCTGTCACACCAAGTTCCTGACCTGGTCTGCGACTGTAAGGTTGGAATTGGCTTTAAATATACAAAGCCATTTATCCATGCTTTGCGGCACAATAACATTTGAGCATTCTGAATATGACAGATATAGTTTCCCAATCATGCCAGAAGTCCAAACTAAATGCATAGTAAAATACAGATCAGTTTAGTTCTAATCAATTCTGTCATCTGCCTGTAGATCCCCATCCCTAATCCCACATCAGCCCAAAGAGTCTATCTTTCATCAGGCAGCATCCTCCCACAAATGCAGTAACGCTTGGAGGGAGGAGAGGGAGAGACAGGCAGCCTCTAACAACTCACAGTCTCACTAGTGCTGCTATGCGTTTTGCTCGTGCAGATCATAGCCATTAATACCCTTACTTCTGCACCAAACGCCCACACATGTACACACACCGAGATGGGTCCAAGCAAGCAGCAGGAGACCAACACGCTCCTCCTCTCTGCTCTGCGTATACTATTTGGCACTCTACCTCAGCAACATGTTAGCCTTGGCTGAGCGATACTACCATTTTCAGCCAGCACCTGCCATCCCTGAATGCATAAAGAACATATCAATTGCTTTTCCCTCCGCATCTTCCTTTGATCTTACCGTAACGATGGGCAGTTTACATGCAGCTATGGATGTCTGTTAAGCTGTCAGAGAGAGAGAGAGAGTGAGTGAGGGAAAATCCTCTTCAGCTCCCTTGCTGCATCCTCAGTCCTCTCAGCTGCCAACTGAGCTGGAGCAGCTACTGTCGCTCACACTTGGGGCTGGCCCACTGGCCTGGGGGCAACGGGACAGTTCTGGCACATCTGAAACAAGCAGCGTCAGATCATTCAGTCATTTAAAACACATTATGTCCTATCAGAATATAGATCGTGAGGTGCAACTGGATATTGTCTCATGTGCCATGAGGCGATGGCAGTTTCTGAGAATTGCACTTCAATTTTGTCTTTCGTTTTGCATTATACAAGCCGATTGGTATTGATGGGCAGATTGAGATGGAGGTCCATCTATATTTTGCCCATCGCTTAAATGTAATATCTATTTTACTATGTCTATATTATGTTACTGCTTCAATTGTGCCTGCTGTATAAACGCAATGCCCATAACCAAGCTCTATATACCCTTTCCTACACCTTCCTTTTCTTGTGCGAATGGCTTTAATAAGAAACCCGCGCTTACGCCTATTATTGCATTATCTTGGAGAAAAATAACCATGCGTGTCTTGAAGCAAATCGGGTAACATGCAGCGCATAAATAACGTTAAAACACAAGCAGGCTGTTTAAATCTGGTTAACGATATCAATTGCTTTTTATTCCCAGCCGATTTTTTATTTTTCCAAGGACCCGCTTACTCCGACAGAGAAACGGTATAGAGCCCATGCACAATTGGAGATGACCACAACAACACAATAAACCCGCTCACCTTCTCAGTTGCTATCCCGGTCCATGAATCGTAAACACCAGCACGCTCTCTGAGAACACTTTAATGTGGATTTTCAGCCTTAAAGTATTTATGAATGAATCCCCACTGTTAAAGACACGCCTACCGCCCCAGCCAGAGACGCGTCACGTGACGCAAGAATGAGGTAAAGGCCATAGGCATGGGTCTCTAAAGTATACACTCGAGTTAGAACAAGGACAGCACTGATGCCATAAAATAACGATTGTTAATGTCGAATAATTATGTCACTATGATACGTATCTTTAACAAATACATTTGGGGTTCTCCTCAGGCCACTGTTTTAGTACCGCACGCATATATAGGTATAGTTGCTTGAGTGTGGGTTTGGATGTGTATATATTATCATTTGAATACTGTATTTCTTTTACATTTGTTCCTCAGAAAATACAACCGTCTATTGGCAGAGAAGTTTCCTGATGTTTTTGCGCCATCTACAGGTTGCATTTCCAATTTGCAGAGAAGAAAACATGTTTATTAAATAATTTTTAATCACTTGTCCTTATGTGAATTGAATACAATAATAATCATATGATAATAATAATAATAAAAAAAAAATAATGATATAATGATAATAATAATAATAATAATAATAATATCAATAATAAGAAGAAGAAGCAATAGAACAATTGTTTGCTACTGTTATTATTATCATTGAAATATTCTTTTTTTTGTATGTAATGTGTAAGTAACAAAACCTGCACAAATATAAACGTAACAGAACCAACAGATGTACATGGCTCGAAAAGAGGTTGGATGAAGCTGCACACATTATCCCAATCACCTCTGACACATTTGTGAATACTATACTCTAGAAGGCAGTAAATCACATTTTGAAATATTTCAATAGTAGTAAGTAAGTAATCACAAAGTGCTTTACAAATAACGTGGGCCTTTCACTCACTCCACAAAGAGATGGGAGTGGGGCTCGCCGTATATACTAATTTTTAGTGGTTTGGGTTACCAGAGCACCCGGAGGAAACCTACGCAGACAAGGGGAGAACAAACTCCACACAGTAAGGTCTGGAGGTGGAATCAAACCAAGAACCTTCTTGCTGTGAGGCACAAGCGCTAACCACTGTGCTGATAGTGTCCACAATAGTCAATTATGGACCAAAATCTGCTTAGCATTATATCGAAAAGCTCAAAAGAGGGAAAATAATGGCTGCATTCGAATTCACCCTTCATAATTGTTCTTAATTTGTGTAAAACCTAATACAACATATCATTTTCAAGGTGTTCATTTTAATTTGAGGTATTTTGTAGACTTTGGATAAAGCCAACTTGTGGCTGTAAGGCTGTAACAACGCACCCTATGGCTCAGAGAATAGACTTTAAAACAGCTCTGCTTGTATACAAGTCTCATGGCCTGGCACCGAAGTACACATAGTACATGACATGTTAGTCCCATGTGCACTGCCCCGGACTCTGAGGAGCACAGGGACTGACCCAGAGTTCCCAGAGTCAGGACTAAACATGGGGAGGCAGAATTTTAGATTCATGCAGCCAAAATTTGGAACAATCCTCCTGACTGTGGTGATGATCCAGGACACTTCAACGTTCTACAACATGTATGGACATTTTTCAACATGTGTTCTATATTCTTCATGTGTTTTAACTGTTGATTCTCTGATCTGTGTTGGTGATTTCAATGGTTTTGTTAAGTCCTCTGAGATGACTTCTGTTGTGATTTAGGGCTATACAAGAATAAATTGTATTGTATTGTATTGTAAAATGTGAGACAGGCCTCTTCTCTGACAATGTTTGAATCCAGGTTTGAAACAGTTCTGTTTATCTGTGCATACAACTGAGGGATTTTATATTTTCATCTTTCTTTTTCATTATAGATAGATACTTTATTGATCCCCGTATAGTAGAAATTCAGGTGTCCATGTAGCAGCAAAAATAAAAAATAAAATGTATCGTTCTAAAAAGTTAAAAATAGTAATAATCAGCAACAGCCCTTCAGGTCACAGCAGAAGAGGTGGAGTAGCCTCTGGGTGGAGCAGGACAGGTAACAGCAGCAGAGGTGGAGTAGCCTCTGGGTGGAGCAGGACAGGTCAAAAGGTGGAGTAGCCGCTTGGTTTGAACCATTTTCTCTGCTCTAGTCCAAAGTAAAATGCTAAATGCTTCATTAGCTTTTTTCAATAAGTTAGCATTCCTCCAGTGGGTTATCACCTGATCCGCTTTGTTCGGACCATGAATCCTCCGCGCTCCAGGCTGGACCAGTGTAAAACCATGAACACAGTACTGCACCAACATCTTAGGTAGAAAAAAAGCAATACAAATTCAAAAGCACAAAACAACAACTGTTTCAGAGCTACTTAGGACTTGCAGCCGTTTTCCAGCGCATTCAAAAGATTCAAAAATTATACATTCAAAATTATGCTGTCATTATTTAGCCTTGTGTATGAATTGTGCTATACAATTAAACTTGCCTTGCCTTGCCTTGCATATACATAGTTCCCACATGACGTCACTACATACGGGGATTTGCCGACCCGGCGCCATTTGTGTTGGCATGCTGTGGGCAAAACAATAGAAAAAGAAGCTGAAACGTGTTAATGTCGTGATAAAGTTGAAAATGGTCATCTCCTGCTGGGTCAATGGATGTTCAAATCGTGCCGGAGGTTCCGTTAAACTTGGATTTTACAGTATACCCATCATTAGACTTCATGAATGTGAGAAGACTAAGCTTTTGTCAGAACAACCACGGAGGTTATGGCTTGCGAAGATAAACAGGCAAGAAACTCCCTCAAAACACGCAAGAATATGCTCGGAGCACTTTGTGTCAGGTGCGTATCGTATCTTATAATGTGTTGACAGACGTAATTTACTCAGTACTAACTTGTGTATGCTGATAGCCGGTAACTTGAGAGTTTCATTATTTAGATTACTTTATTATGAGGAGGATCGGTGTCGCGTCCGAGGCTCTCGAGGGCAACGTAAATGTATTAAATAGATAATAATAGTTCTATGGTGGGCTAAAACAATGTTCACAAACAGCATTGCTTCTGTAAAAAGATCTGTGTCATAAAATAAACTGCTCTTTGCGCCTGGAAAAATCAGTTGCCCACCATTCACCAAAACATACGGTCAAAAACGCGGAAATAAACAATAACAGCAATCCAGAGTGTCCGTGTGGCATTAGCATTAATTAAATTAATTTTTAATATAATTAAAATAATTAAATGGAGCTCCAACTGGTATTAAATCTAAAGTTTTTGAGAAATGTTTGCATTGCTTGTTAATTTTTGCTGCATAATTTGATCAAATATGTAAAACATGTCCGTAGCACGTTAAACTGTGGTGCCATTGTATTAATATACAATTATTTGCTCAAAAGTTGCCCTTTTTTTCCAATTTGCGTTTGAATATCTACATTTATTCTCATTCTTCTGTTTAATGGAATGCACAAACACAGCAGCGTGCCATCAAAGATGGCGTCTCCGAGGAGGTCATGTGACATTCATTGGTCTGTGGGAACTATGTATACTTCCCCGACTACATTTCCCATGCGCCTGTGCGATACCGTGAAGGCTTATGGGTTGGGTACAGTCGTCCTTGTCCTGTCAAAGCGCACACCAGTGGCTGCAGTCCAGAGGAGTTCTGTCATTCACGCTGCAAACGTAAAACAACAGGATAATGTTGGCTGCCCGCTTGTTCCGCCGCTCGGTCCCGGTGCTGAGGCATGTCCGAGCCTACGCGGAGGCGGTGTCTGGAGCTCCGCAGATGTCCTTCACGTTCGCCTCCCCGACACAGGCAAGCTAGCATGCTAACAGGCTACAATGCTAACAGGCTAACGCACCGCATATGCCCGTCGCGAAAACAGCAAGTGATTCAAAGAACATATGAACATGTGTAGTTTAGTGGCATGCATTTCACCCCTTTTAAATCGGACAAGTGATTCAACTTAGTATCTTAGGGGATATTCTGCTTAACCAGGCGATGTTAGCCTTTAGCTGTATTAGCTGTCTGTCATTCAATGTCTTTGAATAACTTTGGAGACTAACTGTCCCTGCACCTCATTGACGAGGGTTGTCTGGTTTTGTCAGCACTTGTAATTGCTATTTTTAGGACATTTCTTGCGATTGCATTTCTACGTATGTGTTTTTTATGTAGTTATGTTCAGGGTGAAACATTGTGTTGACGACCGCTAAATTACCGGTCAAACATCCAGTGTAGTAGTACTTTCGTTGGTAAACAAAGTGGCGTCCAAAGCCTGCAGTCCAAACGAGAATGATGTAATCAGTGTTCAATATTGCTGTTCATCAATGACACTTTTAAATCTGTTTATTATTGACATATGTTTTCAGGTGTTTTTCAACGCTGCCAGTGTGAAACAGATTGATGTGCCCACCCTGACCGGTGCGTTTGGTATCCTCCCCGCTCACGTCCCAACACTCCAGGTGCTCAGGCCTGGTGTTGTCACAGTTTTCAATGAGGACGGCTCATCCACGAAATACTTTGGTAAAGTTCCTCTAATTTAACACTAGGTCAATATTTCTTGTGATAGGTGCAGCTGATATTAACTTTGTGTGTATTTTAGTAAAGGGGTCAACTTTAAACAGGGCATGGATTTCATGTTGATTGTGGTTTTAAAAAAATAGGATTGATTTGCTGTTTCTACAATGTTTCTACACAGAAAAACTACCCTGTTTAAAAACACGGATAAAAAAAAATAAAACATCTTAAGTTGAATTGAATCAATTCTTTGGGCTCAATGGCTACAGTTTTAGTCAAAGTTATTATTTGAATAATCCATCCATCCATCCATCTTCTACCCTTTAATCCATTTCTGGGTCAGGGGGGTGGCAGTCAGAGATGCCACCCAAGTCTCATAGCACCAGCCCCTCACTGACCCTCTGCAGGTGGTGAGTCCACAGGAGGACGGCTGCTCTCTGAGTGTGAGCATAGCCTTGATCTTTCAGTGGGGGTTTTGGGCAAAGTGGGGTTAAGTGTCTTGCCCAAGGACACAACGACAGCAGTCATCAGTGGGAGTCGGTGGAGAAGGTGCAGGGGTGGGAATTGAACCCACAACCTTCTGGCCTTAAGGCCAATGCTCTACCAACTGAGCTTCTTGTAGTCCAGTCATTCTAACTCTACATAAGTCTTAAGTAGGGATGAATATTTAAACTGGTGTTCCTGGACCCAAAGTAACACCTTTATCTTGTCTGCAGTGAGCAGTGGTTCAGTGACGGTCAATGCAGACTCCTCAGTACAACTTTTGGCTGAAGAGGCAGTTCCACTGGACCAGTTGGATGTTGCAGTGAGTACATTCATACAGTGAATGCAGATGTTTTCCTCCAATACATTCCTAATCACTATTTAGCAGTGTTTCACAAAGTGGGGACCTACACAATCAGCAATCGTACACTAATGCCTTGTATTTCTAGTTACTACTTTTTACAACCTGACACTTTTTTACACTTACTACATGTGTGGTTTCGAATTGGGGGCTCTCATAGTGAAAGAGGGGCGCAGTACTCTGGGACTTTAAGAAACATAGCTTTAGTTAAATGTTAGTTACATAATTGATTTAAAACCTGCCAAACACAATTTCACATATCTTCACACTAATACAGGTTTGAAAAGGTCATTGTGAAGGGTCGTAACTTCTATTGCCGTAATGTAATGAATACGACTTTTAGTTAGACACACAAACCGTGCTGGTCTACATTACCATACAGTTCAAAAGTAACAACTGGCAGATTATGATTTTAGTGCAGTGTTGCACAAACCTTTTACAGAAAAATGCAAAAGTTGACATACTATTCATCCATCCATCCATTTTCTTCCGCTTCATCCGTTGCCGGGTCGCAACGTTGACATACTAATTGTCTATATATATTGAATTTTATGGATCACACTGAATGCCACCTGTAAATGTCACATGCTTTCATTTTCATGCTAATAATGGTGCATGTTTACCAAAGGGGGATTTCATTTTTGTTCTTTTATTTTGAGCTTTCCCAGTGCATGATGCTCCCATCAATACTGCACTTTAACTTCTGAGTGCATATTTAAATGTCATCCTTATTAATTCAGCCCTGTGTTGTATGCAGAAGCTGTGAAGGGCTCTGTCGTGACCTTGACTAGTGACCGTGTCACTGTCAAGTTGACTACCAGTAAAATGAGTTATTTTCCCCTTGTCGTATTTGAGTCCACAGTGAAAATGTGCTCAGTCCCACGCTGTTAATAAGAAATAAAAGGTCAGTCACTGTTGAGTTATAGCAGATGTGTCAATCCCCACTGGGAGACCTTTAACGTCCAGCTATGTTTGGCATTTCTTGTTTCTAATCACTCCTGTGACAAATGGAGGTTTCTGACGCTTGTCCTTCACCCCGCTTTAGAGCCTGCTTTTGAGCTCAACTCAAACTTGCTTACATTTATATGCTATAAAAATCCAACTTTCGCACATTCTTTTAAATTCACAAAACCCCGTTTTCTTCCTAGGTGGCCAAAAGCAACCTAGAAAAGGCCCAGGCGGATCTGATGAGTATATCTGATGAAGCTGCAAAAGCAGAAGCTCAGATCACTGTAGAAGCCAATGAAGCCATTGTCAAAGCTCTGGAGTAAACTGTGGTAAGGCCAATTATAATATTGTTTTTAAAGTGCTCTCTGCTGTAGAGCAGGAAAATTACTTGGGCTATATTAACCCCTTTCTCTTTTTTAGGTTTCCTGTTTCATAGGCGGAAATCAATAATTCCTACATTTCCAGCTTCAGTTTGTCCTCATTGTATTGTACAGTCATTGAAATAAATTTATTTGGAACTACTGCTGTCTTTTTTTTTTTATAAACCATATAAATATCACAAATGCTAGTCATTGCCCCTTTTTCTTTTTTTTTTCTTCTTTATATGCAGTTGGACTACCTGCCACTTGGAGGCAGTAAATTGCAAGAAATTGAGATGGTTTCATCTTGGGTTCACAAAAAAGCAGATCAGTGTAGAACATGAGATCCCAGATCACCAGCTGCATATGTACCTGAGTACTTCCACGTTACCTGTAATACTACTGTGCATGTTTTATCAGCTGAGTCAAGTTTATTGCAACATGAGGCCTGTTTTGAAATGTCAATAATTTGCCACTGCTTATGTGAGTAAATGCCTCAGCACCAAGAAGGCAAACGGAAATATTGCTCTGATTATTCATACGCAGCCTTTTCACGATAATAAACGCTGGAATGTTGATGCTAAGAATAAACCCCTTTTTTTTCAATGTCAACGTTTAAGTTCTTTGCAAAGTTTCATGAAACTGGAAAAGCACACATTTAGAATTTGTAGATGACAGAATTATGACATCAATTGAAAAGAGAGGCTATGTAATTAACTTGATTAAAGCACAGAACCATAGTCTATAATTGGTAACTTGCTTAGCTATTTCTTTGAAAGTCAATTAACAGGTTGTGTGTTGACAGACTGTGGTCAAAGTCCATTAATTACCAACAATTTTCCTAAACCTTGACACATCTACTCGCTGCCTGTCTGACCGGCGTTCGTCATACTGTCTTCCAGCTGTATGCAAACACTCATGCACGCTGCACATGAGTCAGTCTCCCTCAGGGCGCGTAGACATGACTGACTTTAGATTTATTATACAGCTGCATCTCCTCTTCAAAAGTGTCAAGTTTGAACCTGATCACCAAAGCTGTATTTAAATACCTTCAATCTCACGCCTGCGATGATATAATAAACCTCTTTGTATTCTTCACTCTTACATATATTGTTGAGTTTGAGTGAGCTGACTCATTGGCAGCAGCTTCCGATATTTTCCAACAAAATAAAGCTGGAGAACACAATTTTCAAACCACGAAAACAGAATCACTAGTTTTCACCAGCATTTATTTTTGTTTTACTTACTTTGATATAGTGCTTTTTAGGACACTCTAAGATGCTTCACATGTCATTTATGCTTTCAGTTCATACACGGTGGTTATAAATTATTGTAGCCACAGCTGCCCCGGGGCACACTGACCACCACCAATCATTCACCCTCACAACAGACTCATTATATTCAAGGACAAAGCATGAATTAGGCAATTTACAGTTACTGCCGCCTCACTGTGGCAGCTGGTGTTGCCTTAGGTCTCCCATCACAGTACTAACCAGGCCCTGCCCTGCACAGCTACAGACATCTGACAAAATCAGGTTTTGCTTGCAAGTATGACCACTTTATACGTAATAATTGCCTCACTCCTTTTTTAAATGATTTGTTTTGCTAAGTTCATACACAAGGCAACTCAAAGTGCTTAACAAATCAATAATATTAAAATAACAAGGCATTATAATCCTAAATAATCACAGTACATTAAAAGTGTTCTGTTTTTAACCTGGATTTGTCAGAGTAGAAGCCTGTCTCATATTTTCAGGAAGAGTATTTTCGCGGCGTACAGTACCAGCTCCTTTCGCAGACCTTTTTGAAAGTGCGCAAATAGTCAGTGTTTTGGATGAAGACTGTATGTTATGGTCTGATTGGTTCGCAAATCACAGTTGGGTATTAACTGAGTACAAGTATCAATGCATCTTCAAATAACCTGGAAAACAAGTTTAAACATGATGATATGGTCAAATTAATTTCTGCCGGAGAGTGGGCCTGGAGTGGGACTGTTACTTGAAACCGGTGGAGAGTCTCTTGAAAAATCTACTCCAACAGAAACCTCTCAATGTCCTTTTTGTACGCAGCTCTTTATTAGCAACATAAATCAGAGGATGTAATTCACAAACGCACGCCTTGTTGACATCATCACCCCACATTAATGATGATTCAAGCTTTTGACAGACTGAGAGATCTGCTCGTTCACCACTATTTTGAGGAAAAATCAGGCTGTGAGATATTTCTACGTCTAACCAAAAGCAAAGACTGGGAAGGTCTGCTCCAAATGATCAGTGTAGTGACCTGGATAAATAAAATGAATGTTGTGTTTGTAGTTTTTTGCTTTTTAATCTTGATGTAGTACAATTTTGAGGACTTTTCCCATTCCAAAGATGGAATTTTGTTCCGTCTCCCTCGCAATGGATCTGATCACTCAATTCTTATCAGTGAGTGGATTGAAACACAATGCAAGTAAATATACTCAACAATTCATATTTATAGTTCTTCTTTAGTATTTTGTATCATTTATCTGTCTTCATTTCTGTTGTTCCTGGCTTTGATGACCCTTGATCATTTTACTCTTTTAGATATTTTGACCATTTTCAACAACGTTTTTCTATTGTGTGATAAAAGTTAAAATATTCCATCGGTTAGACGTTGTTTAGTTTTTGTGTCTCCACGTAGGGACTGGTGTGATAGCTCTTGTTCATGAATGCTGCCGCTGTGTCTTTGGGCAAAACACTTAACCCCCTGAACATCTGTGCATGGATGAATATTTCCTTTTACTCTGCGTTGCTCAAAAGTGAAAATCTCTAAATAAACGTCTGGCCATTTTGCCTATTTTCAATAGAGTATATATCTTTATTTAATGTGTAATTTGTTTGGGCGGCACAGTGACTGAGTGGCTAGCACTCAGGCTTCTTAGCAAAAAGTTCCTGGGGTTTGAATCCCGTTCGGAACAGGGCCTTTCTGAGTTTGCATGTTCTCCCCATGTCTGCTCTGGTTTCCTCCGGCTGCTCCAGTTTGCACCACTAAATACAAGCACAGCAGGTATGAGTGAATGAATGGTGTTGGTTGGGGCTTTGCTGCGCCAGTGTGTTCAGTGTCTCGCTTCCGTCATCACAGTGTGCGGAGAGAATGAAACTATATAGAGCGCTTTGGGTGACCTTGGTCTGTAAAAATCCACCATATAAAACAAGATGACTTACTTGTTCTATCTAGTGCACTGCCTATAAAGGAAGTGTGTATTCATCATTACAGGGAGAGCTCCATGGAACTCAAAAGTCACATTCTGTCTGATTGTACTGATCTGAGCGCTCTCATATTCATCTCTGTAACAACATGTTATTGTTCAAATGAGACATCTTGGGCATATACAGACAGACAGATAAAAGAAAAAACCCAAAACTCAGGCATTGTGGCCTGTCCCATTATCTTGAGCAGAGAGAGACTTTCCTTGTTTTATAGATAAACCAAAGAAGCTTAGCAAAAACATATACTGGTGAGATGAAATATAAATGATAATAATTTTAAAGTCAATTGTAACTCTTTATTCCAGGAAAGACACTGAGCTTATTTTTAAAGGGAAACACAAGATAAGATAAGATAGACTTTATTGATCTCACACTGGAGAAATGTACATGTCACATTTGGCACAGATAGAGTCACTCACAAACTCACTGGACGAAGGCTGTTTTTATTCGGCCGCTTTCTTTCCCACTGCATTTGCACTTGTGAGGTTTGGTCAAGCACGGCTAAGTGTGCATGAAGGAGGTGGGGAAGTCCGAGCGTGTACGGTGCATAGCGGGCCCGTCGTGAGAGCCATCCTATCCACGCAGGAGAAGCTGATTGAAGTGCTGACCTTTTGGTGATGCTGCAAAGAGAGTGGGCCTGCACAGTCTCCGTCAGCTGTCACATACTGCACCAGCCTGAGTGGGAGCGAGACCACGACTCCCACCTCCCACCACTGTGAACCCTGCCTCCCCACCCACCCTCCAACAAAACACAGAGAAAAACCAAGCACGGATACTCAACCCCGCCCCATGGAACAGTTTTCTAGTTTGTGCCAGGTAACATTTTCTCAAAACACTGTGGGCTTTTTGAGAGAAAATTGCAAAGTCGCAAAAAACACAGGCCGGCCGCTGCAGAGGTGAGATAATCGGCTTGTGGTAACAGCAAATGGCCCCTGAGTGGAAGGCAGGTAATGACGGTACAGTGATTTTGTGGGAGAGCAGACGGAGAGTGGCTGTCCTTGTCCTTATCCGTGTGTGTAGGTGTAGGTTTGTTTGGTGTGTGTCTGTGCCTGCGTGTGTGTGTGTGCG
Organism: Knipowitschia caucasica; assembly: GCA_964034765.1. Classification (NCBI taxonomy): domain Eukaryota; kingdom Metazoa; phylum Chordata; class Actinopteri; order Gobiiformes; family Gobiidae; genus Knipowitschia; species Knipowitschia caucasica. The sequence goes on from OZ035824.1 coordinate 26,843,238, forward strand.
CGTGCATGTGTGTGCATATTCACTGTTTCTAAGCAGGTGGGGTGGGGGCGGGAGTTCCGATGAACGAGAACAGGAACATACCAATGAATTGAGGAAAGGCCAAGTGCCATTTCCACTTTCAGGAAGCAAGTTTTTTTTTAATGAAGTGCAACAAAATGATTCGTCTTCAAGTTAAATAAATATCATCGGCAAAAGTATATGGAATTTTTTACATGATATGTTTTAGAGTAAGTTAAAGCTGGGGTACCTTACCTTCAAACCACAAATAATAAAACAGTCTTCACATACGTGCATTTCTCTCGGCCAAATTTGTATCAGTTTTGGCAGACAGAACAGTGAAAACGAGAGGACCTCGCTCACTCTCAGCCAATCATCTCTCAGCCCAAAGCGTCAAATAACGACTCTAAGATCTCTCTCTTACTGTCTGTATATATGTTTCAAGTCAGACGAAGATAGCATGATGTGGTCTTCATTGTTCAAAACATTTTACTTTTACAAGACTCTTTCTGTTGAGACAAATGATAGTGCTATTTTTGAGTTTGAGTTGAACTTTAAGGTATCCATCAAATAAGTTAAACATTCAACTGATATTTGGCCCAAAAAAAACAATTATAGAGTACTGTGAAATGATGACTATGGTACAAGCAAAAGTAAATGCCTTATCACTTTTCTTTGGCCGAAGTCCCTCCAAGGCTCTGTGGCAGTTTGAGATATTCACGTCATCTTCTATTCTTTATACCTTTGTGTTCTGATCCATCACCAATATTACTGTTTTACAAAAAAAAAATGTAATTTAGACTACTCAATGGCAAAACCTTGCTTACAATTTTTTTTTAACAAGTTAATGATTTTTTTTATTACTACATACAAGTTGTATTATAATCCGTAATTTAATTGAAAACTTGAGCTCATTGATTCAGCTGTGTATGAATTTAGGCTGTAAAAAGCGCTGAGTAGAGACTTAACGTGAGGCTCGCTCTCCTCCAATCACAGAACGAGGCTGCGTCCTCTAGCCTCTACAGCGCTGCTAAACACAGTAGCATGTTAGCAGAATTGCCTATAACTCTTCTTGCTGTAACTGCATACACAGCAAAACAGCCCAAACGACACAACGGTGAGGAAGAGAAGAGGGAAGAACTAAAGCGAAAAAATGATAAAGAAGAAATCAAGCCCGGGTGAATATAGCTAGCTTACATCGTATCCTCTGGACAGACCTGTCTATGGGAGAGATCTGCAGGAGCGGGACTGCCTCGGACCATCTTTGCGCGGACTATTCGGACGCAGAACTAGCGGTAATTTTTCAGTTGTATATTTTGTTTGCAGTGCGTTGCTTTTGTACCATTTCATCAGTGATTGTTGTATAGCTTACAAGAAGTTGCGCTCATGCTAATGTTTGTATCAGATCGCAAATAAACCTAGATGTCTCTGTGGGATGAGAGCGTAGGGGAAATGAGAAGCCTGTGAACGAGTTGAGGGGCGGTGCTAAACATTCAAACCTTACAGAAACAGGTATGGCTCCTTTAAGTTGTGTGCCTTTCTCAAAAAACAAAAAGATGGCTGCACCAGATTTAGCACCACGCTTCTTTCTATCTACAGTACATATTACAGTTTGAGGATGTTGTTTAAAGTTTTGTAATAAGAAGCAGTTTACCATCTGCATGTGTGTGTGTGTGTGTGGCCGATATTTTAACATTTAAAGATTACCGTAAGCTGAAGCAGAGGTTGAGTGAGGGCAGTTTCAAGACGATATATGAGCAGGACATGTACAAACCTATGTTTAGGCATGATACAAGGCTCCTGGTACAGGTCATGCGTTTCTGGGAAGAAGCAGTGCTCATGTTTAGCTACACCATAAATATTTCTAGTGCTGCGTTCATGTACACTGCAAAAAAGGATTCATTATGAGAAAAATATTGCTGTAATCGAGTATTTTTGTGTGTGTCAATACATGTACAATCTGACATAAAATAAGATTTGCCAATGGGACAAAGCCATTTAGTCTCATTTCCAGAACTCTATTTTCTCATTTCAAGGAAGCATCTTTTGCATCTTTTTAAAAAAAGATCATTTTGCTTTTCTTAGCAAATAGTGTTTTAAGCCGATCAGAATGTGCTAAAATTAAGATACATATTGCCAAATTTGAGAAAATCTTGACTTGTTTTTCATCACTTTTTCCAGTGTAGTGGTTTTTAAAGCATGTTATACTTTTGTGTTTGTACCAGTTAAAGACTACAATTATATACATTATTTGCAATTTCTAAACTAAAAGAACAGGCATAAATGTTTTCATTATACTGAACAACATGAACTTTATATTAACCTTGAGGTCAAGCCAGGGTGGACTGGAATACAGGATGTGCTATTGGCAACGCAATGGACTGATGTTGACTCATAGAATTTTGCATCTCAAAAAACAAAACATGACCGCTTGTATGTGGGACACTTAACCCGACTCCCAACCGCTGTTAGACTTCTGAACTCTCTGTAGCTTGTTCATAACATAGTATGGGTTTGGGCTTGTATCAATCAATCAATCAATCATTTAAAGAGAGCCTTTTACCACACTCAAGACGACTTAAGTGCTTCACAATAAAACTACAAAAAATCCATTAAAACAAGTATGCATTAAAACAATAAAACAGATCAAAATCATTTTTAAAAAAGTAAAAAATGTCAATGTGCTGATGAGTGTTAAAAGTGTTAAAAGCCAGTCTGAATACATACGTTTTGAGCCTCAAGTAAAAAAATAAAAATCAGTGAGGACACGCATGTCAGGGAGCAGCTTGTTCCAGAGTCTGGGTCCAGCGACTGAGAAGGACCGGTCACCCCAGTGTTTGGACCTACAGTAGGTCTAGGTACTTCCAGGAGGAGTTGAGATGAGGACCTCAAGATCTGCCCGAGTTACGAACAGTCAAAAGTTTGATTGTTATAGTTTGTACGGATGTTTGCATGGGCTCCACGCTGACATTTCCTTGCGTTCTTTATTAATTTAATTTTTTTTGCCCTGTGCTGCTCAAATGAATAAAGTAGTCTGAATCTGTCTGCATTTCAGAAGGCTTTTCATGAAGGCAGGGCAAGTTTATTTGTCTAGTACAGTTCAGACAACTATTGTTAGGACCCCGCCCTATAGGCCACAACGTAGAAGAAAAGAGAGGAGATAACAACCAAGGTTTAAGACCATCGTCAGGGTTTTTATTTGGAAAACAATAGTAATGTAAAGCAAAAAAATAAAGAGGAGGGAACAGTGATGACACACAAGTTTCTACGGCGTCTTAATATTTGCAGTCTATGCGCTATGCAGAGGACCGGCGCAGAAGCATGGGTGGGGTACCTAACTTCATTTATCTCAGGTTTATTCAAACGTTTGGTCTATGTTCCCAACACAAAGAGTCAAGTAAAGACATCGGCCCAAACAAAGGCTGTCTTCATTATATTTGGACTGAGATGATGAAGGAAGTTGACTCTTTTTCCCTTTTCTGTCAGTAAATGTTGATTGAAAGATGTGACAGAGACCAAAACACGTGCATGGTAAAACCTGTTTTGTGGTTTGAAAGTTAGGTACCACCTAACTTAAAATCACATACAGTGGCTAATGTAGTAGAAGCAGGTTGAAGAAAGAAACAGCGTTAGTTTATATATTATATAAAAAATAGGGTACTGAGGAGCCTCAGATGGGTCACCAAACGTGGCTTTCTCCTGTTGGAGCAGTCCTTTGTGTTCTAATGCTGGGGGAATGTGCACGTTGTTCTCAGAGGACTTTTTCACACAATATAGTTCCTGGAGATTGCCTTTTTCACTTCCTGCTCAGCTTTGTGGATGTGCCTGGGCACGTGAGTGAGCTTCACACCTGGGTGCTCATGAAGCAGTGATTACAGGGTAGGATACAGCACATGGGCCTATCAGTTTCCATCTGCTGTTTTGAATGATACAAGTAGTTACTCCACATCCTATTTGTTACCCTTTTTTACTCAGAATCACCACTGCTGGACACAGTTGAGAGAGAGTTTTCCACCTGCTCACCAGGGGGCGGAGCTGTCTCACTTCCAAAATGTCAGTCTCCTTGGTTTCACGAAACTGATTTTGTAGGCATCATTTTCACATCAGTATCTCTACCAACCTCCAATCATTTGAAACCAAAACTGCATAAAATGAAAGATGAAAATATATAGATAAAGTGCGTGCTAATTAGTAAATTATATCTTCTGCAGGTTTTTCCCCAGGTCAGCTGCATTTGCCACAGCAGGCTAATGTTGCAAATCTGCAACATCCCAGAATGCATTGCCTGTGAAGGTCTCTCTCTCAAATAAAAGTCAAGATTGTATATTACTACCCCATATGATAATTTTCCCCAAAAATCCGATTTTTTTCTGTCATTCAAATTTAATCGAGCCTTGTGAGGGTTAATAGTGCAGATTTTGGCTCCCATTGTTTTTCTCAAAATTGCTCTACCGAGATTATTAAACAATTTTCAAATTATTACCAGACTCATATAACAGGTTATGTATTTGGAAAAATTGCAGAAGAGGTTGACTATTTAGTGATGGACTGCAAACTATGTTTACTATTACAAACGTCAAACTACAACATGTGTATTAAAAGGTATTATTAGGCCTGTTGTATTGAATTTTGGGGTTACATTTGGGGGTAAAAATGTTTCCTTTTTTCTTTCAAATGCCAATAAATGAGTCATATTCCAAAGTGGTACAAGTCAGAAAGTCCATGAGTGTCTTTCATTTAAACTATAGGCAAGTCTGTGCTTTCCATTGGAACTAATTACAGTTTGCAACATTATGATATGATTCTGTCTTTTACAGACTTATGCAATGTCTTTGAGACACCACCACTATAGATACGCCATCACTAAAACAAAGAGGTCAGATGTGTTAACAGGATTTATGTGCAGAAGTCCCGACACACGTGGATGCCATTATCAGGCTGAGTTGCATGTGCTTCCCTTTAACCTTCAAGGGCTCTTTGTAGGAACGCAGTCTGTCCTCCTCGTCACATGCTTGTTTCAGCCGTGGAAATACGCTAACAGGCCAGTTTCCACGTGAAGATGACGGGAATAACTTTCCTCATGCGAAGCATCCTTGGGTTCACTGAAGTAACCGATGATAGCTCTGTTTTGCAAGATTACGTAAAATGGTAATCAGACCAATGATATGGAATGTCATTGTATTTCTCAACTTCTCAGGTTTTAAGACAAGATAAGACATGATTGACTTTACTGATCTCACAATAGAGAAATGTACATGTCCCGTTTGGCATAAATAGTACAACTCAAAATGTACAATAAGATTAAAAATGACTATAGCAGTTTTTTTTACATACATATGATAATTAACTCTAAAACAAATCTGTTTGATAGATTTCTATTATTAAAATACATTAGTATTGTTTTTAGATGACTCGAGTATTATAATTTATGCATAATTTCCCATTACTCAGTCTTGTAACCCACAACCCTGCACATAAGAGGCCTTACATCTCATATGAAGCATTTATAGCTTCTTATCTCTGTATAATCTGTGTTCTATTAGTGTGCTCTTACTACTGTCCTGTATGTGCGCTGCAACACCGGACTTTCCCCACTGTGAGATAAATGAAGATTATCTTACATTTTCTAATAATTTACTAGTCACTAATCACTAATCACTCTACCTGTTGTTGTTGCTGTTGTTGTTATTATTATTACATTATTACCTTACCTTACTTTACCTATCACTACATCTATTATCTTAAATAATATATCTGTTTGATATTTACAATCTGAGTGATCTTATTCCCTACTTTTATACTTGAATCTAGTCTGCAGTATTGCGGTGCCCATTGGTGGGACAGCTCTAAGCTAGTAACACCCTATCCGGATATTATTATAGTTCCATGGGTCAAAGATACGGACAATGCAAACCTGCTACTTCTGACGCCTCATTGCAGAAGCGGTCATTGTGAAAGTTTTACTCCAACTTCATTTAAATAATTTAAATTGAACTGTTTGGTCACACTCAACATTTTGGAATAATAATCTGTGCCTTGTCACTTTACACAATCCTGGATTTTTTATTTGGATTATGTCTTTGTAAATCCAGATTTGAGCCCTAATACTAAATTACCAATCAGGTGCCGTCTATCCCCAAATTCAGCTTAGACTAATGAGTAGAGTAAGCAGACCTCCTGATTGGCTCTTTGGTTGCTAGGTTGTTGCTTCCCAGAAACTTGGCTTTAGATTCCTGTCAATGGAGCCTGTTCTTCTGCAATAAGACAAACATTATGGGTGACGTAAGCGCTCGGTTAGTCCACTTACGACCCATGCCTCCACCCCACAAACATGTGCACATAGATCCCACCGGCAGCTGGGGTCTGCACAGAATAAAACCCACGCCACACCTCACCCTCTCCACACCTCCACAGCACCATATAAGGACATGCAAAGTGCCTCAGTAATGACATCTGCATAAACATGGGGTTTGACAGCTGAGCAGAGGGAGAGGACCGGCTCACACAGCTACACACAGGAACACACACCTGCGAGAGAATTTTATTTATATGATGTAAGACAGGCGTTTACTCTGGCAGTTTTCAAATCCAGGTTAATAACAGGCTTTTTTTAATAAGAGAAAAAAGAAAAGCAAGCTAGTGCTGCTGAATTACCTAATATGTTTCGGCAGGAACAGAAGAAAATAAATACAAAAGATGGATACGAGAGGCGATTGAAGGCAGGAAGCGGGGCACAGAGACCATCGACAGAGACGAGGGGTCTTTCACCTTGGCTCACACTTGGAATTCACTTTTCCAGAAACCTCAACGTTTAATGCCCTGTGATTTTTGCCTGATGTGATATGGGTTGTGACCAGTTGGGGCGGGTACCGGCTCAAAAGTGGCCAAAATGACGTGCGCTGACATGCTTGCAATACCAACCGGGCCGATGGGGGTGGACCCGGAATAAGAATTAGCCAATGCTAACATATAGCATTAGCTGACCTCTCGAAAACGTCTTTACAGGATGGGCCAAAAGTTGGCTCTTGGCCCAAAGCTACGTTCCACATGTGTGTCAATAATGAGGGGAGTGAATTTTTTTGGACCAGTCTAGTATAGTCGCTGTGATTTTTTTAAGGCACCTGATGTGTTTTTTTCACATTTTCCAGCCCCCGCGGCCATTTTGAAACTGCCCACAGACCGCGGAAGTTTGGCATATTAGTTAGAACGGCGGAGATAGGCGTGACTACATCCGTTAATATTTTCAGTCTGTGGTTGTGAGGCGCTTTGTGTTGCCTTGTGTAGGAAAGGCACTCTACAAATACAAGTTGATTGATTGATTGATAATTACTAATAATTAAAATAATGTTTTTTCATGTATTATAACTTCAACTAAACTCTCGTTAATTACAAAGTGAAACAGATGCCGCTTTTCTTTCCTTTGAAAATGATTGTGGAGCAGTATGGGTAATCATGCCAGAGCAAGGATCCACAGATGTATCCTCGGTTAAAACCAAACCAAGGACACATGCCTGAAAGACGAGGACCATGACTTGGGCAGTAATTGTGATGACGCGGATGTTTGGCCATGTCCAGATCAGACACCTTGAATTTGAGGAACAACCTCTGTGCCATACGGATGAGAGAAGTTTTCTCTTTGTGTCCTTGTTTTCTTTGAGTCATTTTAATTTAAAAAGTTTGCAGCGGAAGGTGCAGTGCCTATTGTTAAACATACATTGTTTATAGACAGGTCAGCTGCTTGGTCGGAGAACCTGGGGTGTGCTGGGGACTTTGCACACAAACCATAGATCCTCTTCTGACGACCACAGCCTGGTACCCCAGTCCTCTAACTACCACCTCTGCTCAAATCCATGAATAAACTTTTAATACTCATAGTCATTAAACTGACTGTGCCCATTGTTATTAGTCCTCCGGGTGGCCCCAATACCTGGGGGGTGTTCCACGTTGGTCTCAGCGCAGTGACTGCAGTGTCGTGTCAGGGTGCAGAAGTAAACATCTCTTGTTGCATATGTATGTGAGTGTGGGTTCAGCTCAGGTCAAAAATGCTGCTGATGACGCCACATGAGGCTCTGAGCGGCTGCTGTTCCATGACTGCTGCAGGGATGACTCCCCCTCAAAGGTCACTCAGATACTTCCTAAATGGAAGACATTCTAGTTCACAGGTGGAGATGTGCTCAACTGTGTGGCAGCATAAGACAACTGGGTGAACGAGTTTGGAAACATTAACACATAAACCCTGTGATGTGATAGTTCATCATTCATTTTACCTTGACATTGATTATTTGACTGTTTTGGGGCATGTTTCTAACAATTGTTTCATTCCAAATATGTTGCTTATCTGGTATTTAAATATGATTTTACAGCAAATGCATTGCTTGTAACTTGTCAGAAATGTCTTCAAACCATTGGAATATTCTTGATCACATCCTGCTCATTGCATTTGGAAAACTAACCATTTTAATTTACTGCTGCAGGTGCTGGAATGTAAACCATACTAATGCAATGGTATTAGTATGGCTTATATCTAAACCATATTTTTGAATCATATTTGTTAATGTTTAGGTAGATTTTAATGTTCATGATTTATGCCTGAGGCGATTTGTGTTTCTCCTTAACAGACTAAAAGTAAGTAATCTTTATTTATATTCCGCCTTTCAAAGACCAGAGTCACAAAGCGGTTTACAATTGTTATTTTTGGGCAATTGTCCTCTCACTCCACACAGAGATGGGAGCGGGGTCGCCAGTACAGGAGGTGCATGCCAGAACTATTGTACATAAATTTAGTGGTAGGGGAAACCGGAGCACCCAGAGGAAACACTCAACTCAGAAAGGCCCTGGTCCGAACAGGATTTGAACCCAGGACCTTCTTGCTGAGAGGCGAGAGTGCGATCCACTCAAGATAAATATTATATTATTATATTATTATAATTCTAATTTGCATTGTATCATTTGTGATGTTCATATTTATACATATGTTGATATATGTCAGATTAAACCATTGAAACAACGTTTTTGATTATGAATTTCCAGTGACCACTACCACAACTGCTTCTTCCAAACATCATAATAATCTTTGCTAAAGCCCATGGCATTATGGGGACACATTTTCCAGTGGCTAAATTGCTCCACATTAAAATAACAATCTCAGAGCAGCTTCGCATGTGAAGGTCAGGCTATTCTGAAAACTATGAAGTAATTTCTTCACATGTATTTATAGGTAAAAGATCAAAGAGATGATTACTGGTTAGAGCAGAGACAGGGGACTCATTTGATCTGGGTTTAAATGTGGGCAAAGACATTATTAAATATTGTCTTCAAACGTCAATCAAAGTTCATCTAAGTTCAATTGATAACTAGGGTGTAAAATAAAAAATACAGATGCCATTTGCGGTAAAACCATAATGGAATACATTTGCAAAAGTCCCCCGTGTGACTCAGACAAGTACATAAATTAATCAAGGTAAAAAATAACAGGATTAAAACAAGCTAAACAAAGTGCAGGAAAATATTGCCGCTGTGAAATCAATCGACAAAAATAGTTTCAATACAAGTGCAAGATCCTTAGCTTGTGGAAAGAAACAAACCAAGATGTCTTGCAGCTCAAAGAATTATATTTTCTGCCAGAGGGAAGAATCTGGAACATGGCTTTTCCAGGGTGGCCAGAAGAGTCATTGAAAAAGAAACCTTAAGTGACAATGTTTAAAAATCCATGTGTGTCATGCAATTAAAGGTCCCATACATGTATTAAATAAAGATGAACTGTCATGCGAATCAAGCTAGTTACTAGTACATTCATCAATTTCTCATTTCTCAAAACGCACTGCAAATAGTGGGTAATAGTAGCTCAGTTGGTAGAGCACTGGTCTTTGGACCTAATGGTCGTTGGTTCGAGCCTACTACGGCCACCATCATCGAGGGACTGGTGCTATGAGACTTGGGTGGCAGCTCTAATGACCCAGAAATGGATTAAGGAAGTACTTTGTGGAAATTGGAAACTGTGTCTTAAATCAAATGGCCCTGACCATATGGTCGATCCTGGGACCTCTTCTGTTCAATCTCTACATGCTGCCGTTAGGTCAGTTAATACGCAGAAACGAAGTGTCCTATCACTATGCAGACGACACTCAGATCTATGTCTCACTGACTGCAGGAGAACATGGACCAGTGGACTCACTCCTTCACTGTATCCAACAGATCAGTGAGTGGATGCAAAACAACTTCCTTCAGCTAAACGTGGACAAAACTGAAATGATTCTCTTTGGTCCCCAGAAACAAAGAGAGAGCGTCATCTGTCACCTACAGTCTCTCTCCTTAAAACCTTCAAACAAGGTCAGAAATCTAGGGGTAATACTGGACTCAGACTTAAATTTTAATAGCCACATCAAATCAGTAACATCAGCAGCCTTTTACCATCTAAAAAACATTGCCAGGATCAAAAACATAGTGTCTAAAGCAGACTTGGAGATTCTTATCCATGCATTTGTCTCCAGTAGGTTAGACTACTGCAATGGCCTGCTCACAGGTCTGTCCAAACAGGCTGTAAAACAGCTGCAGTACATTCAAAATGCAGCAGCTCGAGTCCTGACTAGAACCAGGAAGTACGACCATATTAGTCCGGTCCTCAGGTCCCTGCACTGGCTTCCTGTGGCTCAGAGAATAGACTTTAAAACAGCTCTGCTTGTGTACAAGTCTCTCCATGGCCTCGCACCAAAATATATATATATAAAGTACATGTTAGTACCATACGAACCAGCCCAGACTCTGAGGAGCACAGGGACTGGACTCCTGTTAGTGCCCAGAGTCAGAACTAAACATGGGGAGGCTGCTTTTCAGATTCATGCTGCTAAAATCTGGAACAGTCTTCCTGAAGATGTGAGACAGGCCTCCTCTCTGACAATGTTTAAAACCAGGTTAAAAACAGTTCTTTTTAGCTGTGCAAACAACTGAGGAATTTTATGTTTTTAACTTTCTTCATAATATACTGTGATTATTTATGATTTTAATGCTATCTTGTTTTGTTCAGCACTTTGAGTTGCCTTGTTTAATAAAGGGGTAGAAAATGACACGACATTTGCTCACTGCTTTTTTGAGTGATTCAAGTTTGAGTCATTTATATCTATCCATAAATCCATTTTCTTCACCTTAATCAATTTCTGGGTCGGGGGGAACCAGTCCCTCACTGATCCTCCTGCAGGTGGTGAGCATTGATCTTTCAGCGGGGGCTTCAGGCAAAGTTGGGTTAAGTGTCTTGCCCAAGGACACAACGACAGCAGTCATCAGTGAGAGTCGTGAAGTAGTTCTCATGGTGGGCTCGAACCCACAACCTTCAGGCCCAAAGGCCAACTGAGCCACTGTCGCCCCAATTCATCACCCACTTATTTATGTTACAAATATTTGTATCTTAATATTTTTACAGTGGACAATCCTGTCGACCATCTACAGACCAAACTTCAGCTCAATCTGACCGTCACCAATCCGTCTCAAACAAACTCAAACAAACTCAGCAAACTCAGTGTTCAGCAGTCTCCCATCATGGCACTGACCGGCATCAACTCTGCTTAGGCCTGGTCACCCTGCCCTCTGTCAGGATTTCCAGCCAGATGCAAATTGTATTAAGAGTGCATCAATTAGGAATAAACTCTGTCCAAAAATATCCAAACTAAATCCACTTGTTCAAAGCACAGCAGCGAAAGGCACTGGAAGCATTTTTTCTAACTGTGTTTACTTTCTCATTGAAAAGAAACTACCGATGCAAATTTGTCAAAAGTATGTATTTATAAGTGTGTGTTTTCTACAAAAAATGAGACTATGGTAAATCCAGGGGAGTCTTACAGTGTTGGATTTTGGAAAGAACAAAAGTCAGGAATAACCATAATAAAAACTGCTGAAACATCACACAGAGGTCTGAATGACATTCAAAGTCAGTCGTGTTGACATTCTTACAAGAATCACTTCTCTGTTTTTATTCATGAACTGTGCAAGTAATAACACGATCGCAAGTCATACAGAAATAACAGAAAGCAGGACATTTCACAGCAGTTTTGAAGTTTACCAGGGCGTTTTTTAAATCTATTTTTATGAATGAATAACTATCTACTTCAGTATCGACTGGAAAATGTTGCGGCCGTGTTACTATCAAGGTTTTCATGACACATGTTGGTCTGAACAGAAAGAGTCTTGTCAAAGTGAAACGTTGTCACCCAACTCTTTATCTTGTTAGAGAACATGACCACAGAGCGCTGTGAGTCACTATTTTCTTTTTAGGCCGAATCTTGATTGGCTGAGTGAGACGGTCTTCTCTTCACTGTCTGAAAAAGCTGATTGAAGGATGTTTTCAAATGCATTTGGTTTTATGGAACTAAATGGGTTTGAGAGTGAGGAAGATCAAGATTTCATGACATTGTTTCTTTTCAATCAAAATGGTTCATTGTACTGTGTTGATGAGATCAGAAACCTCCCACTTCCAAACTGCAGGGCTTTGCTATTGACATTAATTATTTCTAAATGTGTAAAGACTTGCCCTTAAAATACATGCAGAGTAAAACTTCGACTTATACCAAATGTATTGATGCACAAGGGAATTGACTAAAACTAGGACGTATTATGTGGCAAAAATGTAAACTGCAGCAGAAATGCAGATGGCAGCCTAAATGCACTATTCCGTGAGCAGGTAACAGAAACTGATTAAAATGCAGCTGCTGTGCCTCCCTCTCTGCTGCTATAGTGTTTACGTGCTCTGCTCCGTCTCATCCACAGCTCGCTGCTTCTATAGATAGGAGCACTCCACTTCTTCCTGCATGACTCAGCTCTCCAGCGAGCACTGTAAATATTTAACCACGTCATTCCTGGCATTCACTTTCACATTTCAATATCTAAAATGTACCTCTTCCCCAAAGTGACGCTGCAGGATGTGATATTCATTTAGACTAAAGCTTGATGCTTTGTTGTAGAAATACCAGGAAAGAGTGAGGGTCTGCATTCATTTGCATATCATACTGTAGTTCGGAATCTCACTACGTCAACTTTAACTTTATAAAACAGCATATTAAAAACCAACATTTTATCATTGTTACTGGACATCAAGAAATTGGGTCATGCATCTCTATAATATACTCAAGTACAATAAAGCTGCTGCCAAAATCTACTTCTATTCTATTCTATTCTATTCTATTCTACTGTAGTTCCCGTTGAGGAAAAGATCTTTGAAGTAAAATAACAACAAGCAACTTTTTATTTTAGATGGATAGAAACTTTATTGATCCCCGTTAGAGAAATCCAGGTGTTCAGCAGCAGAAAAACACATCCATATAAACACATCAGCACATGAATTATAAACATTGATAGACATTTCTAACTAACATTTCTAACTCACTAACAATAGAGGACATTTTTAAGTCTGAAACCCAAAGGAACAAAGGATCTCTTAACACACAGTCTGCCAAAATGAATTAATATCCCTTGTTAGGCTAAGTTATACTTTATTGTCCTCGTAGGGAAATTTGTCCTCTGCATTTGATCCATTCTGCAATGCCACTGGGCGTCTGTCAGGAGCAGTGTAGAACCCGGGAACCCATCTCCAGATGTTGATGCTCGGCGACTGGAGCTGGATTTGACATATGTTTCAGTATAACCCTGTTTCGGACTGAGCTGAAAGCCCAGTAACCTGTGAAATAGTTGCATGACTCTACAGTATTCTGTTGGGCTATTCATTTTAGTTGTAATGGTCTGCACTGGAATAAAGCTGACGTCACTGGTGGGAATGAGCTATTTTAAGACTGCGGTGTGGGGAAGGCCATGGTGTGCTCCTCTCTGCCTGACGTCACTCTAAGATCTGAGTTCGGTGTGCCATGCAGCGGCCGATGACCTTTGCCTGTCGCTGATTAGATTAGAACAAGCTGAACACGATGACTGGCTCACCCAAAACATCGTAAAAGACAGTGTAGTAAAAATGCATGCAATACATTCAGATGCAAGTAGACTAGTGACTGAACTATGTAGATAAACCAGCCAAGACTGAGGTAGCCGGCAGCTTTGTGACCAGCCCTAAGCCGAGGACGGAGGAGGATTAGTGGGCAGGGATTGTGGCGAGCGTGTGGGTGTGTGTGTGGAAGTATTCAACTGCGTGGGAGAGGAGCAAGGCCGATTTGGCAAGTTCTGAACTCGTTTGCACCAACAAAGGAAATGCCTGCATCTGGTATTCATCAGTACAGTAAAAGGCATACTGCACAAAGAAACATTCACAAATCTTATCAAGCACCGTATTGCTGTAAAAAAGTGCCAGGCGTCCTGATAAAACTTGTTTTAGAGTCTCCTTTACACATACTGACCCCAAAGATTTTTTTTTTTTTACAACTAAGTAGTGAATGGGTGGAGGAAAACTCAGATATTTTGTTTCATCAGAACTAATGCAAAAGTAGTCCATTCTGCTGTGCCAAAACCACCTACCCAACCACCCACTCGTCCGGCCTTAAGTTCCTCCTATCTCTATTTGATACACTGCACAATGGTATCCATAACCTTTGCCGGACAGCCTTCCCTCGGGCTCTGTGCCGTGGGATGTCAAACTGACTAATAAACAAACACTGAGCTAACACCTCCCAGTTTGGCCGAGTTTCACAGCTGAAAGGTCCTTATCGTTCCTCGCGTATGTCCTGTGGGTGGATTTCATTATCTTATCTAGCACATCCTATTCTGTTCTATTGTAAGCCTTTTTAGCGTAAAATACAAACATAATCATGTTTTGGGAGTTCTGCATTGACTGTGTTCCTGACAGGAGTCGTCTGAGGAAGGGAGAAGTACTTTGTGCTGCTGCAACGAGTAGTGCCGCGTCACGACTCCAGAGAAACTGTGAACAAGACAAATGGTCACCCGGACGAGGGCAGAAAATAGAGGCTAGTGTGAAGTATCTTGTTACAAACGTGATATTCTGGCCCACAAAAGTACATTGCATTCTCACAACAATGACTAATGTCATTGCTACTACAATAGTTTGTATCCAGATCATCTCAAGTGTCAGACTGATTTATTACATGGTAAAGGTATGAAAGGTATAATAATGAAAGGTATAAAAAGTATGAAAGGTATAATAATGAAAGGTATAAAAAGTATGAAAGGTATAATAATGAAAGGTATAAAAAGTATGAAAGGTATAATAATGTTAATAGATGTCACATTTAATTGACTGATCCTTTGCCTCACTGTGTGTATCATCTACTGTACCTTCCATTAGAGAAATGTTGACAAAGTACAACACATCATGCCACAAATATGAAGCTGCTTGTTTCCGCAACGCATGGACACGCATGCATGACACACACACACACACACACACACACACATGCACACTCTGAGTGAGACTATAGAACAAGCTTGTGAAAGGGCTGCGCCCAGTTAGAGCTACAAGTTTAGTAATATTTGAAAAATGTGTTAAACGTTGCAAACTTCAATATTAATCCTTCTGATGACTGAGGTGAGTTTGACTCAGAGTCAGTGAGAGACGACGACAGGAGCGTGTGTGTTTGAGTGTAGCGCCGCAGGGAACAGAGAAGCACGACCTTGTCACGTTTGAGTTTCATCCTGGGAAGAGGCGACCCAATCATTTTTAATGCATTATTCTATAGTTATAATGGTGAATTGGTTCTCAACTGGTGGGCCAGGACCCAACCGTGGGTCATGGGGTCATTTTGAGTGGGTTGTGAGCCACATGTTTTAAGTATGTTTCTTGTACACTGAAGACCAAGGCTGACGGAGCAGCCATCCTTCTGTGGCCTCACCACCTGCAGGAGGATCAGCCATGAACTGGTGCTGTGAGAAAACCAGAAATGGACTAATAAAGGGGATGCAAATGAAATAATGAATCTACTACTAGAATTCATATACATTTCAATTGGAAATATTGATGTTGATTTAAGTAAGTAATATGAATAAGTATGTAAGTTTAAATTTGTATTTCTAATTTATGTATTCACTGAAAATTAGATTTAATAAAAAGTAAAACTTGCCTCATTTGCAGATTTCTTTTGAATTTGTGGTAGTAGTGCATACACAACAATCATTTATAAAAAGATTATTTATGTACTAAATATTGTTCCTTGTGGCTCGGTGCTATCCACTGTCACTCTCCCAGTGGAGAACCAGTGCTTTTTATGTCTTACAAAAGTTGAAAGTACAAAGTGTTGTAGTTGAGGATCGTGACTCACATCTTTGAGGGTATCAGATCAGACTGTGCTGGGTGTACAAAAGTAGCCACAATCTCTGACTAAATGAAGCTTCGATGTGAGACTTTCCTTTTCTGTCCACTGTCACGTTTCCACACTCTCCGCTCTCATTTCTCGCTGACACTCTTTGTTGGCGCTCCGTCTGCTGCAGAGTGTAAAGTCACACAGATCGAGATGTGTCACCATCGTCTGTGCTGTGAGCCGGAGGGCACCAAACTCATTCAGTAGTACTTCTGAAAAACTTCTACTCTCTTCTTCCGTTTCACAAGATAAAAAGGGGGCAATAAATAAGTACTGGGCTATATCATTAATGTTGTTTTTGTTTTTGAAAGGTAGATTCATTCAAATTCAGGATCCACATTCCTGATATCCAATACCCGATCTATGATATTGGTCTTTCATATGGATATAAGGGTATTCACGGCTGATATCAAGAGGGAATCTCACTACGTCAACTTTAACTTTATAAAACAGCTTAAAAACCAACATTTTATCATCGTTACTGGACATGAAGAAATTGGGTAATGCATCTCTATAATATACTCAAGTACAAAAAAGCTGCTGCCAAAATCTATTTGAGAAAAAGTAAAAGGAGCACATCATCACGACTCAAGAAATCAAGCCCAATTTTAATTCTCAAACTTTAACCATGGTAAATTAACTCTGAGGTTGAAGGATGAAATACAAAATTTGCCAAAGAATATTATTGATTGCAACAAAGGATTTTGAGTACAATACAAGTCTATTGGAAAAAACATATTGTGACAAACTATAATTTATTTAACAATATATGGGCGGATTTTCTTCTTCCGGGTAGATCGGCTTGACTATTGATCCTCCTATTTGTCAATCGTTCTGGTGATATTTGAATATTTTCCCTAAAAATTGGGAAAATCCTGCTATACCTTCAAGTTTTTCCCCATTCTCACTCATTCAATAATAATTAACATGCAATAAAACCATTCACCAGCCTTGAATAAACATTCCCACATAAGTTGCTTTAGTGCATGTCTCACTAAATGATAGTTAGGTTGTAAAAATCAAAAGCTCATTCAGTCACTTATTGCAGTAGTCAGACTCTGCTGCTGAAACATATTGAATTTCCTCCACTTTGCACTAAATGTTGTGTACTCCCACGAGATCTGACTTCATCCACGTCTTCGGTTTGTTTGAATGCAGTTATCCATCAAAAAAACCTCTTTATCTCCTCTGCTCTTTAATCATAAGTGCTTTTCACCTCAGATCTACCTGTTCGTATCATTCATGAAGACACACACTGAGGCACATTGTTACCGACCCAAGGACACTATGTACTCTACGGCAAAAAAAAGGAGGCGTCAGAGATAAAAAAGCATTTGCCCACACAGTATAATAAAGCTAGCTCTTTGGAATAGTTAAGGGGAACTGTAGTTGCACGAAGGATGATTTGTGTTTCATTTTGAAAAGTTGCTCAGTGTTTCTACATATGTGATTATTGATGCCGTACATACTGACATATGCTGATAGTAACTTTTTTTGTATAATTTTGACATCGGCTACATCACATTTTGGAATTCCGCAACATGTACTGGTTAATATGGCCTATCGGGCAAGAGAGTGGTCGACACAAAACTTAAGAAAAGTTCACATGTAAAAGAATATTGTTGTGGAGGACTGGGTTCACTTCAGAGACTCCTCATAACATCCCTGAACTAAAATGTCCTAGTTTTGAAGAGTGGACCATGCGTTCTTTAATGATACAGTTTCTTCAAAAAACATATTTAACCCCAAGCTCACAAACAGGGACCACATTCAAAGTCAAAGCAAAGCAAGTTTATTTGTTTAGCGCAAGTCATACGCAAGGCATGTCAAAGTGCTGAACAAAACAAGATAGGAGCAGTCACACAAGGTAAATCATAAATAATCACAGTACATTCAAAAAGAGAGCTGTTGTATGCACAGCTCAACAAAACTGTTTTTAACTTTTCAGGAAGACTGTTTCAGATTATTTCCATATCCCAAACCTGACAAAGGCACCTCCACATACTGTACATGCATCGCCTTCCGACTATTTGCAAGCAGGTAGAAATGCACTGAACTCAATGACTCCTTGCCATCCCATAAATCTAATGGAAAGGCGGGACACTCCCAGCATGCTCATCTCTGAATCTTTTAGCTCCGCTGCCATCTCTATGTGTCAGCTCCCTGCGGTTTACGCGCCGGGCATATCACTGCGATGGTGCATGAGGTGTGGCCGCTACACTCACTGCCACTTATAGGGCTGAATCAGAGAGGAAATGGTGGCAGTATGAACAACACACTGGCTTCAGGCACGGTTCATTTCTCTCCCCAGGCAGAGGGCGGCCCACTGCTGACTTTGATGGATAGGAATGCTGCTCCTCTCCCACACACGCCCACATACAAACCCACACACTGTCTCCACTAAACAGAAACGCATTGTAGCCTGCACATGATAGCCAGTATGTCCCATCACATCTGATATATCCAATGTGAAATGTGCAGGCCCCACCCACATGGCAGCACTCCCCTGTCAATAAAATCTTTCCCAGAAATGCGTGTGATGCATTACCGTGTGCGCGACAGGACGTGAGAGAAGCTATACCGCATCCTTAATCAAACGCTTATCCATGCGCATCAGGCTGTATACCTCGTGCACTGTGGAGAAAGCGTCGCATTTTAGGTCACGCCATGATAAATGGGAGCATTAACAGTGTTTCTTTTGCTAATCAGATTGTGTAGTGACATTAACACAGATAAAATGAGAGGCTGAGAATACTGTACATGGTGCTACTGTGAATGTAACAGAAATAGATCACGAGCCAGTCCAGCGACAAACATCTTGGACTCTTGCTTGTTCCACAAATAGGATATTTTTATGAAGTGGTGCCAGACAACAAGGTTAAGATTGCACTGCGCTGGATCACAACTTTGTTTGGTTGTGTGGGCAGCAGCATCCCAGGAGTTACAGTCATTCGCCCACAAAACAAAAGGTTGGCAGGCCTACTCCCACTTCCCCGATGCACAGGGCTGTGGTGTGTCCTTAGGCAAAACACTTGCACTGTCTGTTCAAATAGGTGCTGGTTGTCTGTTGGATGATGGTAGTGAGTCCATTTAAAGACTATAATTACTATAATTAGGGAAATGTAGTCAACGTGTTTTTAAAGATATACCTGAAGAATGTTCTACTTCCAGGTGGATCATGAAGACTATTGGTCCTCGTGATTGTCAATCATTCTGGTCATACATGATCGTCAAACAAGACCAGAGAGTTTAAAGGTGGGTGGTTCTATCCTAAAATATTGGAAAATCCTCCCATATACCTTTAAGCCTAAACATAAAACATGGATATACTGTAACTCTGAGTTTGTGCAAGTAATTTTAATTTTGTGTTGTTAAAACTCGCATTGCAACTTTAAAGTATGTATTGAGTGACAAATGATGAGCTTCAATGGAGACTGCTGCAGCTTCCCTTCACAGACGTGTTTTACAGGAAAACCAGCGTGAATAAAATGTTTCATGAGCTCTGTGAACGTGACGGCCTGTTCTCACCTCACAGCCGTATCCAAAAGGCTTAGATTGATCTGATAAACAGTAAGTGATATACTGTGTGTGCGATACGCAGACAGACACGTGCCCATTGAAGTACCTACTCCTATAGTGGGAGTTCAAGTAGACTTTTCAATGTCAACCAGCACCTGAGCTTTAGCGTAATAGCAAGACATATTTTCAGTTCACATTGAGACTGGTCTATAGCAATACAATGATCCATGTCTCCTCCCATTCAAGAATAGTTTATTTTGAGAGAGTATTTTCATGTGCAAAAAGCTATAGTCAAACCCGCCCATTTGCCATTGACATGACACATACAATAACTCAGGGTCATCGGACAATCTGTCAGAGAGATACAGTATACGTGCCACAGACACACATGTACATATACACACACACACAGACATTCCTTGCATTATAGATAGATATGCACAACGCTAAAACACCTTCTCTTTTTTTGTTAATTCGACTTTAACTCTGGAAATTGTGGGGCTGAATTTAGTTTATACACAACTATTGTGGCTCCTTTTGTCAAACCTGCCCTGTAAATGACATTTAATTGGTCATTTAGTTCTTGAAGATCACACTGCTGAACTAGAAAGTCTAATTTGGGCCAACAAGGTTAGAGCGACCTGAGCAGATGTGACAGTGCTGACAAACAGCGAATGGAAGAACTTGACTCCTGCTGTAATTGCATTAATGTACAGTCACTATTGGTCTGAGATTATGTCCTGAACTGTATGTTTTTTTGATAGATATTGTATATATTATTGTTGTATCCAGAAAGAAATTTATCAAACTAGTAGGTCAAATTTTATAGTGAATTGTATCAGTTTCTTACCAACTGGGACTCTGAGTAGCACAGGGACTGCGGCCTCCTGCTGGTCCCAAACATGGAGAGGCTGCATTTCAGATTCATGCTGCTAAAATCTGGAGCAATCTTCCTGAATATGTGAGACAGGCTTCTTGCCAATGCCAACAGCAAATTGTGTGAATGGTGTTATGGTGGCATGAATGAGCATAATTCCCAAGGCATAAACCATCATTTATTGGCACAGTAGTTCATTCTAGTGTGCTACAGTGTGTACTATTTAAAGTCCAAGGAAATTGTATTTGGTGAAAACATACAGTTTCATTTTGCACGCAAGTTTCTGTTTGGTACATTTGAATTACAGTTTGTGTTGTATCTGAGCTCAAGCTGTTTTTGCTGTTTGCACGTCTTGCTGACCTAAATCTGTAAATGTTCTAACTCAGCACATATCATCTGAGTAAAGCCAGATAGAAGTTGTGGAATAAAACAGACCAACTTGTCTTCTTGTTGAATCGCAGTCGGACATAGTGCTAAGTGGCTCTTGTTCTGTCCTCTCTCAGTGTTGCATGAGTCAGTACAGTGTGATAAAGCGCTGGTGGGCCTCTGTGTTCCAGCAGCGAGGACAGAGAGGAGAGTGTCTGCTTAATCAGACAGACAGCCTGCTCCTCCCGAGGCCCAGGGACCAGCAGTCTCCATCTTCACATCTTCAATGACAGGAATCCTCTCTTTGTCCTTGTAAGTCATGTGAGTTATGATCACACACAGCCATTTTATTGTGTAGTATTTTCGTTCAAACTGGGGTAACCTAACATGTTTTCCTTAATCCAAAAGAAAGAGTAAATACCATATAAGGAACATTTTATGAACAGATCAGAACACAACATTCTGTCTTTATCTCAGAAAACATTTTAATGATTACTTGGAAGAAAGAAAACTTTGGGCTGGGAGCTAATTGGCTGAAAGCGTGGACGGACCTTTCTTTTTTGACCTTTCTGTCTGCAAAAAGCTGGTCCACAAATGAGATAGGGGCCACACATGCAAATAACTAGTTAGATACAGATAGATTTTCTTAGTCTAATTTTTTTTGTGGTTTTAAAGATGGGTACTTTAAATATATGCTATTATTTAAGACACATTTTCATAACATACATATCTATTTGGCTATTAAAATGTACTAGGTATTAATTTAATCAAGTAAGCATCCAATACAAAAATGATGCATCGCATTATCAGATTTAGTGAATAATTCCAAAATCGAAATAAAAATTGAAACTTTGAAATGATCATTACAGTATCAAGATAGCATTGATTGAAGATCTATGAAAATAAGATTAGGTCAGTCTTTTTACAATTATGACTACTGTAGCTATATAGCTATATAATATGACAACACTAGGCTCTGTTGGTTCATCCAGACCCTGTAGAATTACGCATCACATTTGCACGTAGATGCAATAAATAAATACATCTATTCCAGTGTAAAAGCTTGCAAGTCTGTCTGCAGGTCAACCACAAATGTCTCTGTTATCAGGTGACGCTCAATAATCGTGGTTCCACAGAAAAATGTGCCAGCAAAGTTTGTGTTTACCTCTGCATGCCCTTGTATCTAAGCAGCATGTTTACCTGAGCGGTTGCCATGGCATTATCCTCTGCCGTCAAATGCAGGCAACACCCCTTTATCACCACAACTTTATTGCACTGCGCTTTGTTAAGGAGGCATAACACTGATAAGTAAAACAAGTGCATAATAATCAACAAACCCGTGGAAATAGCTCTTTATTCTGGGGGCACGTCAGCGTCACGTCGGTTTGCGTAGGCTCATTTCTCACTCCCCTGGGAGCGCAAACGTGGGAGAGATTGCTGTTGCGAGTCAATGCCACCTTAAGTGACACGCTGACATAACAAGAACACTATACTCTCCACCCATATCCGAGAAGTGTGTGTTAAGAGGAGTCTCACCTTCCCTCCCCTCCACACTCTTTATTTGAGACAGAGACGGACGCATCTCTCTGGGGGGACATCACCTCCTCACTGCGCTTGTAGGACCCCTGTGCGTAACCGTGCGCGCGCCGTGCCTTGTCCAGGACGCGCAGACATCTTCAAGGAATAAACGTGTTGGGATTTACCTGGGACTCTCTTTGTGGTTCTAGGTTATTTGCCAAAACTGGGGGAATATTCAGCAAAACAGCAGCCTCTCTTGGGAAGCTTTACAGTTTTCGCCACAATAATTGGTAAGTCTCTACACTAATTACTGGGCATTGTTCGCCCCATATTGGAACTGCTTGGGGCACTCTCGGGTTGTTTGGATAAAGTAGAAGCGCTTGCACCATATTGTGTTGGTGGGTGAGAAAATCGATTGCAGACAGTGAGTCAATGCAGGATCGATAACGGCATGTTGTCGAGTGATTAGACGAGCCACCTTCCATGTAATTTCAGTGGACGTGATTAAGTTAATAAGGCCGGTATCGACTCGCGCAATATGTCATGGGTAGTGTAAATAATGAGCGTGTGGCACTATGACAATGAGGATCAGTGAGAGAAAGACCTGCTATAATAAACTTACTGACAGTATTCTTTGCCTTTAATGATTGTAATAAAACGTTAAAAGTATAATGACACTTTTTGTTCTCACTCAGTTTCACATGTCGTAAAGTTTGACTTGTGAGTCGCTAGATGGCGTCTGTGCACAGCCTTTGCAGAGGTTTTAGTTTGGTCATTGTGTTGTCACTAAACACTAAGAAAGCAACAGTTAAACCTAAGCCTATCAATGTGTGACTTGGTGTTTGTTCAAGAGCATAATTGCATGTTTACGTTTTCCTGCTAATAATGTCTGTTTTACACTCGGAGCGGTAAGATCAGATGCTGAGATGAAGACCAGTGAGAAAGAGCAACACTATTGACAAATAAGGAGTTGTTTTAACAGAAAGTGGGTTAGATGTTGGGGGTGAAGACATCAGTGGTCATTGGAGCTGAGGTAAAGCGTTACTGTGGCATAAGAACAGTGTACATATTGGTATATGCTGTAATTTATTATGAATGGCCTCAACTCGCAGGCTCCACGCGGGTGTGAGTGCTCGCTTCCTATTGGCTGAGGAGTGCAGCGTCCTGGAGGATGGCTCGTGTGATTGGTTGGAGGTGTGGGGGTTATAGGCGTATTTTATCGATGGTGGAAGTGGGATACTTTGTGACAATGTTCATTGTCGATGTCTCATTGGAGCTGCCGTAGGTGCGCAGCGGAGAGCCGCTCACTAAGCCAAGGGAGGCTTAAGCTTACGGACCCTGTATTTCCACGACTTAGGCTTTCAGATGCTCAAAGCTACCAAGAGGACTCTGTATTCTTTTGTCTCTAGACAGCGAATATTTAGTCCACAATATTGTTTTTTCTTGATCTCTTTTCCATATGGTAATACTCCCTGTATGTAGCATTTAGTACTTTTGAAAGCAGCGAAGACAAAAGAGTTGGAAGAGATTATACTAAACCTATATATGACTTTCTGGGAAACTACTCGCATGTTATCGAGCAGAAACAGGACGAGTTGGCTCTTTTATTTCCACTCTCTGGGAGCGAGAGTGCGGAGCGAGGGGGGCCTCTGTGACTGAGAACAGAACAAGGGCCCTTTGCTAAACAACGGATCCTGCTCATCATTCACCTCCGACTCTGCATCTCGTCTCTCCATTCCCCACTCCAGGTTGTCGGATGGACCAGCATCCCAGCGCCCGGAACTGCACCAGTCGCGGAGCTTCGTCCTGCGAGGCCGTCCCGACTGAGCCATCCATGAATCTCTACATCCACTCTACCACCGGCACACGCTTCGAGCTCTCCCTGCCCCAGGAGGAGACTGTGGAAGGACTCAAGAGGAGGCTGTCGCAGCGTCTCAAAGTACCTAAAGAAAGACTCGCTCTGTTACACAAAGAATCGTGAGTATAAGATTTCAACTTGTTTCAATACAGGTTTATATATAAACTTGAGCTATGGGCTATTTCTTAGTATGGGATAATAAGCCTGTCACGTTGCTTTTGTCTTTAAATGCCATGCGCAACGGCAAGACTCGCACAAAATACACTATTACATCTTTGTAGAAAAAGAAAAAAAAACTCCCTCGTATTCCATCCTTTCATTTCCTACGTCAAATGTTACAGGCACCAGGACGCACGTTATTGGAATGGAATTACGCATATGGGGATGCACTGGGATAATATTGACCACGCTATCTGCAGACATTCATTGATTAACTCCTGTCATTGCGAATAACCAAGGCTGATTGAATTGCTAATACTGCTTAAATCAAACAAGTTAAACATTGATGAGCAAACTCACAAGGACCTGGTATAACCTGTCATTTATTTACTTATTTGCAAGATAACATGGGAGGTTTACATTTCACTTGGTCGTGTCAGGTTAGGGATAAGACTAAATGGAATCTCTTTGTCTCCCCAAAAACTGCTATAGTGTCTTCCATGCGTGTGTAAACTATTATCATTTAAGCCTAAGTGAAACAGCATTGGGTGTTTACTCATGAATCAGGCCCAGGTTAATTTCACTTAACAAAATTGCAGGTGGCATTATGCAAAGATTAAGTAAAGGGGGGCTTAGTGCATGCAAACAGCCAGCATTGTTTTTCAGACTATATCCTCGCCTCCTACTCATTGTAATCAGTAAATAAATCAAATCTCCTTCAACCTGAAAGCTCCATTTTAATCCTCCCGGTGCTCTTCGGACAGTCTCACAGAAACCCTGTCTGTGGAGCTCCTTTGTTCAGATGCATGAGGTGAAATTTAGGTCATACTAAACACTGTACTTGGTATTAGACTGTTGGACTGGAAGAAGTCACTGCACCTGAGTGACTCATAGGACAATAGCATTCTCTCCTTCCAAACAACACTTGTGTGTCTATTAGCAGAGCAGCCACTACCATGTTATTATACTTGTGACATGTCCCAGAGTCCCTTTAATGTCTTCCATTTGTCTTTGGAGTGAGATTACCTTGTTCATGTTACAACCAAAATTGATTATCATGTGTGTGTCTACTTCCCAAAATATGACAGAATGTTGTGTTGCATTTTGTCTGCATCGTTCATATCTCCTTCACCTCACATCATCTAGTGTCTATTATGCTGTTGTAATAAAAGTCACTATACAGAAGCAACTCAATTTAGTTGCATTGTTATTCAAATAGTTGATTTGCATTCCTTGTCTGTGTGCATTACTATCTTGCTTGCTAAATTCAATACACCATCAGAAAATAATGGAAGCAGGAATAGTTACCGCTGCTTAGACAAGTGGCAGTGGTCCCAAATCTCCTCTACACGCACTTGTCAAGCTCCACTATACTCCAAATTGAAATATGACAGCCCAATCAATACCTCCCTTTCATGGACCTTTTCACCCACGGCTCTTTCTCCAAACTAGTTTTCTAGTTTTCTCTGCAGTGGCCTTTCTCAGCTCTGGGCGTTTGTGTTTCTCAAGTCAGGAGATATTGTCAGCACACACTAATTATCCTTTTCTCTTCACCCCTAGGCGACTTAGTTCAGGTAAACTCCAGGATCTGGGCATATCTGATGGGAGCAAGTTAACGCTTGTTCCAACAGTCGAAGCAGGATTAATGGTAAGGGCCACGCCACTGTGTTTACAAATATTGCACGCAGATGTAAATGACTTTAGCAGAACGCAACATCGCTAAATTCCTTATGTACTTGTGACTATTTATAACCCTCATCTTTTTCTTTTTACAGTCTCAAGCATCTAGACCCGAACAGTCCGTCATGCAGGCTTTGGAGAGCCTCACCGAAACTCAGGTATGAAATGTTTCCACTTTACACAATGCAAAATGACTCTTTCTCTGCCCTTTGTGCTTTTTTGTTTGCATGGGGGCTTTGGTTGTGGGGGTAGGGGTTGTAACCATGGTGAAAATGCAGCTCTAGATACTACACCAGATGAGATTGTGCGCAAGCCTCTTTACTTCTCTAATCTCGGCCTCTTAAACAAACCAAGCTAAACTGAGTAGTGCGAGCTGGTAGGTTATAATAAGCAGTAACACCCTCTTGTATCCTAGTAACATGCATGTGCGCACAGCTGTGGGAAGCCTGCACTAGAAAGCCGTGGTTGGAAAGACGAGTGCATCGCTGCCCACTGTTCTCTTCCTGCTTTTATCTACAAATCGTTCCCCACCTTTTTGTTTTCATGTTGTAACATACACTCAAACATAGACGCGCACACACACGCATAATACTGCATGGGAAAGTTTCCAGGAAGTCAAGTCTCAAGTCATAAACATAGTGCTTAGATCATGACTTGACAACCCTCACTAATTATTAGCATGAGGGTTACTGGAAGCGTACACACACATTGTTAAAAAAAAAAAAAAGAGAGAAAAAAGTCTATGGCACTTGATGACCTTTGTTGAAGTGCTCTGGATGTTAAGTGCTTTGACTCACAGTGACGTGTCCCTATGTAATGAATGATCAATCGTGAGAATCCAGTGCGATGGAGTGGTAAGCATCATGGGTTTTGGGGTGCAGAGAGGCAGAAAGGCGGTGAGGCGGTGAAGCAGGCTGCACACACACAACTCAGTGACGTAAGAAGCACGCGGCAGCTCAGAGACTGTCAGACACTTCCTCTGTGGCATTGGGCAACGCCACGGAGACGTATCTCGCTGCGCTGCTGTCCGCCTGCTGACGTGGCTACATGGCGAAATCAGATGTTTGCGTGCATTTGTCAAGGATACAGCGTGCATCACCAGAGAACTATGACGCTAACTATAACAAGGGCAGTACGTGTGTTATACAGTAGGTTGTAATCTATATACACAAATGAATGGGAAAATGTCAGTTTTGTCCGGTCATATAGCTACTACTCTATTCAGTGTGTGATTTCTGGCTCAAAGTATATATCTAATAGCTCTGGCAGCAGATAACAGAGACTACGTAGGTGTGAGCAAGTGAACATGTCCTTATTGGTTTAAAACTGGATTTTGTAGTCTGATGTTGTGGGCTGGATGTGAGCCCTACCCATCCTTATGTGGGATGTTTTGCTGAATCCAGTCATGATCATTTCCAAAACATATTTCCTGTCTCTGCCTTCTTCCCACATTTTGCCTCAACTACACTTTGTTATGAGTCAGGCACTTCTCAGCAGAGATTATGGCACCGTTTTTGTCTAATTCATTGTAAATCTTGGTATGTTTTTAAACGCTAAGACCGGCCCGCAAGGCTATTTTTACTGGCTCCTAATATGATTTTTATATATCAATTTTAACTTAGCTGCATTGATGGTAATGGACGACCATGGCATGTTATACATCATCTTTTTTCTCAGACAAACAACCGCATTTAATTTATACTAAAGTTTGAACCTGACACATTATTAGACGTGTATTAAATAATATGTTTAACTTTATATTTGATCCACTTTTGGTTAAATCCAAATCATAAACACATTTCATGACAATTCAAAGGAATGTCAAAATATCTTCATAACGTAAAAAACAATTCTAATTCATTCTGTTGGCCGAACTGGTCTGTTTATATATGCCCACCCATTGATTCCTGCTTTATAATTCATGAGGCAGTCAAATGGAATGATATAGATTGTTGGAGAAGATTACAGATCAACATTAGATTAGAAGAAAGAAAGAAAAAACACAAAAGCTTTTCTTCATTTCCTCTCTCTCTAACTCTGGGGCTATCAGAAATCAATCAATGCACTTAGCTCTTAAAAGTGTCTGACATGAAAGCTGATAGGCACCCTAAAAATAGTTCAGAAGAGCTGTATTGGCTAGCCTCACAATTCTATTCATTCATTATTTGTTTATTATGACAGTGATGATTCATTGATGAACATTACTGTAAATGCACAAGGCATATTGGATTTCTTTGTCCCTGGACTCATCTTTAAAAAAAACTTAACCTACAAGCAATATTCATCAGACACAGCACAATATGATCAAAAAGTCCATCGCATCCATGTGTATTATATCGCAAATCAAATCAACACAAAAAACGTCTTTCGAATCATCTCACATGATTTTTACCACTTATATGATGATATTGGATCATTCCCACGGTGCACGAACAAACATCTCATCTCTCACAACGGCAAAAGGAAATAAACCCAAAGTGCAGACCGGCTTTGATAAAAACAACAAAACAAAATCCAGAGTGAACACAAAAACCAAACAAGGACTTACGACGAGGACTGATAAAATAAAATACATGGAATGACAAATGACGGAACAGGAAGTGAAGGAATACGCAGGGTTTAGATTTACAAGACCTACAGGTGATACACTTTACACAGAGGTAATCAGAAACAGGAAGTACAGCTAAAAAAGACACAGGGGTTCACAAATTACAAAATAAAACAGGCAATAACTGGTTGAAAAACACTGATAAGCTAATAGCTCTCTCAGCTCAAAGCCTTTCCCCTGTCGCCCCGTTCCAATGTCCAGTACTTCAAGATGGCACCGTAGCTAGAAAGCAAACTTGGTTGGTTTCTTGGAACAGTGGACTCAAGTATATCTTCTTACCTACTATTAGAAGTCTAGGGGGAGTGAATAGATTGCAGCCAACCAGTAAAAACACGACAGCTTCTACAGGGCTATGGACCAAGATAGATAGGAAATGTTTTATGGAAATTGAACCTGAGCAATTATCGGAATAGAGGAATATGTTTCAGTTAACAGCCCTCCTAAGGCTCCACGATTTAAATGTGCTGCGGTTTGCAAGTCCAGCGAACCAGGCATAAGCTATAACGACTTTGGGTTTGTCCATGACAGCAAGGACAATCCCAGTCTGCCTTAATTCCTCCTTTGGCATCTTGCTACACTTTTCGCATGACATCTAAGCTGTATTAAGCCAGTGCCTTCTGACAGCTCATCAAAATACAGTTACCCTTGCTTCCTCTCTCTCTCTCTCTCTCTCTCCTCATTCTGTCTACAGAGAGAAGGCATACAGGCACACTACGACTGCATGAAGGGATATATTTAAGAGGATTTGTGATGCTAACGGGGAATGAAAGAGCGTCTGATTCCACTGTAGAATGATTGTACAGTATAGTGCTTGGGGTTTACCGAGGTGAAAACAATGTGAATATGTTTTATTGATAAATATATGGGGTCAAAGGTTTGTTGGCGTTACTATGGATCAAAGCCGTAACGTGACAATGTCTGATATCAAATTGCTTCTCGTTTAGATTTTTTGTTTTACACGGTGTAGCTATAGTGACATTGCCAGTTCATCTATTGATCATATATTTGACAGAAAGCAAAATGGGGTTATTTGCTCATTGATGCACATTGATGTCTGTATAAAAGCTGCACATGCACTTTTAACCTACTAAATCCTTATACCCTTCCCCCATGTAACCACCGCTTTGTTCCGCAGAGGACTAAACCTGCATCCTCTTTTACAATGATTCAGGGTCACACACTTTTAAGTTTTGGCTTACCCCCCTCCTGCAGCCTCCTTTTCAGTCTGCATATAGGCTCCAGATATAGTCAATTGACTGATGCTGCCCTGGTGCATACAGCTTTCAAATCAATGCCTGGCCCAGCTGGAGTGATGCTCAGCAGGCACCACAAAATTGACAACATTTGCCTTGAACACTAACACAGATTGGGAGTATGCGGCTGTGTGCTGCCATTCCCAAATACCCCATAGGAATTGGCCTGTTACATATCTGCTCTACTTTCCGCTATCTGGTTCCTTTCCTCTGTTTTCCCTGAAGCTAACATCGGCATTGCCATTCTGCTGCTGTCCAGATAAAGGCTTTATAGACAGTGGCAGAAAGGGTAGCACAATGGCATCGCTATAGGGAGTCACATCTGGCTTGAGCACGGTTCACTCTCTCCTATAGGTGCTGCTTGCCTGTAAGGTTGTAAAGGTGCTGGGGGGAAGAATGAAGGACAGTTGCACTAAAATGAGGTAAAATTGGACTATAGAGGATGACCCCGGCTCAATGCAAGCGGTCAATACGTCTCTGCTGCCCTGTATCAACCTTATCTACATGTTAGTTAATCAGCCGCATTGACACCAGTGGAAATCATTGGAGACTAATTGTATTGAGGATTTGGGAGTGCACCGAATTGAAAAAATGACTCAAGCCAGTATTGGTCAATATGAATGGATCCTCCCTCACTGTTTCTATAAATCCCCCCTCTCTCCTTCTGAAATAGATGTCTTTTGTATATGCATGGAGCTTAGGAGAGGCTGCATTTGCTCTTTGAATGCAAATTTGCTTTTTGTTACCTAAATGGAAGCTACATACATGAATTTATTGCGTGAATGTGTAAATCAAATTGTGTAAGGAATCAAAGACAATGATGATCTGAAAAGGGCTTTCTTTGTGTGACTAAATCCTCGCCTTGGAAAAAAAAAAAACATTAATAAGGAAGGCCCACAGCTTTCCTGCACCTGTGTAATCCTCTTTGTGCTGCTCTAAATGCACAGAAGAGTGTACTATTATGTGAAGGACATGAAGGTGTGCAGCCAGTGAGAACCACCAGGGATCAACAACTATGCATCCACTTAAATCCTTGTGAGTTTGTTCTTTCAACTGCAGTTGTCTATATTTGAGTCGTGACTATGATTGTGTTTCTTTTTTCAAACCATTCCCCTGTTGACACTGGGGCTTTTGTGATTCAAGTAGCAGGCATCGTGACAAGGAGGGCGACTGAGTGGGAGGGATCGAGGCTAGGAATATATCCAGTCTGATGGCCAACCCCAGGTCTAATGATGATGCCACTGGAGGTCAAACGCCTTACATAGTCTCATTGCTTATTATACCATGATTCAAAAACACATATCTTGTGTTATTGGCAAGATATAACACAAAGGCTATTATTTACTATTACTTCCAAACCAATGAATAAACCAGCTCTTAAATAAGACCAAAGTAGGAATGAAAATAGTTTGAGCGTTGACAGAAGCTATGAGGATGAGATGCATGTATATATTTGTGCATTTGGATTTAGATTGACCAGTTGCTTGCGCAGTGAGGGGTGGCTCTCATGCTGTAACCCGATCGTCTTGAACTTTGCCATTCGGATCTCTCTTTTCACTCACATTTGGTAATGGCCAGCTGGTCCTCTTCTAGCAGCCTCACTCTTTCGGTTACAAACATCTCTACTAGGGCGTTTGAAGAACCCCCTGGGCTGCCTTTTAGGACTTAGATGCCACGATGCAAGAAATGTATTGATTATTCTTTCCTTTTCTCTTTTGAGAGGCTGTTATTGCATCTCTAGCTGGTTTGTCAGAATATCAATAGTGTCCTGGCGTGATCAAAACATCTGGGTTGTTGTGAAGGTTAATTTGCTGGTTTTTGAAGCGTGCCTAATACACAGAATCTGGACAGGTGCGTTGGAGGCTGAGCATGCCTTCTTCCTCATCTCAAGGCTTCCCCTCTTCCCAACCATCTGTCCCGCCCTCAAATCCTCCATCCTCACCCTCCTCTCCGGCACAAAGCTGCTCAGTTGTTCATGAATGTCAGCTCAGTCCCTTTTCTCTCTCTCCTACTCAACCCACCTCCAGTGTCTTCCTCCTCCTGCTTATCTCTCAGCCGTAGTTCGCTTAGTGTGCAAAGGAAGAACGACTGCAAATGAGTTCCTTGAACCACAGGGACCCCAATAAATAAAACTGTCAGCCAGAGATGTCGAAAGGGAAAAAAAGAGAGAAGGAGCCAGAGGCGCACTCTCACTGAATATTTCATCACCAGCAGCAGCAGCTCCCTGACACCCTACCCCCATCCGCATGCACCATCCTCGGCTCCTCATGCCATCCAACCCCCTTTGCCTCCATGTTTTACTATCCCCCTCCTCCCAGATTGGCCCTTATCATATTCGCCCCTATCTCAGCGTAGCAACCAGAGCCTTCTCTTAAACAACATGGTCTGGTCTTATACGACTATCTCACAAAGTAAATAGTAATAAACAATAGTGGTGGATATAGCTTTGTGTCGCTGCTCAATTTTAAAGATATGTCTGGTTGCGATTTTTCAGCCATTGAAATTCCGAGCTTGGATAATGTTCAAAGTGCAGTTGGGTAATTCACATGTAAGGGAAAACTGAAACTGGAATTTTCTTTTAAAGTTGAATTATTTTATTGGATAATATTATTTTCAATTCTCGCATGGAATCCCACTGCGCCTAAAACTAATTTGGATGAGACTGGACTTGCCTTCCAGATAAAACAGCCTAAAAGCACTCAAAGAGAAATATTACATGTAAGCTCCTTAATATCCCTGTTTTTGAACTTGGAAGACAGGGATAGCCAGGTTTTTAAGATCATTTGATGTTTGTAAAGTAAATAATAGTATTCTAAGACCCTCGTGTGCCGCCCTGGTAAATTGGTTGATTTGAGTGGCATATTACAAAAGATGCGTGCAGGCATTTTTGCAACCATCCCTCGGCAAACTTACTGTAAATCGTTGTTACGATACACATAACAAAAATTCAAACCACTTGACTGCTCCTTTGTGCACAGTGGGTGAGGTGAAGGCAATTAAGGGAGCAGCACTTTATCAACGCCTGAGTAGACTTGCAGCTCGTGTAATTTCTGTCAGAGGTAATGACGCTCACATGTTGTTTTTGGACAAATGCGTTCAGACACACGCCTTGTTCTTTAGGCTTGACCACCGCAGCTTTTTGCATACCACTGCTGCTGCTTTTTCAGATGAAGAACAATAATGGGCTGGTTCAGTCTGCCTGCCTTACCACAACAAAAAGGGGGCCCTCTTCTAAGTTTGTAATCCTCCTGTCTCCTGTCCTTTAAAAGAACCACTAGAGACAAGGTGAGGTTGCTTTTCCAAAGGTTTAGAGAGAGAGGAGTGTACGAACAGGAGACGGGCTTAGAAGCATTCTTTTGTCTGACTCCAATCTAGTCAAAGCCCTAGCTATCCGCTGTGTCCTGACGTCAATGGTAGCAGGGTCTGTCTTCTTGGCTCTGCTCCGTGGAGAATGAGAGAGAGAGGGAGAGAGAGAGACATGTTTGGGCTGGAGCTGAGCTGCTAGCCGAGACCTCTGGGAACGGTCTGCAAGCCAGCTTTCCAACACAAGAGCAACCCCCTCCTCTCCTCGGCCCCATCTCGACACACACAAATACACTTCCCTCGCCTCCTTCATAGTCTCTGTCCGTCTGGAAGAGGCTTGTTGTTACACGATCACTCGCCAATCTAGCCCCTGGCAGGAGGCTAGGCAGGCAGGGCCCTCCGCTTCCTCCCTTCCCCCAGGAAACAAGGCCCTATTTCAGGTGTTCCACTCCACAGCTCCCGGCTCCGAGCTGCGCAAGCTGTTCGGGTCCCTCCACGATGTTGGGGAAAATATCATGTCATGTATTATAGGAAGAAATAAATGGCTTGGAAGAAGTGGAATTTTGCATCTGATTACGGCTAGGGCTGTAACTAACAATGTTTCGATTAGTTGGCTGATTATACTTTTTGTTTAATCGATTAGTTGTTTGGATCCTGAAAAGTCTGTGGATATGGAATTGTTTTAATACATTTGCCCTAAAATAATCATCAACAACATGAACGATTAATCGATTCATAAATTAGTTGACAACCATTTCAATAATTGATTCTGATTAATCATTTTACTTGTTACAGCCCTAATTACCAACCCACATTTTATAAAACAGTCAAACATTCAATACCACAAAATGTATAGACCTATTAGTATGTGCCTTTCAAATTAGGGCTAGGGCTTTTTTTGCTTGTCACACTGCAAGAACATATAGCTTGTTTTTCTTTTGTACTTAGTGGTTAAGGGGAAAGCACACCACAATGCTACAAGACTGACCATGCTGATTATTGCTGCTGAAATGTCCCCTGTTATTTGTCCTTGTCTCTGTTTATGTGGGTTTCTGCCCTTTTAGTTTCTGCCCAAAGATGAGGTTGTGGTGGGTGGTATTTGCGCTCCTCAACCCTAAAATGAGTCACACGAGCACAGCACAGAGGAGATTTTCAGCCCGCCTATGTATGGAGACTAAGCAGGACACGTGCGAGCCACTTCTGCACTGACTTTGTGACTCAACCACGCCTGAGACTTTGGGACCAAGAGTGACACAAAATCAACTGGAGGAGGCGAAGAGAGGGGGAGAGAAACAGAGAGCAGAGGCTTCATTCTATCCCTGGCTAATTTGGAGCTGACATGTGGTGTCGGGAGCGCAGTAGGAGGACATGAATTACATCTTGTGGTTTTGAATAATACACGCTAGTCATTAAAAGGGTAATCAAGCCTCCTCTGTGTTTCTCCTGCTGTCAGTCACCTCCAGGTCTTTTTAAATCCCACTTTACTATTTACTGCATGTAAATTACTTAAGCCCGTCTTATCTTAGATTGGTATTACATATGCATGTAAAAGTTAGATGTAAACATCCGCTTCTAAAAGTTGGGGCTTTCTCTTTGAAGATCCAACCATAACTCTCAAAATGCAAGTTTATGATAATTTACTTTCTGATGCTATCCTCCTACATTTACACACTGCCAGTCACTCAGACATCATCCACTCCCTCTGTCCTCCCCCTCCCCCCCCCCTCTCTCCTCCGTATCTGCTTTTCTCCCCCACCTTTAAATACTACCCACTCCCCAAACGGACTCCACACTCAAATAACGGCTCAGCGTTGACCTTTTGCACATGGGGTTTCCTGGAGCCTTCTCATGTAGCACCCTGTCCTTACTTCACACCCAGACCCCAGGGCATCTTGGCTTTATTGTCCTCCTGGCGATGGGGTAATCATGACAGGTTTGGAATGTATCAACAAGCCATGGCATTGGTTATGTTTTAACTATAAGAAGTGGAGTTACTTACAACAAAACATGCTAAATCTCTTCATCATTAATCATATTTGTAAGGTAATGTGAATACAAATATACTGCACTACTACCACCATTTTGGCTGTATCTGAAGCCAAGTTGTGGAAGCAGCTGTCTTCAACCAGTCCTTTCTCCACCCGACCCCCGTGAAACCCACCCCCTCCATTTAGATCAGGGTTACCCACACTTCATCCAACCAAGATGTATTTTTCCAGCCACACATGAGCCAATCTGTGAGACTATAACAATTCATCCATGTTTTGCCATAGGAGACCTTACCAGGGTGCACCAGGCTTCCCTCATCCGGCCACAAACTCCTCCACATTGAACATTTCGCACTGTGTGACTCATAAGGGTTCTCTTAATCTTATCTCAAAAGTTTACTTTTGTAAGTAATATAGTTCTTAATATTATTGTTAATTATTACGTACATCCAGATAATCACTCCACCCCCTGTGGTCACCTGCCTCCCACTCTCTCCTCCCACAATCCTCTTTTTCCAAACCATGTCAATACCAATGTGTAAAGGTCACCCTGGCAACAGAGAGTCAGCGGTCGATAGAGAAATAAATAAGCAGAAAGAAAAGGGAGAGAGCAGTGATGGAGGGCAGAGCCTGGTGATCGCGGGGTTAACTACAGGCCAACATCTCCAAAGCACACTCCAAAGGCTGCAGTGTCTGGGGGAGATCAGGCTTTCACTTTCCTTGCTCTGTCTTTGTATGTATGTCTTCATTGCCAGGTATTATTCCCTCTTTGTGACTGGTCCTTTTAGTGCACTATTGTTGGATGTATTATAGACGAGAGCCTTTGTCACCCCCTCCACTTTCCTCTATAGGGATAAACTTTGGTCTACTTAGGTTATTAAATACTATTGCAACAGCAATGTCTGTACTATGTACAGTATATTTGTCTGTCTGTTATGTTATAAATGTCTAAGACCCAAGCTGTTGTGTGTCCGTTCTAAAAATACAGGGGGAGGCAAGCGTTCAAGAGAAGGGCGCGGGAATTCAGTGGGAGATGACAAGTGTCCGGTTGTTTAGTGTGAATCCTCAGATTGTGAACCTCTAGTCTCTGTGAGTGTGTGCTCCTCTGGGCCACACATGGGTCATTGGAGGCCTTTGCTCCAGAGCTCCAAAAATGGGCAGCCCATCCAGGTCTGCTGTGGACCCATAGACAATCAGGCATTCTGTGTGTGAGAGGTAGGCGGGGTGTATTTCCTGGACGTGGGACTGATTTTTCAGGCCCGAGGCCAGACAGAAGGGTGGCCTTTGTTCCTGAGTTGAATGACACTGCTGACTAAGAACAGGCCGAGGGCAGTGAGAAGTGGAGTGGGCTCTATTTGTGTTTTTCACTGGCTTTCTTCACGCTCTGCAGATGTAAAAGTCCCAGTGTTGGAGAATAGCAAAACTTCATAACACAATTATGGGTTCAATTAGAAGGGGTTCTGGTTCTGTCTTTTTGCAATGGTCCAATCATAAAGGCTTGCAGTTTGGTCATTGTAAAACTCAAAGGTGTAGTATTTGAACAGAAGTAAATACCGCTGTCCCTTTGTTGTTTCCTCAGGTCAGCGACTTCCTGTCAGGCCGTTCTCCGCTCACCCTGGCGCTGCGCGTTGGAGACCACATGATGTTTGTGCAGTTGCAATTGGCGGCGCAGCAGTCCGGAGGACCCCAGCTCCAGCACAGACATGTCATCACTCGGGGCAGTGGGGAAAGCAGCGTGGCACAGCCCACTGGACAGCCTCGTGTGCCCAACCCGCACGCCCACTCGCAACATCCACACAGCCCCAGCTCACACGTGCCCTCAGCCCAAACTTCCTCCACCCCTCCTTCAGTGCCCGTGTCCTTCCCCATGCCCTCCACGCACCACCAGCCTCTACCTCCCATGTACCACCCGTCCACCACATCTGCTCACTGTAGTCCCCCAACTCCGCCTCCCATGCCCCACTCCCCTCGGCCGTCCCACATGCCCGCAAGTCTGTTTCGATCTCCAGCGCATCACCACCATCATCACTACTACCACCAGCCTTCGTCCAGCCAGTCCAGCCACAGCATGAGCCAGCCCAGCCCTGTAGCCCCAGTCTTGTGCCCAGAGGTAAGCTCTTCTGAAATACTACTATATATTAGTACATTTCTATTCAATCAAACCAAAGGTCTGATGTAATGTTCAGATGAGGGAAATGTCAGACTTTAGTGATCAACCTATTTATATTAATTTACAAAAATAAAAAGAACAATGAATGCAAGCCGCTAACATGCTTCAGGTTTTCACACAAGTTCACTATAACCTAACTTGGTCATAGTGCGTATTTAGGGACCAGGTATACCAGATTCTTGTCACTTGATAGGCCGAGAAAAGATTTGGTTTCTGCTTACTGTATATAGACAGGGTACTTTTGGCTCAAAGGTTACCTAGTGGTGTGCTCAAATGTACACATTATGAATGCTATATGTTGCTATATGTTGAAGTGTAAAAACCACAAGAGTCAGCAGAGATGTCACTGAGACACTGATTAGCTGTGTTTTAATTTGTTATCCATATGTCTTCTTTAGGCAAACTGCAGCACCACCACCAGCCCAAATAGTGGAAGCAGCTCCTCCTCCCGCTCCTCCTCCTCCTCCTCCTCCCGCAAACCTGGAGCCATCATTGAGAGCTTTGTGAACCATGCTCCCGGAGTTTTCTCAGGGACTTTTTCAGGTAAATATGCCTATGGCACATTAAATAAAGAAAGGAGAGCAATTCATGATGAAGTAAAACATTTATTTTGAACACAATTAAACTTCTGCCTTACTCTCTTTTTCAGGCACATTGCACCCAAACTGCCAGGACAGCACAGGACGTCCCAGGCGAGATATTAGTACCATCCTTCAAATCCTAAATGATCTATTGAGTGCGACTCGTCACTACCAGGGCATGCCCCCGTCTCTGACACAGTTGCGATACCAGACCCAATGTGGATCGCCCACAACTCTATCTCCGCCACCATCACCCCCGGTTACTGGCATGGCAGAGCTCGCTGCCAAAGCTACCTCAGTGCCCTCCTGCAGCCGCAGCAGCCCCCCTCCGGCCCTCCATCCTCTGGTGCAGTGTCAGAGCGAGATCCACATGTGCAAGCCTCCTGGTGAGTGACTGCAGTTTGATCCTGCTCATGCATGTTATAAAGACATGTGTCATGTTTTGTTGTAAGCAGTGCTTCCAGCTCTGGTAGACAGATGTTTCTATACACTTGAAGTTCATAAACTAAGCTCATATTTCACACAATACTGCACTGCAATCTCACTAGAGGTAATTGTCAGTTCATTGTCTGTTTATCTTCTTGATAAAGTATGAGTCACTGCTGTTACTATTAACATGTTAATTGAGCAGTTACTTTGTACCAAGCAGTCTAATGAAAGAATAGATGTACTCATATCTCCTGGGAGAACAAAGGCGGAGGGGCTGGAGCAGAGAAGGGGATCCCCTCTGCAATGCTATACTCTGCAGACCTGTTCAGTCAGGTCTACTTGTCAGTTTGTGCAGGATGCTTTATTTGTGTGCACCAAGTAGATAGTTTTACCCCTTCAAGCCTGGGCCGGGCTATGTTTAGATAAGATTAGGCTTTGAGTGTTGAATCTAGCTCCTAAAGAAAGGCTACAGCTGGGGCATGTATAGGCCCTGGCTGAACCGAGAGTCAAACCTTGACATACCCAGGCCCA
Source organism: Knipowitschia caucasica (assembly GCA_964034765.1). NCBI lineage: Eukaryota > Metazoa > Chordata > Actinopteri > Gobiiformes > Gobiidae > Knipowitschia > Knipowitschia caucasica. The sequence goes on from OZ035824.1 coordinate 26,882,313, forward strand.
AGGGTTGGGGCAGGGCAGCTATGTGCAGTTCAGATTATACACTGGAGGGGCTGTTTCCTTGAGAAAGACACAGGATGTGGAGTATCAGACAGATGTCCAGCATTGATAACATTCAGTCAATGTTGTAAGGTTAGACTTGCTGCGCGGGGAGAAACAGCATTGTCCTCTGCTGCCTTCTTATCTCCTGGTGAGGAAATTGAGCTACTGTGGTGAGCTGTGGGTGCATTTTGTTGAATAGTCCGACAGAAATGGCTCTCTTGTGCTGTGATTAATGTTTAATGTTTTCTTTTGTTTAGAAAAGCAAGTGCATACACTTCTATTGTAACTGGCTGCTTTGTCCTCTTTGCTTTATGGCCCTGTGCACAAGTAGAATGAACTGGTTAAGTCATTGCAGTCGTACGAGTTGGCTGCAATTTATAGGCACTGTTGTGTATTTTGTGTATCACAGAGTGGTCTTTCAAGCACACACTGAACAGATGGAATAACACAGGGTTATTTTTCTAACTCAGGGAAGACCTCCGCTCATCGCCCCCTCCTCCTCTTCCTCTACTCAGCTCTCTCGTTCACGTTCTGCAGCCCACGCCACTGTTTCCCCCATTTGCTGTCCAAAAAAAGTCCTGCTGTAAAATCCATCTCTCTTCCTCATAATCACCCCCTCTTTCTTTCCATGTCTGCGTTGTGCATCAATACATTGTCTGTGCACATTTGGCCTTTAAATAGAAAAATGTATTCCAATATGCAACCCTGAATAAGAATTTGCTTTGTGTGAAAAAGGTCAGTGGGAGGCGGGGAATGACAGGGAAGGGGGGGGGGGGAGCGTTCTTAAATCCACAACACTGGACATGTTCACTAATTAGCCCACGCTTCCAGTACGGTGACCCTTTTCCTTCTTTAAATATTACTTCATAACATAGTGAAAAGGAAACAGTTTTGTAAAGTCCTCAGAGATAGCTACTGTTGGGATTTAGGGCTATACAAGAAAAAATTGAATTGAAAACTATTTGTGGAAATTCTTCTCCCAAAGCTGATGACTAAGCAGATCCTTGTACTTACTTTCACATATCTTTACTCTAACACAAAAGGGGTTGGATGAAGCAGATTTTGTTCCCGACCTCTCTCACCATTCAACACAAGAATACACAGAATACATGCAATTAATCAACAAACAGAATACAGATTTGTCACTGAGCGGTACAAAGAGTAGTATACAATACCCTACCATGGGGTATTATCAGCAGATACCGATATAGGATTCAACATAGCCACTTAACTTCCCTTCACAGAAATTCACTCAGCTAACTGGTACAGCTCGCCGCTTCCCATGTGCTTGAAAATGGTGTGCACGCAGGTTGAGACAGCCCTCTTGAAAATGTCACATAGCTCGGCTGTCTCTTGAGAGCCTTTACCCTTTCCTATTGCAAGTTCATGCACAAGGGGGAGATGACAAGCGTAAATAAAAAGCTCTGAAACATACACACGGGAACACATACTTGACCACAATTGCCCGCTTTAAAGGCCAGCGCTGTGGTTTGGTGGCTGCACTCTGTAGTTTTTGCTGACAGAGATTATGTGACAAGGTTGGATTTTTGAACAAGCTTTTGCGATGTCCCGCCAGGCTGACTCTTAGCTACATTCCAGCCCCTCCTACCTCGAGCCTGTGTGCCGTTGTGTAGGGGCCTATGGGGGACAGGGGCCGCACACAGGGCACCGGGCAGGCCCTTTGTGGGATGGAGGTAGGGGGCTGAAGAGTAGATTAGCGATGAGCTTTTAGTTCCTCTGCAGCTGCTTTTGGGGTAGGACTCTGCTACAGTATGTGACAACGTGTGGGAAAAAATATGTATTTCATAATATTCAAGGGCTGCATTCGACCACAGAAACCCCTGCTTGGTAAAATAATAGATGCCGAGTTGATAAACAAAGAGGTTGTGGCAAAAGTTCTGAAAACGATTATAACCTGACCTAAAATGCTCTCACTTAACTTTTGGATAAAATCACACACAAAATTGCTGTAAGTATTGAGAATGCAGATCTGGTTTAAATTTTAAAGTATATACCAAAATCTTCATCTTCATCAATTTGCTCCATAGCTTACAATTTTTTTTTGACATCCTTGACGTAATTCGTCAAGGATATGGTGAATTTTTTTTAGAAATCCAAGGATACTCAAAATGTTAAAAACGTTTTTTATGGAATTTTTTGTATGCATGCCTTTGTATAATGTTTTTTTTATTTACTATCTATGTTTTACTTTTTTGCGCCGTGTTGTTTACACCCTAAGCCGAAGCAAATCCCTTGAGTTTGACTTCCTGTTGCTTACCATGACGATAAAAGAATTCTGATTCTGATCCAAAACTGATCCAAAAGAAAGCGTTGAAAAGTGATTTGACTAAACAACTAAAGACGGCTGTCCTAATATATACATTACTACATTTTGTCAGACCGCCCCGCTACTTATTGGGGTTACACGCATGAATAACAAAATGATCTGCAATGCTAACATTATTTCCGCCTCATTTTTGTACCTCCTCGGCTTAGCATGGGCTAGACAGTTGGGGGCTGGAGCGTGCCCCTATACCAATCACTGACTTATTTAAGCACATTATCCGCTATACAGCTTTGGTACGGATCTACGCGGTAACATGCCCTGCTGGTGTGTCTGTGCCAATGCCCCAGCGACAACAACAGCAGCACACAGCGATCTGGCAAAAGCAGCCAAGCACATCAGGTGCCCTTTCATACTCGACAAGGAGAGGAGTGACTGAGCAGTAGAGAGAGGGAGAGAGAGAGAGAGAGAGAGAGAGAAGGAATGCAAATTACGTCTAAAAGTCATTGAAGAGCTTGTGTCCCTGCAGGGCTGTCGCTGCCTTTTATAGTCTGTCAAAATGTGTTCTCACTACCCTGTATAGGACTGGTACCTTCACTCTGGTGCGTTTTTAAATAAGAAAATTCACCCAATTATGAATTCACACTGTTTGCTTCTGCACGTCTCTAACCAACATTTCATCTGACTTTGCTGCAATGTGAGTCTCCATTTCTATCTCTTATTATTCCTGTGTTGCCCACATCCCCTCCCTCCTTCCTCTCGTTTCCCCCCGGTTCCCTGGATGCTGAGCAAACACAATGTTCTCTCTGCAAGATCACAAGACTTATCAAGGCAAACAAACAAACAACAGCACTAAGACAACTGCAAATGAAGGCCAATCTTTATACAATCAATAGCAGAAGAAGCTCCTTTAATCTCCCCCTGCGTCCCGCATGCTGCACCCCTCCTTCTCCTGTCCGTGCTCCCTATCTCCGTCCAGCCCTCGTGTTGCTGGGCTGGGCTCAAAGGCAAGGAAAACTGACTGACGCATCGATTATTCATAGATCACCCCTTCTTTCTTTTTCTCTCTTGTCTATTGCTTCGCCTGCAGTGCCTCATTGTTGAATACTCTGAGAAGGAGGAGTTTGGGATACCTAAAGCAGAAAATTCATATATATTTAAAGAAATAGTTATGGAGCAAAATGGCTGAATATTTTAGTATTTACGTTGCTATTCAAGCCAGATAAAACTCTCAATTCAGCAATCGCATGCCCAATTGTTTGTTATTTGTCAAATTTTAGTTTTGTGAGTGTAATATTTATAGTCGACTTATTGATCACCAAGTTGACCAAGAAGTTCTTTGGTCCACTACAGCCCTAGACGCATTGATTAGGTTGGTTGTTCCAATTCTGTACTTTTACAATACAACCTTCTGCAGCTGTAACCATGGTTTCTACATACAGTGGGTTACATTGACTTTTAAAGATTTCCATCAGACACTTTTTATGAGGCCACACTTCCAAGCACTGTAATCCAGTTTTCCGTAGTGTCATTCTAACCTTCCATGCCCATCCCCACATTAAAGTGTTTTTTTTTCTCTATCTTTTTTTGCGTTTCCTGTTGGCTCATTTCTGTGGCACCACTCTCTCACTCCCTGGCCAGGTCCTCCAAGGTTATTGTGCTCACGTCAAGAGCCGGTATTCGCAGCAGGGCTCTGGGCCAGCCGTGTGTATCTCCGTGTATAGTCTGTCCTTCGTAGCCAGCACTAATAATAGCCCCACTGTCATAAACATAGTCTGGAGATCCCTGTGGCCAGCTGTGTCCGGCCGTCCGCCCAGGGCTCCGGTAGTGACGCTCATGAATGAACGAGCTGCACACACGCACACACGTTTGGTGCAGCTCCAAGCACATTCCCGGAACACTTGCCAAGCCAAAGACCAAAGCCTCCTACAGCAACGCCAAACTGCTTTTTAATGCTCACTTGTGGCTAAAATGTGGTCAGTGGATTCATATTCTTCCCCAACCAAAAATAAACAATAGAAGGAGTTTGTGAACTTTTGATTATCTGAATTGATCTCCACCCTGTCTGCCTGTAGGTCTATGAAAAGATAAATGTTCAATTTACAGCTTTACTGAGTTCCAACACAGTTACGCTTTTAGCTTGTAAGAGCAGTGGAATTAGCAGGGATAGTGTGAAGGAACAAAGCCTTAGAGCGCTGTGTACGGGTGACACATGGAGCTGAGGCGGCGGAACAATGGCCCTAATGGCGGGACGTCCCTGTGTTTTCTCGTCCTCTCAGTCAGTAGTACCTTCCCTCACAGCATTATCACACTTAATATGGACTGTTCTTCATTTAGAAGTAAAGTTTTTAGCTGTACAAACAATGTGGACAATGGACAGTGTTGCTACTATAGTACACCGTATACCCATAACCCTAAGACAATGATTATTATACCACCACTGTCCCAAACCACATTAACCCATTGGAAGACTCTGGTGAATATTTATAGATGGCAAAATGGCTAGATCCAGAGAAAACAAATGAAAGAAAGAGGCGAATTAAACCCACACTGATTCATTCCGATGTGGGGAGGAGGAGCGAAAATTGATTTGGAAAACTGCCACCTACGGCTGATCCCTATACCCTCCACCCGTGTCTATGTCCTTTGCTCTATAAGCCCACTCTTCATCCCCCCATGTGCTCCTTTTTTTTGCCCTATTTGCCCCTGGGGGTGGAATTCCTTAACCCACGCCGCCGCCACCGTCATGGCCACCCCCACTTTCACTCGGTCCTTCTGCCCCACCTTACTGTCTCCGGGGAGACTTGGGGCAGCACAAGTGGGGGTTGGAGGAGAGTGAAGTGGGTGGTGGTGGAGAGGAGGGGCTGTTGGGTCAATGAGCTGAGAGTAGGAAGCCATAATAAAGAAAAAATAGGAGAAAAAAACCTTTCCCCCACCACTACCACCCTACCTCTCTGCTTACAATTTCCATTCGCTTGCATTTTGTATTGAAAGCCAATAGCGTTGTCCTGGGCCTCGAGATGGATGGCTGCACTAGAGCTAAGGTTTAATCAATAGGTCTTTTTAATTTGCCATCGATCCACGTTAAAAGCTACTGCGGGCGCTGGCTGTGTGAGTGTGTACGCATGTGCATACAAGTGTGTGTTGTGTATATGTTGGTTTGTGCGAGTGTGTGTCGTTGGCGTAGTTCAATGCGGATCTGAAGTGCATGCAGAAGGAAGGGGGGAATAGAAGGCCGGAGAGAAGAGATGGTCACCGCGCCGTGCTTTTGGTTTATTGACATTTGAGACACCATTATTTAATTATTTAATTCCCCGACAGATGCTAATGGAACTGGCTAATAGATTGCGGTTGCCCCCCCACCCATTTCCGTCCTTCTTTTCCTTTCTGAATTTACGCAGAAATGGAATTAACCTTGTTTCAGCTCAACTATCGGGATGCATTCACGAGGGACATCCCCCCGAGAGACCTCACCCCCCTATAGTCACATCAACAGCTGAGGAATCGCTTTCACAATGACGTCCATGTCATCTGGAATCCCGTGTCATTGATGGATCGTCTGTGCTATAAGACATCTTACCTTGACTTGTGTTTGTGCTGTATGACCCTGTTACTCGATATGAGGTCTCCCCACTGAGCGATAAGGCTGCAATAGGAAAGAGGGGGTTGATGATGTGTCGTTGGGAAGGTGGAGATGTGATTCCAATGTTAAAGTGTGTGCTTGTGGCGTGTGGTGGTGATTCTTGTGTGTCCCAACATTATCATTAATGCCGTGCGGCTTCATCTGCTGCCTGTAAACATATTGGCATTGTCCTCTGTCTTGCTTTGTTTAGTGCTGTGCTACAATTCCCTGCAAATCAGCAATCAATACTGAAAATTTGGGTAGACTGAAATGAGCAGTTTTAATTAATTTCCATACAAGTATCTCAAGGTATTAACATCTTGTCATATTCTGTGTGTGCTCTGGGGGTTTGCAATTACATTTATCAATACCGCAGTAGAAAGATATGTGTGGTTGCTACCGCTCTTCCACTGCTTCTGACCCAGTCTATGCTTCTGACTTGGACTGGAATCACCACGCAGTTCCATGAATGACGTCTTTTTCAACCAGAGGTGTCAAACCGGTCCTCTAAGGGCCAGTGTGGCTGTTGGTTTTAGTTCCAACCTAAGCAGGAGCACACCAGACTCCACATATTTCTTGAACTGTGTTAAAACTGGACTTACCTGAAGAAATGGGGGAAGTCCGTGCCCCTGCTGGAACAAAAACCTGACACTACACTGGCCATTTCTGGAACCGCTTTGACACCTCTGTTTTAAACCAAGACTTGGACTGTAAAGCCTCCACTCCAACCAACTCTTTTCCAATCGTGTTTCTATTCTGCAAAAGGTTGAACCAGACAATGGCTAACCAGGTGTTGTTCTTGCTTTCACAGGTGACCGGCTGCGTCAGACGGAAAACCGCGCCACTCGCTGTAAAGTGGAGCGCCTGCAGTTGTTGATGCAGCAGAAGAGGCTGCGCAGGAAGGCTCGACGGGACCACCGCGGACCCTACCACTGGCTGCCCAACCGCAAATCCGGCCGCAGCAACAGCAACAGCAGCATGTCTAGCGAGGGCTCTCTGGATCTGGACTTCGAAGACTCAGTGTGGAAGCCCGATGTGAAGGCTGACCTAAAGTCCGAGTTTGTCATGGCCTAAGATAGGATTTAGTATCTTTAAAATAGTTTGAAAAAGATGGAGAATCTTTGGATGGCCGCAGGAAGGAAGGCTCCGTACAGACTTGAGCCCATTCGGCAACGATAGCGAAATAACACTTTTTTTCAACGCTTGGATAAGGACAAGTGAGACTTTACCTGGACTTGAGCATAGCAGAATTGTGAGGGAAATGGTGGTGATGTTTCGCGATTATTTTGTACAACTCACTGTGGACATGAAGCACTCCACTCGGGACTAAATATACAGGACAGAAGCACCAGGCACTTCTCATCCGAGGGTGAGGCAGAGCTACAGAACTATGTGGATTATTCCAATGGGCATTCTTCTCAATCACACCAACCAAGTTCAGTTTCTACCTGTTATCGGGTGATTGAATCAGATTTTGTTTGTTTAATTTCTTGCCATTTTGAAACATATTATATTTTATAAAGAATAAAATATGTAGCATTGTTCACAAAGCATTCAGGTTATCATATAACGGTAAACAAGTTGATTTTGCACATGATTTATTCCAACTGGTGTGCAAGGAGGCAGGGCCTGGAAAAGAAAAGAGTATGGGAATCAATAGGAATGAATAAACAAAATATAAATTAATATTAACAGAAAGTGCTTTAGAGGATGTTAAAACTTTAAATGTATAATTAAAACAATCTATTTTTATTTATCTTCCTCTCTGCTGGTTTCAAAAAGCAGCAGTCCTCTGTGGCTTTAGTCGTCACTGACAACTAATAAAATGTCATCAGTTCATTCATTCAGCCCATTGACGAATTATATTTGTCAAGCCTCAGCCACAAGGTATTCCATAGGGCCCACCTCATGTCTTACAGACCTGAAATGACTAGATTTTGTGTAAATAATAACTGTGACAATTGGCTCAAAGTTTTATGAGGGTGCGTGTGTTTGATGTGTACATTGATTTAGGATGTGCCAGACCTAGTCCAAAATGTCTCCCAAATCTCCCCATAGCTTTTGATTTTTGATTAATTGCAGTAAATGCATGAATAATTCTGTGTTATTCCCACATCAGCCCCATTCAACGCATGTGGTCCAACACAAACTAAATTTCTTTGCCTGAAGGATAAGTAGGACTGAGCGTCATAATTAAATAGTGCCTCCACCAGTTCATTCATTGACATATCAGGTTAGGCCTTTTACAGTCTTGCTGCTACACACCGGGATGTTCAAAAAGTGGGAGGGATTCTTACGTATTTCTGCATGCAAATGTGTGAAACTGCATTTTCTTTTTTTATTGACGGGAGGAAAACATTTTGAAACTGGCGCTTTTGGGGAATGAAGGTTAACAACATGCATGATTTTGTGAAGATAAAATACAACCAATGCTGCTCTTGTTGGTTCGACTTTTGTAACATTTGTTTTTCTGTTTTTACAAAGAGGAAAAGTGTCCTGCAATTTAAGTATTACAGACGCAAAACCAAAACAGATGAAGTTAACTGAACATTCCTGTTGTTTTGACAATGAAGACGATGGCAATTTTTGGAGAGACATGAGACTCGCTGACTCCCCAATGCGCTGGTTTGATCCCAGGAATTTCAAGGACTTTTCAAGGACCCACTTCCCCCTCTGCTCGCCTGGAACCAGCTGAATGGCGGACTTAAAAGTTCGTCTGAATTTCTTGTATTTCTGTCTGAATGATCAACCACCATAATTGCACTCCTAGAGATTGCAGAGAGAGATTACCTTTTTGGTGAACCTCATTGTTTTTTTAAGTGGCCTTATTATTACCTTCACTAAAAACTCTTGTGGGGGGATGGGGAAATGTTTCTGTGTATTGTTGTCGTCATCAAGGCACCATTTTGTCACTGAGGAACTGGGCATCTGTCGTTTAGTGCTTTTTAGCTGGTGGAGTCTCAAATTATGTCAAAGGCTTCTGTGCCTTACATGTTGCCCTTGCAGTGTCAGTGTCAAAGCTGATTTCAAATTGTTTTCACTGTTTTTTACACACGCAAACTGTAGTATTTATAGATTTTGAAGGTTAATTGAGCGATAGTAGTTCTTCAAATCTCACTTATGTCCCTAATGTGTTTTCATATCTGTTGGTCTTCTTTGTTCAATACGCACATCCTAACACAGTTGAAAGTCTGAATACAAAAAGCTACAATTATGCTAAGCTTGCCATCAAAGTTTACGCCACAGTACTTGCAGGTGGAGTGGAAAACCGGCCCACTCCGGAGTATGTTGGTCCTAAGAGGATGCCAATTCATGCACTTCCTGTTCACTGTTTTGCTCAAGCCCTTCCCAAATATAATTTAATTTTTGTTTGTAAATGTATGAACTATACTCTATGTGTGCCTCACTTCTGTGTAAAAGTCAAAAGATGATGAAATAAAACAAAAAAGATGATGGAGCATTACAGAGAGCAAAAACTCGGTGGAATTCAGATTTAAGTTGCCTGTTCTTTCTTGTAGCCAACTATTGAATATAACGGGATTCAGAATACAATTTTACAATGTTCTAGCTCTAGACCGGTGTAGCACATGTGTGACTGTATTAATTTATAAACCAAAATGGTAACTGTGAATTATGTATTTCTTTGTGCATTTTTTAAACATTGGGGAGACGGTTGTTATAGGGCATGGTACAGCTGATGCTGTCCAAAAGATATCTTTTGTTTTTGGTGGATTATAATGGGAACACTTGTTTCCAAAAAAAGGAAAAAACAAAGAAAAAAAAAGAAAAAAGTGGAAAAATCTATGAATATATTTTTTTTCTTAAGCAATACATTTCAGTGTGACTTGTGATAGAACATTTTTCTTTTTTTAGGTAATAAATAAATAAAAAAGACAAAATGAGTAATCTGCCGTGTGTGAGTATTATTTCGTGATTCAATACAATTGAATGAAAGCAACAATTCAGTTTTATATTTCACGAACAAATCTATTGCATGATGTAACGTGATAAGAGGAGCACATGTAAAAGAAGAAAAGCTATTATTCATATTGATAATATATTGCCTTACCATATGGCTAATGTAATAGATAGACTGGTGCATTTCATCAGAGCTGGACTTTGATTTAAGAGGCGGTGAAAGCTCCAAGGATCAGGGTTCAGGAGCGTCTAAATCATTCTTACATTTATGCATCACATGTTGCATTGTTCACTGGAAATGTCATTTTATCATTAGTGTAATCAGTTAAATGCACTTTGTAACTCCTTTTCTAATAGGGTTGTATATGAGGAAAACCTTAAGTGAGCTTGAATGTTAAAATTGTATGATTGGATTAAAGTAAACAAACCATAGAAAAGCCTCTAAAAAATGTAAACATGCACTTTATTGTCCCCGTAGGGAAATTTGTCCTCTTCATTTGACCCATCCTAATGCCACTTCCTGAGCAGTGATCGCCGTAGTACAGCGCCCAGGAACCCATCTCCAAATGTTGTTGCTCGGCTTGGTCAGGACCGAATCAGGAGGATTTTACCTATTGTGCATGTTTTAGTGGTAGGGGAAACTGGAACAACCGGAGGAAACCTACACAGACACGGGGAGAACATGCAAACTCCACTCAGAAAGACATTGTTACGACTGGGATTCGAACCCCGAACCTTGTCTCTGATAGTCTTTCAATAACAGGGAAGTTCAACAAGTTATGACCAGAAACAATCATCATCAGGCGTTTAAAGAATCTGATAAGACTGGTCATGTAAAAGAGGCAACACACACAGAGAAAAATCCAGTATGATTATATACAACACGGAAAGCTAAGGAACAGACCGTCATATGCTTTGGGCTGGAGGAATTGCTCCATGCCCAAACTTGGGTAATTTATACAGTGTAATACACCAAATGACTGGCATTTCCATAGTGTGGAGTTGTTTAAATATAAAATAACTTCCCTAATAAATCCCTGTATCATAACCCATTTAATCCTTCTGACTTTTACCCTTTAATGTTCACTCCTTGAAGAAAAAAATGTATTCTTATTTTTATTTTTTTTCTAAGATGTAGGAGCACTTATAACCAAAATAATACATCACCCATAGTTTTTCTTCTAAATGGCTGAGATGCTGTTTGTCTGACAGAGATTCCCCAATGAGGTAGATTTCATTTCCAAGCTTCAAGTAGATAGACAAATAGTGATCCACCAAATGGTTGAGCAAACCAATGAAGGGTTAAGATGCATAAAAGTCTATAAATCTGAGATGACAGTGGGGTGGTAATTGGGAAACATGCCCATTAATATAATAGCGCCCAGAGATCCTTTTGTCATGTGTCAAACGTGGGGGGTATGGGGGTGGATCTGCGGCAGCCTTTCAGTCAGTGTTCAGTGACTACATTCTCAAGCTCAATTTTTGTTCCATTTCACTGGTTCCCTTTGCTGGCCACAGATAAAGGTGACCCAAGTAGAGCTATAAGGACATTGCTAACGGCTTCATCGAAAGGCCATTTTGTGTTTTATGCATTACCACAAGTGTGCTTCCAAATTGCATCGTGGCAGTGGGAATTGGTTGGATTGGCTTAAAACTGCTGAGGTGTTCTTTTGTATAACCAAGCCACTGTAAGGAGTGAGCCAACATTGTTTATTACGTTTCATTACATTGTCTGGGTGACTTTGAAACTGTTGCTATCATAACAGATGAGGATTATTGATAAGAGAAATAGCTCTACGGACACCTTCAGACTCGCTTGACATTTATTTTCAGAATGCTCCTAAGCATGAAGTCGTTTTTAATTGCCCGAAAAATGGTCAGACTTGAACCATTGAATGTAAATATTATCAGATGTAATCACGCCTATATCCACTGTTGAAACTAATGTGTCACCACTTTTGCTTACTGTGGGCTTTTCCAAAATGGCTGCCGGGCAAAAAAATGTGAAAAAAAGCAGTTTGCCTGCACTAGCCCCATTCATTTAACGAGTGCATTCAAAAGTCCACAGCAGCTTAACTAGACTGGTTCCAAAAAAAATACTTCCCTCAATATTGACACGCATCTGGAACATAGCATTGGGCTAGAGCCGACTTTTGGATCATTCAGTAAAGCCGTTTTCAAGAGGAAAGAAGACGCCATACAAAAGCATTGGTAATTATTTTTCCGTGTACACCCCCACTGGCCTGGAGTGAGATTACAAGCATGTCATCGCACGTGCTCATGAACCTTTTTAGACCCGGGACCCGCCCCTATTGACTTAAAACAGACCATACAATGTTGCGTGCTCATGCTTCCAAGTCTTGTCCTAATGGTCAATATTAAAACCGCTATGAATATAATAATAGACATCTACAGTCTTCTATCTACTTAGAACGCTAGGCTGAATAGGGAGCACCTCTCCAAACATATAAGCACACCCCCCTCCTGCCTGGGCTTTATAGATGACATAAAGCCAGAGCATTGTTTGGTGAGAGGGACCAAAGAAAGAGGAATATTGATGCGGGTCACACATTGATCGACTCATCAATAGCTGGTGATGCTTTTCTCTCAAAAGACCAGAGAATAAAGAGATGTGCTATATATGGAGCAATGGGGGTATGTTTGTTAGCAAGGCACAATTGAAGGTATTTGATGAAAATCCAAAAGCGAATGTATGACCGATTTTCATTGCTAAGTTAAATCGTGTCACTATGTCTTATTCGGAAAAGAATAGGGAAACGAGGGAAGAATATCCAATTTAGAATCTTTTGGTCACTCACATTTGCCATTGTAAGGCACATTACATGATGGTGATGTTAGATGGATAGAGAGAGAGAACTGGATAGATGTATAAATAAATAGTTTGTTATTTTTCAAACCTGTACACGTTTTCACATAAACATAACAAAACGCAACTCTCCCAATCAGAGCACAAGGCTTGAAAAGGGGTTGGTTGAAGCAGAGTCCAATTTGACAATCCCCTCTCACTCATCCAACACAACTACACAATTCAATCCAATACAATCCATTACAATACAATAAAATAACTATACCATGCAGCCACACAGTCATTCACTCAGAAAATACACAAGACAAAACACTCTCTGACCCTACACCCCTCTACTGCCATTTGGATTCAATCCCAGTTGTATGACTTGTTGGATCCTGCTCTTAAATTTCAATGAGAACCGGTCCATCTCGCCATGATCCAATGATGATGACCATTTAAACAGTCAGAAAATGATGTATACAAATAAAATAAAATAGCATCAAAAGTTTAAGTCACATTAGTAACAACTTTGATGAAATACAGGTCCTCTACAGGAAAAGTAGTAGGTCATCTTTATTTATATACCGCCTTTCACAGACCAGAGTCACAAAGCGGTTTACGGTTATTTTGAGCAATTGTTCTCTCACTCCACACAGAGATGGGAGCGGGGCCAGTGCAGGAGGCGCATGCCAGACATGGGGAGAACATGCAAACTCCACTCAGAAAGGCCCTGTTCCGACCGGGATTCGAACCCAAGACCTTCTTGTTGAGAAGCAAGAGTCCTTTCCACTCAGCCACCATCCCACCCGGTGGAAAAAGACAGCAGACAGAGTTTTTTATGTTGTTGTTACTCATTATTTATTATTGCATTTCTGTGTTTGAAATGTTAGATTCTCTGATTTTTTTTTTGAGGAATCAAAAACTTTGGTAAGTCCTCCAAAACAACTGCAGTTATTAATTTAATTGAATCTCTGTACTAGAAGAAATTATGAAAACATTCTATAAAAAACGTTTTATATGCAGGGTACGTACTTCCGCCCTTACTACTCTGCCCTACAAGGTATTCTTTTTTAATCATTACATTCAAAGATGTTTTTTATTTCTGCTATATGACTTGACTGGTTTATCTTGAGATCTCACATTTTCCAGTGCATTCAGAGAGGCACATGTGGAATTTAAAAGGAGTTTTTACTTTCAAAGATTACTCTGCATCAACTCCTCTATTGAATATCTGTACAGCAGTCTGGATTTGTTTTGATAAGGATTATTTTTCATAAGACAAGGCAAACAAAAAGAGCTAAACTTAGGCATATCCCATCTGTCATGCGAAGCGAAACAAACCACAAGGCAGGAGTTGACACATATTTACAGTGGATCTCGCAGGTGCAGCTCACAGACAACAGACTCCGTTATTTTTGACTGGGGACTGTCTGTGAGAAGGGGCCACCAAACACCCAACAGCCTGTTTACACCATCACATCTTTTCTCCTGAATCTGTCTTTCGTACATGAGCTAGAAGCAACAGCAGCAGGCGGGGACCACACAAAATTCACACGGCTTCCAGTCATACTGCAACTTCCCTGAGAAGCTCTCTTTTTCCGAGAAGTCGCTGCTTATTTCTGACTGTCATTCACGGCCTCCACACTCATCTGCTGCCTCAGTTCGGCACGCCAGGGGTAACTGTCTTTGCAAGGCTATATAGAAAGAGAAGAACAGAGAGAGGGGGAGGTAGATGGAGGGCTCAGCTGCCACCGCAAACTGAAGCGATTCTGGGGAGATCTGGGCTTTCACCATGCCTTGAGATTTTAGATATGGCACGCTCAGCTGTTACCTTCCCCCTTGCGAAAACACACACGTATACACTTGATTACCGCATAACGGAAAAAAATATACAAGCAACAGCAGTGGTGCAATGACATTCAAGCAAGTGGGAGCCGGCTGTAGATGTGACATGTGCAAGCTAAAATAAAAGATTATGGTGGGACTCATGAATTGTATTTTTTTTTTCCATTATAGTGGCTATGTTTATGGCCACAGATGCTTGGATTGTCGACGGCAGCAGTGGCATCTTTGACAATGTACCGGTTTTATATAGAGTTCTATTTGGACGTTTCACAGACAGACAGGGGCAACCTAAATAAAGATTGATTATTTACTTACTTACAACCAGCATGTGCCATTGGCCCCTCAAACCACGACCAACCATGTACGCACACACCAGACTCATTCTATGCAATGTGAGTGGAGTGTCTTGCCAAGGACACAATAGCACTTTACACGCTTTGGCACTTTACAGCCACAACACCCCGATAAAAATGGTTTGTCACCAAGGGCACATTGATGCTTGAGTCTGGTTCACTATAACTGGACCAGTTCTGGTTCACTGGGGTGCAAATGCTTTTGACCAGTGGCATTTGTGCACTTATAAAAGAAATCTTTTTACATCTTTTGGAAAAGATCTGTGAAGCATTTTGAACCAAACCTGGTCCAGTTCAGGACTAGCCGGTCGTACCCAGTGGGGGAGGGTCCCAGCTCAAAAGTGGCCAAAATGACGTGTGCTGACATACTTGCAATACCACCCCGGGCCGATGGGGATGGACCCAGAAGTAGAATTAGCCAATGCTAACATATAGCGTTGGCAGACCTCTCAAAAACGTCTTTACAGGATGGTCCAAAAGTTGTCTCTTGGTCCAAAGCTCCGTTCCACATGTGTGTCAAAGCTGAGGGGGGTGGATTTTTTTGGTCCACTCTAGTTTACTTGCGGGGAATTTTTGAAGTCTCTCGTTCAAATGAATGGAGCTGCGCCGGCTGACGCATGCGCAGATGCGTTTTTTCACAATTTTCTTGTGGGCAGGACCACTCGCGGCCATCTTGGATTGCTCCATGAAAGCACTTTTCATGGCCAACTCCTATGAACGGCGGAGATAGGCGTGACTCTGTCCGTTAATATATACAGTCTATGGTCGTACCATACCATACCGTGACGTATGCAAACATTCCTCTTGCTCCGGCTTCAATTTCTTGATATATAAAAGCTATAACTTTGCATGTAGTTGTACGAAGGCTCAGTATGGTGCCTAAACCCTGGATCAGGGTTGTGTCTACAGTGCTACAGGAAAAAGCAATTGATCTCAAAGAATGGATTGTATAGTATCTTAGAGACCACTGTGATGGACAGTTAAGGCATCATGCTGACCACCCATACAGCTGCAGCACCACTACAAGGTCAAACATGCTAAATATATCTACTTTTTTCCGCATGATGCCCCTTTAATGTTCTTATAACAGCCTTCTATCAAGAGCAATAAACGTCAGACTCTGCAGCTCAAGCCATGCTTTGTCTTCACAATGTTTTCTTTCTTGCTCAACTAACTTTGCTTTTACTCTTTTTTCCCTTTTTTTACATGAGAACAACAAACAATCTGGATAAAAGCCCCATCTGTACAAGGGAGCAGTGGAGCGGACACAAAGCCAAGATGCATTTTCTCTGGGTCAGGGCTTTGACACTCCTCTTCTCCGGTCGACCTGGAGCTTTTTGCACGGTCAGTCGGGATTGTGCTGTCTTTTGTTTATTTTTGTTTGTTCCCTGTCCAGTTGAAGGCGGACGGACTCTTTATTATTACCTGATATTTGCGCAGCTGTTGTTGAAGCTCTGATATATTCTGCAGACATTTCTCCCACATTTGGCTTTCCTCTTGCACATTACACCTCAGCTGTCTGTCAGTGTTGTGTTTGGAGGCCTCCAGACCGTGACCTATGCAACTGGGGCTGACGTCCTGGTTCAAATAAATAGAGGGATAATAAACAGGAAGTGTACAGCTAGACCCGTACATATGGTTCTCACTTTGCAGATAGAGAATGAATAAGGAAGAAATTGTTCTGTGTAAAAGACTGGTAGAAGAATAGTAATACAAGCTATGTTCTAATTGGGTTGTTTTTAAGCTCAGGATACAGGCTACATGAAGGATGACACAGAACAAAAGATGAGATAAGATGACTGTGTCTTATGTAGGATTCATGCAAATGTTTTTAATGGAATAGAAAACACAAGGTTACGGTTTCACAGACATGCAGCCTCTTTACGTGTTTGTGCAAAAGCATTGAGTATTTAATCAAGTAGAATCTTTGGAGCCAAGGCTAGCTCTGTAATTATCTTTCCTTGCTTTGATAACTCATCTTCGAAATCAACAATTTTTTTAAATAATGTTTCATAAGGAGGAAAACTATATATAATTAAATCAGTGATCATAACGAAGGTTCAATTAACCTGCATAACAGAATCAACATATGCCAGCAAATTAATGTTTTACTGAATAACATCTGGCTTTCTTTTTTTCTGAATGTTGGTGTGTACAAAAAAATATGTATTCAAGAAATTATATTGTCTATTTACTTTTCTGTTTATGATACAAATTCAAGTAGACATTGCTGATATCCTGTCTGCTCTTTTGAAACCTCGAGACAATAGGAATTATTAAAAAACAATAAGCTGCCTGAAAGAACATCTCACATTTCCCAATTTAAGCAAAAACAAACAAACAAATATACAAACCAACCTTTAAATTTAGCATTTAGCCTAGCTTTAGCCATCTCCTTTGACACTAACAGAACCCATGGGGAGTAGAACCAGCCATACATGTAGGGAAACAATAATTGACCAGAGTTCACGGATGGCTAAGGCCTGGCTAACATGATAGGTATGTGGGAAAAGTTGCTTATTGTTACTTAAATGATTAAATTCAACACATTATTTAAATCTCGAGCGTGAGAGCACTGCACAAAAAGATCTAACGTGTATGACCATATGTACATTTGTAAAAACCTTCAGGTTTCCTCTGGGTGCTCCTGCTTCCGCTGACACTAAAAACATGCATGCTAGGTATAAAGGTAATGAGTGAGTGGATGGTGTTGGTCGGGGGCTTTGATGCACCAGTGTGTTCGGCGACTCGCTTCCTTCGCCATATGGAAAGAGATTGGAAAAATATCTGAGCTCTTAACAATTGAAAAGCTCTTGGTCTGTAAAAATGTCCTAGGTAAAAAAAGATTACTTACTCACTCAATTCTTAACACTAACCATTAAGAATCGAGCTGCACAGTTTCTCATAAAAATCTCAAATTTTCCAACAAAAGCTTTTTTTATGTGACATTTTCCATAATTGTGATTGGATGAGCCGGGTTACTGCGGGACATGGGCATTGATTCAGAAGTCTGGAACCAAGTGGAGAGAAATGTCAGGTGACCCGACCATCTGTCAACGCCCAATCCATGCAAACACAATTGGAGTATTGCTCAGTCTCAAGCTAATGTGGCTACAGCGTGATTCATCATCAACAGTGTGAGTCCAGTAACATGTTTAGGAGATGCACCGCTAGCACATTGTGTGGTCTGTGACATGTCAAACACTCTTTCTGTCCTTTTCTTTAGGGGGAAATATCAGGTCCCATTCAGCAGTTGCTCCAGTGACCTTTAGCAGCTGCGAGGTCTGGGATTGACTGAACCTCCTTTATTCTTCACTGCTGTTGCACTTCTCTGCACATCCCATGTTCAGTATACTGCCGCCAAAGAAAGCAGACCTTGTAATGTGTGTTTGAGATGAAGAGGGATTTATAGTCATTAACAGAGGACACAGCATGTATGCATTTATGTTAGTGCCTTTTTGAAGTTAAAACAATGAAATGTACGTATGTCACGTAAACGTGTGCATTTGTGTCAGCTGTGGCAATAACTGAACATGTTAATGTTCCATGCAGACAGTATATTTATGGTGGAGTTAATTTGTAAATCGGTTTCAATGTAAAGCTGGAGTACCTAACTTTGAAACTAAAACAAAATACATTTTGTATTAAAAATCCATAGTGCTTCATTCTCAAAACTGTTTTGTTCTATCACTAATTTTGACATGCATTGTTTTTTTTAGAGCCAGAAAATATTCTCCCCGCCCCCCCTCCAATAAATAGGTTTGAAAGTTAGGCACCCCAGTTTTCCACACCGATCCAGACCAGAGCAGAGAGTATATAGGGTCCGAACCAAGCAGATCAAGCGAAAATCCACTTGAGGAATGCACTTTTACCCCAGAATTTCACTCTGAACCAGAGCAGAGACAACGGTCCGAATTATGCAGACTCTGCATAGATAAACCAACTGCTAGATTCTATCCTAAACTACTATATTTCTATTTATTGTGAGTCACTTTTAGAATTATGTTTTTATTTGTTTGGGTGGATGTGTTTCTGCTTCTGGACACCCAAATTTCTCCTTACGTTGGATCAACAAAGTATCTTATCCATCTGGATATATGGCACAACCCTCCAGTTTCTAATAGTGCCATGTATTATTTGAAACATGGCACCCACCGCACACATTGTGACTTGTGTGGGCTAGAAGCTTACAGCATGTTGCTCAATAAACTGTAAATGCAAACAAGCAAATGATGAGCAGAGCTGTGATGTTCTCTTTAGTTTAGTTTAGTTTATCTATTTAAAGTGACAGGGACCGTGTACTCTTGCACACTGACTTCACTCCCCTTGCCTCTCTGGGAATTTTGCTCCAAGTACTCAATGAAAAGGGCCCTCCGGCAGTTTGGACGCCCTCCAACAGGTATTCACACCAACTACAGACCATTAAGGGCACCCGATCATGGAGCAAAGCGTCATCTAAGTAACTATAACAAGTATAAGTGTACTGTTTTTTTTTAACTCATCCTACTTCCTCACATCTTGACTCCTTGATCTCTTTTGCGTTCCACTTCTCCAGTCTCCTGCTCCATCCATCCACCCTTGGCCCCCATTAGCGAGTGTGGCGCTGTGAGTTATGGAAGGACCCTTGCAGTAGTCTGAAACAGCTGAGGTCATGAATACTGGCAGAGAGCATGCGGCCCCTGTGCGCTGAATGTAAATGAGTTGGCTTTCCTCCAGAGTGTCCAGGCAGAACTGTGCGATCTCGTCCGTCACTCGGTGCAGTTGCCGGGCAGGACGCCGCTAATCAGGCCACCGTATGCGAAACAGTAGTTAAGGTGGTGCTTAGTAAGGCGTGCACATCTTCAAGGTCTTGGCTCTTGGACTTAAAACACTAAACAAGCACTTTCTGAGCTGTTGTGAACTTTTTGGGGCCACCTCTGGTTTTGTCGTCTCTTGAGGAAACACTGCGTGGGTTAAGCACAGTTTCCACACGAGATAAAGATGAACGTCAAACCTCCCCCAAAAAAGAAACACAAAAAGGGCAGGAAAAGTGCTGCTTTTCATTGCAACTTTTTTGCAACCCACAACAGAAAAAAAAAAAACACATGTTGTATTTACTACATTTAATTTTAAAGCACAACTTCCAAACCACAAAAAAATAATGAACTCAAAACTGGGGTGTACTTTATATGTTTATATTTTGTTTCTTTACTAAGCTAAAGATAGTTTTGATTGTAAAGTTAATATTTACACCCAAGTAAAGTAACAAGTTACTTTTTAAACTTCCCCAACACTGGTACTTATCTTATCTTGTGTTGTGTGGCCCTCATTTCTACTGTTCAGTAACTTGTGATGCAACACTGAAATTCTCCCACTGTGGAACCAAAAAAGGATATCGTAATCTTTGGTGTTAAGTACTTATTGTAAGTAAGGAGAAAACCATGGTAGAAGTAAAATGGATTTAAAAAAAATAATAATATATGTTGTTTATCCCAACAGAATGAAAGTAAATTTATACTTTGCATACTTGTAAGAAAGAGCCTATGAGTGACTGTTTGACTGGTTGGGCTCAAAGCTGATTGGCTGAGAGAGGGAGGTCCTCTCTTTTTTTATATTTCAGTCCCAAAAATCTTATCTATACATGTGAATAAGGCATAATATTCATGAGAATACGATCGCAATAGAACCAAACTATTTTAGAGGCAGGAGCTAATTTTACTAAATTTTCTATGACTGTAAAGTGAGTTCTTTTGCACACATCTGACGTAATAATAGATTAGTAATTAGTGACATTATATGGTGATTTTTGGTGATGTTTTACGTGATGATTTGTGCTTTGCGTGGTGTGGACTGTGAAGCGCGGTGTGTTAACCTGTAGACTACTACTACTTACTGACGACCTCACTCCCATCTCTATGTGGCGTGAGAGACAAATGCCCACAACAATTGTAAAGTGCTTTGTGACTCTGGTCTGTGAAAGGCACTATATAAATAAAGATTAATTACTTATTCAATTAAATACATGAAATTAGCTTATACCTGAAGCTTGTATTTTCACATTGTGCCACGTCCACAGAAGTCTGCGTACGTTTCTTTCAACCCAACAGACCTCGACATCCAACTGCTTGGTGCTTATCTTCTTCCCCGCCATGTTTAAGGGCTAACGTTACCTCAGTGGAGAGGGGTAATTGTGTACAAATGGGACTGTGTGGAATGGCTGATAACGAGCGTGGCACAGAGCTCCATTAAGACTGTTTATTTGACTTTGGGGAAGCCCTTTTGCCCATTGTTCATAAACGCCCTTATATGGTAATAGTAAACACACGATTTGGCAACTCCCTTGGTGAGCACACTGAAAACTGAATGAAGACAGGAAGTTTCAGTTTGCAGGAAGTTGCCTCTGCTGCTGTGGTAAGTTAAGTCAAAACTGTTTATTTCAAAATAACAGACACTGATACCATCACGGTTTATAAGCTTCCAAACTCCCTTCACCCTTTGACAAAATAACAACCCACTAAAATCTTGATATTTCATGCATAGCAAAGCATTTTAGCTTTTTTGCCTTTTTTAACTAAATAAAATGCAATCAGGTAATGGTTGGGGTTAAGGTTAAGTTTAGGAACATATACTTAAAATGTATTTCTAAACAATATTATAATTTCTTTATTATTTTAGTATCTATTATCTTAAATAATCGATCCTGTTTGATGTCTAGTTAATCTGAGAGCTCTCCTTTTTTCTCTTTTTATTCTGCTGTAATGTGCGCAACGATGACATTGAAATTTCCCCACTGATGGACAAATAAAGGTTTATCTTACATGATCTTATCTTGTGGAGGGACAAAATATTTTAGAGAACTCTGGAAACAACGTAAAAAAACAATATAATGCAAAGACATTTGCAGAATATATCAATGTGTATTTTTTTTGTGGATATATATTTCTGTGTTTTTATTTTTTATCCATTTATTTTTCTTGCTGTCTGTTCAGCACTTTGGTAAGCCTAGGCTGTTTTAAATGTTTATGAAATTCAATGCACAGGAAAAGTCTTGCAAACAATAAAACAACTTCAGATTTAAATACTAAAACTCTATTGAAATACACAGTTCATTAGAGATGAGTTGATATACTGCCACATGTTTAAAATGTATCGATTTTAAAAATATGGCTGGATTTGGATTTTTTTGCCGCACAAAAAACATTAGCCAAAAGGGGAGATACCAGGTGATACCATACCAGGTGATAACAGGAGTTATACTAATTGACACATGTCGTCCCTGAGCAGGCTGATGTCAGAGTTGCTTTTATTATTGAGCTAAATATTTAAACAATGATTTAAATATGTAACTGCTGCTGATGTGGTTTACTCCAAATGTTGTTACAGTATGTTGTATTTGTACAATGACGATAATAGATCCATCTAAAGTTGAACAGACTGATATTTCAATGTGGAGAGACTACACAACAAGAACAACTTTAAAATCATGTTTACCTGGAACAACTTGAATTAGAAACATGTTAAAACCTGTATATCTGTTACTTTTATCTCTGCACTTTGGAAACTTGTTTTATAAAATGTGCTCCATGAATGAAGTGGATTGGATTGAAACCTGTTACAATTTAAAAACTGCTCAAAAAAGAAATGCTGAAGAAGTGTGTCAAAGAGTGAGGACTTCAGCATGAAACGAGTTGTGCGACAGAGGTGGAGGAGCCAAATAAGTGTTTGCTTCATCCAACTGCTTTTTAAAACAGTTTTTTATTATTATCATTATTAATCATCTGGTTTTATTGTTTTTATAATGTATCGTGTTTATTATTATAATTCATTGATTTAAAGAAAGTGTGTCATTTGCCTATAAATCACAAAAAAAAATAATGAGTGAAAAAATAGAAATATAAAAACACACTAAAAGTAAACTAAACTATTGAAGCAAGAAGCAAAACAAGAAGCAAACATCCAACACATGAAATATGTATCTGATTTCCAAAAACTGCTATAACCCAATTTTTCATCACTGCTTTTACTGCTTGTCCGAGTATGGAGCATGTGTAGTTATTGTTATTGCAACCAGCGGTTTGGAAAATGCGATGCTTCTATTCAAGGAACAACACAAGGATGATGAATTGTAGCATTTTGTGTTTGTCATGTGAGTGAAGGGAAATAAAAATCAAAACAAAGCATTAGAAGAGTGGGCACGGAGACAGCGTCCATACATGCATGACATATTGAACAAAACAGAGGAAAATGTCAGGGGCACATAATGTCAAACTGACACAATTTTAGGTCATGGATCAAACTGAGAAATGTGTCTCGGAACTCAGAGCTCGCAAAAGGACAAATATACATATTAGATTTATTATGCAAAAAAGTCTGTTGAGAAAACATTGTTCCCTTATCAAAAAGCAAACCTGGAGATGATTTTCAGATCCATCCCCGCAAATATCTTTTGGCTTAAACATTATATACGTGTTCCTTATTGTGCTAAAGTCAGGGGGTTTTGTAGTTAAGTTATTCATCATGCTAAAGTTCAAAATGTTAGAATTCTTACATTATTATGCCAAAGATAGAGATTTTATACGGCTTCTTTTTATGCTTTGCGTTAAATATTTAGTTTGGATTTGAGATTTATTTCATATTTTTAGTAAAGAGCTACTGTTCATTTATCTTGTGCTGTGTGCTCCTCATTCCTACCGTCTGTAACTTGTGATGCAACCATAGACTGTAAATATTAATGGACGTAGTCATGCCTATCTCCGCCGTTCAAACTTACATGCCATCACTTTCGCCATCTCTGGGCAGTTTCAAAATGGCCGCGGGGGCTGGAAAATGTGAAAAAACGCATCTGCGCATTCTTTTGACTAGTGCCTTCAAAATTTCATAGCGACTAAACTAGATTGGTCCAAAAAAAATCACTCCCCTCAGCATTGACACACATGTTGGGCCAAGAGTCGACTTTTGGACCATCCTGTAAAGACGTTTTTGAGAGGTCTGCCAATGCTATATGTTAGCATTGGCTAATTCTTATTCCATAATTATATATATACCCCATCAGCCTCGGGGTGGTATTGCAAGCATGTCAGCGTACTTTATTTTGGACATTTTTGAGCCGGGACCCGTCCCCACTGGATGCAACACTGAAATCTCCCCACTGTTAGATGAATAAAGGACCTCTTAATCTTACACATTATACTGTGTTTTAAATGTTGTCAATGTGAAGAACTTTGAGTTTGCATTTTGTTTCAACTGCACTACAGAAAAACATTTTGATTGATTGATTGAAGCGTGTAATTCTGCCCATTCTGTGTAAAAGCTCCTGTCTCAGTCATGTAATAGTATGATGTCATTGTACAACTATGACATCATACTCTGCATTTCAAAACAAAAGTTTAGTTCCCCTAAATTAGTTTTGGAAATTTCTCGAGTGAAATTATGTTCTTTACAATTACATAATTGTGTTTGCAGCCAGTAATTTTCAAATTTGTAAAAACACAAAAACGTCAATCATCTCCCTCCTCTGGTGGTAGCACAGAGAGTTAAAAGCGGGAATTATTTTTTATCTTTATATTCGTTTCACCGTATCTTGTTTACTTATTTACTTATTTCACATTAATACGACAGAGTGAATAGACTTTTTCATTTTTAGGGATTAAAAATAATTTTTAGGGATTAAAAATAATGGTGTTTTTTTTTTAATGAACAAATCAGATACCTTTTCTGTTCTTTGAATATCTCAATTTGCATTAACTTAGCGCAACTTAGTGAAGTCACTTTTAATTGGATAAATCCAGTAAATAATTCCAAACTGAAGGTCAAAATCTTGCATTATCCCAATAACCCTGTGTATTAGCAAGTGATTTGTTGAATAGAAAGAGCAGCTTTATCCATGCCTTTGGAGAACTCCTCCCTCATGGCTCTTCCTCTCTTTACTGCCCCATGCCGCCTAATTACCAACCTCTGCATCCAACCAGATTCAGCCCCCGCTCATTAGCCATGGCCTTATCCTTTGTAATTAGCTGAGGCTTGTGCAGTGCATATTAGGAGAATAAACTAGGGTCAGATTTCATTGGACCCTTAAGGCTAAATCCATACATGACAAACCTGATTTGAATTGATGCACGGTGTGGAGTGGTTTTCCATGTTTTAATGTTGTTTGAGGCACATGCAGAATACAGAGGATTACAAATGGGGGTAGAGAAGCTTCAGGGATGGAGCGGAGCGTCTTCTCACATTTACAGATCCTTGGAAAAAAGTATTCGTACTCATGGACTTCTCCACATTTTGATTATTATAGAAATATATATATAGCATTATACATGTGAAAGACCAACACAAAATTACTGTTTTTTATTTATTTATTTAACCTTTATTTAACCAGGAAAGTCCCATTGAGATTGAGAACCTCTTTTTCAAGGGAGTCCTGGGAGTGAGTGACCCGTATCACAAAAGAATGTGGAAAGGTTGGGGAGGTTTCATTACCTTTTCAAAGCACTGTAAGAAAAAGTGATGAATGCACAGTATTAGACAAGTTTATTCTCAAAAACAGATTTCTCCATTTTATACTGTAAATTTGTCAAACAGCTTGTATTCCTTGAGCTAAAATCTTCCACATTTGCTCAAGAAGAGGTGAAACTTGCATGACACTATAGATCTGGCTCTTCCAAAAAACGTCTTGGTAAACAGTAAGCATTTTTTCTTATGGCACTTATCTGTTGTCGCAAATTAACTATTCAATTCAAAAGAGATTCTTGCACTTTAGTTCAATACAATTTTTTACATGATTAGCAGCTCAATTGCAAGTAGCATCTCATGCGATTTTAAATTTGATTCAAAACCCCTTCATTCTGTGTGTGTGTTTCATGACGTGAATTACTTTGGAAAAAATGTTATTAGAATTACGTTTTATAAGGTTAGGGTTAGGGCAATTTCAACATTGAATCAAAAGGTAAACAAATACAGTCTGTTCTAGAAGTAGATTTTAAACACTAAAACATAAACAATCTATATGTAATGTTTGTTCCTTTTCTAGGCCCTGACCCAGACTCTACACTCAAAACCAGATCCAGCTGTTGCTGTTAAAGGAAATGCTAAGAATAATTTAGCATACCTCCTTGAAATATGGCCTGGGGATGAACTTCAATGCTTTCTTGTTTTGTTTGCCAACGCCATCTGATCCTCGGACGATTATTCTTAGTTTGTCTTCAGAGGATGGAAAGCAGATGTACCACCAGGATGCTGTGGTGATAGTTGTACGAGTGATGTTTAGTTTCTGTTGGACAATTTGTGTTCATGATCTAGAGTTCTGGTCTCCTGTTTGAGAAAAAAACAACGGTTGATATTTTCTGACAAAGAAGGTATGAGATTGTGACAACTTTTGTTTAGGCCTGACCAAGAAATTAGCTCTAAGGATACTGGTACTAAAAGTCCGACTTTTGAGTTCGACCATAGTAAGTAAGTAAGTAGGTAAGTAGTTAGGTAGGTAGGTAGGAAAGAAAGTGGGTAGGTAGGTAAGTAGGTAGGTAGGTAGGAAAGTGGGTAGGTAGGTAAGTAAGTAGGTAAGAAAGGAAGTAGGTAAGTAGGTAGGTAAGTATGTAAGTAAGTAGGTAGGTAAGTAGGTAGGTAGGTAGGTAAGTAGGTAGGGAGGAAAGAAAGTGGGTAGGTAGGTAGGTAGGTAGGTAGGAAAGTAGGTAGGTAGGTAAGTAGGTAGGTAGGAAAGAAAGTGGGTAGGTAGGTAAATAGGTAGGGAGGTAGATAAGTAGGTAGGTAAGTAGGTAGGTAGGGAGGTAGGTAAGTAGGTAGGTAAGTAGGTAGGGAGGTAGGTAAGTAGGTAGGTAAGTAGGTAGGGAGGTAGGTCTAAGTAAGTAATCTTTATATACAGTTACGAGGAGGGATTTTTCAGCTGCTCTCCATCGCAAACTCAAACTATTGCTGTTGTGATGTCACATGAACGCAACATTATCAAAGGAGAACTATAAAAAGCAGCTAATTGAATCCCTTCAATTGTCTTCACTTAGAACACTTTTGTAATGATTTCTTATGAACTGTCTAATGATCCCTTAACGACCTCCAGAGCACGTTCACAGATGTAATTGTGCACTTGTTTTGATATATACTGATCCTAGGGAGGAAATGTAATTGCTATATCTGATTTTATTGCCATTTTGAGGAAGTATGCTATAATTCACTGCTAAAGGTCATGCTGAGGAGATGGATGTTAGCGGTCGGGGATTGGTGTTTTTCTTTTTGAAGTGATATTAGATAAAGAGTAAGAGTGACCTATAGTGAGGACACTGATGAATCCTTTGTTCTCTTTTACACACTTTTGTAATTTCTTCATTAAGTACAATTTTAGGCAACACCATTATTAGACTTCGTCCTTGACATTTAGAAAACGTAAGTGTGCCCAACAAAGACAATCATTTCTTACCAAGGCCAGCCTATGAAGAGATGGGATTATATACAGTATGGGTTATACATTTTTAGGATAAGGGGTTGTATGTTAATATGAATTTAAAATACATTTGACTACATCCTAATATTTAGATAATTATTGCGTTGATTGATACTATGACATCTTTGTCCCATGTGAACCAAATCGGACTCTGAGGAGCACAGGGACTGGTCTTGTGCTGGTGCCCAGAGTCAGGACTAAACATGGGGAGGCAGCATTTCAGATTTATGCTGCTAAAATCTGGCTTCTTCTTTGACAAAGTTCTGTTTAGCTGTCCTACAACTGAGGGATTTTATATTCACTCTTTTTAATGTAGGGTGATCATTTAGGATTTTACTGCCTTGTGTGATTGTTGTTTTGTTCCGCACTTTGAGTTGCCTTGTGTATGAAGTGTGCTATACAAATAATGCCTTGATTGTGAAGGTCGGTTGCTATCCAAGCCCCGGTCACTCCTCATGGCTGCTGGTTTAAGTGAATGGGTCAAGCTCAGTGGCATGTGTCTCCGGTTACTGTGCAGCCTCCAAACACAAGCTGTAGTGCTCTTCTACACTTGCCACGGAAGTCCATTCTGGTCCATTCTTGCTGTGTTATCATTGAGCACAACAAGGAAAGGTATAGTTTATTCATATCAGTTTATTTTGTATTTCCCCAAATTGCAACAGCAGCTGTCAAAAAGTACATAATTGTCAACTCACTGACAACAGGTTAGAGAAACAAAGAATTAAAGGAAAAGTAATTATAAGTCATTGGTAAGTAATTCACATAAAAGCCTTGGATAATTACCGTCCTTACCGTCCTGCATCAGCAAGAAAAACTCAAACTCCTGTGGGAGAAAATGTGAGAAACCTCAGGGAAACCCAGTAAGAGAGAGAGCACCTCAAACGGACGGACAGACTGCAGATCGAGGACTTTATTCTCCCAGTATTCCCAGGGGAATTTGTCTTCTGCAGTTGACCCATCCTTCAATGCCACTCGAGCATTGAGCTGTGGTCTCCGGGACTTATCTCCAGTTGCTGATGCACGGCTTGATCAGGAATTTCAGGAGGCCTCTTTTCACAGAAAGCCATAAACCAGAAGTATACCACTAGAAGGCAAGGCAAGTTTATTTATATAGCACAATTCATACACAAGGCAATTCAAAGTGCTGAACAAAACAAGAAAGCATTAAAATCATAAATTATCACAGAACATTAAAAAGAAAGATAAAAATATAAAATCCCTCAGTTGTATGCACAGTTAAACAGAACTGTCTTTAACCTGGTTTTAAACATTGTCAGAGAGGAGGCCTGTCTCACATCTTCAGGACGACTGTTCCAGATTTTAGCAGCATGAATCTGAAAAGCAGCCTCCCCATGTTTAGTTCTGACTCTGGGCACTAACAGGAGTCTTAGAAGAAATACTTGCAGTAACTCCACATTCTTTTATTGAGCACATTGTTGTAGAGGACATTTGACGCATGTGTCAGTTTGGATGGGCTCATCCTGTCTTGGGGGCGTCCATGTATCACTGATGCGGGACCTTGAGTGACACACCAGCCCCCTCCAGGTGCTTCTGAATGTGATCCGATTGTCCACGGTGGGGTGAGTGGCTCAGCTTGGACCCTCCTGCCAGGACGCCCTCCCCTCACTGCCCTGGAGCAGCGTGGTGCCCCAGGTCTGCCCGTGGGGGGTGTTGGCCCCATGATCAATAGGGATTTAATTTTATTGTCTGGGATGTTCAATGTGTTGTTCTGGTGTTTGGGCGACTGGTTAAGCGAAGGAGAAGGGGGAAGGAGTGATTTACATTTCCATATAGTTCCACATGTTTCTGTTCTGATGATGAGCCTCAGATTGTTCTGAAGGTATTGTGTCTTTTAACCAAGTAAAAAGTGGCCACATAGAGTCGCCTACATAATGGCTGGAATGGATTTTAACCCTCAGGCTTTAGGTTAGTGGGTGACCGCCTTAATCGTTTCACCGAGCCACCGTCACCACCCAACCAAAAAGAAAGGGTTAATGCCATTGCAGTCACTTCAAATCTTAAACTAGACTGTCAGATTGTCTGTAGCTAGGATTAGCCTTCATTATAGATTTTTGAAAGGTGGGGGAAAACAGAAGTCCCAGACTTTTCACACTGAAACTCTTATAAACAAAGGATTGCATTTTATTTCCGACAACCTTATTATTGGCTATATTGCATTAGTCATGGTCAAAGTTTGTATCTCATACCAGAGCTCTAATTTTCTGATTGGGTTCTAGTGTTGGGGGCCCATGGGAACAGTGCAGAGAGACTTTCTGTTGCCCCATCGATTCCCAACGTGTCATTTAGACAGACTGGTATGTGTCGTGATGCGGGGTGAGCCTGGCTATGAACTGGTCCCATGTAAACAACACCCTCTCATCGGACTGGGTGACACTGGAGCTGGATCACGTCTGAAGACCTCCTGCCATTAACTTCTTCCGCTGCACAGATTGTTTTTCCGTTTGACCCTGGCCTTTGCTCCACAGTCAGACACACTTCTGAGGTGAATTATCCACGACAATCGCTTGGGTTTCGCTGAAGCTGTTTTTGTTCCATAATGAATTGGATTTACACGTATCCAATTCAAATGCCCTGATTTATAGTAATTTAAACTTGTACGGAAAAATAAAGCATACTTTTGGTTCAACGAAATAAAGATGAAATCGATGCTAGAAAGGCCGGTGCTGTTTGTGGTATACAGGCCTTTTCTCCAGAGTGCTTCTGTTGTATTGACCATTTGGTGGAAAAACAGCCTGTAATCAATGCATGGAGTGTTTCTTATCTTGGTTCTTGTAGATCTCACTCTACCCGAACTAATTGAAGGTCAAAAACAAATGCTCACTCCTAAGACTGTTACAGAAATCAACATTAATTTAAGGAGTCTTTTATAATGTATTTATGAGCGTCTTGTTTATTCATTAGCAGCAATTTTGTTCTATTTAGATCTGGGAGCCTGCACCTCTGGAGCCACATGAAAATGGTCAGCCTCCTTGAAATGCAATGGTTCTTTTGGCTTTGACAGAAAAAAAAAGTATTTCTGGTCTTATACTATATCTATACAACAGGGTTGTAACCACGTGGTAAATTTATATCAACAAAAGTCTTGCACACTTGTGATCATATTTCCTATTCATGTGTAATATTGCTCTTATTCATTTTTTTGGGCGTATGTGTTATGCTTTTTCGAAAGACTATTAACCATTTAATGTTGTATGTGACTATTTGTCCTTGGCGGTAGAAAATGGGAAATGGCTCTTTTGGTGATGAATGTTGCTGACTGCTGGCATAGATCATTGTTCTTATACATACATATAGAAAGAGTCTTTTGAAGAGCGGAATAACGTGGTAAAAATTGACCGCCCCCAAACAAGCCCTGTATTATAGAGACTGGAGAGGTTGAAGCTCTGGGATATAATGACAAGCAGCAGGGTGTGACCCCCTGACTGCAGGTGTTAAACCGATGCCACTCGTGTCTTGGCCCTTCTCAATCACCCATAGATCCCCGACCCCCCCTAACTCTTCTTCTCACCTCATTTCCTTAAACCCGTCATGCCTCCTTCCCTAGAGCAGCCACCCCAGTGTGAAGACCCCTCCCCTATACAGACCCCTTCGCACTGATCACTGGGATTTACTGTGCACTCGTCCACAGTCCTTTGCGCCTCGCACACGCCCCTCTGGGTCGATCCAGGTCGAATTCAATTTGTAAGATATTACGTATTGATCCTGCTGCATTCTGGACCCTCCACAGCCCCTCCCTCTGTGCGGGGGCCTGGCAGGGGCTCATTGACCCGAGTGCATCATCATCATCAGAGAGCAGCAATGTGGCAATCTGAGGAGCATCAAGGTGCGGCCCCAGGCTCTAAGTGCTGACCCTCACTTATATCAGCCAGACAGGAACTACCCTATATGGAAGTACATATGGTGGTTTATAGTGGGAATGCTCTAATGATGCCTGCAATGAAAAAGTACAGCTCAAATGGCTGGTGACAGGACGGTCGATACCCAGGAGCCCACTTTGTGAAAACATGTCAGGTTGAGATGTTTGCACCGACGAGACAAAATAACAAAACATCTCAGTTCACAGACATTCTTTCAAGCTCTTTGGCAATTTATCTTCCATTAATTTTGGAAGATTTGATCCGGACTGGACAGGAACATACTGCTACTGTGCTATGAAAAAAAAAACATCGCAGCAGTGTATCTTCACATTAAGAATAAAGTATTTTCCTGAATTCTTACATCAAGTGAATTTACAGAAAAGGCAACATACCCTTCAATGTTCACTCATGGAAGAAAGCAATGTACAAACTTCTTTCTTTTTTGATTTTCTAAGATTTCATTTATATTAACATTAATAACACTAATAATCAATTTCTGAATCCCCCAGTTTTTTACCTAAAGGCCTCTACAAAATGGTTAAGATGCAGCTTAATGGTAAAAGTGCCTAAAACCAAGTTATAGAGATCCCCCAATGAGGTAGATTTCAGTTCAAAGCTTCAAGTAGATTGTAGATAGTAGTGATTCAAAAAGTTATCCACCAAATGGTTGAGCAAACCATTAAAGGGTCATGTGACTTGATCCTCCATCCTGGTCACAGTTAAAAATTTAGCAAGCATAATAAAACTCTTTCTAAAACATCCATCCATCCATCCATTTTCTACCCTTTAATCCATTTCTGGGTCAGGGGGGTGGCAGTCAGAGATGCCACCCAAGTCTCATAGCACTAGCCCCTCACTGACCCTCTGCAGGTGGTGAGTCCACAGGAGATCTTTCTAAAACATATTTTATTAAAGAAATCCATCGCATGTAACCCATTTCATTAGAAATAGTCACTCAAGTCTGTTTCATACTTGAATATCTCAATTGACCATGAGATCCTTTGTTCCTGTCAGACTGAACAACAGACCTCTATGAGTTTATAATATGCACTATGTTAGGTAGTTCATTAAATGTGTATAATTGATGTACTTATGTGTTTATATGGATATGTTTTCTGCTTCTGGACACGTGAATTTCTCCGACGGACAATCAAAGTAAATATCTATCTATCTTGACATTGCGGTCCAGTTACACCTTGAAGTTCAGACTCAAACATGTACCTATCATGCCACTGTTTTTGCATCCAACTCATTAATTGTGCAGATAAAATGTTCACTTGAAACACATCCTCTTGAGATGTGTCGATCCATCCCTATCTGCATCTTAACCCTCTCCCACACATTTACATATATTTTTAGCTGTAAACAGACCCCCCATAGTGCTCCAATAACCATTACTTTTAGCCATTTAGCTTAGCCAACAGGCCTTAAATCTTTCAGATCAATAGCTGCTCCCCAGTCGCTTCATCAAACCCACAAGTAAATAATTCAAATGAGATAGTTAAGCCCCTTGGGAGTATAAATTGTGCGTGGAAAAAAAAATCCCATTGTAATTTGGAAGTACGATATATGGGCATAACATGAACAGTGTGAATGGGGGCAACGGGAAATTGAGGGTGTACATAAATTTACAGGTTAAAATCAATGGTCGGCTTTGACTGTATAAATTGAGATCTGAAAAGCTTTTACGACGTTCATATTACATTAGCATCAAATATTCAAGAGGCTGCAGATCACTTTCCCATTAGGCAGATCAGCGTGTTGCACTGCCATCGAAACAGAGAAAAAGCCCCAAACACATCAGGTGCATAATAAGATGCTTCGCAGCTGGTCGACACATTGGCATAGGCGTTTCATTGTCTCTGAGAGGAAGGAGAATGTGGATGCAACCCATGAATGCCACCAGTTTCACATAAACACTCTTGGAGCAAAGAAATGTACAATACGCATCTGTGAAATAACTGTAGTTTCAGAAGTAGAAATGATTTAGTGGAAGAATTTTTTTTTTCTTGGCATACAGCCTGTTCCTATTTCCCTACTTCTTCTTGGGTCTCCCTCTGTTTTCTAGTGGTTCCTTGCCAATTCAGGAGGGGTCCAAGGACAGAGGCGATCCAGGACATTCAGGGACATTTAAGAACAATTAATGAACATTTATTAGCATTTGTGAATAAGGGCCTCCCCGCTTTACCTATGACCAATGGTTTCCTTGTGTTTGTTAATTTTGTATTTCTGGGTTCAAACTGTCATATGGAGAAATGAAAAAGGATCCCAAAATGCAGGACTGAAAATAAAACCCAGAACTGAAAACAACTGTGGTATAGAGTAGACAGTGAATGGACATCAAGTGGGGAAAAGTAAAGGGTATAAATACACACTGGGAGAAACAGGTGAAACACATTAGGGCGGGGCAAACAATCGACAGGAGACAGGAAGCAAACTCAAACAACAAGAGAACAAATATAGTAAAATAAAACCAAGGTCAAATTAATCAAAAATTCCACACGATGACACAAACGGCTTGATTCTCTGCTCGGTTGTTGGCGATTCCACAAATTCTTCAGAGACTACCGATATTGTGACTAGTTCCAACCAGTGGGGGCGGGTCCCGGCTCAAAATCGTCCATGAGCATGTGCGCTGACATACTTGCAACACCACCCCGGGCCAGTGGGGGTGGACCCAGAAAGAGAATTGCCCAATGATTTTGTATGGCATCTTCTTTCCTCTCGAAAACGGCTTTACAAGATACCAAAAGTTGGCTCTTGGCCCAAAGCTATGTTCCAGATGCAGTCAAAGCCGAAGGGAGTATATTTTTTGGACCAGTCTAGTTTTTGGACGCAGTTTGTGGTTTTTTCACGTATTCCTGCAGCCATTTTGAAAAAAGTCCATTAGTTTCAACTGCATGACTATGTCCGTTTATATTTACTGTCTATGGTTCCAACATAGCTGAATATTTGTGAAGTCACCTGGTCTGGTGAGAGATCTGATGTTGTCTTCATGTGTCATAATGTTTATGCCCGATACACGCATGACGTTTATGAAAGTGCTACATTTGCAGAAGTCATAAACACAAACCTCACACTCTGAGTGAGTGAAAACCACCCGGCCGAGGTCTTGCATGGCTGCCACAGATAAGAGAAATAAGGTCACATGCTAACAGGGGAGAAAGCGCTATGCCAAGGTGAGCAATGGCCATGACATTTCACAAACTAGGCTAATTCCCCAGAAAATTTATAGAAAGGGCACGTTGCACATTATTGCATCAGGACACAATCATGTTCAGAGCAGATCCCTGGCGTTTCAATGCAGAGAGTTTTGTCTATATCTCAAAAATTGTGTATTATGCCAAAGAGATGCAACGCCCGATAAGAATGACAAACAACTCTGTGGTCCAATTTAGTCCAGCGAATCGCAAACATAAGGTGTACACAGTTGATAAACAATGACAGGCTTAGTATAAAGGGCGACCTGTTATGAAGGGGTTAAACAATGTCAGTGATGCATTAATGGTGACTCACCTAAACATAATACAAGGAAAATCAATTCTTCTTTTCTGCCAGCCCAAAACTTTTGCAGCCTCAAAATAAATCATTAAGCTTCGTACTTTTACAACAGCAACAATAACAGAGGCTCAAGCTTTTGTTAATGCCTGAATGCAGGTGATTAAATTTACCCAAATGTGTTTGTCTCTGGAACCTTGTGTGTAATTGTGTTACATTTTGGCTCCCAGTTTGCCATTGTCCAGACACAAAATAACGACTTGGTTGCTTTTGACCTTTTAAAAAACAGATTTTGTTATGATGGAAAAGGAAAAGTTGTGGTCACTGAGAATATCATCTGCAATTTAATTTACAATACATTAACTGTTCTGGCCTAACATCTATGCAGTCAAATCACAGAATTAAACATTCAATTAATTTTACAGTTGAAAAAAAAATAATAATTTGTATGGCTGATTTGCGCAAACCTTGGTATGACAATGTATTGTTAAAGGAACAGCTTATAGGAGGATTTTCCCACATTTTTGGTTTGATTGCTCGCTTCAGCAGGAACGTCTATTAAAGTGTGTCTCGCATATCGCCAGAATAATTGACAATTAGAAGGACCAATAGTTTAGATCAGGCGTGTCCAAACTCAGGTCTGCGGGCCAATTGCGGCTCTGTGTGCCATTTTATGTGGCCCTCTGCTGCTAACACAAAGTAGTCATTGAGGCACTACAGCTCATCCAACCAACTTCAGCTCCACCATGCTATACCCTCCTGTAAATCTCAGATCCTCTGGAATCCAGTAAAGACTCTACTGTTATTTACTGACATTCGTTTTATGATTGTGTCACAACATTCCAAATAAAATGCAGCTGTGGTGTAGCTCAATAAGGACAGATAAAACCAATGTTTAATTCCAGAATCCAGTCAAAACAAATCCAGTTTTTTTAAATCCAGGTTGTCGGCTCAGGTCAAGTCTGATGAACTAAAGTGGCCCTCTTACTAAAAAGTTTGGACACCCCTGGTTTAGATGATCCACCAGGAAGAAGAAAATCCTCCCATATACGTATCTTTAGATTTCTGTTCTATTTTGTTACTGGTATTTTGTATTGATTCCAAACAGGTTTCAATATGCAATGCTAATCAACAACCCTCTAATGTCCCATCATAACTTTATCGAAGGCTCATGCAACAGGAACGGCTCTTACTATTGGTATTGAGTTCACGGGTTCACGGGTTGCATCCAACTAAGACACATCTCATTCCTTTTCCTTAGTTCTCATTTTTATTCACCTCTTTGGCATTACACCAACATTTCACCAATAAAAACACTATCAATTCTACTTAACCATAGTTGGAACCATCCCATCTCATAAAAGGTACATTTTGAAGCAAAAGGATGAGAACAAGGAAGAAGGTATTTTTGCTGAATGCTTATGCAGGGATTATCTCTCTCTGGGACGCCCCGAGTGGAGTTTCCTCATCAGCATGTGGGATTCCCTTTGTGGACCATGTGCTTCCTGTCCCGTAAAAGAAGCAGGAAACATGAGCTGGTTGTGAGTCAGATGTGACTGTGGAAACACAAGTCTGCAGTCCGGGCCTTTAAAGTGTAACTATAAAATACCACATGAAAAACCACACAACGGCTGTTATTTTGGGTGCAAAGGGAAGGACTGAATCACCCTGTTTACATGGGAGAATAAGATTAGGTTTAGTCCAATAGGCCTGAAGGCACAATTTAGGTGACTTTGAGTTGCCCAAATTGTATCGGCGGCAGTGGATGGGACCATTTGTACTTGTTGGATGTTTATCTCATATAACCATGTGAACAGATGGCAACTGAGATAGATTTAAGTGCACATGAAAGAAGAAGAAGAAGAAGCCCACAATGGGGAAATTTCAGTTTGATGCATACACATACACATGATATACATACACATATGCACATCAAGGCAAGCAGCGAACATCACTTCTGCGCTCCTTATAGGCAAAGTGGGTTAAGTGTCTTGCCCAAGGACACAACGACAGCAGACATCAGTGGAGTTGATGGTGAAGGTCTTGAGGTGGGCCCGAACCCACGACCTTCAGGCTCAAAGGCCAATGAGCCACTGCCGCCCCAACAGCCAGGCTTTAGATTCAGAATCATTTTATCTGCCATTTTGCAGTAAAATCACATTGGAATGCATTTGCAAAAGTCCTCAGTGTGCACAAGACAAGTACATAAATAAACAAGGCTAAAAATATAGATATAAAACTAACTAATACAAAAAGAGCAGGAAACATTTGTCACTGTGAATTCAATCAACAAAAACAGTTTAAATACAAAGGCGGGATCATTAAAGTGCTTTGTGAAAACTGATAACATCTTGTGGAAAGAAGCTTTTTGCGAAACCAGATGTCCATCTTATCGAACGGCATCCTCTGCCAGAGGGAAGAAGCTGGAACATGGCTTTTACAGAGTGGCTAGAAGAGTCATTGATTAATCTAAGAGGCCGGTTTAAGAGTCTGGATTCATAAAGAACCTCCAGAACAGACAGCTCACAGTTCTCTTTCAGAGCACCTTGTTTAGTGAATGTCACCAAACCACACAGTCACAGAACCAACAAGCAAACTTCCAAGGGTGCAGTGGTAGTTGTTAAGCAGGATAGGCGAAGGCTCGGTCCCCCAAGGTTCGGTGTTAAATCCTGATGGGATTGAGGAAGAGTAAGCATGACATCCCTAGCCACAATCATATCCTACATAATACATACATAATTATATCCTGCACAGACTATATTTTTAACCTTTAACATGTTGCACACTTCTATCTTTTGCACAATCTGAGGGATTCTATCTACGCCAAATGTGACATGTACATTTCTCCTGTGTGAGATCTATCAAATCTATCTTATCTAATCACAAGCTGCAGTCCCTCCCCTCCACTGTATGTGTTTGAATATTTTTGTTTTGCTACATGAGTCAAACTTTCGCCGGAAAAAAAGATCAGTTTATTTGCCAAACGTGTACTATAATCTACGATTGCCAAACGCCTTCATTAGTAATTACAGCTAGAAGGTATAGCTACGTCACAGTTGTTTTCTGTGGTCAGTTAGACATCACCCCCAAGAGTCAAGAGTCATCGAACTGGATTGTGGAAAAAATCCAAATGTTGTCTTGTTGTGTGTGATACATAGACCATCGTTTCTTCATAAGCATTAACTGGACCACTCTACAGGTCTACAGGCTTCTCTGGGTCATTTAAAACAAAATGAAAAACTGTCCCAATGTCATACACAGCTCTAACTACAGCTGCAGGCTTTCATTTCAACATTATTCTTCTCAAATTTAATCATTCTAAATATTATTTCCTCAAAGTGGTCATTTGCTGCTCTAGTTGTAATGGTACTTTCTCACTTTGCCCTCAGCACTAACAAATTACTGCTTACTTAGCCCACATGAGAGGCGAGGGTAATTAGCCTTATGCCCCTGGTGAAATTAACGCCGGGGTATCGAACTTTCAAACCACCAAAAAAAAACATGTAAATAAAATCGACTTGTTTGGCGCTCTACAGACAGTTTGCCTCTATCGCTAGATTTCACATGCATGTACTCACAGCTGATTTGTTCTAATATACAAAACTGTGCATTAAAAGGACGTTTTTTGGGTTCGGACTGACAACCTGCATTTATATAGGGTTTGAGTTATACCCTAGCATGTGATCGACTGTTTTTTTCAATTAAATACAACACAAAATCACTTTGAATATAACAATAGAGCTTTCAAGATCAATACTGTGTTGAATAGAACTGTTACACTGTAAAGAATGATAAAACATGAGGTAATTGCTTGAGTTGATGTTTTTTCTGATTTAATTTTTTTTTACTCTTTTTCATTCAAAGGGAGACATTTTTTGTTCTCTTTTCAAACAAGATCATTTTGCTTTGTCCTATTGGCAAATCTTGTTTCAAGGCAATCAATATGTGCTCAAATTAAGATACATTTTCACAAATTTGAGCACTTTTTGATTTATTTGTCATTACCTTTTTGCAGAAAGATTATCGTGACAAAATGTGGCTTGGTTTCATCACCGGAGCGACCACCTGTTAATGTGTCATCACCCTTAATGCTGAGCCAACCCTGACCTTGCAGCATTTGGTTTTCTTTCCTCTTTATAAACCACTGCTCTTGTGATTGATGACCAACTTGTGTTTGTCTTTCTGTGCTCGTGTCTGTGAAGTGCTCTTCCTTCCTCCCGCCTCATCTCACATGTGCTACAGGGATCTGGACTACATCAAACGCTGCAGGCGGAAGAGGTGCAAGAACCGAGAGGGCTCTGGTCCTTGCTCTGCTGTCCATCATCACACATGGCCCTGCTTTAAAGGAAGAAGCATCGGAATCATTTAGTGTGAAAATATAAATGTACAGGAACATTTTAGTTGCTTGCTGATCCAAAAAGCTCGTGCGTGTAACTTTAAAACCACAAAACGATGCAATGAAATCCTTGTAACTATATGTTTCTCATTCTCAAAACAGTTTCTACTGTTGCATGTATTTTTGTATTTTCCTGTCTCAGTGAACAAGAGAGGACCAGCCTCGCTCACTCAATCAGCTCAAAGCCCAAAGTGTCAAATAGTGACTCACAGGATTCTTTCAGTGCAATAGATTATGGTTTTTCTATTAAAGGTATATGAGAGAATTTTCTGAGTGGATCATCAAGACTATTGGTCCCCCTAACTGTCAATCATTCTGGTGATATGTGCAAACAAGAAGGCGGTTCTTTCCTAAAATTTGGGAAATCCTCCTAAATACCTTTGAGATGAAGACAGCATGTAATGGTCTGATTTGTTATCAAGTCTCTTCTATTGGCGCAGTGTAAATATATTCTTTATGCAAAAAAGCTAGGTACCCCAGCTTCAATCGTCATTTCCAAAGTCAACACAAATATTACAGTTATAATGCAGATGCAAATGACACCTGACTCCTGAAGTGCTGAATCCATGTCCTCAGTTACTGTACATGTAAGACGTTTCATTTCATTTCATTTCATTTAATTTACATCCCTTTATTTTCCATTTCTGGGTCAGGGGGGTGGCAATCAGAACTGCCACCCAATTCCAGTCCCTTGCTGATCTTCCTGCAGGAGGTGGGTCCACGGGAAGACGGCTGCTCCTTCGACACAGATGCAGCCTTGGTCTTTCAGCGGGGACTTCAGGCACATTGGGGTTAAGTGTCTTGCCCGAAGACGTTATTTTTGCATATCAGTTAATTTATTCATTGCCGATGAATATAGTCATAATTATGGTAAGAAGATATGAATATCATGCTTAAAAACTTGAAACTGCAAACCGACAGAGTATACGGTTCAGGCAAATTAAATGAACGCAAACTTTAAAGACGTTTGTAGAGTCGCCTTTTGTCTTGAAGAAAGTGCATCGTGTTGTGTCTAATGTGTGTAAAGTATACGTGTTTAATCAAGCGTATCACGATGAAAACAGATTCTTATTTTGTGTCATATTTGTGAAAAAGGCTCTAGGAGAAAACGGTCTGTTCTGAAAGCTGTGTGTCTACATCGCTGCTACTCTTATGAACTAAAATAAGACTGAGCAAAAGAAATACAGATCAATGTTTCAGGTTAAGGTTTTTGTAGTTTTCTTTGTTTGCACAAGACACAGTATGTGATGGATTGCACGTGCTTGAACAGTTAAATCTTTCGTCAAAACCTTGAACACAATTCCTGGGTTACACACATCTCTCCAAACTCCTCCCCTTTTGCAACACAGTGACTCATTTCTCACTTACAGCCTGATTATGACATGATACAACTATTGACCCATAACCCATCTTTGAAAAGGGCATTCCAATGTGCCTTTTAGTCGCAAAAGGCAACTAAAACTAAAATTGAATCTTGGCTTTTTTTTTTTAAGTTTGTAAAAACAGTATTTTTTTATTTTATTTATGGTCTAAAAAAGTATTATTGAAATACAAATGTCACAAAAAACCTTTGATTGGAATTCAATAATCAAACACAAAAACCTACAACTATATCTAAACTGAACTAAGGATAATGTTGTAAAAAGTCTTCCTTAAGACATTTGTGTATGCAATAAAACACATGAGGTGGTATGTCTGGCAGTTTATCTTTTCTTTGAACCTTGCCCTAAGGAATTGACTCATGTTGAGATCCAAATATTCGTAAATGCTAAAAGAAATGTTCACCTTATGAAAGAATGTTCACTTTTGGGTCAAGTGAGCAGTGTTTGGTTTAGTATAATGTTTGTTTTATAACTTGCATAATATGACTTCATATGGTGGTGGATTTTCATGAAATATTTAACATGTGTTTGTATAGACAGACAAATCACGACATGAACACACAAACTCACATTGCAGTATACTCTATGGTCAGGGAAATAGTAAAACAGTGCAAATCAGTGTGCGGCAGGGAGTTTGAATGAATTTTGACACCCTGCTTGACACAATCGGCCGTTTTAATCAGTACCGCATTGTCGAATTAAGTCAACTGTGCCGCCTGCAGGGTTAAACCTGTACTAGTGAAACAGCTTCTTGGATTGTGATGCAAAGTGACAAAAACACCATACAAAACAAAACAAAATAAGAATAATTCAATGTTGTGTATTTGTGGTGAAGTTTGCATTGAAGTTTGCATTGATACCCTAATGCATGAAACTATTTCCTTCTACTTCTTCCTTGAGTGACTTCTAGGTACGACATTTTCAAATAAACTATGAAAATCATCTTCAAGGGCGTCGCAGAATTTTTGATGTCCCAACAGCAGATTTGAAACTCAAACAATAATCACAGGTATTTGAGAAATTGGATGAA
Organism: Knipowitschia caucasica; assembly: GCA_964034765.1. Classification (NCBI taxonomy): domain Eukaryota; kingdom Metazoa; phylum Chordata; class Actinopteri; order Gobiiformes; family Gobiidae; genus Knipowitschia; species Knipowitschia caucasica. The sequence continues at coordinate 26,923,794 of OZ035824.1, forward strand.
TCTATAGAACCTATGGAGCTCCTTAGACACTTCCTATTCAGCAAGGAAACAACATTGTATCATCTAGATAGGGTATTGCTAGCCTAAGTCTGTCTTCAGCAAAGTTATAAACCAATCGCGTTGCTGCAGCTCCGGCGAACTATTGAGATTTCCTAAAGAGAAAAAAAACATCTTGATCTCAGGGAACCAATACCTTTTTTTTTAGATCCATCGGTTTTCTATAAGTCCACATTTAAGTGCGACAAACTCAGCTTGTATATATAGAACACTGGGCACTGGTGAGACATTTGATAATAATGTCTAATTGTGTCGCTTTCTATTGCAGGCCTCCTTCTAAATCTGTTTGAGTGATACAAACACAGAGGCTTACAATTTTTCATAAATCATTTCACAACATTCCAGTCGGTATAGGCCCAGGTTGGCATACATCATCAATGCTCGAACGGGAATGAAAAACCCAAAACATTTCATTTTAATTTTTTTAGTCTTTCCAGGTTCATTCAGGATTCAGTCGTTTGACGTTGATGCAGCCTCGGATGTGCGGCCTAAATGGAGATTTCCCATTGACCACAACATTACAAAACCCATCTCATCCTCAGGGAACCGATAGCATTGTCTTTAAATCAATTGGTTGTCTACAAGTCCACATTTTATTGCGACAAACTCAGCTTGTATAAGTAAAACACTGGGCACCTAATGCGCAAGACAGCGAGGCATATCACTTATGTTAATATTTTGGCCCACACGGTGCAAGCATACGTCAATGAGCACAGGCCATTGATTTGAATGGGCAGATATGTTTGGTCTCCGAGGCTTGGGAAAAACTCCAAAAGGAAAAGACGAATGGAACAAATTTACACATCCACTTAACTGTAAGAACTTCCTTCCTTTGGTCCTTGCATAACAGCATTTGTGTCAGAGCTATGTCTCCACACACACACACAAACACACACACACTGTCTCTTCATACAGACAGATAGAAATGCAGCCAAAACTGTAACAAACCAATCGAAACAACACAAAAATAAAACAATTAATCTTCAGGATATCATCTGTAATAGCATTAAACCAAAACGGCTAATTCTGAACGAGCCCAGCCATGAAACTCCAAAAACTCCAAACTTTGAGTGGATCTATAGACAACACAGAGGAGGCATAGATCGGAGCTGTCAGATGTCAGCTGGAGTGAGGCCGGTTTGGAGACATCGATTTGTGTGATTGATCTAAGGCTCTGTCCGTCTGCCTGAATCAGATCGTAATGCCACAGAGTCCACAGACACACAGATGAAGCAGGGAGGCGAAAAACCCAGAACCTAAACACAAATAGATAAGATTTAGGATGTATAGTGGCGGGAGACGCATGGAATGGGAGGGACAGTCTGGACCGCTTGCAGGCCAGCTGCTGTTGACAACCAATCTGCACCACAGAACAAGCCTTTTTGTCAAACATGAAACCAAGCAACCCAATAGCATGAATTAATAAATGAACAATTCTCCTCATTGTCCCATCTGAGCTTTCTTTACCCGAGCACAATAGGTCCTTAGGGGGGGCCCAAAGAGCTTCTCATTTCCCTGAAGTACTACACACACCACCAGGGACAGACACTTAATCCCAAGTGTGCACAGCCGTGTTTGTCAAAAGAAAAGGAAAAAAGCTTGAATATTGTTTTCTTGGTTGTAGCTAATCAAGAAAATGTTATATCTCTCTATCATGTAAATCTAACACTGATATTATTATAACGGATAGGGCTGTCAAAAGGATCAAAAAGCAGATATTCATCACTGGCAAATGCTGAAATTTGATACTAATTTGAGTAAAATGTTGACAGGAAAACGTAAACTTGATCTACTTTTTTCTCATTTTGATTCATGACAGAACTATTCTGTAAAAAGTATATCTAAATGTTTTTACAGCTTGTTCCAATCCAATCCATACATTTTATATTAAAAAAAGTGTTGCTCAAAAAGTATTCATCATGTCAGGTTTTATCTTTTTAATTACTTTATTGTGTCATCTTCAAACGTTCAAATTTTTTTCCCATAATACATACATTTTGTTTTCTTTTTTCCCCACACAATTCTCCCATGTGTCAATAAATAGTAAATGAAATAAAATAAAGACACAAGCAAATAAAACAACAAAATAGACACAAAAATATATATAGAAAATATAAACATTAGACAGTTAATTCTATATCTATTATTCACCAGAGTAACAAATTATTAAATAAAATAACAGTGTGATATGTAAATAAATCATGGTAGCGCCACAGTGGCTGACAGGTCAGCACTCTTGCTTCTCAGAAAGAAAGTCCTGGGTTCGAATCCTGGTCGCAAGGGGGCCATTCTGAGTGAAGTTTTATATGTTCTCCCTGTGTCTACGTAGGTTTCCTCTGGGTGCTCCGGTTTCCCCTACCACTAAAAACATGTACAATTGGTCTGGCATGTGCCTCCTGTACTGGCGACCTCGCTCCCATCTAGCGAGATACTGATGCCCACAACAATTCAGCTTTGTGACTCTGGTCTGTGAAAGGCATTGCATATAAAGATTACATACTTACTGCTCATCTTTTATTTTATTGTCTTGTTTTTGTTTTATCTTGGGTTATTTTTGTATACTTGTTGAATGCTGATGTGTCTGTCTTGGTTTTATTTAATACAAAATTATAACAATAAAACAGATAACTTCCATGACATCAGTCGGTACAGGCCCAGGTCGACTTGCACCGGAAAACCCTAAAAATCTTTGCACTAAAAACAAATCAAGACATACAAAACACACTTTATACGGTTCTTGGGTTGAATGTGATGAGCTGAAGTGACTTTTACATTTTCTGTGAGCTCTGTGCCACTCAGTCAAACGTGGACATGGTGATTGCAGTCGCTGCCAGTGTAATGCTCGCTGTGGGGTTTGTGAATAGTGTTTGGGAGGGACAGAGCGCCACTTCTCGGTGTCTTTGGCAGTTATTTAGAGCGGGCATAATAAGTAGTGTGGGTGGTGAATGAGGAACTATTAGCTCAATAGATGAATGGAAGAGAGCAGAGAGGCGCCGGCTGAGTTTGTGCAAGGAGCGTTTTCCATTGTAGCTGCCAAAGGAACACCTGCTCAGGAGGGGCTGCAGGAGGAGGCACGGGCGGAAAAAATCAAGACCACCATCATCAGGGAATGTCAATTTAAAACGTTTCAAACACAAAGGGGAAAATACATAGAAACTCAGTAAATATAGGTAAGATATCTAGATTCATATAGCGCACTTTCAAGGACCAAGTTTACACAAAGGCCTTTACAATTTGATGTATTTTCCGGTGACTCCGCACAGAAGCGAGATTCTGATACTACATTCTGTACATGTTTTTAGTGGGTGGTAGGAAGACCAGTTTCTTTCCACAAGCTGTTATCAGTTTAAACACAAAATGATAAAATATATAGGTAGAAATTGCTTGAATCAAGTGTTGTTTTAAAATCTTACTTCGAGTACATTCTGACTGTTGTAAAACAAGATCACGTGATGGAAAGGAATGAGAAGCCAAAAATGAAGGAATGTAAAAATAAAAATTATTTAATGATGAAAAACAAAAGTCCAAGGTAAAAAACAAATTCAAAATCCAAACTGGAACCAGGAACAAAGACAGACAAAGACAATACAAACACATCAGGGCGGGACAGACAATCAACATGTCTGAGGTATAAGAGCTGGCAGGCGGGGCAGAGGCCTGGATGAGAAAGTACAGAGACAAGTAAAGAGCAGCTATGTGAGCTATGCCATGATTATCAATCCCCACCCGCCTCATCGGGCCACAAGCGAAGAGCTCAGGGGGGGAGGGGAAAAGGAGAGGCGCGAGGTGGGACAGGGAGGGGCTCAGAGCAGGTGTGCGGGGCGTAGGCTGTCTGTCAAGAAGGAGTACAAAGAAACCTATAATAAACGGCTGGCAAAGCTTACATTTTCCATCCCTCTGTATATTTTCTCCCGCTTTATCCATTGCTCTCACGTGTCGCTCTCTCATGCGTCGGTGCAATATCCATAACTAATGTCAGAATGTGCAATAACCACATGTCACTGTGTCCCAGAACTTCATGCTGCTAATGTACGGATGTAAACATACTGCTGCTAATGTACGGATGTAAACATACTGCTGCTAATGTACAGATGTAAACAAACTGCTGCTAATGTACAGATGTAAACATACTGCTGCTAATGTACAGATGTAAACATACTGCTGCTAATGTACAGATGTAAACAAACTGCTGCTAATGTACAGATGTAAACATACTGCTGCTAATGTACAGATGTAAACATACTGCTGCTAATGTACAGATGTAAACATACTGCTGCTAACATGTACAGATGTAAACATACTGCTGCTAATGTACAGATGTAAACATACTGCTGCTAACATGTACAGATGTAAACATATTGCTGCTAACATGTACAGATGTAAACATATTGCTGCGTATGTACAGATGTAAACATACTGCTGCTAACATGTACAGATGTAAACATACTGCTGCTAATGTACAGATGTAAACATATTGCTGCTAACATGTACAGATGTAAACATACTGCTGCTAACATGTACAGATGTAAACATACTGCTGCTAACATGTACAGATGTAAACATACTGCTGCTAACATGTACAGATGTAAACATATTGCTGCTATCATGTACAGATGTAAACATACTGCTGCTAACACGTACAGATGTAAACATACTGCTGCTAATGTACAGATGTAAACATACTGCTGCTAACATGTACAGATGTAAACATACTGCTGCTAACATGTACAGATGTAAACACACTGGGGCTAACATGTACTGATGCTAACATATAACTACATATTGCTTGCACTAGAATACCTAGTACTTTATACTTGCCTCCTATTTTGCCAAATGTAAAATTGTATACTTCTTTATTATTATTTTTATTATTATCATTATTGTTATTATTACCTTTAAGATAGAGAGTTTAAACTTGTTCTTTAATGTAAGAGTTAGAATTTTATTTTATTTTAATTAGTATTATTAGTAGTATAGCTATTGTTCACATATCTTGTGCTGTGTGCTTCTCTTTCCTACTGTTCTGTAACTTGAAATGCAACACTGAAATTTCCCCGCTGTGTGACGGAATAAAGGATCTCTTCATCTTAATCTCAGTCATGGGGAGCATCGGTCCAAGCAGAGACTACCCAGACTTCCCCCTTTCCACAAAAACACTTCCTCCTGCTCATTCTGGGAAATCTCGAGGTGCATCCCGGACCAGCTGAGAGACATCGTTATAGAAGCATGTCCGGACAAACCCGTGTGACGGAACAACAGATATGGAGCAAGCAGATACAGTGTGACTTCCTGTTTCCTCATTACAGGTGAGGCATTCTTGGTGGGTCGGTCTTGACTTGCTTTTCTCACAATCCCCGTGAGTGGGTTTTTTTCTGTGATGTGTTTTTTGGTCTTCTCTTTCTTGCTGTAACCTCCACGGATCCTGTGACCTGCTTTTTCTTGATTACGTGCCAAAATGTTTGCAAATGTCTTTTATTCTTGCTTGGTGAGCGTCATGGTTTTCACTTTCAGGGTTGAGGCAGCTGCTGAGAAGAATGATTGCTGATTGTTGGGGCAAAGGTGTTTTTTAAAGCTTTGAATCATGTGAATTCTTTTCCTATCTCTTTTTCATGTACTGCGATTATTCATGTATTTTTTCTCCTACATGTGAAAGCCAGATCCTGTCAGACCTCTGAAGATAAGCAGGGCAGGGCCTGGTTAGTACTGTGATGGGAGACCTCTAGGAACACCATGGGTACCACAGTGGGGCGGCTGCGGCTGTAAAGTACCAAACTGGGATTTTGTCTTTAGGCAAGACACTTCACCCACATTGCCTCCTAGAATGAGTCTTGTGTGTGAATGGCTGGTGGAGGGAGGGGCCGATAGCACATACTGGTTGCCTCGCTTTTGTCAGTGTGCCCCAGGGCAGCTGCGGCTACAGTAGGAGCTTTCTATACTGTGTATGGAGTGAAAGAATAATTACATGTGAAGCGTCATTGAGAGTCCCAAAAAGCGCTATAAGAAACAAAGAATTATTATTAGTCTTATTATTATTATTATTATTAGTAGTAGTAGTAGTAGGCGCCGTGGCAAGAGCTCTGGTGTGTGTGGTGCACACCGGGGTAGTCTTGCACAGTTTTTCCAATGTGGTTTTACTGCAAATGGCAAATAAATGAATCTGAATCTGAAGAATCTGAATCTGAATCTGAGTAGTAGTAGTGATGGTATTATTATGTCAAAAGAAAACTTCAATATATATCATTGACAAAGACTGTCCTTGCTTATTATCTATATTTTCTCTTTCAATCAAACATTGAAACAAACAAAGAAAAGTCAATGTCAATGAAAAAGACCGATATTGTTTGGAGACATCATGGCTGTGAGCAATGCAGAGCAGCATTCAGTTCAAAGGTCGCTGAGGGCATCGGGGAGAGGTTTGGAGGGAAGCTAGCAGCTATCACAGTCATTAGTGTCTCCATGCGTAGCTCAATAAGTTCCTCCAGCTCTGAGGGCCAAGTGCCTGGCAGCATTCCTCTGTTTTGTTACATGTCAATAAGACGCAGCAGTGTATCACCAGAATCACCGGATCAATGGAGAGGTGAGGTGAGCGTAACCGGATCAGGCCGACTGTCCTCTGACCCTCCTCTGACCCTCCTCTGACCTGTCATCACACCATATGCACCCTGTGAGTCACCTGTCCCACAATCCTCCCTGATACTACCTGTGACACCAGAACACCCTTTACAAACGCCCTCTTGGATGTGTTGTAACTCTATTGTGCACATTGTTTCTCAAATAGAAACTCTTTAGCAATGATGGGACATAAAGATGAAACATACGTGTAACAGGTAAAGTGGTCGTGTGGAAAGAAGAGAAGAGCGAGTGTCTTCAGGTGGTTTAATATGTAAAGAGTACAGAACAGAGCCCCAGAATGAGCGGGAACCTCACATTTGGGGGTGTGGCCTATGCACACATCATTTAGTCCCTTTGCATTAGCATGTCGCACTTATCTTGAACTTGATCTTGCAAGATAATTTTTTACCAACTCGTCCATCTTGTCCTGGACATTTGGATATTTACTTCTTAGCTTAGTGAGTAGTTTCCATTCCATTGTTCTATTTGTGTACTTCCCAAAACTAAAAATGACAATGGCTTCCCTGTACTTCTTCAAAAGCATTGGAAAAGCAAATAATTGGCTTGTGACTGAGCATTGCGACATAATTAGCAGAAACCTCAGCAGAGTTGGAGTGAGTGTGCCTGTGTACACAATGAGCTGTGCGCCTTGTCAGCTGCTGCTGCTTCTGGTAAAGTGCTCGGCTGTGGGAGTGCAGGGACATTTCTCGCTAAGGGAAGTGGTGGGTTTTGTGGTCTCATTTTAGCCCGGCGCGTTGAGAAATGGCCAAATGTTGCTTTCATTTTGAGCCGAAAGGCGAGCAATTACAGCGCATACTATCACGTGAGCAAGATGCATGGCCTTTTACTGCACCACAGAGGCCCTCCAAGGTTGATATGCCAAGAATGAAAAATAAAGAGTGAACCCCTCCCCCCTGTGTGCCTCCCTGCACACAAATAAACAGACATGTACACACATGTGCTGTGTGTGCCCAAATGGCTTTTGCTCCATATGTGCTCACACATCCTCTTTGCATTCATCAGCCACACACTATAATGAATACTTCACAGAGCAAGGAATGGATTCACAATAACTCCGCTCACTAACATGAGACCTGGCCCTAATGGTCTTATTGTTCTCTCTGTATTTGCACTATTGAAATATAGATCAATATCAGAGACAATAGACGACCGGCAGCATGAGATGAAAACAGACCACACTCATTTAATTGGTGGAAAGTTGTCATTAATCTACTGCAGTATAATAATAGTTCTCTACTCTGTTCCTTTTGCGTGTGTTTTCTTTGTGTTGCCTCCAAACTATCCGTATGAGGTATAGTTACACACACGCACCCCCCACAGACACACATCTGGGCGACAGGCAACAGACACATCTTTTCTCTGCTCAAGGAAGACATTGATGAATTTCTGTGAGGTGAGCTGTAGAAGCGCAATTAAGATTCCATCAGGATAAAGGTAAAGGTAAATTATTTAGATTAAGAAGCAGACTCAATGCATCTAAACTCCTCTTTACAAAATGCAAACACTCTGCTCATTGAAAGGGGCTTTTGTGAAGTGTTTCCTGCTTATTTCATAAATCAGTCAGAGACACATTTACATAATCATGAGAAGAGCCTCGATCTGACAGTATTTGTGTGACATCCTCTTCAGGTTGGAGGATAGTTTAATTTTGTTGTTGTTGTTGAGGAATCCACAGTGTCACCAGTTCATTGTGATATCCTCAAGCTTCATCAGAGCAAAAGTTTGGGTACCATAGAGTTAATATTTTGTCAAACTGGTATATTTATCAGGCACTATTGGAGCAAACTGATGTATCATGCACATGTCTTATGGAACTAAACCGCTGACATGGCACTGGCTATTTTATATTGCACACACCTTTTGGCACTTGGATTGATAAATATGCTCCTTATCAGGCAGCCGCACGTTTTGCTGATTTGAGGAATTTTTGCCCATTCTTAGTTCTGAAAGAATATTCGTTGTCCTGCATTTACTGCTCTTTTAAGGTAAACCAGATTGTCAACTATGTTTCAGTGATCCCTGTTCCACTGGGTGCAACACAACCCCAATGCATGATGGATCCAGCCCAATGCTAAACAGTTGGACAGATGTTGATCTCATGAAACTCTGCCCCCTTTCTTCTCCAAATGTGCTTTTAGAAAAACGTGTAATTATTACCTTAGTAGCAGTGTTGGGGAGAACATGAAATATGAATACCTATTTCAGAATACACAGAGGAAATGATGTCATATATGATTCCCTGATTCAGAGGTAGATCTCAGGCGCTGGAAGAGCAGAGGGTAGAGGTTGCCCGTACCTCCAAAAAACATATTAGTTTGGGGTTGGTCAATTCTATCCTTCTTCCAGCTAAAGTCAAAGTAGAAAATAAAATCAAGATAAAAATCATTCCCTAATCCTCCTGGCTATTTCAAGGACTTGTTATTGGGACCTTTAAAAAAGTTTATTTTCTTTCCTAAATAATTTTACTGGAATAATTTTCTTTTAACAAAAGTTACAATTATTTCACACAATCATTGTTTTTTTATCCAGGTTTGGAACAGACTGCTCTTAAATAATGCACTCAATGAAATAAAGAGTAGTATTATGCAACATTGTCCACATACCTCATGTTGCATTCAATTAGTAATCGTAGCAATATTGTCACATTTACTCGTACATCCAACATGACAGAGTAAAGTGGTTAATAGAAACATGAGATGCAAAGCTCATTTTCTATAATGGACGGTAAACCCTGTCCTTATCTGAGCCTTATTCTCACACGGACAATCCCACGTGACTCCGAACAGCCACTGATGCCCTTGTCTCCAATCAATCACACTTCAGCCCTGAAGCCAAACCTGGGCTTACATGTATGCATTTTAACTGCTCTAATGTTGACGCCTCTATATTTACATACAAACTTTTTTCAACATCTCTTTTACTATTATATACTGTGTGTGAATGTCCACATATATTTTTGACATGAACTGTGAATGAGAGATGGGGAGGGGGTGGATGGAGAGGAAGGGAGTAGAGAGATAGTGTGTGGGTGGGATCCGTTTTGACAAAGTTCCCCATTTTTCAGAAATAATCACTTGTTCCCGTTACACACACAGCGGCGTGTTACTTGGGGGCTTTAAAAAAAATACTCCTTCCTCCCATCTTTTCTTGGCACATTTGTTTTTCCTATATGGGGATTGTATTTTAAACTTGACTGTTTTTGGAATAGCTTTTCTCAAATATAACATTATCGCATTGGTTTAGATATTCTCAAGCGTTCATAGTTTAATATTGTGTATAACTTTGAGTAGAAGTCCTTATTTGGTTTACAGTTCATGCCACGCAGCTCATAACCCTTCTCCTTCGCCTGCTAACGAGGGGGTGTGGTTGTCACTGGAGGCGTTGAGGCTAAATTACCATATTAATTAGCTCATCCTTTGACCGACAAACACAGAACTGAAATGTCACCACACTCACATTGGCCATAGGAAACACAATTACTGGAAGTCATTATTGTTTTAGCAATGCCCTGCGTTTTCTTGCTTCATTTCCTGTGCCCCGTCAATCCTCCTCCCACTCCCCAGTGTCGCCTCTCCCATACTCCCTGTACAGTCTTTGTGTCCTGACCCAACAACCCCAATTGTGAATGCCCCAGGAAACGGAGAATTAGACTCAGTTATATCGGGAATATTTTTTTTCATGTGCAAGGAATATATCCCTCATAAAGGATGAAGATAATTGTGAGATACAAGGTTTGCTTTGTTTAGGGGACATCATAGTCTTATATAGAGTATGGAAGAGCAGATTGAACAGTTCAACTTTGCCCTTCTCTGTGTAGCTTGTAAACGGCTGTATAGTCTGGAACTAAGTTATTTGTTGAAAAGTTCAGCAGCCCTATGCAAACTAAGACAAACAAAATCAATATGGCAGAAATGTCAGGAATTAGGTGGATAGGACTTTGAGTTCTGCATTCTATTTTGGGCCTCAGCTCCCCCTGCTGGAGCCTATAGATTACAGGATGTTAATGGTACATTGATAATTACTACAATTTCTGATATACTCTGTTACCGTTTTTTTCTTTTAATAGTACACTCTTCTGACAAGCTTCATGTATCACAGCCAGGAAGATTGTAGAAGAGAGTAAACTTTACAGGACCACTAAGAGTACTATGGGAATTAGACAGCTATACAAGGGATCTGGCCTTGCGTAGGTCACAACGGCCCGATTGTGTGTCTGCTATGATTGTGTGTCCGTTATGTTCTTTCGATGTCTTGTTATGTTCTGATTGTCTCTTGATGTGACACGTATGTCTTTCTATGTGTTACGTATCTGCGACGTAAACGTTGACTATATAAACCATGTCCTGACTTTGTTCTGTCTGAAAAAACCTGGAAAAAACTAAAACAAATGAAACCTGGAGGAAACTGAATAAACTTCCAGGAGCTCTGGTGTGCCACGACCCCGTCTCTGTGTGGTTAATCTACGACATTACTTTTTTGTTAGCTTAAATTCTTGATAGATGCATCGTATGGAATAGAGGTATGGCAACGTACACACAATGAACACGTTGAAAGATGTTAACACAGAGTCACCCCATCATCGGCCACCTCTGCCGCTGTCCAGACAAGGATTAGTCTAATGGGACATGCTTTAAGGAGAGAGAAAGGGCAGATTGAATTTTAAGCCCGGCTTTTAGGGGCGTGGCTCCAGCGACGGCCCAGGTCTGCAGTTTCTCCACGTCTGCATTCATTGCACTGATTGAACAAGTCAGCCTCTTTTTGTTTATCGTCAATTTGCCGAAGCTGGCTTGTTAGCTTTGACAGTGATGCCTGTTATAGATCATTGCGCTGTTGTCTGCAAGCATCGCTGAGTGCATTTAACTCCATAAACAACACATGACCTCTCGCGGACGCCATCGTATCTGATCTCCCGACCATGTGTGCTCCATATGCATATTTCGTTTGATCCTCACTGTACCATACCTTTCTTCAATCCCCTCTGAGTCCTTTGTGCGTTTTCCCCCAGCAGCATGTGATGAATAAGATAATCTAGGAGGGCTGTATATTCTCCTGTAGTACACATCTGACCGTGCACTGCCTCTTTGTGTGTTCTCCTTATGCTCTCATCATTCCGACATCAAAGCCACGCTGCAGATAGAAGTCCCCTCAGCAGAGCGTTCGCCGCAGGTAACCTTGATGCGCGCTTCTCATGCCCGTAGGTTTGCATGTGCGAAGGGTTGCATCAATTGGAGAGCGCGTGTCTCTGATCCCTTTGTAAACGACGGGCAAGCAATAGAAAATCATATAAAGCTGATCATATATGACCCCCGGGATACAAATAAATACTGTATGTAGGTTGAAACATATGTATATTTAATAGGTTTTTTCCCGTAAAGACATAGATAATCAATAAAAATGAATGCAAGTCTGTTTATATTATACATCATCAAGGAAATCGTTTTTTTTTTCTTACGGCGGTGTAAATCATGAAGGAAATGCGCACCATATTAGTGCGAGAGGGATATTATTAAAAGTGAAATATACTCTAACGGCTTCTATCGACTTGAGTCAGCACCTTCTTGTACGTTTTCAGCCTTTGTGGATTGATGAAGCGAAGAACAATATTCTATCCGAGCAATGAAAGAGTAGTAAACCAACCGGGAAGACTTATGCATACTATGTATGATGAGTTTTGCTGTCAATTCTCTCATGCAAATAACAAACGCGTACACGATCTTACCTAATCTTGCTCTAAATAGTCAAAAGGAAAATGGCCTCCTTTCTCTTGCAGCTGACTAATCATGAGGCTAGCAGGTTATATATATTTACATGATAATAATATTCATTGCTGTGCTACATAGATGTGGATCTCTGTCACGCACACGCCATCATTACACCCCAATAATGACATGTTTTATTCATTACCATATGTGTCTCTCTGTATTCATCTACGTATTGGGGTTTAATGGGATGTTCTTATGCCAGTTTTGTGCCAGAAGATGCTGGCCTTCTCAATCTAAAGAAGTGGGTCAACCCCGCTGTGCATTGAGTGGTGTGTGAGTGGATTGTGACAGGTCCACGGAGGAGGGGCGAGGTTCACCCCGGCGTAAAGATACTGCTGTGGAGGCTTAAGTTGGAGCATATACCGGAGCAGTGCCGTATAGGCCTCTCCGTGGGTGGACTGAGCAACGGGCTAATCAGATGTGTTATTGGAGGAGGGTTAAAGCAATTGGGTGCGCAGAAGATGTGAGGAAATCAGGCACTGACCTTGATTTTTACTTTGAGTCTATGTGTGGAGTGGACACCTAAATGAAACGACCCAATGGGCTTGTTTTGTGCTTATGAGTCTGTGCCACTGTAGAAAAATAGCATCATGTTTACCGCCCATACAATCCAATTTTACAGTACGTGGCACTGAATGTGTCTATCTCTATGGAGACAAGCTGCCGTAGCAGGTAACCAGGACAAGTTGAAGGTCAGACAATGAAGGCGTCAAGCTCCAAAGAAATTCTAATAATCTCTTCAGCATTCTTATCATTGGTAAATATCTCAGTCAATGTCTTCACAATACTCACAATATATTTCATTGTGTTTTGTGTGTCAACATAATATCACAAACCATTCCTTCATTTTTCAAAAGCACATCTCTTTACACCTGCCTAAAACCTTTCCAGTGTTAGAAGATGACGAGGTATTTCCAACGAATCCCATATACAATAATTACTAAGCAAATCTGATCCGCCGCTGTAAGCCGTCACTTTGATTGTGTTTGCACAGTGGGGGTGTTCCTCTTTTCTTCCCGTCTTTCCTCTCCAGCCTTAATAGAGGATGCTGTTAGAAGTCTTCTCCCATGGGAACAAGAATGCGACAGATCCCACATTGTTCATTGTTGTCTCTCCTTGTAAAAAGAAAGATTGGAAAAAACTTCAACAATGGTGTGGGATGGGATTGGGGTAGTGGGTGCACACACAAAAAAAAGAAGAAGAGGGAATTACAAAGATCACATTTTCATCCCGCTTTGATGTGATGTGTTAAGAGAGGGTTTGGATTGTTTACATCAGAGTGGCACTATGGGGGAGAGAGTGTGAGGGGGTAGAATAAAGCAGGGAAAGCAGGACATTGAAACATATATTTATATATATATATATCTGCAGGGAGGCGGAGGAGGGGACAGTGATGCCGAGCTGTCCTGGGGGGTTTGAGACGCACACACACGGGGGAGAGTGGGATGACTATTCACCGCAGAGATGCTGTCTACCTCCGGGGCTTCTACCAGAGGAGAATGTCCCAGTCTAGCGTCTCTTTCCCTGGATCTCCACCTCCACAAGAGCGAACATCACACACACACACACACATACAGTAGCTCCGCCCACTGCACGCTAAGCCCCGCCCACACAGGGAGATAACAAAAAGGTCAAGTATGAGTTGGCAAAGAAATAGGCGGCGGAAAATCAAATAGAGAAAGGTTTTTTTGGTGTGTTACCATGATAAAGTGTAGCGAGTGAGCAGGCACAAGCTACAGCACACCCTCCCGATAGGTTGCGGGCAGGTTCTAGAATTATTTTTCAGTTGGAGCAGGTGCATTGCAACTCTATCGGAAAGATTGTAAGTGTAAAGAAACAAAAATATCCAAAAGGATTTTCCCGATCATTAATTGATAGCAATTAGAGTTGCAAACCTTTCATGATATTAATTAGTCTGAAAGTCAATTCTATTAGCCAATATCATGCATATGTTTTTGAAAAATGTCACCACTTCTAGATAGATAAATTCTATAAAGCTGAAAAGGTCACAGCAAGCAGCAAAAAGGTCACAGCAGCAGAGATGGAACGTCCAAGAACGTTCTAGACACCTTTGTGAGAAAACAATAATTAGACCAGAGTTGATATGTACTGAGAAGAAGTCAGTACAGACATGGTAGATTTTTTCTGATGGAATGTCTCAGAAATTCCGGAGACATTATCTATAAACTTAAAGTCTGACTTTTGACACTTACCATACCTAACCATGGAAGCATTTCGCTGACCTCCACTATGATGTCACATGAACGCAACCTACAGGGTCACGCTGTTGTGTCAGTAATGAATGTTTTTTTCACTCGCACTGCCAACAGACACTGTAATGTGACCAAAACCTTGGTAAGCCCTGAATAGTGTGCAAGCATTTTACACACATTTTCCCACAGCAAATAGATTGGGCTTCACTGTTACAATTGTTCGGCTATTCTTCAGAAAAATTGTTTGTTGTGGTGGTTTTGAAAGGATTAATTCCAGTGTTTCCGTTCTCCCATCGCTATCGAAAAAGCAAACCAAAGCAACGCGGCGCCCCAGTCTCAACACCAAGCTAAACAAGCAGACTCCTAATGCCAAATTAGTGCTTATTAAATCCCAGACAGCGTTACAATTGCGCCGCACAGCACAGCCAAAACGCAGAACTGTTTGTTGGTTCGCTCACTCCCGCCTTCCTCTCATTCCCAGTGCTTTTTTAACCTCCCCTGAAACAGCAAGGCCCTTCTCTTGTCTCTCACATCTCACTATTTATGAGAATGTGTTTGTGTGGCGCAGGCACAAACCCAGGACATGACAGCAGGCAACAAAACATGCAGATGTGACAAGAGTGAGAGAGAGAGAGAGAGAGAGAGAGGGAGGGGGCCGCTGGGGGCAGGGGAAAGGATAGCGTTCTGCACAGACGGAGAAAAGCAGCAGATGAGTGGCAGGAGGCAGGCCGAGGAGGAGGAG
This sequence comes from Knipowitschia caucasica, assembly GCA_964034765.1. NCBI lineage: Eukaryota > Metazoa > Chordata > Actinopteri > Gobiiformes > Gobiidae > Knipowitschia > Knipowitschia caucasica. The sequence continues at coordinate 26,939,201 of OZ035824.1, forward strand.
GAGGAGGAGGAGGAGGTGAGCTTGTGTGCAGAGGAGGAGGTGGCCTTCGTCCCCTGGTGCCCTCCTGTGCCATGGCTCTGTGTGTTTGGGTTTTTGTTTATTTAACTCTCTCTTTTCCACCTGGCGTGTTTCTATTCAACTCAATTTGTCCCACATTAAGGACATTTCAGTGTTATATCACCAGGTTACAGAACAGTTGGAATGAAAAGCCCACAACACAAGATAAAGGAGCAATAATTCTAATTTGAATTAAATACTAAAGTAAAATAAATCAAAATCTCCAACTTTTGCATACAATAGAAGCAATTAGAAAATCTCTAGCCTTAGCAGAATAAAAACACAAGTAGCATTTTTAGCTGCAGCATAATAAGAAAGAAGTTATAAAATCTCTTCCTTTAGCCTAATAAAGAAGCAAAAATAAAATCTCTATAGGGGCAAGAGTTACACTAGTGTTTAAATGTAGATTATTTTTATGAGAAGGGTCATCTTGACACAATTATACAGATATTAAGTGTTATATTCTTAGTCCTGAATACTTTTTGCGCACTTTATCAATACCTTTTCTGCATTTTTATGTTTATGTAATTTTGGTTCTAATCCCCCAGTTGGTGTCCCGCAATCCCCGCTTTAGGAACCACTGTGGGCTGAAATCAAGTCCTAAATTAAAACTTGTTCAGCTATAGATATAATTTCATTGTTTCAGGTTAATAGTTAGATTTAAAATGTATAAAATATCTAACCATATGTGTAACCTTTTGTGCATGGCTAGTTTGTTTATTTGGGATCTGCACCATCACAATTTTATACTATAGACTCTCTGAAGATGATGATGTCACATGAATGCCACCTACAGGGCCACGCTGTTCTACCAGTAAGTCATATTGAATTAATCTTACATTGGCAAGCCCTGAATAGTGACCAAACAAATCACATATATTTTCCCAACAGCAAAAATATATATAAGGTAGCCCCTGACTTTTTTTCTTTCCCCTAAGATTGTTCCTGTCTTTTTTGCAGCTGCCTCTCTGCCCTCGTCTCCATCTCCCTCCTGCCTCTCGCTCTGTCACCTTGTCTCTGAGTCTGAGTGTCAGTGACGACTGCAGGGAGAAGGGGCGACGGGAAGCTGTGGGGGCGACACTCTCCCTCCACTGTGATCTCCAAACTCTGCTGCGTTGCTCTCATCGCACACTGCACAAGAACCACCACAACATCTCCACTTAGTCCTCCCTGTATTCATGTGTTTTCCTCTCATCAAAGTCACTCTTTCTTCAATAAAATGCCACTCTGTTGTCTGCGCGTCTTGCAGTAACCTCATTTCTCCAGGCTATGCTACATGTATGACGCGTGTGTCAGTGTATGTGTATGTGTCTGTCTGTCTCTGTGTGTCTGTGTGTGTGTGTCTACGTGTCTGTGTGTGTGTGTGCTGCCATATTAGAGCAAGAATCCTTGTTAAAAGACTGCAATAAGTGGTACACGCTGAAACCAGGTTGCCGCATCCCTTGGGTTCGAATCAATCACAGGTTTGTTCAAGTGAGTTTTATTGGCCCTAAAAGCAGTAGCCACAGGGTAACAGGAGAGATTCATCTTCACTCCCACAAACAATACATCTCTCAAAGAGCAGGCTTAAAAGAGTATGACAGGCTGCCATCCTCCATGTCTCCCTGCATTAGTCCTTTGTGTTCAGCCCTGTACATCAGAGGAGCACAGATCACTGCTTCGGCTTCTCTTTGATGGGACAAGAGTGGCCCTTGAAGTAGCCCCTATCTGACCTCCCTGTGTCTCCTTTCCAGCTCCTAGTGCTTCCTGCCATCAGAATCCTCTTCATGGGGCTCTCCTCCACTCGTCTATGTGTATGGATTTGATTTAGCCGGCCCTTCTGTGCCCTTAATGTTAAAAAGGTTTGTGTTATGGACATGTGTGCTTGCTTGTGATAGAATGAGTCAAGTGAATAATGCAAAATAACCACATTTCAGGAAGTGGTTATAGATGGGTTAGCTGACTTCAAACGTAACAAAAGTCCATAGTTCTTTGCCCTCAAGACAGTTTGATTCTATATCTGCATGTTTTTTTGGCCTTTGTCACCTCTTTATATCAGCTTTTTCTGGTAGAACAGTGAAAACATAGGACCACTCTTACTCAGCCAATCAGCTCTCAACCCAAAACTACATCAGTGAGTCACAGGTCTCACTTGGTAGAGCATTGGCCTTTGAGTCTGAAGGTCGTGGGTTCGATCCCCACCGTGAGACCTTCTCCTCTGACTCCCAGTAAAGTCTGCTGTTGTGTCCATGGAAAAGACACTTAACCCCACTATAGGGACCCAGAAATGGATTAAGGGGAACAACATGGATGGATGGATGAATGGAGGGCTCTTTTCTACATTTGCAGAAGATACCATGTTTTTGTGATAAGAAAAAAAAAAAAAAGCCCTTTATCACAGCAGAAGTACAAAACTGCTGAACACAGATCAGAAAATCAAACCGTTCAAACACAACAAATGCTATGATTAAAAGACAATGTTGCGTTCACATTTACTGTTCATGATACTTTGATAATTATATATTAGGAGATCCTTTAGTGTCCCACAGTGGGGAAATTTCAGTGTTGCATCACAAGTTACAGAACAGTAGGAATGAGAAGCACACAGCACAAGATAAGTGAACAACAACTATGCTAATTAAAATAAAAGCAAATCTCTAACTCTAGGAACAAAACAAAATCTCTAACAGGTACCGTAGCTTTAATATGAGAAACTAATTGATGCTTTGCCCTCGCAGATGTGTCAAAAATCCAAACATGAATGTATTTTTCCCTATTCATTAGTTTTATTTTGTTGCTCACAAACATAATTAAGGCCAGCTTTGACATATTTCACGCTGCAAGAATACATCTCTCTTCATCTTCCATCAAATGAAAATTAGCAATGGGGGAAAAAAAATCATTACTTCATTACTTTGTACACCGCTGTATAACCCCCCCAGGGCTCTACAGTCCGGCTCAGATTAAAGCCAGCAGAACAAACCAATATAAGTATGTGAGCACACAAGGTTAAATCAGCACAAGGACACAATAACAGGCCTCCGAAAACACAGAAACACACACTGAGATCTTTTACTGCGGACAAATGAAAGACAGGAACTGGAGGACTGATGGTGGGGGGTGGGGGGGTTCTGGGGGGGGGGGCTACATACTGCTGCCCTGACATGGTTTAAATCACCTTGACTGGATAAGCGGCGCTAAAAGTGAACCAACTCCCTGCGTCGTCCACCGAGACACAGAGAGACCGGTCAGAGGAAACGCCACGTCCACAACATTGACCCCCCCCCCCCCCCCCCGGCCCCCCACCCGGCCCTCCACCCGATCCCTCCATCCCTGATGAAATATGGCCCGGGCCTGTTGAGCAGACCTGTTTGAACTTGAGTCACAAATGGGGCAGGATAAGTGGTAAGATCTGCTGTGGGGATCACTGGGGTTTCGGGAATTTGGGAGCAATGTCTATCTTTTTATGATATAATGTGGAAAATCGGTTAATTTTCCACAATTATGTTTTAACTGGGAGACATTTTCAAGAACATTTTGCAAAAGAGGAGAATGACAGAAAATAAGAAAAATAATTAAGTAAGTAAATAAATAAACACATCAATAAAAAAATTATACAATAAAATTAAAGAAGAAAAAACTTGGGGATTTCATTATATACATGTTCATTTATTCATGCTTTATTTTATCTATTTTTTTTTTTCATTTGAGGGGAGAACATTTCAAGAAGATGTTGCAAAACAGGAGAATGACCGAAAATAAACCAAAAAAGTATCTTAGTCTTCTTCCTTCAACAAAGGAGTCTGGGAAATAATTTCAATTTGATAGACAGAAGTTCTCCATCTAACTACTTTAACCAATTAGTTTTCGAGAACGTGAAATCACAATACAACTTTTAAATACCCATATCGATTTCTGATTATGATACGTACCTTGATACGTTGGCCACAATATGATACCGATACCTAGAAACAGGGCATTTCGGTTTGATACAATAAATACCGTCTGCACGACACTATACGGATTATATCACTGCGTTATAGGAGATCCTTTTCTCTTTCGGTTGTCAGACTGTACAACAAACCTGTACGTGTTAAAAGTATGCACTATTGTTGGGTAGTTTATAAATGTTCATAATTTATGTTCTTATGTGTTTCTATGGAAGTGATTTCTGATGCACCTATACATTTCTCCTACGGGGGATCAATAAAGTTTCTATCTATCTATTCCTTGGCAGTTCTATATAAAAACATACGCTTTTCGCTACTGTATCTCAGCCCCGTTTTCCATCATTGCATCAGTAATCTTCCTTTCATTGAAGATTAATTGTAGATCTCATTCTCATGACTATAAGAACATGTCAACATAAAAATAAACATATTGATAGAGGGTATAAAATGTGATCATTTTTGAAACATATGGTAAATGACTTGTGTTCAATGCCCATTTTGACTGTTTTATGGTTGTAATGTTTTATTTTTCATCTTGTGAAGCACTTTTTGGGTTGCCCTGATTATGAAGGCAACACTTTCACAGATCTCTGAATCCCATATAATTTATCATGCTGTTTTTATTGTGAGGATAATCCAGCATTAGCCTCATCTTCAAAGCACTTACATAAAGACGTGCAAATGGACCCGTGGTGTTCCTCTTTCCCAGCTGATAATTTCTGCTATTTTACATCACAAATAACGCACGAATAAAGACAAAAATTGCCTCTTTTCTTCGACTGGTGGCTACAAGTGCCGTAACCATAGCAACCTGCGAGTGCGTGACAGAGTTCTAACCAGACGACACCAAAAGGGTTCCTCCACTTGAACAAAATGCAGTCAGGCCGTCTATTTTAAGAGCTTTGAGTAATTCTCACTCAACAAGGATGCATTATTTTTAGTGCAGTGTGTTTCCTTTCTTTTTTCCACCCCCGAAGCCAAAATTAACTCCTTCTGGTCCAGAGGGAAGGGTGCGATGGGGGACAGAGTTTCCCATCTGTTCAAATAGAGGGTGTTTTTTGGGTTGTTTGTACCTGACGACACTTCTTTGGCCATCTGGAGTTGTTCATATTAGCTCTGCCCTTGGATGTTGCTAAAACGAGACAATTGTGTGGTGAATTAAAGGAATAATGACAAAATCAAAATACAGAGAATGCAATATACTTACAAATAAAGCAAGAACCACCTTGAACATAGCAGATATTAAGAATTGTAACCACCAGAAACATGTCCATAATTTAATGTAATGTAATCTAATTTAATGTAGAAAATATATTCCAGTTTATGCACCCTTTTTATTAAGGGCAGCTCTGTCTGAAATCATCCTCCTACATCTGAGGGTTAAGTTTAAGTTCATAAAGGAATGATCCTTGAGATTAATCTTCTCATTCTCGAGGGGGTCCTAAACATAAATACAATATGTGAATATAGACACATTCATATATATATGCATACATACATACATACATACATACTGTACATACATACATACATACATACAGTACATACATACTGTACATACATACATACAGTACATACATACTGTACATACATACAAACATACATACATACAGTACATACATACAAACATACAACACAATTTACAGAGCATTAAGGATAAGAAAAGATAATTACATAAACACACAAAACAATCTAAAAACATTAGCTCCTTCGCACCCCACTCTGTTACCGCACCCCTTCTGTTAAAATTAACAATATTGACATAAATACAGAACACAGAACATTATGACATAAACAAAGGCAGGTTTACCTTATAGCTCATCCTGTAGATCTGTTTTAAGATAATTTAAGTTCTGAGGAATTATAAATTGATATTTTAAGTCCCATGAATAATGTAATGCAATCAGTGCCTTAAAGGTGCACTGCCAACTAACCCGAACTCTATAGCTCCATGTAACCATTTGTGTTGTTTTTAGATGCTTTTACGCTAATATGAGTCACTTCTGGCACAAAACCTTTATCTAAAAGCTTTTATCTAAAAGCTTTTATCTAAAAGCTTTTAGATAAAGGTGGAGTGAACATTTCTTGAGGGAAATTATGATCTGTGTTTGCGGCCGGTAATTTGTTGAACTTTAAAAACACAAAATAATTTAAACTTCTCATAGGGAAGACCATTAGCCTTGTTTTTCATTGATACATATTTCTCCATATATATATATATATTTTTTATTAAAATGATATTATTTCACATTCAAAAAAATTGAAATGACGAAGTAAATAGTATCATTATTTTCACTGCACTGTATCATTTTAGAGTGACCTGCTGCATGTTAGCTCATCTTATGTAAATACGGTGCAGAGCCAAGCTTTGTCTGAAAAAGTCTATTTTCATTCTACGAGTATGTCACACACAGACAATAGACAGACAATGACCATATCTGAAATTATGCTCCAAAAATAACTTGTAAGTACAGGAAGTGAGTAAGTAATCATAGCCTCTGACAAAACACCATCCATTCACACACTCATTACATTTACATCACTTTTTGTGCATGTTTTTAGTGGTAGGGGAAACCGGAGCACACGGAGGAAACCTATGCCGACACGGGGAGAACATGCAAACTCCCTTCAGAAAGGCCCTGTTATGACCAGGATTCGAACCCATGGACCTTGTTGCTGAACGCTTTAAAAACGCAGACGTTTTTATTAAATGATCATAAATTCTCACTATGGAAACAGGTTTAATTATTTCAAGGATATAACACAACGACTATTCCCTTGAAGAAAATAGAATAAAAGAAAGAGGGAACCTGTTACATCTGCAAACATAATATACGTGTTCATTAATTCAACGCATCTGCAGATCTCTGTCTCTGTAAACAATCTTCACACATGGATTCATCTTGAGTGAATATGAATCGATGTCACCTTTTTTTTTTCTTCTAATCACTCCCTCTCTCTCTCTTTCTCTCTCTCTCTGTCCTCCCTCTGAATTTGCATAATCAGAGCTGCTATCATTTCCACTATGGCACGAGCACTATTCATTCCAACCCATGAATGAGCCATACAGTGAGTGTGTGTGTCTGTGGGGAGCCGAGCTGAATAAATGAGCAAATCATACAGGGTTGACACACACACACACACACACACACACACACACACACACACACACACACACACACACACACACACACACACCTTTCCCTCCCTCTCTCCTTCTCTAGTGGCGACGTGATTTTACTGTCATTGGTTGTAGAACGGTCACAGCAAAGGCGCATTGAAATGGGGGGGATAAATAGGCGTAGACTGCGGTGCATATACGGGCCCTGCCAATGAAGTCCCAATCTATTCCCCTCACGCGCTCTGTTCTCCCCCCATTACAGAGCTCATCAACCGCAGATCCACAGCAGCAGAAGCAGCCCCCGTCCACCCCCAACCTCCTCCCCCTCCCTCCTCCGTGTGGACAGTGTACGCCCCCATGCACCGGAGCACACCAACACCTAATTTGCAGGTCTCACTAGGGACGGTTTGTTTACATCATGAAGGTATATCTTTATGTCTGTGTATTGTGAAGCTAAAAATATTGCTGTAAGGTATGCTTACAAAAATAATGTTAAAGGAGTCCGGAAAAAATGGTTGAAATCAAACGAGTCATTTGTCCCATAGATGAAGTTCTGCTTTTCCTTGGACTTTCTCTTCTATTTTAAATTCTGTACGTTGTGCTTGTCGAGTTATTGTTTGTAATGTTGCCTAACTGTGTGTTTCTTCCTGCCTTTGGACAATGGATGCAATTTTGCTAATGTGCTAATTCCAGCATAATTATGTTGATGCTGTTTGCCGACAAATTGATTGATATGTACTGTCCTAACAAATCAATAAAGTAGACAAGGAAAACTGTAATTTATTCTTGGATTACTTTTTTTTATTAGGAAAATAACTTTTGATAATAAAATTAAAAAGGTAATAGTAATAGCAGAAGGTCAGGTAATAGTAATTTGTTGTATTTGTTTATTTTTCCTGATCCAGCGACAACCAAAACAATCAATCAATCCACATTTATTGGTTGAGCGCCTTTCCTACACAAGGCAACACAAACATTCAACATTCAAATCTACATAGACATAAAAAAAATATAATTCAAACACAAAAAAAAAATCAATAACACAAGTTACTATAACGCAAAAATCACACATGGAATCAAAATCATAGAGTAAAATCTATCACAACTTTGGTAAACCAGGCACCATGCTGCACAAAGTCCATGGGTTTGATTCCCAGTTTGCTGGTCTAATCATCTTAATGGTGAACAACAGGCACTTCATATGGTTGATAAATGCTTGTGTGGAGCTCCCCCTGGCCCCGCCCTAGGGCTCTGGTCCATTTTCCTGTACCGCGTCCAGATGATTTCACAGTCTATGGTCCAGGCAAGACAGTGGCCCTTCCTCAGCTCCTCTCTGTCCAGCTAACACGACAGGCTGAGCAGATGATGATAAATGCAGAGGAGGAAAAGCAATTACTGGATCAGTTAGGTGTAGTGGGGAGCTCAGGGCACTCATTACCAGCAGACTGTGCAGTTTGGGACACTCCACAAACACATGCATATAGTTTGCGTTGAATCTACAGACGCGCTGATGGCCGCATGTCAAACACACGCAAGGGACAAAGGGACTGTCTGTTTTGTTGAAGGGAAAATCTGAAATGATCGTTCTAGACTGGACGAGGACATGGGAGACTGGTGCATCAGAATAGCTATTGATTGAGTGTATTGACTTTTCTATTTTTGTTTCCATAATTAGTTAATAATGTGTTTTTCTCTTTTCTTTCAAAAGGGGTAAAGAAAGATAACACTAAAGGATAGGAAATAAATGTCCTGTCCCCCTCCTCTCCTGACAAAGTGAAAAAAAAAAAAATGAAAATGTATCGGTATTTATTCTCCCCATGAGTCAATATTTTGTGGAACACCCTCGGATCAATTACAGATGCATTTGGTGTTTTGGGTCACGTCTCTTACAGTATTTTACATGGAGACTTACATATTTACCCTTTATATTTTCCTAAAACAGATAGAGTTTGTGAACAGCAGTTTTTAGATCTTGCCACAGTTTTTGTTAGGTCTTTACTTTGACAAATTCCTTTTTTTCCTGAAGCCAAACCCCAATCCCATATTTTGCGAGCTTTTCTTCAAATATTGCGCTTTATTTTGCATCTTCCAATTTCTCATGAACTCTGGAACTATTCCCTGTCCCAGCAGAAGAAAAGCAGCCCCACAGCATGATGCCGCTACCTCCAGATTTCACAGTAGGGATGGTGTGATTAGAGCAATGAGCAGGGATAGTTTTCCACTGCACCAGGGACCACCGATCTTTTCAGTTAAGAAAGCCAAAAAACATATTTGTTCAAATGTTCAATAAAGGAGGCACAAAAGAGCTCCTAAAAGGAAGAAAAGTGAAGCAAGCTGACCAGGTGCTCATTGGTGCAGTGGGAAAACATTGAAATGAAAGAGAAAAGAGTCCAAGGTAGGTCTGGGTTAAAACAAATATAGTTTTTATTTAATTTGTAGTTCATATGATTGAGACAGTGCATGTCTATGAACACACTTCTCTGGATTGTATGCACATAGTCCCACAGTCTCACAGTCTCACTCACATACACTGAAAATGTAAACTCTACACAGAAAGGCCCTGTCTGGAGGTGGAATAGAACTCAGGACCTTCTTTCTGTGAGGCACAAGTGCTAACCACTGCACCACCATGCCGCTAACCTGCTTTGAAAGAAGAAATCCAATGCATAAAACATTCTTACTATTAATTCCCACTCAGATTTGTCCGAGAGCCAGACACCATCATCAAAAGAGCCACATCGGGCTCCTGAGCCATAGGCTCCTGACCCCTGCTCTACAGTACATTAAGCCTTTATGTCAAGCAGGTTACAGAATATGAAACACACAAACTGACACAAAGACATTCATTTACTCACCAAGTTTTAGAACATGTTTGATACAAGGTCCCTATAACCCCTAGAATATCAATTGTATGAATATGTTTTAAATCAAGAATTGTTTTACACTGAGAATATATACATTTGTCTTGCTCTATTTCATATGTTTTTGAGATTTGCATCATTGTTCCACAGAGCAACATCCGTGATGAGACATATCACAGTCATCAGTCTGTGCCATGAGAACTCCTTGAAATTAAGAAGGCCCTGAAATAAATCATAATTTAGTCTGACATATAGTAGCTCTTTTTGGTCAAATATACACGTCCTGCTGGCTGCGCTTGGCCAAATGTTTAATGGTATGAATGTACTTGCAGCATGAGTGAAATTTGAAATTTGGTGTTTCAGGTTAAAATACTCTGCAGTGTACTATTTTAAGAAATACTTTTTCCATTTACTTTTATGCCAAACAATACACATAACGACATGAAGGCCACTGCAGCTGATGGTTTTTTAAATGGAGCACTTGAAACCACACAAAGCCAGGACTAATGTGCGGCGGATATGATCAGAAATGGCAGGCAGATGACAGGACGCCTCAATAGACTGAATGGGTTAAGATAAGTGACTGTAATGTGTTGTGCATTTGTTGATGCGGTCTATAGACGGATGACGAGCCATCTGCACACCTGCCAGAGCCAACAGGCCGTATGTGTGTGGTTTGAGCCAGGGAGAATAAGGAGGCCGCATGATTGACAGAAGCACTGAGGTTGTCATAGGGACAGCAGTCTTGGCTGTCCCCTGAGGATGATGTGGAAACAGTAATAATACAGGGAGAGGTACTGCACAATGAGAGCAGTGAGAGGAGGGAGATGGACCGGTTTGTATTTACCCCACCAAACTCTACTTCTGTACGTGTGTGTATGTGTTGTAAATGTGTGTGTGTGTGTGTGTGTGGTGGGCGGTGAGATCACGGGTCAGGCCCACGCAGTTGCCATCCAGCCATGCAGGCAGCACACAGCAGCACACAGGCCAGAGAGCAGACGGAACAAAGACACTCAACAACATGCTGTCGCTCCACCTCCCGTCCAAATATCTCACTTGTTCTCCCGCATTTCACCGATGCCTTCACCATTCCAGAGCAGAAACCAACGTCATACAAAACAAAACAACTAAAAAAACACAGAAAAAGTCAAAAGCCGTGCACGTACTAAACTGATCCAATTGGCCAGTACTCAACAGTTTCCTAATTTTGAGCTTTTTGGGTTCGCACCTGGTGTTTACAAGGATTCTCAGGTAATCATAAAACCAGTTGTCAGTGCAGGTGCCACACAGGAGCAGTCGCTGATCCTGTGTGCACCTGCAAAAATGTACCACAAGTCACAGTCGGTAATATTCAGGTTATGCGTTTATTGACAAGGGAAATTCCTACATTTAACCCCTGCCCGATGCTGATGAGACAACCTGTCCTGAGCAAAGAGATTCTGCCGTTACAGGGAGCAGTGTTGTGCCAGTTCACAGCTTTTCTGTTCAAGTTCAGTTCATACATGCTCAAAGTCAACAGCTCACGTTCAAAGTTCACATTTTTAATTCTGAACTAGTTCAAAGTTCAGTTCATTTTACTTTTTTTGTGAGATATTCAAATAAATACTTTTTTCATACTACAAGATAGAAATCACTATACGTGATAATATATATATATATATATATATATATATATATATAGGGCCCCTACACGGCATGTACCACCGGAGCACAACAGAAGTGGCTGATCTCAAGAAGTCCTACCAATGGCTAGAAAGGGCTGGCCTACAGGACAGCACAGAGGCACTCATCATGGCTGCACAGGAGCAGGCCCTGAGCACCAGAGCGATAGAGGCCCAGATATACCACACCAGACAAGACCCAAGGTGTCGGCTGTGCAAAGAGGCACCTGAGACGATCCAACACATAACTGCAGGGTGCAAGATGCTGGCAGGGAAGGCCTACATGGAACGCCATAACCAAGTGGCTGGCATAGTGTACAGAAACATCTGTGGAGAGTATGGGCTGGAAACCCCAAGGTCTAAGTGGGAAACTCCCCCAAAGGTGGTGGAGAATGAGCGTGCAAAGATCATAAGTACTACAGACAGTAATGCGCTGCAGTGCGTGTGTCTATACAGTACTTCATGTCAATTGTAAACGGCCCTGTGTCGCTAACTCACCCTTTGTTTTCATCACGACTCAGGCACATCTGAGTCCAACAACCCATGAAAAGCACTAGCATACAGCGTTGCACCGCAAAACAGAGTGGGGGGGCGTTCACAGACGGTGGAAACCGTGGGAATTTTTTGTTTTCTGCGGAAAAAGTGCGGAGAATACAGGAGGGAGGAACTTTCGCGTTTCAAAAGAGAAAACAGATGTCACTCAGTTTTCAATGGAAAACAAATTCCAACGTTCATTTACACTGATGTCTGCCGTTCATGACACATCATGTGAACTAATTCACGTGCAAGTTCTTCATTCAAAAATTTGTTGCGTTCAGTTCAATGTTCAACGGAAAAATGAGCGCGTTCTTTTGAACTTGTTCACGCACAACACTTACAGGGAGTTAGATTTGATCATTTAACTCAATTTTTTAATTATTTCACTTATTTTGTTTGTTTATTTCTGTTGTGTGTTGTACGTATTTATGTTGACCTTGTGTGACAAAAAAATTATGAAAATATTGTTTGACATTGTTGTCTAACACTAGAACTCCCAGAGCAGTCAAATTGACGGCTTTTAGTTGTTGAAGTGTAATTTCTTCCTTTACATATGTTTTTGCTCTTCATTTGAACTCCATTTGGTCTGTATTTGAACTATTTTAAATGTACTTTTTACTTGTAAAGGGAACCATGAGTGTCTAGAAAGGTGTCTAAGAAATTGAATTGACTTCAGTTATATTAACCAGTTTTAGCATGTATTAAAAATGAAAAGTGCATGAATTACTTTACTTTACTTACTTTAAGGTAAGGTGCAGTAAGCGATGTGTTTAGCTTAGTCGTAGCACTCAAAACCACTCCCCCCCTCCCCTCGCCTCTCCATCAAACCAAACATCCAGCATTTTCTTTTCTTTGTCACATCAGGGAGAGTGGGTGGCAAACGTGAAATTGGCCTTTTCTGTTTAGCCCTTTTAAGTTTTAGAAAATCCGATAACGGGAAGCGAGTGAAGCAGGGTAAACGCACCCCATTGGTTCATTCGGGATGAATGAATCCCATTGGTTTATTTTTATCGGTCCGCTCCAAAATATTTTTTATTAATTTTTGTAGACAATATTCAATTACTATTTGAAAACACATGATAACTTGACTACTTTTAGGGACGTTTTCCCACAATATCTAAAAAAATGCGTCTGGAAAAATATCACTGACTGCATCTTTAATACAAGAATCAAAAACAAAAAATATTTTTGAGGATTTTTTTCAGAATTCCAATAATTGGAATGGGAGCTGTCAAAATGACTGCTCTGGAATTTCTTTGAGAATTCCTGTAGTTTCAGAATTCTGAGAATCCTAGTGTTTTAAATGCTGTTGAAGTCAAAACAGCAGATCATAATTCAATACATAAATACAAATAGATGTGACTGATTAGTAAAAAATCTCCAATCCCAGTCTTTTGGAATAACTCGCCCTGACCTTACTTGAACAATATCCACATTTACTGTAAATATGAGTTCTCTTAATTGTGGGTTTGCACTTTACCATGACGTACGGTAAACATGTGATTACAAAAACAGCTTGAATCTACAGCATGAGCCCTTCGCTTACACCGCACTCCGTGACTGTCCCGTGACCGTAAGCTGATCTCTCAATGGAGGCGACTTCTACTTCTACTATAGGTGTCTTTGTTTTGTGGTTTCAGACTCATGGAGCGGGGGGGGGGGGGGGGGGGGGTCATGTCGGGCCGTTTTTGAGCCAAACAAGATGATCTGAACAAGGTTTGTGCTGTATGTGGCACAAGTGTCTGTATGTGTGTGCGTGTGCGTGTGCGTGTGCGTGTGCGTGTGCGTGTGTGTGTATTGGAGATTGTGTCTATATGGGCGAGTGGGGGTGGCTGGGCTATAATCTGCCTCAAAGTGATTGCGGGCAGAGGCGAGGTGGGCGAGACAGTGATGCAGAAAGAGAAGCAGGGGAAGTGGAGGGAGAGCTGGCAAGAAGTGAAACATTTATCCAGAGAAAATGAGATAAAAAGTCATGATAGGGATGAGGCAAGGACAGGTGACTTCAGAGCAGATGCATTGGTGACATTTTTTTACATTTTATTTTTCAATAAAAGGGAGACAAAATCAAGAAAATGTTGCAAAACAGGAGAACGCCAAAGAAAATTAGACAATAACAATAATAAAGTACAAAAAAAACAAATAATGTATGTTCTTGTCTGGAGCACACTGGGGACTTTTGCAAATGTATTCCAATGTGGTTTTACGTAATAACGTGAATCTGAGTGAGAATTGGTTTGGGCTACAAATATCTGAACTCTGAACATTGTAAAGTGCTTTGGATTACCTTGATCTCTAAATTGTGCTATATAAACAAACATGACTTACTTATCTACCACAGTGGGACGCTAATTCCCCTGACTTTAGCTTTACTTTTTGAGTCTTATGTGACGTAGGGTGGATATCGTCAAAGCAACACCGAGAAAAAGGGTCTGTAAATGTCTTGTTTGAGAAGTTCATTTGTATAAGTTATAGTTATTCATTCACTTATTTGTTTTTGTACAGAAAGATGGTTTCATGGCCCATAAGCCAAAACAGAAGACAATCCAAGTTGAAGGCTTTTGGATATTTCACTACAGCTTGTGCAAGAGACTGAAATGTCACAGCTTGCGTTCATGTTCTACAATTGTATTTTGGTTGTAAATACAGGGGCCAATACAACTCCATGGGAAAGAAGCATTTTTTTGACAATTGTTGAAAGATAAAATGTCCAAACGTTTTCCCACACACTTATTTGATGATTATTCTTGTGCCTGAAAGTCTTTTCTACTGGCCAATACATATAGTCCTACATGTGTTTATTTTTTTTTTTGATTATCAGCACTTCTAGACACCTGTGTGGAGTACTGTGTGAGGAATTACGGCTGAATTTGCTCTAAACTAAGACTATTAGAGATCTATCTGTTGACGTTTATCATTAGTTAGATTAGATATATACTAGTTGAAGATTTTTCAGCCGCCTGCCTCCACACATTTAAACCATAGGCTCTTTGGAAAGTTGTGAAGTTACATGAAGTTTGTGACAAGAAGTACTGGTCAAACAAAAGCTGCTTTCATTATTATTTCAAATTGATGTTATTTCCTCACACACAGAATGCTGAAAAACTGTGTTGGCACACATATTTTTTGGATCTAGCTATATCTGTGCGCTCAGACTGTAAGCATAAACCCAGGCTTTGCCAATGAGCAGGCCCGGAGATCCACTGAAGGCGTCCAAGGTCCTGCATGTTGCATTACAGCGTACATTATGAAATAGGATTAGTGTGGGTGGCGACTGAATGGAATAAACAGCAGCAAGCAGAACATACTGAAAATGAGTCCCTCAAAGCAGTGCGAAATTTATAACATGAGATTTTTAGGCTTCAGAAAAGATTATAGAAGTTAAGCGTGAACTCTTGTAGTAAATCATCTTAACTGACACGGGACAGCTTCAGTGCAACACGTTTAGCCAATAAACTGTCAAATCTTATTCTCATTCTTGCATCTATTGACTATAGAATGCATAGTTATTGTAACAAAATTGGACATGAAAACATGAGTATAGTGAGTTTAATCAATAAGTACATGTACCATGACAAAACTGATATTTACTCACATAATTGTATTTATTAGATGTTTTTAAACTTTTAATTTCAACACAGAATGATTTCAATGATTTTTGTTCAGCCCTAAATTACAACTGCAGTCGTCCCGGACTCGATTCACCGACACAGATCAGAGATAGTATAGAGTAGCAAACTGAAGAAGCGTCAGCTAAGGAGCCGTCTGCACCAGGAGCAGAGAGCCGCCTGTAGGGGTCACCACAGGGGACACCACAGGGGACACCACAGGACCCAGAGGAGACATGAAGCCGAGGCTCCAAACCTCCACCAGAACCTAGAGCCAGACCCCCACAGTCACAGGCCAGTGTTTCCTCCAGATGAAACACTGGCTATACTGATACTATAAAACAAGAAGTAATCAACAATCACGCAACATCAGTAATCAGCTAAGGCTATTGATAGCAGACGTTTGCATCATAATTCGATTTTTACATACATATATTTATATTTGGGATACACAAAATGAAAAGGGCCAAATGCAGCTTCCTCCCAAACTCAATTCGCCTTTTAAACAGCTGATTGGGAGATTGTCTGTTTTGGCTGAAGCAGATTATGATTTGTTTTATTGTATCTTCTATCTTGTGTTTCTGTGTTTTTATGTTTCCCCTCTGGTGCTCTGTCTGCAAATGAAGTTCCTTACGAATAAATAAAGTTACTTGAATAGATTTTAATTTACATATATTTGGGATTCAATAATTGTCTGAATCCCAAAAAGCGGGTATTGTCTCCTAAAAAGACAGACCCGGTCGGTCCCATCTCTGTAATGAAATAATCCCATTGAAGGCATGACTGGGTACATGCCTGTATTTGACTGCTCTGACATGCAGCGTCCTGCCGCTGTATGGGACGTCCCGGGGGCTCTTTGTGTTTACCTTTTCAACAGCGGATCATTTGCCCCGGTGTTTGGCCGTCTGCACTCCACAGATAACATCTACAGGACAAACAGTGCCTGGAGCTACTTGGCCTCTGCACTCCTCTTCAGTGCATATCAGACTTTAACTTTATCATTGAACAGTTGAAACAGTGGGTTCATCATCAGATTCGTTTTATTTGCCTTTTGCAGTAAAACCACATTGGAATATGTGTGCAAAAGTCCCCAGTGTGCACCAGACTAGTACATAAATAGACAAGCTAAAAAGTACAAGAAACAATTCAAGTCACTTTGAAACCAATCTAAAAAACAGTTCAACCAGTAAGATTAAAAAGTCAATGTAAGATCATTAAAGTGCTTTGTTCAAAATGATTACAGGTTGTGGAAAGAAGCTGTTTGCATATTGAGATGTCCTGCATTTCAGCGGACAGTATCTTCTGCCAGAGAGAAGAAGCTGGAACATGGCTTGTCTAGGGGCCAGAAGACTAATTCATTATTGTACGAGCTCGGTTTCTTAAAGAACGTCCAGAACAGCTCACAGTCCTCTTTGCCGAGCTGAGAACCTTGTTGAGAGCACCTTGTTGTCTAGTCTGACACGCCTCGCCACGGACCTTTTTTCACTGTACAGTATTTTTTCATGAAGAAACATGTTGTATAACTTTTCTATCAATTATTACAGTACAAAGCCAAAGCAGAATGAATGCCGGTAAATCAAAGCAAACCGTGAGGTAGAAAATCAGGTTCCAATGTTGTTTTGAAAGTGATTATGCAAATGCTTTAGTGGGTCACAACGCTCCAAAGTTAAAATGCAAATGACAGACCTTTTTGTCACCGATGATTTGTTTAGTAACACTGCAAGATTCTCCAGAGACAAGCCAGTTTGTCTCGTTATGATATTTTCTATGAGTTCATACAGAGTTTAGGACTGAAATTAAGAGATGCCTGAAGAGAGGCGGTGAGAGCATATCTGAGTCACAAAAAGGTGAAAAGGTGGGAGGAGTAGTTATTAGCTATTGCAAATGCTTAAGACTTAGAATCATAAAGTCTACAATACGTGCAGTGTGCTTGAGTTGAGAAGATACAATGATTACAGTACATGTAGACACAATTCTGAAATATCTATCATTATTATTTTTATCAGTAAAGCTGTACTATCTGACTTTGAGAAATTTCGAATGTGAGCGATGGGCTCGCTCTTTTTGCTCGCCCTCCCCACACCCACAGAGCTTTTGCCCCCCACTACCCCCTCCCCCCCCCAGCCTGTGCAAACGTGCTAAATGTACACGGAGCTGACGTCTCACAATATGGATCGCACATTTGAACGTGGATGGCGTGGCCATAGAATGATAGAACCGGGAAGAGCGGAGGAACAAGACTTTCTTTTGGCTGTTTCGCTGTGTAAGCTGTAACCGGTAACGAAGACACGGAAGCTTCAGGTTAGCCTCCGCCGCTGGTTTACCTCAGCTGTCTGTGCTAACAAGAGACCTGTGGCTTTTCTCAAGAAAGTGGGGGCCAGTGGTGCGCGGTGATTGGTCACAATCTGGACCCGAAAAAAATTATCTTTCTTGTTTTACAAAAACTCGATGTAAAATAAAATGTCACGCCAGCACAAATCTGCGCCACTTTTTCTTCAAAAGGAAGTATATCCCAATGCACTGCATGGACATGGATTGCATTTTCGTAATGAATACAAAAACAAAGTCAGGTAATGCAGCTATCTATCTAAAGGCCAAGCTACATGGCACCGTGGAAGCTGCTGATTGGAGGTCTCCATGCCTCTGCTCTGTATAATACACTTGCATTCTGTGTTCGTGTTGTTCGTGCTGTCTCTACCATCGACAATAAAACATGTCTTCTGTCTGAATTTAAGACGCGATCCCAGACATGTCATCTTCTTCACAGTAATAATCTTAACAGTAAAGCTCTTTTATTTTTATCTCTGTAATGACACATGCTTTTTTGTTTAATTTTTTTCCAAATATGGGCCATTTCAAACTGGAACTAGCCGATATCATGACTTATTCGGATCTTTGATAACACTTTTTCTCTACACAACTATGGCTAAAGCTGAACTCATTTTTATGCCCGTACGCAGGACTGATTTTCCACTTGATGTTTTGGTTTTCTGAAGGCCAAAACTAACATATCTCTTGGCGCCGTCACGAGAAGGAGGACCTCGATTCCTCCATGGTTTAAAATCACAAGCATTTTGCAAAACTCTGTTCCTGTCTTCTTTACCATCATCAATAAAACATGTCTGCCTGTGACGCGATCCCAGACTTTATCATTTTCTTCACTTGTATTTTGAAAAGCAACAAAAAAACACTATATTTTTGACTAGAAAGACACAATGTACAATCATGTTCTACTTTAGGTAGCTTTAACAAAGATAATAGATAGATTTTTTGGTTCTTGGTTTTGCCCCCCTGCTTCGAAAACACAACACAAAACAGATGCATTCATGTTTTTAGGGTGAAATAAGTGCTCCTGAAGTCCTGATGACAGAGCTGTGATGGCCCCCTCCCAGTGGCCTGCAGTGCTCATCCAGACAGATCTAAATGATATTGACAGTCGAATACATTTTCTGCTTGAAATTCTGTGAGCTGGAGCATGCTGCACCCTACTTCCACCACAAGCCACTCAAGTGCTAAATAATTACATTAGTTTCCAGAGGCTAATTTGGCTCCGAGCACTTATTCTCATCCCTGTCGGCACCAACTGTTTCTCGTGTTTTACATTGTGTTGGTAAATGAAAATGAACTCGAGTTTAGCGGCTCTGTTTGAACTGGTGATTATTGAAGAGTGCTAATCAGAACTGCGTGCTTGCAGAATGGTCAATAATTCCACCAGTTGTGTGTGTGTGTGTGTGTGTGTGTCATCTACTGAACAACTTCATGACATGTTTTTCTTCATCTTAGGCCTGTCTAGTGATTTATGTCCTGACTTGGCAGAGAGAAAGTGGAAAGTCTAAAATGTCTAAATTCTGTTTTTGTTTTTTTTTCTCAAGTTTGAAAATGGCCGATTGCAAACACAGCCTTGAGATCTGAAGAGAATGTAATGTCACCTGGGAAATAGCCAAAAGATACTAGATAAAGACAGGAGCCTGTGAAATGCACTACAGAAATAAAGGTTACTTACTTTCTTGTGGGAGAGTTTGTGCCAGACTTTACACATGTTTGTGTGGATGGATCTAAAAACAACTCGGTTTATGATGTGTTAACAATGTCGTAACATGGTTATAAACTCAAAAAAGTCGATAAAATATGTCTCTTAAAAGATTTGATTTTTGGTTCAACTTTATTGACATTAGTAAGTAAGTAGTAAGTAATTTTTATTTATATAGTGCATTTTACAGACCAAGGTCTTCTTGCTGAGAGGCGAGAGTGCTATCCGCTCCACCACCGTGCCGCCCTTGTACATTACAATGACAGAACAATGCAACAGAATACTGTATAGTGCAATATTAATTCTCAGTAATTTTTTTGTTTATTTGGATGTGACAGTTTGTCTCAGAGCTATAAATACACCAGATTGTCCCTCAGTCACACTCACAAACACACACTCTTTCAACACTCACTTATTGAACATGTTTTTAGTAACCCTAACTGGAGCACCCGGAGGAAACCTACACTGACACCATGCAAACTCCACACAGAAAGGCCTTGTCTGGGGTTGGAATCAAACCCAGGACCTACTTTCTGTGAAGCACAAAGACAAGTGGATCATATTTACCAGACAGATAAATAATCTATATGCATATTTGTGAGACTGGACAAAGTTGCTATAGCCAGTATATGCATTAATTAAATGTAGGTCATCCCTTTCGTAGACAACAGTAAGTTACATGTAATTTGTGTATCTCCATGGAGACGAGAGGCTGCACCTTTGAGCAAATGGCCACAGCTTGGATTTGACCTCAGACACAGATTTCTGTAATTGCATACAAGTGCATAATGTCGTCAATACAAAAACAACCTTATTGTGCATCCTGACAGTAATAATCTGTCTATCATGATTTTACGAGGTTTTATCGGTTTAATGTCCCAGCTGTAACAACAACATAGTCACATAATTTATGACTGCGTTTATATCGCCCAATAATGACACTACAATTACACAAATAGAAGAATATCACATGCAATCATAGCATTTGTTTAGGGCTGTCAAGTACTTTGACCTTTTTGCTTGCAGCTCTCTAATGGGAGGGTTGCCAAGGAGTGTACTGGTCGGACCAGTTGTAATCTCCATATGATTATTCAGAACAATGCAGGATGTCACTGAGAATGAAATAAAAGTGTTATCAACTACATCGAGAAGAAGACTGGTACGTCACCGTCTTTGTCTCATGCAGTGTCAGCACGTACGAACGGGAAAATGTGTGTTATCTGCCAATAAAAACATACAAGCGTTGCCAAATGTCACGCACCTCAAGTTTAGTCCTGACAGTGTTGTACCATGTGAGGTATCATTAATGAGAGAATGACATTGAGTGCAATAATACTGAGATCTACTTAACCCTTTAATGTTCACTCCTTAATGAAAGCAATTTCCCTTTTTTTATTTACTAGTTTTTTTTGTATTATAGGCTTTGATAGGTTTGATGGTATGAGTGTCTAAAAACCAAGTGAGATGCCGCAAAGATGTAGATTTCAGTTCCATCCATCCATTTTCTTCCCCTTAATCCATTTCTGGGTCGGGGGGGTGGCAGTCAGAGCTCCACCCAGTACACAGAGCACCAGCCCCTCACTGATCCTCCTGCAGGTGTTGAGTCCACAGGAGCCTTGATTATTCAGCAGGGACTTCAGGCAAAGTGGGGTTAAGTGTCTTGCCCAAGGACACAATGACAGCAGACATAAGTGGGAGTCGTGAAGTAGGGCTTGTTCTTCAGGCTCTAAGGCCAATGCTCTACTAACTGAGCCACTGTTGCCCCGATTTCAGTTCCAATCATGCTTAAAGTATGTAAAGTGAATCAAAAGGGAAAAATAAATCAGGGCAAATAAAGTTAGTTTTTTAGGATTTTCATTGAGTACAAAACACAGTGGTATTTCCTGAACTATTAAGTGCCCCGTAAAAATATCGTAACATTCTAAGTATCAACTGTTTAAGGAATATTTGGTAAATCTGTTTTCTATTCACATATTGTTATCATCACACTCCAAAAACATTTACATTCTACCCACTTATGTTTTGCTTCTTCTGCTGAAAACATTGGTCTAAAATGATCAAAGTGAGACATAAACAAGACTGTATTTATCATAATCTAAATAATTTGGCTCAATCATGAATAAATAAATGCATGTCCTATTGTGAATTGCACCTCCATATTATTATCTGAAAAACTGAACGTATATGTTCTGACCCACATTGTTACTACAGTAACAATACTCTATATCTTAAAGGTATAGAGGAGGATTTTCCCACATTTTAAGAAAGAACCGCCCTCTTTCAACTTTTTGAACAAAACTCTCTATTATGACAATCACATATCAGCAGAATGACTGACAAATGGGAGAACCAATAGTCTTAATGATCCACCCTGAAGTAGAAAATCCTCCTACAAACCTTTAACATGTATTTATTGAAATGAAAATCATCCTTAAAACATTACACAATACTATATGGTAACTTCATAAATTCCATATTAGTTTCCATCATCAATCCTACTTGGCTTGTGATTTTGATGTCATTAAAATCTCAAGGGATGATGCCTCTGTTCGAAGGCACATTGATACAAATTATATGAAAAAGCTTTGTCCTCTTCTGTTTTATCTGGAAGAACTCTGACGTAAACCAAGGTTACGGTGCGATCGCTGCCGCCTCTGTCACTTTGCTCATAATGAGTCTGCATCTTTATGGGGCTAGTGCTATGAGCATTGGGTGGCAGCTCTGATTGCCACACCCCGACTCAGAAATGGACTATAAAAGGGGATGAAAATGAGTGAATGAATGAATGAGTCTGCATCTTGTGTTAGTTTCACATTTTAAGTGGAATTACCCAAACATGTGAACTTTTGAACAATATTCTAATTTCCTCACCTGTATAAATGGGTAGTTTATTTTTTTGCACCGCTATAACAAACATAAGAATCATCCATGGTGCTTTTCTCCCCGCTCCTCTCTCATATGCACATCAGCGAGTCCGTGTGAGGACAGGAAGTGGAAGACAAAGGATGCAGTGTGTGGCTCAGAGACAGGGGTTAAGCACCATCAGAGCGCTCCCCCTGAAAAGCCTGTAATCCTGATGAGGACAAACAAGTCGCTGACACACACCGTCCTGAACACCGGGGTCAGGCTGATGGATCACTGCTGAGGACAAAACTCATGTAGAAATACTTTACAAGAACTTTGATGGCACGAGAAGCACAACAACAAGAGACTTTTTTATATCCCTGAAGATGAGACTCTGCTGTTATTCTGCAATATCTGTGTAAAACATGGTCGACATGTTTTGGTAATTGTGAAGGGAATTTAAGTCTACTTTGTTGTTGGAAGAAATAAATGGACAAACCTTAAAGACATTCGTAATTCTAATATTTGTTCCAACATCTCATAACATCCACCAAACTACACTTAGTGCACATTTCCGTTGTACAAAAATATGAAAATAACGGATAAGGATCTGGACCTATTTAGTAACTTTGAGCCTAATGCTTTTAAATCTTACACAGATATAATACGTCCAAAGAAAAAAAAAATCAAATATCCTTCCAGCTTTTGTATTGTGGGGGAGAATGTTGTTTTTCAATACTGAGCTCTATTCTGCTTAAATGTACCTATACGAACAAAAATCAATAATTCATTCAGATTTAACCATTGTCTAGTTTGTCAAGGTCAATGTCGACTTTATTTATATAGCACATTTACCAGAACTCCAGCTGCTGAAAATGCTTCACACGCACAAACGTTATCTTGAAAATAAAAATAAAACAGCAAGTTAGGCATGAATACGAAGAATTAATTTGGGTTGAAAGCCAAGGCATATATATGTGTCTTTAGACTTAATGCACAAAAGTAATTGCTTCCACAGTTTGCTCAACATTATTAATTTATTTATTTACTAAAAATACCATAAATTATCCATTTTCTTCCCTTTAATCCATTTCTGGGTCAGGGGGGTGGCAGTCAGAGATGCCACCCAAGTCTCATAGCACCAGCCCCTCACTGACCCTCTGCAGGTGGTGAGTCCACAGGAGGACGGCTGCTCTCTGAGTGTGAGCATAGCCTTGATCTTTCAGTGGGGGCTTTGGGCAAAGTGGGGTTAAGTGTCTTGCCCAAGGACACAACGACAGCAGTCATCAGTGGGAGTCGGTGGAGAAGGTGTAGAGGTGGGAATTGAACCCACGACCTTCAAGCCTGAAGGCCAATGCTCTACCAACTGAGCTACTGTCGCCCCTGTCACCATAAATTACACTTTTTAAATTTTGATTTAGTATTAAGAATTTTTTATTTTTTTTTGCATTTAGTTTGTTATGTAAGATTATTTTTCTAGTGTTAAGATAATAATACTTCATAATCTTGTTATAGAATAAAATCTGAGCAGTGAGTTTTTAATGCTTGTTTTAAGTATTCTTTTCTTATTTCCAGACAACCTTTCTTGTTGTTTAGATAAAAAAGCTGTTAAGATATATTTTTTAAACACATTTCTCAAAATAAATAAGTAAATAAATGTATGTTTTTATTCTAGAATCAAGTCATTTGGGGCTAGTGTTATTTTCTTATTTTCAGAAATCTTGTCAAGTCATATTTTCTTGTTCTATCGGCAGATATTATTATTTATTTATTTTTTAAGCATAATTTATTTTCACTTTTTTTTTTTCAAGTGTAGAACCAAGCCATATCACATCACATCATTTCGAACAATCTATTCATCAAACTTTTGCCTAGTAACATTTTCTTTTCTTTTTTCCCCCTTTTGGCATGTGAGCAAAATCAATGTGTTTTGCAGGTTGCGGCTCATCTTCATTCCACCTCACTGTCATTCCCTTTGACCCTGATTCTCAAAGTGGTTTAAGGCACATTTCTCCGGCTCCTGCCCTGCCCTCATCTGCACTCTCCTGGCAGCTGTGTCAACACCTCTGCCCCCTCCTTCTTCCCATCTACGCTTTAAACAAACCATCCACATAGACATTGTACACCGGGCCACACCCCACCACCAACGAACACAAGAGCTCTATGACTGCTGCCAGCCAAGTCCCCCAACAACATTGATTTTGCTCCGATCAATCCACAGAGGTTGCAACGCATGGTAAATGACAGGGCCTGTGCCATAGCATGCATTTCAGAATTAATTGTTGCTGGGCAGACTCCGCACGTGCAAGGCTTCATGGACATTGGTGGGTCCGGTGGGTCTCTATGCGGCAGTCGGAAAACTTTGGAACCGCAGTGGGAGTACAGGCCCATCAGTCAGACTCAGCTCAACTGGACGGGACAGGCTGGAGATGAGGCCAATACAAATGATTTATTGTTCCAACGTGAGCAATAACAGTAATAGCGATCGAGGCGGAATTAAACTTAATTTTGTCTGTTACCAAAATAAGTTAGGAAGCAAGTGTTTTCTGCCAAGTCCATCTGTTGCGAGGCCAAACTTTAAAAAAGTGAAACTATTAAATACATTTCACTGTGTTTGGAAATGATAGAAACCAATTAGAGGGAATACTGTACCAACATTTTTTGGGTTTTAAGTTTAGGTTTAGGTAATTTTCAGGTCTTCAGGGTTTTGTTTATGGTGAGAACTTCTACGGATTAACTCAGTAACTAAATGACTACCATGCACTTATGTTTCACAGCAGGATGGTCATTGGACTGTCTCCTCATCCTGGCACTCTGGATTCTCTCATCAACTGCCCAAAATAACCCACATATGAGGGATTATCTTCGAGGAAAAAAGAAAATAACGTATGGTACTGTTGAAAAATTTGACTTTAGATGGGATCTTAAGCAGAAATGCCTGTGGGCCTATATTTCTGTTTCCACTTGTTTCAGTTTTTCAGCCAGGTGTTAGCTATCGTCCAAACAACAGAGACGTGACTGAAGTCGCTGTAACTTTAAAAGCCTGATCTCTTGACTATTATGTTTGTCCATTTTGTGAAAGCCAGATTCAAAAGTACCCAACTATTTAGCCTAACACAATTTAATATTTAATTGTGGGAATAAAAACATACTTTTCTATGGGCGAGCCGTGAAAGGCCAGTTAAAACCACACCAGCACAAGAGGATATTTTTATGACTTTAAACAGCAGTCGTTTTTTTGTGTTTTTTTAATGGGAACTTCCAATCTCTGATGCATTTTCAGTCATTTTTCAGCAGAGACGTGACTTCCTCCCTGTTCATTGGACTGTTGATTGCTAACATAAATTGATATTACAGGCCGTGTCCGGAGTGCTCGTTCGGTCGGGGAACTGCTGTGGATGTTATTCTAGCTGTCATGGTTTTGTTTGGCTTTCATTTGAACATTTTCCTGTCTCTCATTCCTCCGTTTTGTATGTTTTCGCTTCGACCGGCTTGTTGTTTTGTGTCATAACAGAGTGAGTTATGTTCCCTCCTCATCCTCTGTCCTTACGCCTGATTGAGTTGTTTGTGTTTCCATGTCTCCTCAGATGGGGCGCAGATAGGAGCAGGTCTGCAGAGGATGCTCAGTGGCCCGGACTTGAGTGTGAACGTGAACTGTATTGGAGCTGGGCCAGAAGTGGTGTGTCTGCTCGTGCGTGCGCGCGCGCGTGTGTGGGTGGGTGGGTGTGTGTGTGTGTGTGTGTGTGTGTGTTTTGGGCGTGACGTTTCAATGACTGTTTTGAGGAAGCAACGTCAAGGCTTTGTTTGGTGGCTGGTTTCTAAAGTGTAATGTTGGAACTGTGGAATGACCCAGTTTCAACAATGAGCTACCCAGAGCATACTGTATATGCTAACTGTTATTTTTATTTATTTTGTTTGTCTCACTATGCATTTATAATCATAATAATAATGCATCACTTTTATTTAGCGCTTTTTTGGACACTCAAAGACGCTTTACATGTCATTATTCTTTCACTCCATACACGGTGGTGATAAACTACAACTGTAGCCACAGCTGCCCTGGGGCACACTGACAGAAGCGAGGCAACCAGTATGTGCCATCGGCCCTTCCTACCACCATTCACACACACACCAAACTCATTCTAGGCAATGGGGGTGAAGTGTCTTGCCTAAGGACACAACGGCAGTTTGGCACTTTACAGCCGCAGCCGCCCCACTGTGGCATCAGGTGTTCCCAGAGGTTAAGTGTCTTGCCAAGGACACAACGACAGCAGACAGATCCCACAGATCCCAGAGATCAGTGGGAGTCAGTGGAGAAAGTCTTGAGGTGGGCTCAAACCCACAACCTTCTGGCTCAAAAGGCCAATGATCTACCAACTGAGCTACTGTCGCCCTAACAATTTATTACCGTACCATTTCTTTATATAACTGCCCTTCAACCATGTTACTCTCATTATCTACCAATAGGTCAAAACTTTATTATCCGTCATTTTATTATTCTACATATTATTAATGCTGTTGCACATGTTCCACACACACACACATACACAGACATGCTATCTGTTGTTTCCCTTAAAATCATGTATCTCTCCACACCTTTGCTGAAGTGCAAGTGCCTCTTTGCGGAGTGTTGTGGCTTCTCATAGTGATGAAAGTGCAAAACATCATGTACAAAATTGAAGAGTTCATTTGCAAAAGCAGACACTTCCCTTTTGAATTCTTTGCTACATTGTTTTACATTTTTAATAACCTTACTCTTCAGGGTACACAAGTAAAACAAAAGTAGAATTAAGCAAATGTTGATTTTGTAGATCACAAAGCAAAGGAAGGTTTCTCACCCATCATCTGTACTTCTTAGCAAGTTTTCCCGACGTTTCACCCTCAAACCTAAGGACTTCTTCAGGGAATGAATTCTCGCGGTCTGAGAATTCATTCCCTGAAGAAGTCCTTAGGATTGAGGGTGAAACGTCGGGAAAACTTGCTAAGAAGTACAGATGATGGGTGAGAAACCTTCCTTTGCTTTGACTAATCCCTGTACGACTGAGGGCTTACACAAATTTTTAGATCACACTTATCTGTTTTTGCAAATAAACAATTTTCATATTGCAACAATCACATTTTGACTGTAGAGTAGAAATGTACTTCCAATTTTGTGTGTGTAATTAGTGTACAATTCATCAGCGGTTAGTTATTCTTGGTGTGAAAAGGAGCTTAATGTGGTATAAATGTAGTTGTTCTATCAATGTACTAAAATTGAACCAAATGTTTCTTTCTACACAAGACGTAACCAAGCATACAGTACATGTGCGTTTACTTCTAATGTTTTAGTCTTTGTATATTGACCCCCCAAATAAACCCTTGCCACCATATGCCCCCCCCTATTTTAAAAGTCTAGCTCCGCCACTGTCAATCACACACCTGTTTAATATAGGAAACGTTGGCCCACAGCCGTTAAACCTGAAATTAAAACCTAAAGTATACTGATGACTGGAGGTATGTCTGTGAACCTTTGAGTTGACTTACTACATACAATAGTGTGACTAGTGGTTTGACAATCAGGGTTTTGGTTCTCGAAAAATAGTTAGTTATTTAGTTTGATTTATTAAAATATCCAAAACTATGAGATTGTTATTGTTGTTGTGGAAATTCTGCACATACCGAGAGTAAAATAATGTAAACAACCCAGAGCTGTAATTACAATCAGAGTGTGAGTTTATTCATTAGTAAATGTGCACAATTACAATGAATAACAGAACCGATACTATACCACCGGGCAGCCGTCTGAAATCGTCTGCCCCGATTGAGGAAATGATGAACATTAAATAGACCAGAGTAAACAAACTAATATCTACTCTAGATATTACATAGATGAAGTCGACATTGATATGTGTTGCTCAAGGCTTCTCTTTACACTTTCTTACGCTGATACAACTCTGATATATGTAATAATCTGCTTTTGAACTGAACATATTGTTCTATGACCCAGGTCAAAGACATGATGCAGCAGGTCTCCATCTATCAGCTGACCTGCTGCCAACAGAGCATTATGGCCTGTATCTGAATCCAGAGTTGACTATTAGTTAATGACTTACACTCATAACTATTTGGTGTTAATTCAGATTGCTTTACTAAGATATTTCTATTACATTGTGCAATCTTCAGAACTGTCTACCGCCTTGGTGAGGAGTTATTTTTTAGCCTGTTTGACCTGACAGGTAGCTCAGACTGGCCCCGCCCCCTCTCGCCTGGTGGTCTGTGGAGGAGGGAGTCCCATGAGTAGGATAGGAGGAAGGTTGATGATGTTGTTTCACTGCTTTCTGATCTCGAAGGCCTCTTTTATCCAACACTTGAACTTGTTTTTCAGATCTGATGACCTCAAAAATATGTTGCCTTGTTTCAGCGTCCAACCAGATGACACGGTAGCCAACGAGAATATTATAAGTGACAGAGCCCGCCTGCAGGCACAACTGCCACACGGAAAAACAAAGCTAAAGCAGAAATTCACACGCAAAGGGGTTGTGCACAGTCATTAAATGCTGTGCAAACTCATTTATTCAACATTGCATCTCTGTATCTCTGTTGGTCTGTGTTTTGTCCTGTATTCTGTGATCATTGCTTTCATTCATGTCTGCAATAAGCACAGTGCCAACATCTTCCTTCCTCTGACTCTCACACTCATGCTTGCATACGCACACACACATGCACACACATACACACACTTAAACTCTCACACTCATGCTTGCTCACATATACACACACGTACTTACACACACACGCACGCATGCACACCAGTATTCATCAGGACCGGGGCCAGCTCCGCTCTGACTTTGTGTCAGTGCTGCTCACTCGCGGGGATCACTTCTGGAGTTTTTGAGTTTCACTGCTGGACCTGCCGCGGGCTTGGCTCAAGGCCGTGACAGGAGGCAGCGGGGCATGCCAGCGCACACACTCAAACACACACTAAAGGAAAGTGGGAGAGAAATGTTGCAGTAACAGATCCTATGAGGGAAGAGAGAGAAAAGCTGCGGTTGTTCTGTGTGATTGAGGTGGAGAGGTGTAACGCCATTGGCAAAACAGCCGGATTTTTACAGATGGACTGGTCACAGCCCTGGTACATAAAAACACAGTCAGCTATACAATTGTGAGACTTTGTGAGGGCTGTCAGTAATAACCAAGTTTTATGAAACAGGGTGAAATAAGAGAGTAGTCAGGCAATACTGAGGACATTTGGTCAGTGCGTAAACAACAGACTAAAGATGAAAACTATTTGGAGGAAGATTGATTCAATTCAATCCCATTTATTTTTGCAATGTCATAAATCACAACTGTATAGAATCTCAGAGGACTTTACAAAGTGGATCAGAGAGAGTAAAGCAGTTCAAACAAAAGAAATGCAATAATAACACACACTTTGGAGCCATTGGTCCATAGGGGGCGGTGATCAATGTCCATAAATGTCTTTAAATGTCCTGGATCATCAACACCAAATCTAAATCCTATGCCTATGCGCTGTTGGTGAAATCACTAAACACAAAAGAAGAAGATTATGATGAGGATGCCATGAAGTGAAGAAGAGGGGGGAAAAAAGGTTGCTTTCATCTGGGAAACAGACTTCTAATGAACCTTGTTGAAAATGCGTGCAGTGCTGTCATATAAACTGACAAAAAAAAAGTGGAGGCTGTGGGACTGAAAACTATTGAGCTGGGATTGAAGTCTTTTACAGCTTGGATTTTCTGTATAGCTCCACCATTGACCCTATAAAGAGAACTACAGTGCACTAATAAGCTGTTAATTAGCAGCTAATCAGAGATAAAGGGGGAAAAAAACACTTTTCAGGTGATTTCCTGAGCTAAATTTGGAGCGACCAGTTGCTCCAGGCTGTTTCCCTAATGGCACTGACCTTTGCTGCTTGTGGTCCTCTTTGGTCTCACTAAAATGACACATTCCCACAGAAGGAAGAATGCCAGAGCTGTGGGGGAAAAGCCTCAGAATGTGCATATTTACAAACTCTAAATGATTATTGGGTGTGGAATCGGATTTGTTATATCTGTATTGCTACTGAATATTATTATCTCAAGAGCTAACTTAGACTTAGACAGACTTCATTGATCCACAAAAGAAATTGTAGCTTGAAAAGTATTCCACAATAATAATAACAATGAAAATAACTATAGAGTAACAATCTGAAAAGAATAATAATAATCAGATAATATTGTGAGAACAGAATAATCTGGATATAGGTACTCAGGAATGTACAAATCTGTAATTATAGGTGTGGCCGTGTTTTTGTTCTCGTTCACATTGCTAGTATCTACATCTTAATTGACTGCCAGCCGTTTTTGATGGTTTCACTGATTTCCAAGACCCACAGAATATTATGTGCTATGACTATGTTAAATATGAAACCAGATTCTGAAAGACTGGATTGTCTATTTTCATCAGCAGAAATGTGTTTGTTTCTAGCTATTTTTGCTGTCCTATAATCCCCAGTCGAATAGAGGGAAGTTTGACAGAAATCACCAGTCTCAGGCAAATAATGTCAATGGCAGTTGATGAGTTAGGCACGATGACTCTGTTCTTACACAGATTAATGTACATTATATAAAAAGCTAAGAATGTCTGTATTATTCTGATCTTTGCATTTAATTCCATAACTGAGCATAAAATAAAAAATAGAAGAATTGAGTGATCAGAAAATAAAAGATTAGTTTGGCGGTACAAGCGGAGTGAGAGAGCAGAGGTGCAGTCCTGCCTGATAGTGTCTGCTGGTTTTGAGTGAGAGCAGAACTGCTGACCACATGTGTCGCTGACCTTCACTTTAGAGAAGCTTTAAACTCCATCTGGAGAGCAGGACAAAACACACTCATGCGGCTTTAACACAACACAGACCAAACACCGGACAGAACCACCCAGTGCCATCTCACAAACTGTTTGTTGTCACATGTTTGTCGAGTCGTATACACAAGGAATAAAAAATATAGTCAAAATAAATCAGAACTGGAGTGTAGGGAAACCATTTTTTTTTCTTTATGTCAAATCTGTCATATGCGAGTAACAAGAACATTTTCAGATACAGTACTGAAAAAGGTGAAAAAAGGTCAGTATAATCAGTGCATGCGTCAAAGAGAAACACAACTTTTAACTTAGGGAAAATGTACTGACATTCACAGACTTATAGACATGGACCATTTGGATGAAGAGAAAGATGAAAATAGATTACAATAGTTACAGACACAAAGGACGCCCTTATTTATTATCTATTATCTCAAGTTCTTATGTAAATCTGTTCCTGTGCAGCTTTATTTAATTTATGCCATGAGCCTTGATTTATGTGTTTCATATTTAACATCATCAGGACCTCTTTTGAAGTGGTATGTTTAGACATTTTTAAGTTGATTTTACACAACAAAACTCCAGCAGCTATTGAGGTTCATACGTATTGGTATCATTCACTTTATCTGGACTGATTCTGGTTCACAAGTTTTATTTGTGGATGGAAAAGCACCAAAAAAGCCAAGATGTCAGTTCACATCTGTCGGTACAGATCTGTGAAGCATTGTTCCCAAAGTAAACCAGATTTGGTCGAGTTAAAGTGAAACAGAGCAACGTGCCCTGAAACCTTTTTCTTTTTTAGTCCATGTTGTTTGGATCTCAGTTGACTCATTGAGACTATTTTCCTTCCACATTTCTATCAGATCTCCAGGAAAAGTCTTCTTTGCACCATCAAAAAACTGTTCCTATCAAGAGTGGGTTTTGTGACGTTGGTGCCAAATCCAAAATTGTTTCAGCAAGTACAAACAGTGACACATGTGTTAAAGTTAGATCACAAGTGCTGAGGTAAGTGAGCCGGCAGAGTGCTTGTTGACATTTAAATATTTCTCAAATGAAGAAGATGTGCCTCCTTATTTTGTACTCGTAACCTTTAATGAATATTGACCGGTCTTGAAAATGATATTTCTTGCACATTGAACTTGTATTAACAAAATACATTTCTGAAAAATATGTAGGGATAGGTGAAATATGTTTTTTTCTAATTTTTTCTGCAGACACAGGCTTTCCAGATAATAGCAAAGGTGCCACTTGCCGCTGTACCTCTGACCCTTTTCCCCGTGTATTTGTCTAATTATAGTGCCTTCAAAGTGATATTCAAGAGTAACCACAGAATCACTGCAGCTGAGTCACAGACCAGGACTGTAGTTCATGATTTGTAGTGTGAAGCATTGTCACAATACAGGATTACTCATGGGGCCCCGTTTAGACGGAGGCGCTGGGGAGACGCTGCAAACAATTAGCAAAAAAGAGCACCTGGCCAGTAGGGGGCAGTGGAACATTACAACACGCATGACCCCCAGCAGTAGAACCACTTCCTCAACAACATCCTCCTCAGGCCACGGCAAAGACATGAAAGAATGCACCAACATTATTCTGCATTTAACAGCAGCAAAAATGGAAGGAGTAGAATTCTCCTCTGCGTAGGATAAGATGAGATAAGACCCTTATTACCTTCTTACTTTATTGATCTCACACAGGAGAAATGTACATGTCACATCTGGCATGGATAGAAACACTCAAGCTTGTGCAAAAGAAAGAAATGTGCAAACATGTTAAATGCAGGATATATTATGCTTCGAGTGTAGTCCTCGAAGCACACTTAGGGGCAGTTTACACAGAGACAATGTGGCAGTAAAACACAATAGTTGTAACGTGGACAGGTCCGGTGCAGGACTGAAGCACTCCCAGGCGGGTCGGGCGGGGCAGTCTGCAGGTGTAGATGGAGGAGGCCAGGCTCAGAGGTCCTGTCATCGTACCATGAAACAGACAATGGGACAAATCCCCCGTTTACTCTGACCCCCACCTCCCCGCTGCTCCCCGCAAGTAAATTAAATTTGGACATGCGCAGTAGCGGAGAACAAACGTACACAACGATGGCGGTGGGTGCACTAACTAGCTTTGTGTGCTTCCAGCGCTGCATAGAGGAGGATTGTACTCCTTCGTTCGTCCAAATGAGACCACATGAAGCTCTAGGTTCAGTTTCCATTTTCACAGCTGCTGTTAAAAGGCAGAATGATGTTGGTGCATTCTTCTCCTGTTCTTCCGCGGGGGGGGGGTCTGGGGGTCGTGTGAGTGTTGTAAAGTTTCTCTGCCCACTACTGGCCGGGCGCTAGAACTACATCGTTTTTCAAACTCATATGTACGCTGAGACAAGAAGCTGCTGGCTAAACTCTGTTAGCATCATAGCCTGCCAGCTAAATCCGGTACTTCCGGTGCGCGTCAGTACATCTAGGTCTGAAGACCCCTGCGTCTGAAAACTAGAGAATAGTGTTGGCGGTCCGAAAGCACCATTAGTTAGCTAGTGTACCAGTCGCAATTGTTGCTTACGTTTGTTCTCGGCTACTGCGCATGTCCAAATGTACTTGAGGGAAGTGGAGGTCGTTGCAGCAGAGAAAGAGAAAGTTGTGAAACCATTCTCTTTACACTGCTGTGAAATAACTCCTGCAGAGCAGTGTATCTGTTCTGTTCCACTCTGGAGGCTATTTCTCAATGCTTGCGTTTTCACTTGAAACACCGTCTTCATGTAAACAAAAGACCAAGCTGATACCCAACTCTAGTGTTTTACTGTTGCAGCGTTCTCGTGTAAACAGCACATCAAACATACAGTAATCAATCAATCATAAGACAGACAACAGCGTTTTAGAAATTGTGTATATACAGAAAACAGTCATAAAGTGACAGAATGATCCACCCTTGAAGTTCCTCAGGTCTTTCCTTCATGCTGCTGTCAGGCTGTACAATAAACAATGATGACTGATGAACACTGCCCATCTGAACATTGTCACATTCTGGACGTCTGTGAACTACTTTGAAATAGTGTCAGAATGTGCATTATGGGACCACTGTCCCTTCACTTTTATATATTTCTTGCATTAGAGTATGCAGCTTTACACCTTATAAGTGGATGTTTTTAGAGATAGAGATTTACTTCATTCATTTCTTTTAGATTAAGAAATGTATGAATTTATATGAAAATCTTTTGTGATGCAACACTAAAATCTACCCACCGTGGGACGAATAAAGGATCTCTAATCTAAAACTTCTTCTGCACCAATCCTGTTTTCTTGTCCACTTCAGGCTATTTTTATCACCAGAGCAAACTGCAACATTACACAAGCTTATCTTTTATTCCATTATTCTCGCAAGGAGTTTGGCATGTGGGCCGTAGATGGTGAATACAAGCGAGACATGTGGGAGAGAAAGGGGGGTGCAGGGGTGCGTGGGTGAGCAGATAGGATCATAGCTGAGGGGGCCAGGTTAAGTCTGGTGCCCACACAGAGCACTATTCCGCTGGCTCGCTCTATCCCACGCGCGGCCCCTCTAAACTTGCCCCGGCACACTTACAGTCTGCCTGTGTCACCTCGGCCCACTCCCTGGAGATGTGCAGCGGAGGAGAGGACTTGTCAAAGCGACTCACTGTGGATTTAGGACTTTGACCTCAACTGTAATTTCAGCCTTCCTGTCTCTTGCCTTTTCTTCAACTAACAATTACATAGCAACTACCATTGAGAAAGTTGACAAAAGTCCAAACTTTCTATTTCAGAGTGATGGCAAATGAGTATTGTTGCTATAAAAGAAGACACCATGTTGAATGTAAATATGTTTTGAATGGGGAAAAGGGGTGACAGTAGCTCACTTGGTAGAGCGCTGGTCTTTGGACCTAATTGTGGGTTTGAATCCACCAAGACCCATGGCATCTGCTCCCATTGATGTCTGCTGTCGTTGTGTCCCTGGGCAAGACACTTAACACCATATTGCCTGAAGCCCACTCTGAAAGACCCACCACCTGCAGGAGGTAGGTGGTCTTATTGCCACCCCCCGACCCAGAAATGGAATAATAAAGGGGTAGAAAATGACATGACATGGGGAAAGAGTCCTCAAAATGTTACATGAAACACAGCATTGAAACTTGGTCGAAGTAGGGACCAGGGAGTCATCAGGTATATCTGTGAGTCACAGACTGTGACTATTTAATAATTGTTTCTGCAAATTGTGAAATAAAACGGCAGCTGCGTAGCAATGAAATGAAGAAATCAATCTTGAAAATAGAATAATGATGCATTGTTTATCCTCTATTGTTGACTTGCTGTGTCTATTACCAGTTCTGTTACAGTATACAAAGGGCACATTCACGGATAATATTATATTCTTTTTTTTTCATTTGTGGAGAAGTGAAAGCACCAACAAGTATGCACTGCATGGTCCACTATTTCACATAAGTCACTTCACAGATTAGTGACTGTAGTCCTCATAACCAAGTCCACTTGCCAAGACCACGTGTGGATCATTTGGGAGAAAATGCTTCACAGATTTCTTCAAAAAAATGCAATCTGACTTCAGTGACTCGTGGACACATGTTCACTTATGTGGTGGTTTTACATGTACAAATGTGGACCAGAATAGGTCAAGTGCCCCTGTGGTAAGATCCTAATAGAAAGCCATAATCCCACTTCCAATTAATAATAAACAGATAATTATAAGAATCAAAAATACATTATTATTTCGTTGTACGTCTGGGTCTGATCCTAGTGGCTGTAGCTACTTCGGTTGAGTCCCCTCTGACCATTCAGCGAGCGGGGGAGGTGGGTGTTGTAGGTAGGTGTCGGTGACGTCAAGAGTTTGCGCCAAATTTGCTGTTTGTAGTTTGGCAATGGCGCCGAATGCGATCGAAAAGGAAGCTCTTCTATTCGTTCTGGTTCGGCTCCAAATGTAAAGACATTGAAGGCGGAGCAAGAAGAATGTTTAACAAGTTTCATTGCTGGCAAAGATGTTGTGCTCTACTCCTCATGGGCTCCGATAGGGTCGGCATTAAATCATATACGCAATCGGGACGGAAGAGGAAGTAACAATCCTACTTTGAAAATAGTTGTAGACTAATAAGTCCTTAAGTGGTGACTGGTTAAGTTTCAGGTGTCTGAGTAAGATGGTTACGGGCAAGGGAGGGTTGAGGTTATTCTATGGGAATGGCTGGTTAAGTTTATGCATGGATCTATTAGTTTAAGTAGTTGGTTATATTTATGTATTTCCGCTTCCGCCCCGATTCCGTATGATCTAGTGCTGACCGCTCCGATAGTGGCAAAGGAGATGGCTAAAGCTAGGATAAATGCCAAGGCTAGGCTAAATGCTAAAGGCCCAATCACTCTGGTTCATTACATACGTCACGGTAAACTCAGATCCAATCGCTTCAATCTGCAAAACGAGTTACCCCCTCCCACCTGTTAACGGAGCTAAATGGAGCATATCCAGACCTTAGTATGAAATTAAATGAGTATGATGGTATAGTAAGACCTAGCTAAGTATTATCCTATTCAAACCACATGTTTCTTTGTTTTCCCGTGTAGAAATAGCTCCAACTGCCTGTTTCCTTAACACTTAATTTACTACTAATGTATGAGTACGTCTATAATCACATATTCTGATCCTTCACTGTGAGCAGGAAAATTATTGACAAATCTTAATTACCGTCATGTTGATTCCAATGATTATTTTGAGCAGGCATTAAGGAGGGAGTGTGGCTCTAAATAGACCCAGGGGCTAGATAATAGCTTGTGATTCATGCTATTCGTGATTCAACTGCACATACACAGACACACAAGAAGAAAGTGCAGTGACAGGTAAGGTTGTCGGCCTATTTTGTTTCTATGTTTTTCCCTCTCAAGTTGAAGCAGCGACAGGATTAGTTTTGTTGGATTGCAGGCTGCATTGTGCACTGAAAGGATAGGCAAATGCAATCCCTTTTTCAACATCCACTACTTCCTTGTCCCTGTGTTGTCTCATTCAAACAGAAGAGGCTGGCTTTGCATGCATGTAATCTAGGTGACAGGGAGGAATGAAAGGAGAACTGAACGCAGATGAAGGCAGAGAGAATTTGGACACAAAAGTTAAACCTGTGGTAATGTATTCTACAGAAGAATCTCAGTTTTTTTTTTTTGTTCTCCTCGTGGTCCAATATGTTGTGTTGATGTTCAAGAATTGCATTTCACTTTTAGGGCAAAAACAACCCCAAGGGAATCAAGCAATTTGTTTAAATAAAGTTACTGTTCTGAATTGATGTACAGTACAGTATATACATTTGCAAGTGACAGAAATACACATTATTCATTCATTCAAGTCTTGGATCAAGAAAGTTCTGAGTTTGAATCCCGGTCGAAACAGGGTCTCTCTGTGTGGAGTTTGCATGTTCTCCCCATGTCTGCGTAGGTTTCCTCCAGGTGCTCCGGTTTCCCCTTCCACTAAAAACATGTACAATAGGTCTGGCATGCTCCTCCTGTATAGGCCGACCTCGCTCCCATCTCTGTGTGGAGTGAGAGACAGATGCCAACATTTGTAAAGTGCTTTGTGATTCTAGTCTGTGAAAGGCGCTATATAAATAAAGATTACTGACTTACTTAAAATGCACAACAGTTTGTACCGATGATTATTCTCTGCTTCATCTTGATTATTAGATAGCGATTAGATTCACAAACCTGTCATGAATACTGTCACCACTTCTCGACACCTGAGAAAATATTCAGAGCATATGTACCAACAAAGAAGATTTGAAACCCTATGACAGGGCTTTTTTTTTTTTTTTTTTTTTTTCTGTCAATTACAGAGGAATTAGCTGTAAAGTAAGACGAAAGAAGTCTTACCAGAAAATTGTGTTTTTTTGCTCTCCACCATAATGTTAAACTTTAGACACTCATCAACCTGTAAGATGAGTTCATGTAACATGATCACAACATTCCAAAGAGCCTATAGTTAAAATCTACAGGCGACAGTAGCTCATTTGGTAAAGCATTGGCCTTTGAGCCAGAAGGTCATGGGTTCAAGCCCACCTCAAGACTTTCATCATCGACTCCCACTGTCTGCTGTCGTTGTGTCCTTGGCAAGACACTTAACCTCTGGAACGCTTCACCCCCATTGCCTAGAATGAGTCTAGTGTGTGTGAATGGTTGGTGGTGGTCGGAGGGGCCGATGGCACATACTGGTTGCCTCGCTTCTGTCAGTGTGCCCCAAGGCAGCTGTGGCTCCAGTAGTAGTTTATCACCACCGTGTATGGAGTGAATGAACTTAATGACATGTTGAGCGTCTTTGAGTGTCCGAAAAAGCGCTATATTATTATTCCCAACGTTCACTTAATAATTTCACCAATAAAAAAACATAACAGAGACGTTAGTACTTTTCAGTGTTGTTTCTTTTAACAAATAGGGTTCAGTCATTCTGTACAGGCCCAATGCATTTGTGTCCTACATCATTATTTAAATAATTTATCTTCAAACTTCATGGCTGAATTATTGATGTCTTTAAGAATAGAAGAAGAGGAAGCGGCAAACTGCGAACTGGGGGAGGCGCATGATGCAAGACACAGACAGAAATGACTGTTTCATCATTAATATATATATTTTTTGCACAAATCGTTTGGCAGCTGAAAAAAACATGAATATAATCTGATGATAGAAATAAAGCTAGTCTTTTAATATATTTGTTTGCCGCAGGCTTCAATTTACAGAATCACATTTTAGACAGTGTAATTTGGCAAACAGCACAGAGACCCTGGCGTCTAGACACTAATATCTGCTTTTAATTATGTTTTGTTTGTTATTGCTTTGTTGCACAGACGGAGTTTAACAAAAGTATTTTTCGCATCTCACTATATGAACAAAGAAACATGCCTCTTGAGAGAAGAACGCAGGGTTAAAACGTGTTGAATGACTTTGTTTTCATACTTTTACTAAATACAACTGTAATATCAGTTTTTCTGAAAACAGCAGGGCAGTCAATAACTTATTCCTATTTTACTAAAAGGGGATGTATTTTCTATTTCTTTATCAAGTCAAATAATATCACAATAGATTAATATTATTAATAGTTAGTTAGTAAGCTTTAAACGAATAAATATTACATTTGGTGAACATTGAAAACATTGAAATTGTAAATATGAAGCGTTGGTGGACATTTTTATACCACTGATTTTTCTACAAACACCCAGTTAACAAATTCTAAATTCAGATATAATGTAGTATATCCGTCACAACCGTTGCATCTCTTTAGTAAACAGAACATTTCCCCTCGTTCCTATATTTATCAAGCTGAATTTCCATCTACCTATCTTTCTGTCTTTTGTTTTGCTTCAAGTCCCCCGTACACAGACCTGAGATGGTGGGTGCATCTCCTGCTGTATATTTTAGCACATGTGTGTTGTGTGGTGGCTGCTCTGAGAGGCACAGCGCCCAGACACTTGGAATCACTTAGTGCGAATTTCGAATGTGGGAGGAGAGGAATGTGTGTGCGGCCAGATAAAAAGAAAAGAAAAGTGAAAGAAAAACAACATGGAGATTGGGGCGTGCGAGATAGACACAGATATAGAGCAGGGGGAGAGAGAGAGAGAGAGGGTGAAGGGAGGGGGCACCTGGGAGGAGCGTTGGAGACTGGAGGCAGCAGCACAAACAGAAGATCTAGTGCAAATGACAGACATTGGAGAAAGAAAAGAGGAAAGAGAAAAATCTAAAGTACACGCTGCCCACTCCTTACCTACTGTTCTCCATTAGGCTGATTCTTTCAAATGGCTCTTGCAGGTCTCGCTTAGGGGGAACATCTATTCCTATCACAATGCTGCCTACACACACCTCGCAGTGACAGGCAGCACACGAGCAGAGGAGGAAGAAAGGATGAAAGAAAGGTACATGTCCACAGTGACTCAGTACAGTGTGAACAAAAGGGACGTGCAGGAGATGTACAACTGCGCTTCCTAATTTGGTTGGTATTTATAGCTCGTATTTTTAGACATTCAGTGTGTGATTATAGCAAACAGTGAATGTCTATGTGAATTCCATATATCCATACATTCACAAAATTGGCACTGAAAATGTATTGGATCAGGGAAATCAGGGTAAGATAGATCACATAATATTGAAATTATTTTTTGAAATATATTTTAGGTTTTTTTTTGGTGGGTAGAGTGTGTGTTTATAAACATTCCTAAAACATTTCCAAACATACCTACTAGCCATGGACAAATTTGCATCCATCATCCACAGTCACACTCACAAACACTCTCATTCACATTTTGACTATTTTACCTGTTTTAGGGGAAACCTGGCAAGAGGCAGATTGATGATTGTGTAGAACTCTAATGCGATCTCCACAATATCAATCTGGGACTTCTGCAGGAGAATCCTTTCGGGGAAAGGAGGGATAAGCAGCAAAATACTTCAAGCTGATTGGGCGAAGTGATGCTGTGTGCCCGCCTACCAAGGTTTGACTTAAACCAATCCCGGTAACATTATGTCGTCATCGGCATGTAAAAAGCGCCTCTCGCTGTTCATCTTTCAAAAAAGAAATTGGAGATTCTGCTAAAACTGACTTGATAGCCTCAGCTACGCGTCCGTCCTCCTGCGTAGCCATGTTTGTTTTGCTTCGACCCGGCACTTCTTGCTTTCGTCAAACCCGGATATCCCGCCCTAAACCCCAAGACTGGCGCGTGATTGGCTTGAACACCAAGATGTTCTACTCAAAAAGGGTTAACGGGAGCGGGGCAAGATGTATTCTCGAGTGTTTGTGAACTCACAAATTCCGCGAGAATTCAGCTTGCAGGCAAGGTTAGGGAAACCTATCACCTTCATTGATTATTGCTACCGATATTGGGCAATATCGATATCAGCCAATGTTACTCTATTTTGCCCCATTTTTTTCAGCCTACTGCACAAAAAACAATGATAAACTCAACAAAACACAGAGTTTTTAATTTGTTAAATAAAATTGTTGTATCATTCAACAATTGAATGATAAAAAAACTGCAAACTTACATAGCATCGGTTAGCGCCTCTTTGACTACAAGTTGTCAGTATTCCTCTCTTTCGTTTTAGTGTCACAGCTAAAATCAGTTTGGACTTGCAGAGCTGCAGGATTTTACCTC
This sequence comes from Knipowitschia caucasica, assembly GCA_964034765.1. NCBI lineage: Eukaryota > Metazoa > Chordata > Actinopteri > Gobiiformes > Gobiidae > Knipowitschia > Knipowitschia caucasica. Next base: position 26,980,795 of record OZ035824.1, read on the forward strand.
TTGTACTGAGCACCTGGACAACGCCTATGCAGACACAAGGAGAACATGCAAACAGAGATTTAGGACCTGTTCTGTCCTGGAATTCGAACCAAGAACTTTTCTTGCTGAGAAGTGCTAACCACTCAGCCACCGTGTCACCCTTGGTGGCTGAGTGGTTAGCCAGTGATTATTATTTTGTATCTTGTATGGTACTTTTTGACACCCAGAATTACAATCATTGACCTGCCCTGAAATGTTATTTGCTAAAGCACTGTGTCTTGGAAGGGACACCTTTGCAAAACAGAGCCTCAAATCTCAATGTGATTGCAAATGTGTAAACCTTGGCTTAAAATTGAATTAGAAAAGAGAACATGTAAAGAATTCATCCCACTTAATAAACAGTCTGACTCATTCAAAAGTAATGCAAGACACCACCTCCTATTATTTTGACTTTTTAAACTTTGACTACACTGTGTACACATTCTGGTGTAACCTCTCTTCTCTTCTGAGTGTCTGTCTCTTTTCGCGGAACACAAATATAACCTCCCACATTCCCTCCTCGTGCTTCCGGCCGCTCGATCCTGCTCCGAGCCAAAACTAACAGGCTCTCAGTGTGTTCAGGACAGCTAAATCCCAATGACATCACTACTGTCTGAGGAAGTTTGGACTGCAGAATAAATGCCAAAACTTCAAGTAAGCCAACACAAGCTTAGCATAATCTCAACAGTGTATATAAATGGGAATTGCTGATGCTTGTAAAGGTGCGGGGCTATAGCGTAAGCATTTCTTAAAGGTTGAAAAGGCAAAAGGTTTTGACGAAAAGTGTCCATCCATGCAAATACACAATTGCCCCCCCTGACCCAGTTGATGAGGGGTGTAGTTTAGTTGGAAGCTGTATATGCACTGAAAACAACACTAAATCAGCAGCCATTGTTCACTATCGACAAAGACCAATCCGCATGCTGGACCCCTCACTATGGGTCAAGATGATTGTCATCCATAATCAATTCCTCAGTGAGTGCATCTGTATAGCCGTTCCTCTATCTTCAAGGGAATAATATGCACCGACAAAGAATTAAAAAGATCTAATGACAAATCAGGGTTGCATTGACTGGTGTTGAGCCGTATTGACCAGTTGGGGTCACCCCATGAACTGGGCCCGACTGACCCCCATAGCTGCTGGCAACAAGGTGGGCACATTCAATCTCACTTGACCCACTCAGCTTTGGCCTTTGTACCCCGGCTGGACTGCCCCAGTGTGAACTCTCACCTCTGAGATCAATAGCTCTTGACCATCACCTCAGGCCGTTGCCACAGCAGAGAGTGGTCACTGCAGCTGCTAATGCTGCTAATGAAGGATTCAAAAGCAATGTCATCATATACTCCAAGTAAAAGTATATTGTAAACACATTTAAAGCCTAATATACTGCAGACCTGAGTTTTTTTACCTGGGTTAACAGTGCGACACGGGGGGGAAAAGTCTGAAGACAGGATCAGAGTGAACACAAATGTATTATAATAAGGGCGACAGTAGCTCAGTTGATAGAGCATTGGCCTTTGAGCCAGAGGGTCGTGGGTTCTAGCCCGACTTTCACCATCGACTCCCACTGTCTGCTGCCGTTGTGTCCTTAGGCAAGACACTTCACCCCCATTGCCTAGAATGAGTCTGGTGTGTGTGTGAATGGTTGGTGGTGGTCGGAGGGGCCGATGGCACATACTGGTTGCCTCGCTTCTGTCAGTGTGCCCCAGGGCAGCTGTGGCTACAGTAGTAGTTTATCACCACCGTGTTTGGAGTGAAAGAATAATGACATGTGAAGCGTCTTTGAGTGTCCAGAAAAGCGCTATATAAAACCAAGCATTATTATTATTAATAATAATAATAGACAGTAATAATAAAACAACAAATAAAATAATAATGATAATACAACAAATACTTAGCACACACACTCACACAAGCTCTCACTATTCGCTTACCCACTCTTTACAGACAGATTGTCGTAAGATACAGTAGTTATCATTTAATATGTGTAAATATGTATATATTCATACATCCATGCATATAAACTGATACACATACACACACATATACATATATATGCATAGACATACATGCATATACACATACGTATACATATATACACACATACATATACATACATATACTGTATCTAAAAGCATACACAGATAAATAGATACCATACACGTATACATAAACAATTTTGAATACACATTATATATTTAAGCTATGTATAAGATGTTACAAACAAAGACAAGTGTTCTTAAGATGTGTAAACAGAGCCGTTCGGAACAGAGGAAAGGATGTGAGGGAGCGAATGGAAGCTGGAAGGTTGTTCCAGTCACGAAGCGCCCGGACACAGAAAGCATCATTTCCGATTTCTCTCTTTATTCTTGGGACAGAGAAGAAGAGATGTTCATTGTGACGAAGACTATACTGTGACCTATACGGCACTAAATATTGGGATAAATAATAAGGATATTGAAAGTAGATACATGTAAAAAAGCCCAAACTCTGATGGTCAGATGTTTACTATCTTGGTGGACACAAACAGAAACCCAACACATGACCACGCTGCATCACAAACAAAAGACAGAAAATCCGAGTGGGCAATGTCAACAAATGTCAAGACCCACTTTTGACACGAGATTGAGTGAGAGGAGCTTCCATTGTGTGGCAATCATCTTCTGGGTGACCATGAACCACCAAAAGAATCTTTATTCCTGTGGAGTTCGAGCCGAGAGAAGTCATCCAGAAGAAGGATCAGAGGAGAGCACGACAGAGAGACATATAGTATAGTTAGGCGACTATTTCCCAAAACCGATCAACGCCCAAGCGCTTCTAGACCATGTGGAAAAAGCACCAGAAAGCAAAGACTCTCGCACTTGTGTCAGAGTCTGTAAGTCAAAAAATCTTTGTTTTTGCCAATTGGGAAAGAGAATTTTATAAGTCATGCCTTTCATGCACCAGCGTTTGAAAACCCATTCATCTTGTTGTAGACTCCTGTTGTTTATGGTCAATACATTCAGGATGAATTAGAGGACAGTTTTGTTTTGATGTAAGCATACAGCACATACCAACGGTCTTATAGTCTCTTTTAACAAGCCCAGCACCCTATGTAACAATCTATATTTTCCACAAATCAGCTTCAGTCAGGATCCTCTCAAACCACTTCGATCTGTTTCTGTCATACATGAATAGCTCTTCTCTTCCCCTCATTCTGATCCCAGGTTAGTGTGGGTTTGTTATAAACTTTAACAAGTCACACATAATCCTCTTATACATCCAAATTCATCCTAAGCCTTTGCACATTCTCATCACTAAGGTAAACTTTAATCTGATCTTTGTGGCTTGGCTGTCTTATAAATCATTGAGAATACAAAATAAAATTGACATTGCCATCTGAGAGTTACAGACTTCGATTTCAACATTCACTTCACCAACAAGGCCAAACACAACTGCTCCTTAGAATAAATACAAGGACGCTTCTTAGAATTCAAATCTGAAATTGTTTAATATCCCAATGACATTTCAGATACAATTGAGGGATTTACACATTCAAATGAAGAGAAAGCTATCACCGCCATGATTCAGACGAAACACACTGGTTGCTTTGTGCTTAGGAGAGTGTCAGACAGCCACACATGGGCATAATCAGTATACTCCAATCATGTGAGGAGTCTGGAGGGACACAATGTAGTCTTTGAGAGCTAAAAGCATATCTTCCTGCAGCGTTGTGTAATCTAAACACATCCAGCCACGGTGCATCTGCTTTCTACAATGTGCAATTTGTACTGTTCGCAAAATCACACATAATAGAGATGTTTATGTTCCCGATGGCCCGTAATGTTACTCGAGAATATCTTCACTGGCGAAAACAGCATGAAAACCTTATCCAAAGACCAAATAGTGCAATAATTTTTAAATATGTGTTGTTACCTAGTGTCTTAAGCCTAGCGTACATCGACAGAGAAACTGGGGACAACTAGTTGCAAGGCGGCTTTTGGCAACTGAGAGGAGATGGTGGGAGATGATCAGTTGCCGAAATCGGTCGATGTGCGCGCTCTTACAACTGGAGATGAACAGTCGGTCTCCAGTTTCAGTCAGTTGCCCGTGTTCTACTTTTCGGCAACTAGTTGTCCTCAGTTTCGGAGATATGACCCGATGTGCGCGCTCCATGCGCCGCTCCGACAACGTGTGTGTATTGCGTGTATTGCGAGCCCGCAACAGTTTATGTCAGAAAACACACTGTAGTTGAGGCCAGTTGCTGTCGATGTACGCGCTGTTATTCCCGAGACTGGTCTGCGACTGGGAGTTGCCCGTTTTCGTCAGATTGTCGATGTGTGCGGGGCAGCAACTCAGAGGCGACGGATATAATCAGTTGCCAGTCCGATGTACGCTAAGCTTTAGTGCTCAATTGTGTTGGGCTTGACACAATGCCTATCTAGACATGGACACTGATATGAAGATTTTATATTACCTCCAGCCAGTATGAGTTTTTTAAATTTTGAATAAAAAGCAGAGATAGATATTTCCACAACATAAAAAAATCCATCCATCCATTTCCTTCCATCTTCTTCCCCTTATTCCATGGGTCAGGGGCACTCAGAGCTGCACAGAGCACCATCCCTCACTGATCCTCCTGCAGATGGTGAGTCCACACAGCCTTGATCTTTCTGCGGGTGCTTCAGACAAAGTGGGGTTAAGGGACTTGCTCAAGGACACCACAACAGCAGACATCACTGGGAGTTGGGGGAGAAGGTCTCATAGGGGGATCGAGCCCACGACTTCCAGGCTCAAAGGCTCAAATGCTCTAGTAACTGAGCCACTGTCGACCCTTGAATCATTAGAATATAAATAGGCTAATAAAGTAGGGTCATGTCCGGGACTGTGATACTCTTTGGTAACCTAGTATATATTTACAGGATCACTGGACATGTGCAATCAGTGCACCTGGGCTGATAAATGAATATGTATGAAGATGGGGAATTCTATAGCCAGCGCATTCTAGGTAATTCAAAAGAATGTGCTGGAAACCGACTGCAGGTCCTAAGTAGCTCTGAAACAGTTGTTTTGTGCTTTATACATTTTCTTGCTTTTTTCTACCTAAGATGTTAGAGCAGCACTGTGTTCATGGTTTTATACTGGTCCAGACCAGGGCAGAGAGTGACTTCAAAACTTAATGGCGAGTAAACTTGACTGGTCCAAAAAATATCACCCCCCTCAGCATTGACACACATGTGGAACGGAGCTTTGGGCCAAGAGCCGACTTTTGGACCATCCTGTAAAGACCTTTTCAAGAGGTAAACCAATGCTATATGTTAGCATTGGCTAATTCTTATTCCGGGTCCACCCCCATCAGCCCGGGGTGGTATTGCAAGCGTGTCAGCGCACGTCATTTTGGCCACTTTTGTGGCCCCCACTGGTCCTGCTCAACCTAGAGTCTACTCCACCTCTGCTGCTGTGACCCGTCCTGCTCCACCCAGAGGCTATACTCCACCTCTGCTGTGACCTGAAGGACTGTTGCTGATAATTATCAATCAATACATCAATCAAATGTTATTTATAAAGCGCTTTTCAGTTTTCATACAACAAAATGCAACACAAAGTGCTTTACAGTTTAGTTAAAAACAATCCAATATGCCCAGCCCTAAACCCTCCTCCCCACAGACCCTTCCAAAAACCACATTTATTATTATATATACAACCACATGTGTGTACACACACACAAACAGACACACACACACACACAAACACACACACACACACACACACAAATATAAAGTCACATCAGGTAAAATAGGTAAAACAATAAAAAGAAATAGGGCTGGGTGTAGATGTAACCGGCTGAAGAAGCGCCATCCAAGGGGCCATCTGCACCAGGAGCCGAAAGCCGGCTACAGCCACAGGGAATGACACAAGACCCAGAGGAGAGAGGAGGCCCCAGACCCCACCAGGTCGAGGAGTCAGACCCTCATAGGACCCAGAGGAGAGAGGAGGCCCCAAACCCCCCGCTAGATCCAAGAGCCAGAACCTCACAGCCACAGCAGACCCCAGCTCCCAGTGCAGAGGGCTCCTCCAGAGGAAACACTGGGGATACTAAAACAGTACAATAGAAAGTTAAACATTAAAATGTGACACTAAAAAGAAAATGGCAGCTGCCTAATATTGATAATAACAATAGAAAATGGGTAGATAAAATAAATAAAATAAAAACCCAAAAATATAATGTGTCTAAAAAAATAAATAAATTTACTAAAACTGAATAATAAATAATAAATACTAATCAAAAGGTACTCTAAAAATGTATTGAGGGTGGATTCTTTCTGGATGTTGTAGTCGGAGTGGGTGCAGCCATCATCCAGCTGCTTGCCAGCAAAGATCAGCCTCTGCTGATCTGGGGGGAATGCCTTCCTTGTCCTGGATCTTGGCCTTCACATTCTCAATTACCAATTACCAAAATTAACAATTACTATTGTTAGCTTTTTTTGAATGATCAATTTTGTATTTTATTTTTGCTGCTACTGGACACCAGAATTTCTCCGACGGGGATCAATAAAGTATCTATCTATCTATCTATCAAAAGGTTTAGAGCCTGTGTGGTCATCCTGTACGTGGATGGGGGCTGATTCCACAGAACAGGGGCTTGGTACCTGTGGCTAAACGCACTGTGAGCGCCCCTCCTCAGAGGCACCACGCACTTTAAGCCCACTTCCAACCAGCCCCTACCCCGTCCTCACAATATTGCACACTTCAACCACTCTGTACCCCATTTCTCTTCCCCTGCACCGAGAGTCTCTCATGGCATGCAGTCACCAGGGCCTTATACCTTGAGCCGCAACAACCACAGCAGCAGCAGAAGCAGCAGCAGCAGCAGCAGCAGCAGCAGCAGCAACAGCAGCAAGTATGTCCTTTTGAGAGCGTGCACAGTTTGCTTGATATGATACTAATGCCTCCTGGAGGTAATAGGGCCATGTCTGGAATGGCCTTTCATTTATGGCTCTGTGTATGAAGACTGTGATTTGTGGCTGTATTTATAGGTACTTTGGATAAAGCTCCTGGTCAAAAAATACTTCCCAGATTCCTTACATTGTCAGCAGAGGAGACACTGCCATTGTCTCCAGGGATAATCTGGTCTTTCTGGCAGGCACAAAGCAGGTTTATTTGATTAGTCTGATTTGGTTTCATTGATAAGTAAAGCCTGTATAGCTGTGGGAGCTGTTGTTCTGATTTATGTAATCATTGCCCGATTGTAAAGACAATTACATTAACAAACATCAGCAACGCGGTGAGAGACTGGAACGGAGAAGAGGCTGATGGTGTCTCCTCTATATGAGCGCCGTATAGTGGATGAACAACACTGAAATGGACTTACCGACTTTTAAATCAAATATGGAAATGTTATTGCTGTGTTTGACATTCAGATATACAACCTTACTCGACATTTCCTCCATCACACCTACCCACACACACATGTTCGACCATCAAACTAAAGGTCTGTGTCTATTCATATGCCATTTACAATTTTAGTTGTACTTGTGTTTGTAAGTTTTGTGAAAACTTGTCTTTCCAAAGTTCCAAAAGCGTTGTGTATTTTCCCAGTTCAATGCAGCAGTGACAGTCCAAGCAGAAAATCACTTATTGTGAAAGACAGGTGCTTGGCTCAAGTGCTAAATGTATTCATCCCACAGTGTTTGTGTTAGACAGATAGAACTGTGTGTGTGTTCTGAATCAAGTATGTGTCTCGCTTCCCATTTCTCATACGTCGTGTTTGTGGCTTCTCCAACAGCAGCAGGGTCCATCTCACCAGAGCCCGTGACTCAGAACAGTGGCTGCAGCTCTGACTCAGAGGTGGGAGGGGGCAAAGGGGAAGAGGAAAAGGCACCAGCCATTTTCTGCCATTTTGCAATGATTATGGATGTGAGGAAGAGTCAACATACTTTACAGTATATCAGTATATTGTAATTGAACATCATCAAGTTCCTTTGAAAAGTCGCTAATGAAAAACTTAGAATAAGTGTGTAAAAATTTATCTAATATCCCAGAAATAATTGTTTAATATACAAAGACAAAGTTTAGGTATTGTTTAGGTATTGTCAGCGGGTGCGGCCACAGGTATAAAAGAGTCACATTTTTTGTAAAAGGCATTCAACTGAAGGACAACTCTGGATTTGAAACTTTATCAGCTGTTGTCTGTTTTGTCCTGTTTATGTTTTCTGGAGAAATTAAAGAGCTCTTTTTTTCACACCAATTTGAAAAGTGTAAAGCTAACAAAATATATTTTATTACACAGCTGACAGAGGCATTTTATTGTGTGTGCGTGAATGTGTGGTCTAGCTGTTTGTCTTTTAGTCTGCAGTATTCCCCAAAACCTTCTGGACAGATTGAGCTGAAATGTTGTGGGTAGATGGGATATATGATGTTAGGAAGACCCCACTGCGCTGGGAGGAACACTGTTGTAACTTTTTAAAATGACTCCCACACTTATAACTAGATTAACACACAGGGGATGGTGCAATTGCAAAGAACATAAAAGTAAATGGAGTGAACAAGAAAAGTCCTGAAATGTAGGCAGCAATAAATACTGTAACCGTAGCTAAACAAAAAACAAAAGTAAACCAATGATGACAAATAATCCATGCAATAAATACATACACAGATAAAAAGCATTTACCTAGAACAAAACCTTGTGACCAATGCAATCTTGCAGTAGCATTCTGACCAGGTTATAATAATAATAATAATAATAATAATGCATCGGTTTTATACAGCGCTCTTTCGGACACTCAAAGACGCTTCACATGTCATTATTCATTCACTCCATAAACGGTGGTGGATTACTACTACTGTAGCCACAGCTGCCCTGGGGCACACTGACAGAAGCGAGGCAACCAGTATGTGCCATCGGCCCCTCCGACCACCACCAACCATTCACACACACACCAGACTCATTCTTGGAAATGGGGGGAAATGTCTTGCCTAAGGACACAACGGCAGTTTGGCACTTTACAGCCGCAGCCGCCCCACTGTGGCTGGTGTTCCCAGAGGTTATGTGTCTTGCCAAGGACACAACAACAGCAGATAGTGGGAGTCGATGGTGAAAGTCGGGCTCGAACCCGCAACGCTCTGGCTCAAAGGCCAATGCTCTACCAACAGAGCAATAGTCGCACTTAAATCCAATACGTTCAGAGAATTGTCATGAAAACATGAAAAAGTAGTGCAAACATTCAGTTATGGATCTTTTTGAGACATTTTGTGTAATTATGTAAAAACTGAACTGGTCATTACAACAAAGGCAGAAGTATGTCATTTTCCACTTAATGTTTTGGTTATATGAAGGTCGAAGAAAACGTATCGAGCTGTGGAAGATGCTGAGGGGAGCTGCTGTGTTTTGGCTTTGGTATCTGATTAAGAGATCCTTTATGTGTCCTACAGTTGGAAAAATTCTGTCACAAGAATGCAGTAAAACTCTAGTCATGTTGTTCATGCTGTACCTATAAAAACATATCTTCTGCTGAGACACAATCCCAGACTATCCCATCTTTTGTCATTTTCTCCATGTGTTTATTGGAATTCTCACAAGTGTGATTGTTCCATATTATTTGGTGGACATGAGCGGCTGGCTTTGAGCATATGAGTGGCAGAAACCCTCACTGCACACACACAGTAGAACAGCTGAAAGAGCAAAACTGAGTCCGTCCACAACATCTGCTAATTATCTGGCAGAAAGCAGAGCACCCAGGCAGGATCAGAGCAGTCCCAGCTGTGGGCCCAGACCCTGGGATGGCACCGGCAGAAATAGAAAGTGAGCTCCACAAAACTGTGAGAAAAATTGTCAATAACAGACAAAAGGGTTCAGAGCAGGCTCAGTCGCTCCCATTGAGACAGCTGCATAGATCAGGCCGTCATAAACACATAGATTTATTTTATCCATATGTGCTGAGGAGGAGCCCAGACTTTCAGCAGCATTGGCAGGAATCACAATATCCTTGACAGTCGGTGAATTTGCCCACTTCTTTCTCCCTCTCTCTTCCTTTGGTTTCCTCTGTGCTAAGAAACAGAAAGACAAACTCATTTCCATACAAATGGAGTGAGAGCCTGCAGCCGAGGGACCCACTGGAATTGCAAATATTTCATCTTTGCCTGGGAGCCCTGTGCTATTACTGCCCGGCTATTATCCTTTCCCTTTCATTTCTTCTTCTTTGCAACTTTATTCTTTCTCTCCCGCTCTCAGCATCTTCTCAACTAAACACCTATGTTATAGAGCTCAAAATCAGAAAAATACTCCAGCTTTTCACAAGTCCCCATCTACTCCGTGGCAAAGCATTCATTACAAACTAACATGATATTTGTTCAATACTGTGTAGGAGGACAGAATATTTCCAGAAAGAAATCAAAACAAATCCACTTGTGGATTTTCACTACCCTGATTTCAGCTTGGTCAATAGTGTGTTACAATTTCCTCCATGTCATTATGCTGTGTTGAAATTCTGCTCCTGACCTTCTCTCCTAGAGCCCTGAGCCAGTGCACCTGCTGTCCCTTCTTCGCCTCCCTCAGAGCATCTGCACACATGGAGCCACAGCTGCCGGGTGACAGGGCAGGAGCAGACTGGCAGCAGCTCGACTCTGTCCTCTCCGGGAGCGCTGCCAGCAGTGGACGCAGGACAGATGGGACTCCCGCATGCGCCACACTTTCTTTATACAGTTAGATGTTCAGATGACTTTTTTTGTTGAATTTGTATATTTTCGTCTAATACAAGGACAGTATTGCACGTATTGGTTTAATTGAGACCTTGCTCGCTGATGAACAAACATGATGAAAATTTGAATGACATATTAAAGCCACGAGCTGGGGTCTCAAAGTTTAATTACAACATTTACTGCTCAGTCCATATCAGGCCGTTGCACATGAATAATCTGAATCAGGGATGTCCAAACTGAGGCCTGCGAGCCAAATGCGGCCCGGTATATCCTTTTATGTGGCCCCATGCCATGCTAACACAAAGTAGTCTTGGAGATCATAAACACAAGTTTGCAGTGTCATCCAGCCAACTTCAGCTTCACCAATAAATGGATTCTATACCTGGTTAAGCTCTGAACCTCTGGAATCCAGTCGTTCACTTTATTTGTTTATGCTGACATTTGTTTGGATTTTGTCACAACTTACAAATGTGAATCAATATAGGCATGGCATGAGCAATTTTTGAAGCTCTGTACCAGTGAAAACTGTTTTACAGATGTTGGCTCCTGGCTCCCCTGCGAGCTGAAGTGGCCCTCTTACTAAAATCTTTGGACACCCATAATTCTCAGACATTTCCTTTTGCAAGAGTCGAGGTCATAAATATTCCGTGCGTCCGAATATAACACTCTACCCCAGTGTTTTTTAACCACTAGGCCATGGCATAACCCTGAGCCAAACTTCTCAAAGGTAATTGGCCTGTGCGATGTAAGATGGACAAGTAGCATAGTCAAAGAATCAATGAAACAAGGAATACCAGACTTGATACTTATTGTAGAAGGAAGTCTTCATGTTGAACACATGGATACAGGCATCAGGCTGGAAAACGCAGGTGTTCTGTCTCATACATTCATGCGTGTATGTATGTATGTACGTATGTCCTTTTCTTGCAGAAGCTTCTTATATATACAGTATAATCTTTGCAAGTACCAGCTGGGAGGAGTTCGAAGAGTTATTTAAACTAATGTCCTTTTGAGGTAACCAGCTCGACTTGCGCTCGACTCCAACACTTGTCATAAAGTGGCACGGAGCCGACTGTTAGATGTGTTTGTCTTGCTCGGCTTCGACGTCTGTAACCGCCATACGATCTTTTTGTGAATTCCAGGGTCTGCATTTAGCTCTCAGCCCAGACTTGATGTTCTAGCACAATACTCTGTGCATTGAGATGTTGTTTGTTGTGCATTTGGAAATTATCCATAATCCCCTAAATGGTCCAAATATTGTTAAAAGAAGATTCTGTAGAAGCATGGAAATGTGCTTGTCTGTTTCTCTATTTAATACACTTTGCAGTCTTTACTAACAGAGCAAAATAATTCTCATCATAGTTTTATGTTTACATAGATAGCAGCTGCTGTGTCACGGCTCAAAAAGGTTGGGGAACACTGCTATACCAATACATGTTGGGGTATGAATGCATTTGTAATCCACTGTTAATGTTGCTTATGAAATCATTATGAGTGAAAGTACAACTTGAAGTAAAAAAATCAAGTCTTTCATCCCGTAATTGAAGATGTGATCTAAGGTTTTGCTGCAGATAGATGCATATAATACTGTTTATTGGCGGCTAATCTGTGTATTATAGCGACTCGTGGCCATGTGCTACTGCCATTGTTTTTTGTTTTTTTCAATTTTCCATGTCACTCTGTTGTGAATCAGAAAAGTATTTGAGACTTATGTAAGTAATCACAGTTGTAATAGGTATAAGGTATAACTGTTGACAAAATTGGAGATGTCCAATTTTATCTCCATGTCCGACTTTCCGTGCCCTCTTGAGTCAATCAGAGTACTTTATTCTACCAATAGTTTTTTTAATTGTGTAATATTATAGTGTAAAATGCATCATAGGTTTATAATGACTTCTTATCCCAATGTTGATGTTTTTATCTGGGATGTTGCATGCCTTTCCTGTGAAAACCGTAGTGTTTGTGAGAAGTAAAAGGGAGACTCCGTGGGTCTCAAAGTCACATTTGGTCAAACACTTACCTGAGACATCCCATATTCATCTCAATAACAGGCTGTTATGTGTAATTGAAGAATAGATGCAACAAAAAGAGATATTAAGCACACGTAGACAGACAAACATCACTTTGTTAAAATGGCCTGTGGCATTTAGTCACTTAAATTTAATCAAAATTCAAAACACTTGTGAGGAACTTCATTTTCAGATGGAGCATTAGTGGGCGGCACTGCGGAGATTAGAGCTTGTGTTTCACAGCAAGAAGGTCCTGGATTTGCTTCCACCTCCAGACCTTTCTGTGCTGAGTTTTTTGCATGTTCTCCTCATGTCTGCGTAGGTTTCCTCCGGGTGCTCCACTTTCCCCCATCACTAAACACATGTGTAATAGGTCTGAATGTAATGAGTGAGTGAACGGATGGGCTTTGATCCGTCATCACTGTGTTTGGAGAGAATGGACAAATATCTGAACTCTGAACATTGTAAAGTGTTTTGGGTGACCTTGGTCTGTGAAATACATTATATTACTTATTTACTTAATTACTTATTACCCATAATCACCAGTGGGGACCCATGAGCTGCTTCTGAATCTAGTCCGATCTGGACATGGACCCAGTTTGGACGAGTATCGGGACTCCTTCACATTTGTGATTCTGACGACTTCACAAAGAAGAGCAGAGGGAGGACACGCTAGGCCCCAGATGGACACTGTGTAATGTTGTTAGTTATAGTTAGCCAATTCAGTCACACTGCCAACAGCTCCCATTGCATGATCTAATTCTCCTATTCCTTCTACAGCCGCACACACACACACACACACACACACTCTCCCACTCAGGCCACGAGGACACAGTCTGAGACAGCAGGTGAAAGACAGACAGCAGAGGGACAGAGCTGATAGACAAGCCACAATTGTTCTGCTTTTCTTCCACAAGAATACTACAACTTGTATTGTGAGTAAGTAAGTAAACTTTATTTATACAGTAACTTTCACAGACCAGTTTCCAGCCTGTAGCTCAGGAGCCACCAGTAACTCGCCACCCCTTTCCAGGTAGCTCACCAAAAGATTTAGAAATTAACAAATCAAATAATACACTTAATATTTCAGATTGGATTATTCATTACAATTATGTATTATTGTAAATATACACTTACTTTGCTATGATAAATAAGGAATATAGTCGTTCACACATATCAGAATCAGAATCAGAATATTTTTTATTGCCACGCAAGTAACAGGAAGTCACAGACTTGGAAATTGCTTTGGCTCAGTGCAACAGTCAGAAAGAGATAATACAAATAAAGAATAAAAAACACTTCTAAAGAATAAATTAAAATTGAAAATAGAGTTACAGTTACTATTTACAATATACAAGTGCACATGGTGCACACAATGTAAGGTGACAGCAGTACAGCAGGGACGTGCGGTGAGGTTTGTGATTGGGGAGGCACTGACTTTAAAAGTCAGATTTACAATCATTATTCAAATAAAATAGCATTTAATCACCAATGCAATGACATCCACAAACTTTATATACTGTAAAGATAAGAGAACCAGCTTCTTTTAATAATCTCACAACAAATCTAGCTGCTGACTCTGCTCCGCATCAAACAACATCTTTAAGAAGCGCAGGTGCGAGAGACGCGAGGAGAGAGAGACGCGAGGAGAGAGGAGCAGAGAGAGACAGAGAGGAGCAGAGAGACGGAGACGCGAGGAGCAGAGAGAGACAGAGAGGAGCAGAGAGAGACAGAGAGGAGCAGAGAGACGGAGACGCGAGGAGCAGAGAGAGACAGAGAGGAGCAGAGAGAGACAGAGAGGAGCAGAGAGACGGAGACGCGAGGAGCAGAGAGAGACGGAGACGCGAGGAGAGAGAGACGCGAGGAACATAAACAATAATTTAAACAAGTTGCAGAACTCTTGAGCAGTGTTTGAATCAGTGTTTTTCGGAAAAGCACTACTTTGCCGGTATCTGTCAATGTTCAACATAAAACACAGATTAACAAACTCCTCCCCCGCAGCCGGACTAACCTCGTAAGTCCAGTGGTGGTCTCCCAGTCTATATTAATTCTTTCTTTGTTTGAAAGTCCAATTGAGAAAAAAAATCTTCATTCAAATCATCCATTTTCCAGCAAAAGAAATAGCATTTTGGGCTGATTGTTTGTTAGCAACTCTGGTATGAACTTTATGCTCACTATCACCCCTAGCGGTGAGGCACAGATACCGCCTGCCTCACGCCAAGCTTTTTCCTTGTGTGTTCATCTACGATCAAAAGACTTAAACTAAATATAAATTGTACACACATACGTGCAATACACTACTAAACACTAAGAGGAGTTTAAAAAATGTTTTTAAAGCAGGATATTTGAAACAAACGGTGATATATCAACTGCACGAGCTGAGTGCACTCAGACACACACACACACACTGTGAGGGAGCGGTCTGGGGTGAGGCACGCAGGAGCGCTGCCTCACCTCGTCTCTTTGAATAGGAATAACGGGATTTCGGCGATTTTGACTTCAGAAATGATCAAAACTGATGGGAACCGTGCCGAATATACATTAAAAGCATAGGACAGTGGATATAAATTATATATTTAAACTAAAATAATTATTAGTTTCCAATAATGGCAGGTGAGGCTCTGCCTCCCCTGCCTCCCCTGACTGCACGTCCCTGCAGTACAGTGAAGTAAAGTGACGTATGATGGGCAGTAAAGTGACTTTATAAAGGGCGGAGGGACAGGTCAAGAAGTGTTCAAGAGTCCAACAGCAGAGGGGAAGAAACTGTTCTTGTGGCGGGAGGTTCTAGTCCTGATGGACCGCAGCCTCCTGCCTGAGGGGAGTGGTTGGAATAGTCCATGTGCAGGGTGAGAGGGGTCGGCTGTGATACGACCAGCCCGGCCTCGAGCTCGGGCGACGTACAGGTCCTGCAGCGATGGAAGGCTGCAGCCGATATCACCAAACTTTTCCCAAGGCTGCTTAAAGGAGTAGCTCTCTGCCTTTATTGTCCCGGCAAAGTAGCTCTGTGGGTGAAAAACATTTATAAATTTACCTTAATAAGTTTTGTTCATAAACATTAACAAACATTTACAATAAATATACATAAGACAAAAATAATAATTAAAAGTATCAATAAAAGTATTTGGAATACAGGTACTTAAATACATTTTAGGTCATGTAGTTAGTATTCTGGGGGCGGCAGTGGCTCAGTTGGTAGAGCATTGGCCTTTAAGCCTGAGGGTCGTAGGTTCGAGCCCACTGTGAGATCTACTTCACGACTCCTACTGATGATTGCTGTCTTTGTGTCCTTGGGCAAGACTCTCGGGTGCAGCTCTGACTGCCACCCCCCGACCCAGAAATGGATTAAGGGGAAGAAAATGGATGAATAGATATTTAGTATTCTGGAACGGAATAAATTTTCCAAGTATTTTACCCAACACTGATTGTTGCCACATCATGTTTTTAACCTTTCTATAAGCTGAAGGCCGCAGGTGCACACACATGAGGAAAGTGGATCATTGCAGCAGGAGAAGAAAATACAGCCCTGCTCCTCTCTGAGGAACAACTATTTTCCTCCAAGAGAGAGCCATCAAAATTGAATGAAGAGATTAATAATTTAGCATCAGATTTCTTCCCTGAAAACAGGTTTTTGAGACGATAAAGCAAAAATCAATGCAGACTCTTGCTTCCCTTGGTTCTTGTTGCCTCGCTTCTCATCATGCATGTGAGGAGAAGAGGGGAGAGTGGGGTAGGTACTGTGTTGTGTGTGTGTGAGTGTGTATTCGTACAGTATGTGTTTGTGTGAGTGTCCGTGTGTGTGTTTACCATGTGTGAGTGTGTGAGTGTAGTTGTGAATGTCTACGTGTATATGTGTGAGTATGCGTGTGTGTGTACCACGCGCATGCTTTTGAGTATATGTGTGATTGTATTTGTGTGTATGTGTGCGTTTATGCAATATGTGTATGTGTGTCTATATGCATCATGTGTATGTGTGTGTGTGTGTATGTGCATGTATATGTGAGTGCGTGCTTGTGTACCATGTGTGCGTGTGTATGTGTGTGCGTGTGTATGTGTGTGTGTGTGTGTGTGTGTGTGGCCGAGTGGACATGAGTGAGGTGTGATTCACTGAGTCTCCGGAGGCGGCCGCAGTGATGCCTCTGCCCCAGCACCTCCTCTGAACAGGGGAGAGAGGCCCATCAACAATAGATTTTAACACATCTGGACATGGATGTGTGAAAACGCTCCACAAGACAGGCACACTATTTATTCACTAAAGGTTAAAGATGTTTATATTTTTAACCCAGTGTGACATTATCGACAATCACTTCCAGTTTTAGCTTCTATACAATATATTGGCAATTGTACAGTAGTTAGACGCACAATAACAACTTGCCATTTTAGTCCGTGATTACTAACCGCAAATGGCTGAAGTGGGTGGTCACTCACGTGTTTGAGTGACACACAATGACACATTTTAGTAGTTATGCATTGTGGTTTCAAGTATATGCCAGATAAACATGCACATTATGTCTTGGCATGTTGTGATTCACCTGGAATGTAAATGGCAACGCATTTCTAACCATATTTTTCTGTCTCATTAAAGCTAGCGTACGTGACCTTAGAATTATTGGTTCATGAAAATACATAATGTTTGTCCCAACAGAAAGAGTCTTATCTATTACTATTATACTGAGAGCTGATTGGCTGAGTGAAGGCTGCCACTCTTTTTTTGTTTCTAAATAAATGTGATATGAAAGAGATGAACTAGCTGTCTGGATTTTGCCATACTTTATTTCTATTGGTTTCAAAGTGAAGTGCTCTAGCTCTAAGGGTATTTGAGGAGATTATAGTCTCTCTCAGTCCCGCACTATTATTCTTAAGATCGTCTCCTGTCTTTTGCCTAATGTTATGCCGGTCCTCTACTGTCTTTCATCTTCTTACATCTTCTTATCAACCCACATGGAAGTTTTTTATGCAATTGTGATATGGACTTTAGATGAGATGGAGAAAGTGTGTGTGGATAGGAAAGGCCGGGGCGTTTCTGCCTCGACTGCTGCCCCCTTCGCCACCTGGCAACGGCTGAAGCGCAAGAAAATGAATGAACGAATCTGGGCTTTGGTGTGTGTTTGAGCTTGTATTTTTGTATTGTGTTCATCTGATGGTATGGGCTCCTCTTCAAATCATGTTAATAATGTTACTGTTTGACATTTCCTGTGTTTTATGTTTTTATGCGGTTAGCTGCTCAAATGAATTGCCCCTGGTGGAATAGATAAAGTAAGAATCTGAATCACGGCAAAAGCAGTCACGGGATTGGACAGAGCACAATATTGGCAGTGAAATAACCAATTATTTTTGTACACATTACATTTTTAATTGGTCTCCCTATAAATACCTTTAGTAAAACAAACTAAATGTGTGGTTCTGATTGCAGATTCAGTTAAAATATTAACATACTCTTATTGTTTCAGGTTTTATTATTGCCAACCTCTGCTTCTTTCACTCAGGGCATCACTCTACACCCGCCCACTGCACGCCCACAGTCCCACCTACTTAACAAACTCCTCACTGCGAGACAAACAGGCAGCTCCTCAGGCGGAATAAAGGCATGGTGTGCAGTGTGCCCACCGTTCTGCCCCTGTTTGAGTCAAACTTATTCAGCATAGTAATTATCACCTCTGTAGGGCTCTCTGCAGACCTATCAGCGGCGGGTCTACGCCCAGAGCTCGGTCCACCTGACAGCCGGCTTCTGCCTTGTACGCACCACTGCCTTTTCTCTCGCTGAACCCACAGAGACCTGGAAATATTGAGAAACTAAAAAAGGTGCACTACTCTTCTTGCAAAATAAATTATCTGCATGGGATTATTTGTTTTTACTTCAATGATTCCTTGGCACTTTGAGCTTCATGAATTGTTCAATACAAACAAACCCGCCTTGGCAAAACAAAACCTGTCAACTCTGACTTTACGGCCTCCTGATGGCTCATGTCAGTCCCCTGCGTGGTAATTTTTAGTATTAAGAGTGAGTGGGTAAAGGGGTGTGTACACATTTCTGAAAGCAAGGACATATTTGGCATACTAAGGACAAGAAGGGTGTCTGCTCAGTGCAGCTGCTCACGAATGTCAGGAGACATTACAGTCAATAGTACTGTACTTAAGCAACAGCATTATTGTCTTTACTGCCTAAGTAGCAGGTAACTGAGTAGTTTTACTCAAGTACTGCATACTTGAAGCACATATATCACGTCAGCTGCGGTTGTAAAGTGTCACACTGTCATTTTGTCTTCCCTACTGTCAGTATGCCCTAGGGCAGCTGTGGCTACAGAAGTTAGTTGTCACCAGTGAATGAAAAATGCCATATGAAGCATCTTTGATTTAAAAAAGCGCCATATGAATTTGTTCACATTATTATAATGTCCAAATGTACGTGCGGGAAGTGGTAAGCAGAAAATTCACTCCTTTTTCTTCACACTTCTTTGACAGCCCCCGCCCCACAGCGTATCTGTTCTGTTCCACTCTGGAGGCTGTTTCTTAACGCTTACGTTTTCACCTGAAACACCGTCTTTATGTAAACAAAAGGCCAAACCGATACACAACTCTAACGTTTTACTGTTGCAGCGTCCTAAAGTAAACAGCACATTCACCTACGACTAGTGTTTTTGCCGCCTCTGCATGACTGGCTGAAAAGGCAGTTGCTCTTGACATTTGTTTTTGAAGTCAAGTCTACGTGTCCAAAATTAGCTCATTGAAAGGTGATATTAAATGCTTAATCTTGATATCTATATTATTCTATTTTACTGATTTGACCAAGATGTATCGAGGCAGAATCTTGCATCACAACCAAACTCTCTGCAGCTTGGATTTTTGTAGAGACAGATGATGAGCTTTTCTTCATGCGGTCATAATCCTCACTTAGTCAAACACATCTTTCTTTGGCAGGATGAGAGGCAATGTGGACCAACTTCCTGTGATTGTTGAGGACAAAGATGAGGCCTTGTGTGTTTGCGAGTGGGTGGCACATCTGGCACCGCAAGCTAATAATCTCCACTCCTGCTGCCTCCTTTTGCATGGCAGTGTCTATTTGTGCCTATGTATTTATGTATGTAGCTTTCAGATGTATGCTGCATGTTCCTACGCACTCTGAAGTTGTGTGTTGAAGATGGAGGAGGTTTCGCTACTTTGAAACTGCCACCATGTCACAAGCACATCCAGAAAAAGGATGGATCATTATTCTTTGTTCTTTGTAATAAATTAGTGGGTTGAGGTGACCAGAGGCAAGGTAATGCAAGGTTAATAATGCAATGTTATTCCCCACTGGCGCAAATAAACAATCTCCTCTGTTTATTTGCCCGCGCTCCACTCCCACGAGAAGCCAGAAACAGCAGGACAGAGGCGTAAAGGAAAGGGGAAAGGGAAGGAGGGGAGGAGTAAGACGGATGACAAATAGATGAGGTTCGATTCCCGCTTTGACACCCACCAACACACCTCTCCCACTGTGTCCTTAGGCTCATAGAAACTCAAGCGAAGTGATGATGTTTATACCCATGAAAATGTCACACGTAAAAATCACCAAATCATCGTGATGTGTGTGACCACATACAGTACCATAGCGGCAATAGATTTCTTTACGAACATATTTTTAGACTGGTGCTATAGGCTTGGGTGGCAGCTCTGATTGCACGTAAAAGCTCAGACCCCCCCTCCACCCAACCCAGAATCGGACTAAAAAATAATTAATATTTTTATTTTACTATTTACTTTTTTTATTGGAATTTAGGACAGTACATGTGTTGACAAACAGCGTCAACATACTGTAAATATGCAGGAATTAGCACATTGTCTAAATTGTATCCACTGTCCTATAAGGTGTATACATATAACGTACGTATATGTATAAGACAAAAAAAACTCAAAAGTGTATTTTTCTGCAGTTTGGGGAAGATTGTTTGTAATGATTACATTCTGTATGTTTGCCCCAAATAACATAATAATAGACAAAGTAATCAGGTGATAAGAGCATAATTGGGCTTCAATCTATATTTTTTGTTACACACTACATTATTCAGTATATATATTTCTGCAGATTTCTATGGAAACTCATCATAGACTGCATTTATGATAATAAAAATGACAATAATAATGAAAATAACAATGACTCACCAGCCTCATTTTCTGCAATGTGGGCAGTTTTTGATTTCAGTTTCTGATTCGAATGAACAGGAGGCATATAAACCAGTGCCCTCTTGAACTGTGAAAAACCAGTCAGTTTGGAATAACTGGATCAAACTTGTTCCACTGCGACCTATTATCCATGTAAACCAAAATCTTTTGCGATTCAGACGGCCGATGCATTTAGGAGCTCAGGGAAAAACCATGCCTATGTTGGAAATGTATGTGCTGCAATTTGTTCATTACATTTAATACAGTTTTTCCTGATGGGAGCGCAGAGATGGGACCAAAACTAGTGAGACCGACTGAGTATATTCTAGTCCATATTCTATGCTTTGTAAACGTAATCATTCTCAAATCCATACATTTCCTGTGTTATTGTGAGGACACTAACAACCCGGTTTAGATCTGATATGATAGTGACTACTGCACACTGCTCTGGTGTGGCTGACGATTACATGATTCTGAAACAAATGATGCCTGTGACACCCACCCGTGGCAGTCCCGCGGTGTCCTTGCTCAGCCTAATGAGGGAAACTCAAACAGGTCGTCCCACATGCTTCTCCAGTCTCTCCCTCTCGGCGGGTCACCTCTCTGCGTCTCCCCTCCCACTCCCCCCTCCCCTCGGGTCAGGGATGGGGGTCCAGGCCTGGTTCTGGGATGAAACCTTCTCAGCCCACTACCTGTCATTCATCACATCCCACAACTGACAGCTGCCGCGTCCCACTCACACTTTCACCTCTGCTTTTCCTGGGGAATACAGGCTGTTGCACTCCAGCACAATCTTGGCAAACAACAGCTCGCCTCTCTGTGCTATATTTTATTTAACACATTGTATCTGTAGGAAAACTATATGGTTCACCTCACTATATGGACGGCATGTAATATTGATGGGGTTTTTGATTACAGATGGAATGGGGTCATGAATATATAGGCAAGGAAGTTTAGACGTAAATGTTCTCTTCTGTCTCGTCACGTACTGTACTGTATATTCATCCACCTGAAGTTGATAAACTAAGTATTGTTTATTTAATGTGATGTGTTGTCTTCAATTATTGAAAGCAAGTACACAAAAGTGGTGGATATTGGGGAGTTTTCTGGGTTTGAATGTAGGAAATACAAAATGCTCAAAAGGCATCTACTGTATGTAAAATTGTGGAAGAGGGCAGCTAAACCTATAGCAGTAACTACGGTAACAGTCAAAAGTCAGACTTTTAAGTAAAGTTCTTATAAAGTTATCTAGAAGTGGTGTTCAAAATGAATACGTATGCATGATGTTGTAGAGTACTTGGTCTCCCATCACAGCACTAATCAAGCTGTGTCTTGCTAAGCTTCTGAATTATGTGGGTATCAGGCTTTCACCTGCAGGTGGCGTCACTTTTAGACATTAGAATATTATGACAGTTTTGTGAATATGATCTGGAAAAAAATTGGATTATCCTTTTGAACAAGTCTTTCCATAATTGCTTAATTTAATTTGTATTAGCACCTGCTCTCTAACTGTAATAGAATTATAGCACATGAAGGAAATCTATTGCAAGAGCCACTTCAACTGAAAAAAAACTAATGACATATTAACATAATTTTACCTCAGTAAAAGAAAACAGCAGAACTATTTCCTTTAAAATCAGACCTTCTTTAGCCCCTTGTTTATAATAGAAACAGACACGTAAAAATCTTGTGAATTTCAAACTCCATCTTCTAAAAATGTGACACCCTCCCACACAAATAGCTGTGAACTTGAGGAATGATATTTGTCACGTTTTATTGCTCAGTGGAAAGCCAACATGCGATGATTTCATCTGTGACACACCGCTGCACCTGCCCAACCTGACCTCAGTGCTCTTCCACCACCTTTTTCTACGAAACACGTTTGTCTTTCGACAAATCCTGCTCTACATGTCCAGCCCACACACACAGATATATACAGCCTGCTTCTCCCCTCCAAATAGAAGCCCTATGCACGCACCTTGTGTCCCCTGTAAACTGAAACCAAGCAGAGAGATGAGTGGGCCAGAGAAGCAGTGTGTGTTGCAGACAGGAAGTGAAGTGGCTAAAAACAGAGCTGTCAGTATAGCTACTAAAAACCCACTACAGGGACCACTAACTAGGTCACACAGGGTCTTTTGGTGTATTCAAAGCAGGTCTCAGCTCCTCTCTATTAAGCTACAAAAGCCGTGCACTTTTAGATACATCCTGTCCACCTTCATGTGCACCAAGGGAATGCTCATTATGCCTGATCTTAGCACCATGATCATTTTTTTAGCATTTCCATTTCCCCAGATAAACACTTATGTTCAACCCTAGGCCTGGCTTTTGTGCTGTGTCTGCATGTCTTAAATGAGGTCAAGGTTTCGTATCGATTGCTTTTAAAAGACTGGCTATGTGCAGTGAAAAGTTGTATTTGAACTAAAGTAACATACTCGTCTGGGAATGAACATCACAACAGAGCAGCAGAGCCTATTATTGGATAGAAGAGAGGCTGCAGGATCATTGCACCAGAGGTTGTTTTAACAAATCTCGTTGGTAGATACGTATTCTTACCAACTTATTCTGAACTATATTTTACTACTAGACAAATCAAGTAGACTTACAAATCATTCACACACACATCAGACATTGTGGATGGAAGTGTCTTGCCGGCACGGTGGCTGAGTGGATAGCACTCTCGCTTCTCAGCAAGAATGTCCTGGGTTCGAATCCTGGTCGGAACAGTGCCTTTCTGAGTGGAGTTTGAATGTTCTCCCCATGTCTGCGTAGGTTTCATCCAGGTGCTCTGGTTTCCCCTACCACTAAAAACATGTACAATAGGTCCATCTCTGTGTGGAGTGAGAGACAAATGCCCAAAAATAACAATTGTAAACCGCTTTGTGGTGGTGTGTGAAAGGCACTATATAAATGAAGATTACTTACTTGCCTAAGGACACAACAGTTTGGCCATGCCACTGTGGCATCAGCGGTCTTCCATCACAGTACTAACCAGGCCCTGCCCTGCTTAGCTTCTGAGGTCTGAAAAGGTAAGACTTCCACATGCAGGTGGTGCCACAATAAACATGACAATGTTGTGACTTGTTGAGGTGAATGTTATATGGATGTGTTTTCTACAGATGCCGACAGACAACGAACATGGGTGGCACGGTGGCTGAGTCGATAGTACTGTCGATTCTCTGCAAGAAGGTCCAGGGTTCGAATCCGGTCGGAACAGGGCCTTTCTGAGTGAGTTCACCCCGTGTCTGCTCTGGTTTCGCTTAACACTAAAAACATGCACTATAGGTCTGAATGAATGAGTGAATAGATGGTGTTGGTTGGGGCTTTGATGTGCCAGTGTGTTCGGCGACTCGCTTCAATCATCACTGTGTGTGGAGAGAATGAAATAACTATTTGAACAATTGTAAAGCACTTTGGGTGACTTTCTGTAAAATGTGCTATATAAATAAACCTTACTATAATCTCTAGCCATTTTATTGGTCATTCTAACCAATAGCAACTTAACAAAGTCGTTTCTTTTTCCGACCAATGTGTAGACTCTGTGAACTAGCTCTTCAAACAGACTGGAAACAAATTCTTATTTTGCACACACAGTCTCATGCGTTGCTATCTTGCAGGAACTCCAGCCACAAGACCCCGTCCCATCTTTTGTGAGCATGAGCATTGTAGTTGTGGTATTCAATATTCTGACTTCTCCCATGAATAATCCTCACCATTCCACTGATTACATTTTCTCCTAAGCATTGCACTTTCATGCCCGTAATGTGACTTGTGACACATAGAAGTTCTTGGCTTTAGATACATTATAATCAAACCAACACCCAAATCCCACACAAGGCCTCAGAGGTCAGCTGCCCACACATGCACGTGATCCAGGCTGCTTTCTTCTGCTTCCGTTCACATCACCGCCCTCCTACATGCCGCTCTTACCTGCACTTTTCTAATTGTCCTCCTCATGTGTTCCTATTCACTCAAACGCCACACACCCACAGACTCCTACCTTGTTGCTAATCCCTTTTCTCGTCTTGAAGATGCCAAGGCAACCACCGTTCCCTGTGACTCTGCTGCTGTGAGTCACTCATTGCATCCACTTTTCAATTGGTTTTTTACCATGCAGACATGTTCTTTTTAACGGTGTAAGTAGCCCGTGTATTAGCATCTTGAAAAGCCTGTAAATTTCGGCGCTCTTCCATTCTGCATCCAGAGTTCAGTTCCGTTTGGGGGGTCATTTCGGGCTGTGCGAGAGATCAAAGTCCATGATGAATACAAGGTGAGTCACCGCTCATGGGCTTGTGCCATAAAGTCTCAGCTATAGACTCCAAACAAAATATGTCATGATTGAAAAGCGATTTATTCCAAACGCCCACATGCATTTTTGAGGTTACTCACCATATATCAGAGCCCTTTACTTAATCAGTAAGATCTTATACGAACAGTCTGTGAGGCGTTGAAATGTGCAGCAGACCAAAGCTTTAGTCAGTTAAGTGTCTCCTTTCACACTCCTGTTTTATGGCTTGATGTCATTTTTGGGTGGTTCAAGAGTCAGTAGTGATTCCATGTGTGTCAGCAGAGCAAGAATCCATGCGGCTGATTGTAAAAGATAATTGCCCCGAATGTAAAACCTCAACTTTTCCTCATGTGTGCACTGAAGGCGCTGAGTGGTCTAAAGCCTTTTCCTTCATTTGCCCTGTGCATGCGGGGCTGTTTCTCCCATCACAATCATAACTCAAGCCCCCATACTTAATAGAAATGTTATATACTTTGTCAAAATGTATGTATATATTTATTCTGTAATATATTCTTAGGTCTCCACCCAGACGCTACACCACCTCTGCTGCGGAGACCTGTCCTGCTCCACCCAACGGCTACTCCACCTCTACTACTGCTTATAAATACTATTGTTAGCTACTTTGTTAGCTAGAATTATGTATTTATTTGTTTTTTTTAGTATGGATGGATGTGTAACTGCTGCTACTGGACACCTGAATTTTTCCTACAGGGATTAATAAAGTAATAATCTATCTATTAATCTAGTCTTTGTGTGTACTGTTTGTTGTCCTTTTTAGAAAATAGAATTTTTAAAGAAAAGTTTATTGTTGATTTGTCTGTGTGGAGAACTCTTTCAAAGTAACCGCAAGAGAACCGCATCCAAAAATTACAGTCAATCACAGCAACAGCCTCAGGATCAGGACTGAAAAACTAGCACTTTTTATTGTACATAATATATCTGTGGGGAGGTAAGGTTGAGGGCTGGGCGTGTTGGATTGTTTTTAACTAAACTGTAAAGCACTTTGTGTTGCATTTTATGTATGAAAAGCACTTTATAAATAAAATTTGATTTGATTTGATTTGGTGATTTGATGTCTTCTTGACCAAACGAAGTGATTCTATCCCAAACATGACATGTAAATTTTAAATTGTGAGAACAATAACTTATCTTATCAGGGGGTGTCTAACCACTCGCTCCCACAGGTTATAATCTCCATATAATCTTTTATTTATTTTTTTGCTCTATTATTTTCCTTATTTTTCTGTATTCTCCTGTTTTGCAAAATTATCTTGATTTTTTTTTAGCCCTTAAATATAAAATAAAACGTAAAAAAAGTCATCTCGAACTTGAGGCGGGACTTTCATTTCCTTGAGAAAACCTGCAACTGAAGTACAGATGATGAGTGAAAAATGTTCCTTTCTTACTTTCTTATTTTTTGTATTTGATGTATTATACTGTGCACTTTGAGCAGCGTTTGTTGTTGTAAATTTGCAATAGAAATAAATTTGACATTGACATTGAATCATCCCTGTACGGCTGAGATCTTAGACAAACTTACAGTCATATCATAAGACAAGGCAAGGCAAGTTTATTTATATAGCACAATTCATACACAAGGCAATTCAAAGTGCTGAGCAAAATAAAATAGCATTAAAATCATAAATAATAACAGAGCATTAAAAAGAAAGATAAAAGTATAAAATCCCTCAGTTGTATGCACAGCTAAACAGCACCGTTTTTAACTTGGTTTTAAACATTGTCAGAGAGGAGGCCTGTCTCACATCTTCAGGAAGATTGTTCCAGATTTTAGCAGCATGAATCTGAAATGCGGCCTCCCCATGTTTAGTTCTGACTCTGGGAAGAACTAAACATGGATAATATATTTTCTACACAGTAAATATGAAAAACTGTTTTATTTGCTTTAACACAGCACATAGCTAAAAGAAACCACTTCATCCACATATTTGTCCACTAAAATTCATAGTCAGAGTCTCCTGCTGTGGCGTCTGGGTGTGCGTCCCCTGATTGGCTCGTGGTCAAAGCTGCTCTATGTCACTCACAGCTGCTCTAGTTTCCTCCTCAGCAGCTCCACAGTGATCCGAGCCGAACCCGTCGTCTGGATTACACGACACTCACCTCTCGCTCTGTCAAGGCCTGGTGATGCCTTTGATGTGGCTCATGGTTTTTGCTTCCTCACGCCAGCCCAGCTCTGATGAAGGATCTAACTTTTTTTTCTCTCCTCAGGCTCCTCCCGATCTCCACTTTCGCCATCACCCTTTGCAGCTTGTTTATTTTACCATTTCACCACTTACTCCCAGCTTCTGTCCAATACCCTGTTCTTATGTGATTATTTTCAGCTCATTAATAACAGATATACCACACATATAGACCTGGAAAATGCCTAACAGATTTCCACAACATTATTCAAGGGGGCATCTTCTCTCTGAAATACATTAAACCATCTGCCATGTTTGTTTTGATTTGTATTGCTAAAAAAAATACAGAATTTTTTCCTTTCCACTGATCTGCCAAAGCTGCCGAGCAAAACAACAGTCATAAAAAACAGTCTGAAACAGTTCACTCATTATTTTTTATATCCAAAAGCAAACTCTGCTGCTGTGACTATTTAATAATTGTGCCTTTCACAGACTAGAGCCATAAAGGGCTTTACCTTTGTCCTCTCACTTCACACAGGTACAGGTAGTGCACTATCTGTGTTGCCCGAGCTGTAGACAGTAAAGCTACTGTTTGTTAACCTTGCCTGCAAGCTGAATTCTCGCGGTATTTGTGAGTTCACAAACACTCGAGAATACATCTTGTACCGCTCCCGCTTACACTTTTCGAGTCGAACCACTGGGTGTGCGAGCCAATCACGCGCCAGTCTGGGGGTTTAGGGCGGGATATCCGGGTTTGACGAAAGCAAGAAGTGCCGGGCCGAAGCAAAACAAACATGGCTACGCAGGAGGACGGACGCGTAGCTGAGGCTATCAAGTCAGTTTTAGCAGAATCTCCAATTTCTTTTTTGAAAGATGAACAGCGAGAGGCGCTTTGTGCATTTCTGGACGGCAACCTTGGTAGGCGGGCACACAGCGTCACTTCGCCCAATCAGCTTGAAGTATTCTGCTGCTTATCCCTCCTTTCCCCGAAAGGATTCTCCGGGAGAAATCCCAGATTGATATCGTGGAGAACGCGTTAGAGTTCTACACAATCATCAATCTGGCTCTTGCCAGGTTAACTGTTTGTGGCCAGGAGCACAAATGTGACATCAACACTCAGTCAGACCACTTCTAATATACGTCTATGATGTGAGAATGGATTCAGATGAATTCAGATGTATTCGAAACATTGGCTCTGAAGTTTGTACTCGCCAGAGAAGGCTGAAAGAGAGGATAGGGGTCATCATCAGGTGTAAAAGCTGAGATTTTTTAAATGGTTAAATAGAACCAGGTCTCTGTAATTCAAGCAGACCAGATTCATAAAAGGCAACATGGGTGAAGCGTCTTGCCTAAGGACACAACAAGAGTTTAGCACTTTACCAGGTCAGCCTCCCCACTGTGGGACTTGGTGTTTCCAGAGGTCTCCCATCACAGTTCGCCTAGCTTCAGAGAACTGCGGGGATCAGGCTTTCACATGTAGCTTATGGCCAGGTCAGATGGCTATAGTTATATCCATCAATATTCTAGCCACATGTTATTTTGGGGTAAAAGGTTACTGCAATTGCACTTGAGCCTACAGATGTGGAAGGGTAAGTGCCTCAGAAGATTGTAAGCTGAGAAACAGCACCAGTGGCCCCATCTAATTTTCGTTTAACCCATTCTCTTGTTCCCTGTGATGTTTTCTCCCCCTCTCCTTCCTCTTCTTGCTCCCTGGGGCTTTCTGCGTGCCTCATACATTCCTTTGCGCTGACTGTCTGTGTTTACATTGACATCCTATGTGCTTTTTTGTTTGGATTGTAGCATCACATAAGATCACCATTTTCCAGAACGCAAAACTATCCAAACATGCGAAGATTAAGAAAAAGTGGAAATGTCTCTGAACGTCTCATCAAGGTTTTTGCATAAGGTCCTGTTTCCACCAACCAAGAAGGGGAGGATCAGTGTTTGACTACTGATGTGCATCCTGCCACAGCATCTACTATTTTAGTGACTCACTAGAGCTTCTGAGGATAATAAACAGACTCTGCACTTTAGTTAAGACTCCAAAGCTCTCGAAAAGTACATACCCAAACCGTTCTGTTGTCTCTTGTTATAAACCAATACGTTTGAATCTCTGATCTGTGTTGGTGAATTGAAAGCTTCCATATTTATACAGGTGATGTGGCCACAAGAGGTAGTAGGCCTTGAATTACACAAAGTGAGTCAAGTATAAATTCAAAGAACAAAAGCTGACACAGAATTTTATAATTGCTAAATAAAAACAGCAACAATGACAGGTTTATCGACATAAACAGTCCTATAGATTCAACATGTAAAAGTAAACTCCTCCAGCTCAGTAATTGTTTGTGTCACACTCACTGTTTTGGGTTTTAAAAAATGTGTGTTTTACCTCTCTGTGATCCTGGGGTTTATATTGTGACACTGCCTCATCCAGATTGACCACCCGCCCCGCACCCTGAGGTCTGAGGGCCAGTTCCAGCTTGTGGTGCCAAAGACCAGACTTAAAACCCGGGGGGGACAGGGCCTTCTCTGTGGCTGGACCAAAGCTTTTAAATGCCCCCAGCTCCCTCATTGGAATGTTTTAAGTCTCGTCTTTTAACAGCGTGTGAGTTTGTGTGGTCGTCTATGTTATTTATTTTACTGTTTTAAAGGTACTGTGTAGTTTTTACTCCCATCTAGCATTAAGATTATATATTGGAATCTACGGTACTACGGTAGCTTCGCGGAACAATATGTGGTCTTTGACAGTGGTCCCCAACTCCCAATTCTAAGTCTATGACAACCATTCAAAAACATGGTGGAGATAAATATTCTTAAAAAGGTCACGTTTGTTCTTGGTTAACTTGTTTCTTTCATTTGAAGCAACTGTAAAAATGACACATAGTACCTTTAAGTGTATCTATGTATGTTGTTTTAATTACCTTTATTTAAAGCTGGCAGACTTGTATTTTCTAATGTGTTACTTTTATCCGTGCAGCACTTTGGAAACGTGTTTTAGAAAATGTGCTATACAAATAAAGGGGATTGCCTTTGTAAATCCAGACGTGAGCCTTATAAGGATTGGCCAATCAGATGCCTTCATTCACAGGGGAAACTCCAGCTTACCCTCGCAGTAATCTTAGAACACATCTGCCCTTGTTACGGCACGAAGCGAAACACCAACGGTTATTAGAGAATGTGGGAAGTTACCAACAGGATATAGAGCGACCGATGAAGAGACAAGACAACATGCTATATCAATAACTTTGACTTCAGGACTGTACAAAAAGTTCAAATATTTACATACGTACATCTGCAATTCATCTTTCCCTCGCAAATGAAAATTACAAAAGTTACTCTAATTTTCAAATAAAGCGACAAAAACAGATTTACCAATTTCTTTTTTTTGTCACAGATTTTAGGCAAAAATGCCACGGACATTAGGCAAAATCGCTCTCCTTCAAGGGGTATAAAGTGTGGGACTCCCCCCTCCCCCTGGACTGGACCAGTGGGGGCGGGTCCCAGCTCAAAAGTGGCCAAAATGACGTGCACTGACACGCTTGCAGTACCACCCTGGGCCGATGGGGGTGGACCTGGAATAAGAATTAGCCAATGCTAACATATAGCATCGACTTACCTCTCGAAAACGTCTTTAGGATGGTCCAAAAGCTGGCTCTTGGCCCAAAGCTCCGTTCCACATGTGTGTCAATGCTGAGGGGGGTGAATCTTTTTGGACCAGTCTACTTTACAGTGGTTAAGCTCGAGACAGAGTTTGTTCTCATGCTTATTTTATTGTAATAGCATGAAAAGTATGTATGTTAACTCATTGACGGCCAGCTGTTTTTGATTTTCAAGACCAACATAAAATTGTGTGCTATGACTACTAATATGAAATATAGATTCTGTAAGACTGGACTGTCTACTTTCATCAGCAAAAATAAGTTAGTAAAGTCTATTCGTATAGCGCCTTTCACAGTCCAGGATCGCAGATAAGTTTGTTTCTAGCTAGTTTTGTTCTCCTGTAATCCCCAATCAAATAGACGGCGGTAAAATTTTGCCCCGGACAAATACGTCAAGGGCATAATTATATATAACTAAATAAATGGGGTTTTCGTATATGTTGGCTTTTTAATGACGTGTTCAATACTTTTCTCAACTCCCCCTCGGAACTTATAATCATTTTCTTAATTCCAAATGATTTTTACATCTAATACACAGCCATTACTCAATTCTGCCCTGCTGCAGTTTCTACAAGCAAAGCAGATCTTCTCGTAAATTTGTTGGCGGTGGTGAGGATGGAAAGTATTAACTATCTCTTATAAGGTCACCGTTTTCCGTTTTGCTCAAGTCACCTGTGCTCCTCCAGACTCAGCACGTTGAAATGTCACTGCTCCCATTGTGTGATCAGAACGACAGCAGCGGAGGAGGTCGGCCCGATGTATGTGGATCGCACTCTCATCCTCTGCGTCACGGGGAACATGTGTGTCACTGTGCTGTTTGAAGCCTGTGGGCAGTAAACCTGTAGCTTTATCAACACATTTGGTCATTCTATCTTGGTCAATGCATGATTATTATAGACATGCACGGTGGGTGGGGAGAAACTTATTTAATTTTTTTCAGACATACAGATACAGTAGACATAGGCGACCAAATTATAATAATAATAATGATGGTAATAATAATAATAATAATCATAATGATGATAATGATATGAATAATAATAATAATAAAAATAAAATAACAGGGCGACAGTAGCTCAGTTGGTAGAGCATTGGCCTTAAGGCCAGAAGGTTGTGGGTTCAATTCCCACCTCTGCACCTTCTCCATCGACTCCCACTGATGACTGCTGTCGTTGTGTCCTTGGGCAAGACACTTAACCCCACTTTGCCCAAAGCCCCCACTGAAAGATCAAGGCTATGCTCACACTCAGAGAGCAGCCGTCCTCCTGTGGACTCACCACCTGCAGAGGGTCAGTGAGGGGCTGGTGCTATGAGACTTGGGTGGCATCTCTGACTGCCACCCCCCTGACCCAGAAATGGATTAAAGGGTAGAAAATGGATGGAAATAAAAACAATAATAGGAATAATTACACCGATAATAATAATAAAAATATAAACAAGTACATACACACTTACACCAATATAAGGAAGAAAATAGTAGTAATAATAATAATAATATATTGGCTTCAAGCCCATCAAGGGACATACTCCAATGAATGAATGAATAATAATAAAAATAATGGGGAAAGAGAAAAAAAATAACTCAAACATGTAGTGGGAGTGTTATTCCTTATTTATGCATATTTATATTTCCTTTATTTACACTAACATTTACCCGTGGGTGTAGTAGAGTGTGTAGCCGGGGATGTACAAACCCCCATCCCCAGCCACCTGAGCTCCTCCCCCCAGAACATCCGAGCAATCTGGGGCAAAAGACATATAACTTTATGGAACAGTTGGATTGTTAGATGAAGAAAACATCTGGACATAGAGCGGAAACCTTATCCTGCTTCTCGTATCAATGACTGGTGGGAAATGACCTTTCTTTCCAGGGTCACCACAGCAAATCCTCTGTCTTCATCCATCTTTATTTTCTGGTTTAGATGATTCACTCATGTTTTTTACATGTTTAATATGTCTCTTGAGGCTTGGGAGCCAGATTGAAATGCAACATAAAAAAGATAATTTAGAGGTACATTTTAGGGTGCACCTTTAACATGAGGACTTCCAGAATTCTAAAACTACAAGAACTCCCAGAGCAGCCATTTTGACTGCGCCCGTTCATGGAATTCTGGGAAAATCCCCCAAAAAGAGTAAGTAATCTTTATGGTTTTTTACCTTTGCTCACTGTGAATAAGTGTTCAGCTGGTGAACTAAAATACACCAGTTGAAAGGGTAAATGCAAACCGCTGCAAGTTTACAGCGCGTTGCTATGGTTACTAGTACTTGCTCTTTTCTGGAGTTAAAGGTAGAACTGCTCACATTTCAGAAATAAAAGATGATTCATGAAATAATGACATACAATCAAAACGCATATAGAAAGAGAAAAGGTCAAGTTGGGAAGACCGAAAATGTACATGAGCGAAGTAATTACAGTACAAGCTAAAAGCCTAATATCTGTGTCTGCCATGTTGTGTATGTTCAAACACAATAAGACCTTTTCTCACTTAAAAGGGACCTAATCTTATTTTGTTGGTATATTGTGGTCTTTTTTGTAAACTCATTTTAACGGATAGTTTCACCCTTAGCGGTTTCTATCAATAATTATCATGCAAAAAGAAATTCCCAACAAAGACATTGGGCTTTGTTGATATGCATTTGTAAGCCATAACGTTGTATACGGACGTTTTAAACAGATATTTGTTATTCAGTGAGAGACAATACAAGTCAGGGGTTTTTTTTTATGAGCCCTTGCGTACTTGTTATGACAGTAATTCTGATTTTGAGGACTCTGACTCGGTTCAGATGAGGAGCAATCTGCAAGAAATGAACATTTGCGGACATTAGGGCCGTTAGAACCCGCTAATTTTGCACAGTCAACATTATGTCACCAACATTTGGACGAGTCATACGTGCTTCTTGTATCCACCTGCCAAGTCCTTAATAACATCAGAATGCCATGACGATTCCAGGCTAATCCACTATTGTATAATGTTTGTTTATGTGTGACATTTCAAAGGTTCCTCCCCAGTTTACTGACTATGTGCCTCCGCTCACACCTCAATCGCAGCAGGTCACACTTGATTGCTGAGGAGGATTACATACAGCACGCCACGTGGATGAGAAAAAAACATTTGCAAAGTGAATCACTCATAGCATACGCCTTCTACTTCCAGTAAAGACCCACAACGCCATGCACCACCCCTCTTCTGTGCATGCCAGCGGCTAACTAGCACCTCTGATGGATATGGGAGCAGAGGAGTGGCCCCCGTGGTAAAG
The DNA here is from genome assembly GCA_964034765.1 of Knipowitschia caucasica. NCBI lineage: Eukaryota > Metazoa > Chordata > Actinopteri > Gobiiformes > Gobiidae > Knipowitschia > Knipowitschia caucasica. The sequence goes on from OZ035824.1 coordinate 27,014,976, forward strand.
GTGGTGAGCTCAGGGCTGGGGAATCAGGAACTGCACTTCGCCCTTTCGTGATGCTACGCCCCTGCAGTGTTAGAGCAGCAAAGGTGAAAGAAACACCCACGATTCGGCTGCGTGAACCTCTGCTGCTCTCCAGTCTAGTTGGAATGCTAGATTTTCAACCCCCGCCGCCCCCTCTCCTCTGCTCACCCTACTCTCGTCTCTCTTCTTATTATTTATTTTTTGAAAAGAGCTAGTCTGACTGAATTTAGAAATATCTATACAGTGTCTCCGTTGCCTATATACCATTTGTTCAGTGATTTCAGAAGAAACACAAAACCAGAAAGAAACCTTTAGAGGGAATCCGACCAGCCTCAAATGAATTAAAGCTATAGGCAAAACAGACGGATCAGAGAAAGAAATATGTCTGCTGGTTTCTGTGATTATTCAAGTGATATTAAAGATGCAGTGTATTGCTGCAATATAAGGATATATGCATCAAGCTCAGAGACCACTTAAAAGTTTGTAAACATTTGGACGTTTTACCGTGGGCGCAGCTCAGCCGGAGACAGACAGAGATACATTTACTCACTGTTTTTAATGCACCACACAAGAGCACAGGTGCAGATTGGGGTTCTGACATTTGAAAAAGTATACCTTACTATTTATAAATAATCTTATAATGAGTAATTTATTTATAAATATTTAACAATAGTGAGTGTATGTAAGTATGTGTATATATGCATGTATATATATATGTATACATATATTTAAATACTACATTGATGTGTATATAAATTACAAAAATACACACTAAGAATAACAATCTGATTCAGTAAAGCTGATAATGCTGCTGCGGCTACGTGACTTTCCCGTGTATTGAACTGTCTTATCTATTAATTATTATCATCTATATGTGTGGGTACGTGTGTATGTATGTATGTATATGCGTAGGTATGTTTATTTATATATGTATATATGTGTATTTCTTTATTATTATTATTACTGTTTCATTTTTTTTTTTTTTTATGTCAATATGTGCCCTGCCTGTCACTACTTCACATCGCCATCTCTTCCCCATTATTGCAATACTATGTCCTTTCTATTATATTCTTACTATTACTATGCTCTGATATTATAATTATAATTACTTAACTCATATTATTACTGTCATCACTACTCTCATTATTATTACTATAATGGCAAATATGTCACTATCTCTATCTTTGTTTATTTCACTCATCAAAGCTCATCTAAGAAATTGACTCATGTAACATACACCTGAACACACTACACGCGCACTACACACATCCAGACACTACACGCATCCAGACACTACACACATCCACTATGCACAGCCACCATAGGCCCTCGGGGTCAATTTGTATCGGTCTAGCCCCCTTCCCTTTTGTGTTGCTCCCCAGTATGTGTGTTTTGTAAAGCTTTGTTTGTATGTTTGCATGTATGTATAAATAAAAAATAATTAAAAAAAAAAAAAAAAAAAAAAAAAAAAAAAAAGAGATACATTTACTCATATAAACAACGTAGACCGCGCAAGGACAATACTAACTCGCTAATGACGCCCAATTGGGGAGACTTAGAACTCAAAAACTGTTTGCATCACGCTCACCGTTATTGGGGTAAAAAATCAGTGGTTTAGTGGTTTCTGTGATCCTGGTGTTTTTATTTTTGATATTCTTCAAATCCATATGGCAAAACGTATGAATGATGTCAGTGCTTGGTTAGTCCACTCCTTCTACAGTCTCCTTCTAATCCTAACCCAAGCAGAAGCACCTCCAAGAGATTCAACATGCATCCAGGGTGGGGATGTTGAGAAGTTTTGCGGATTTTTAGGATATTGGGTGTCTGAATTATTCACATGTAGCTGTATATCTGCAAAACTGCTTTTGAATCCCAAAAATGTGACACTACACAACTCGCCTCAAACACCTTATAGGATGGACCATTAACTGTGGCAAATTCAGATAATGAAAATAATAATAATATAATACTAGATTCATATTTTGATGAATCTGTCAGCATTTCTGCTCTCTAAGAAATCTAATCTCCTGACATTGTTATTGTGCATTTTTCATGTAAACATGTATGCCAAATACAGGCCATTTTGTCTAGGATTCAATTCATAAGAGGTTTCGAATCAAGAAAAGAACAGAGGGCTAACAAAAGCCACAGGGTTGTGATAATAATTGGATCTGAAAATGACATGAATCATATGCCATGGCCTTTCCAATCACCACGTCTCACTGCCCAATCAGCTTTAATGCATTAGCTCATTAACAACACTTCTGGGTACGAGCATTATCGGCCTTTCCAAAACTAAATGAAATAATATCACAGTCTATAGATTTCCCATAGAAATGTAACAGCTCTAAATGATGATTACATAATATTCCAGCAGTTTATGGGGTCAATAATATATTAAGACACCGTTGTAAAGAACATGTGTTTGTATCTATAAACATGTTTGTGTCATGGTGTGGATTATTTGTTCATTGATTTTATTTTCATATTAGATCTCTGTGGTTTTATTTCAGTTTGCTTCCTGTCCTGCTCCCCTGTGTTTATTGTCTGCCCCTCCCAAATATGTTTCACCTGTATCGGTGTCTATTTATACCATGTGCTCCTCTCTCCGTGTTGCTGGTTCATTGTGTTGTCAAAGTCTGTTCTGTTCTGTTCTGTTCTGTTCTGTTTTGTTCTGTTCTGTTTTGTCCTGTTCCTGGTTTCGTGGGATTTTTTTGTTTTGTTTTTTCCGCTGAACTTTTATTATTATTCATCACTAAACTATTATTATTTGCATTCCTGCATTTTGAGTCCTCCTCCTTTCCACCTTGTGACAGTTTGAATGTTGTTGTATTCATCCTGTGTGCTCTGTCCTAACCCTACGGTCCTCTTATATCATATCATTATATCAGATTCAGATTCATTCAGATTCCTTTTATTTGCCATGTGCAGTATGAAAACCACATTGCAATACGTTCGCAAAAAAGGTACTCTGTGTGCACAAACAGAATAAAGAGCACAATACATATAAAATACACATACAAGTACACTTGAACATAAATAAAAACAGCTGACACTGGCACCGATCGACAAACAATGATAGTATCTTATCTTATCTTACACCTGTATAGCTGTGCATACAACTGAAGGATTGTATCTTCACTCTTTTTAATGCACTGTGAATATATTTTAATGCCTTGTGTTGGTTTGTTAAGCACTTTGAGTTGCCTTGTGTGTGAACTATGCTATACAAATAAACTTGCCTTTCTTTGCCTTGACTTAAGGCATATTACAGAAATAAATTGACTTTTGATGTTCGAATTTTCCAAAAGTCCCCTGTACAGAATCAGGGCTTTATACGTGCGAGTGTGTGGTTAGGTATTTCTCACATTGTGGGAACAAAAGTCAGGTCTCTCTGTAGTACGGGTTCGGTTTGGATTTGTACATGTTTTAGGGCTTACATTTTTATCGTATGATTCGATGGGTAAAGTTATTCTGGGAGGTATTATTATGAAACTTTGTAAATAAGGTTTATTTCTTGTCGGTACTTCATAATTATTACCTTTCAACGTTCCTATTCCTCTGTGTATTTCTATAATGTTACTCTTTAAAAGTAACGTGTTTCATTGGGAACACCAAGTCCTTTGCCCGAGCCCTGGGCCAGGTGTGGCTTGGCGTCCTCTGCCTCAGTGACTGGAGGCGCGGCTGGCATGGGGATGTGTTTGTCACCATCTATCTTTGGTGCTAATGGACCATACATATCTGTCCTCTGTTCTGCCGCGTGAGTCATCGAGTGCCGTCAGAGAGGCCTTTGGAGTACGCCGTTTCAGATGGGAATAGAAGATAAGGTGTGGCTCTGGATGAAACAATCTCCTTTATCAGTATATTTCACATTGGGCTTTGGGGTGATCATGAATGCAGAAATGGCTGTGAGACTTTGAATTTGATATTTAGATTCCTTTTGTTTGCCATGTGCAGTAAAACTACATTGGAATATATTTGAAAAAAGGTAAAAAGAACAGGAATAAAACAAGGTTAAAAAAAAAGTGCAGGAAAGAAAACAGTGTCAATACAAGTGCACGATCATAACAGTGCTTTGTTTAATCTGATAATACAATACAATACAATGTATTCTTGTATAGCCCTAGGTCACAACAGAAGTCATCTCAGAGGACTTAACAAAACCATTGAAATCACCAACACAGGTCAGAGAATCAACAGTTAAAACACATGAAGAATATAAAGCACACAGAAGAAAATGTCATACATGTTGTAGAATGCTGTGTCCTGATCATCACCAATCCTTTCCGTTGGACACTAACTGTCAAACAAGACCCTCCTGCATCGGCAAGGAAAAACTCTTAAAAAACCCAGTGGGAAAAAGAAAGAAACCTTGGGGAGAACTAGGGAAACCCACAGGGAGGGAGACCCATTTGAGAAGTCGGGCGGGGCAGTCCGCAGGTGTAGATGGAGGAGGCCAGGCTCAGAGATCCCGTAATAGCTGTTAGCAAAAGGAGATGTTCTGCATTTCAACGAACAAAATATTCTGCCAGAGGGAAGAAGCTGAAACATGGCTTTTCCAGGGAACAGAAGACTCATTGATTATTTGTGCTGGGTTTAGGAGTCTGGATTCATAAAGAACCTCCAGAACAGGCAGTTCACAGCTCACACAGTTACAGAACCAACAAGCAAACTTTAATGTTGCAGCGATATAAATTAAGCATGATCTTTGTGGTAAATCTTCTACGTTTCCGCAGAAAGAAGAGACGCTGACGAGCTTCTTATTATTATTAGCTTATTAAATATCCACCAGATTACGTAATGGTATATTTCCAAGCAACATGCTCCTTCTTGGAAACCATCAGTCACATATTGCTTTCATCTCCAGAGTTGCTACTTTTTCAGACAAGTTCCAGGCCCGCTCATTCATTAAATGAAATTGTGTTCATTGAATAAGTCATTACTTTCACCAGCACGAGTGACAACAAACGCGAGGAAATGACAATTCCATTTCGGGGCTCAGCATACTGTAAACACGATGTGGAGGTCTAGGATCGTGTTACAGCAGAAGACATGTTTTATTGTTATACACAATTAAAGGAATTTGTACTGTATGTCTGTCTGATAATGTTTCCATGATTACTCTTTTATGGATCACTATTTTGTTTTATTATATTTTTTTGAAACAAAGCCTAACATCAGTGAGTTATACAGCACACACATCTGGATGAAAGAGATTTATAAAGACAAAAGAGCAGAGAGACAGGCCAGGAGTGACCACATCTGTCATCCATTTGAAGTGGGAGAGAAGGGGCGTTGTTCTGCTTACCTGTGCAACATCAGCCCAACAGCACAGCAAGGACATTTGTCACTCCGCCCCAGAGTAAATAGTGAGGAAACAAACCACCATCTGTCCGGGCTCATTGATTTTCACATGAAAAACAAATACATCCAGTGTGTTTGTGCTGCCTCCCAGCTCTGACTGGCTGCTGGGCGTCTACATTGGCACGATGTACCTTTCAACATCGTGTTCCTTTGATGATCCCATATGGCAACACCTCTGGTCACTGGGATGCCCTTTGTGCAGCAGTCCTGGCTGTAAATACATCCAAGCAAACACTTGTTGTCCTCTGTATTTGACCCATCCTTCAATCCCACTGGCAGTGGTTGCAGCAGTGCACAGCTGGACCCATCAACAGATGTTGATGCTTAATATCTGAGCCAGAGCCGGAGGGTTTAACCTAACCGTATTTTGGGTAGTGGGGGAAACAGGAGCGCCCGGAGGAAATCCACCCAGATTCAAGAAACATTCAAACTCCACAGTGAAAGGCCCGGGCAGACACAGAAACTAAACCACAACCTTCTTGAAGTATGAGTGTGAACCATGCACTCACACGAATCACTCTGCCATTCCACAACAATATTAATCAAATCATCTGCCCATATTATAAATCCAAACTGTCACCTGAGATTAACATTTCCTTCATAATTTTGTATCATTTGATATGGGACCAATGAAATTACAAGTTACATATTACAAATGCCATTCATCTGCACTGATAATTCACTATAGTCACTTTACCTGCTGCTCTTAATATGATTATCATATTTATTTTGGTCACATTCTTTGCTGCTAAAGTAACTTCCTGACTTCTGACATACAGTGTATACTTCACAAGTGTTCTTATTTTTGACTCAAGTACAAGTATTGCCCCAGAGTATATTATCATCATCTACTGAAAAAGAATAATATTTTTTGATGTGTGCATAACCTGTTGTATTGTGCTACTACACTGTCATTGACATTGAAACGTCCCTCATAGTGTTAATCAATAATCTTATCTAATCTTTTATCTGTTGTATGTATTTGAAGGGAGACACTGTAAATTCATTGCCAGATAAATGCAAAGCCACATACATTACAACCAGAGGCAAGTGCCACAGAGTGTGTCTTAATGCTTGGAAACATATTTGAAGTATTTGGTCGCTCCTCCTCTCGTTGCGATGAGAACATTCCACAGCGTAAAGTGGCAGCATTGTTGATGAAAGGTTACTGCTGCCTCAGAGTGGACCCCTCCCCTAAACGAAAGGGCCCTCTCTCTACCTCCAGTAGTTGCACGAAAAAATGGGATGACATTTTGGTTGCATCAGCTGTATATCTTAAGTGTCTGCAGCAAATGCCAGAACGATCAAAGCCAAATAGGGAGGATAATAGACACCAGAGAGAGCCTTTTGTTGGGTTATCTGCCCTCAGCACCTCAGCTCTCATACAAAGTCATTACTGATCATTTGGTGAATGCTGGAAATTATTGATAAACATTTACATGGTCCTGAATAGGTCTTTATCAGGTCTTTGCGTTTGGGATTAGCTCACAGATGAAGTGTTTGAGGGTAGAGATTGAAACACAGTGGGTGGGACTAGTTGGAGATGAGAACTCAGAGGAGAAAGCAGGTTTTTCCATCATCAGCAGAAACACCATTGTTCTGCTTGGCCTTGCGTGTGTGTTGTGTGTGTTGGTGTACATACAGTAGCCAAAGCTGGAGACGTTTTAAAAGGAAAAAGAAGAAAGATTTCAACATGGAAAGTCCTAGGCCTTTCGAGTTGTTAGCCCATGAGGGTCTGTGATGCTATCTTTACAGTGTGCGTGCATGTTTAGGCCTGAAGCTGCGGTTGTGTGCTGGACCCAAAAGCAGACTGAGACAGAGTTGGATTAACCATCAAAAGTTGATTTTAATTTACAAAAGCAAAAAGGAAAGCAGGCTGAGCAGACGGGTAGAGCGGGTTGGCAGGCAGGATGACCTGAACGTGAGACAACAAACGGTGAGCAAAAAAAATACAAGTAAAGTCCCGACAGGAAAGTCCGGAAAAACTCTCATAAACTGAAAGAGTACACACACTTGTGCCATGAAATACACAAACCCAACAGATCGATAGTAATAGTTTCCTTAGCCATTTGGCGGATCACTTTTTGAGTCAGTATATTCACTTTAAGCTGCTTAGAACTGAAATCTACCGCTTTAGGGCATTTCGCTTGGTTTTGGGAACTTTTTCCATCAAACTGCATCTCAATATTTCTTAATGGCCTATAATAAAAATAAAATAAAAAACTTGGGGTTATTGGTGCTTTTGTCTAGGAGTGAATCTTAAAGGGTTAAAACTGGGACTCACACATGCTTATACACAGTCTCAAAAGCATGCGTATGAATGCTTTTGAATATACTGTGAGATTTCATAACACTTTTAAGCAACTTTTGTTAAGGTTAAACTCATCATTCTATCAATGTGCAGAAGCCAGTACTTTTCCCTTGTTGTGTCTATCTGAAGGCCAAGCTACAAGCACACCGTGGAAGCTGCTGATTGGAGGTCTCCATGCCTCCGCTCTGTATAATACACTTGCATTCTATTGTATCTGTGATCGTGTGCTTTGTTCGTGCTGTGTCTACCATCGACAATAAAACATGTCTTCTGTCTGAATTTAAGACGCGATCCCAGACTTTGTCATCTTCTTCAATACTATCAAAGTAAACTATAGACTTCTGTTTTCTGATTCTACTTAGAAAAATGTGTTGTATTAGTATTGATTCAAAGTCCTATGTCCAAAATGTCCCCTTTTATTCCACCTTAATCTTGGAGAGACACATGATCTTTGTGCAGTCTGTGGGGGGCAACTTCCGGTTGCTTCCAAACTTCAATCAATCAAATCAATCTTTATTTTATAGTCGCTTTTCCTGCACAGGGAACACAAAGCGCCTCACAGTCCACACCACACATTGCACAAATTCATCACCATTAAAAATACAAGTAAAAAACACTTATGTATTAAAAAGCATTAAATTCATCTTAAGTAATTTAAAACATAAAAAAACACACAAAGTAATAAAAACAATAAAAATAGTTAAAAACACAAAAAGTTACAACAATAAATAACAAGGTGTCGTTAAAAAGATAAATTTCTCTAGTGGTATGCACGGAAAAAAGAAATGGGCTTTAACATGGTTTTGAACATTGACAGAGAGGCAGCCAGTCTCACATCCTCAGGAAGACCGTTCCAGACTACAGCTGCATAATTGGAAAAGCAGCCTCCCCCTGTCTAGTTCCCCTGAATCTGGGCACTAACAGGAGTCCCGCCCTGCGCTCCTCAGAGTGCCGGGCTGGTTCATATGAGACTAGCATATCATGGATGTTACTTTGGGTGCAAGGCAATGGGAGTGGACTTGTAACCAGGTGAGCTGTTTAAAGTCTATCCTCTGGGACACGGGGAAGCCAGTGCAGAGACCTGAGGACCGGACTAATGTGGTCGTACTTCCTGGTTCTATTTAAAAGTCAGGACTCGGGCTGCCGCATTTTGAATATACGCAACTGTCTTACTGCATGGTTTGGAGATACTGTGAGCAGGCCATTGCAGTAATCCAGCTACTGGAAAACAAACGAATGGTTAAGAATCTCAAAGTCTGCCCTGGAACAATATTTTTAATTTTTGGCATAATTTTCAGATGAAAAAAAGCTGTGATGTTACCGATCCAATGTGGCTAGTGAAGTTTAAGTCAGAGGCCATTTAGTACTCCCAGATTTCTGACCTTATTTAAGGGCCTTAGGGAGAGAGACTGAAGGTGACAAATGACGGTCTTTCTTACCAAAGACAATATTTCGGTTTTGTCCGATGGAGAAAATTTGCATTGGACCTACAGCGAAACCAGCTAGGTGAGACGGTACCAGCGTAATATGGGGTAGGACACTTTCCAACGACCATCATGTTAAATATTGTACGGGAGAGGTCCATGACCCTGTCTCCGCAGGTGCATCTGAGAATCTTCTAGATGGTCAACGGTGTCGAAAGCGCACTCGTAAGCGGCACTCAGATCTAACATGACTAAAACAGAGACTTTTCCTGCATCAGTGTTAAGCCGAATATCATTTGTTACCTTGACTAGAGCGGTCTCAGTACTGTGGTGTGTCTAAAGCCAGACTGAAACATGTCAAATGAGTCATTAGATATTAAAAATTCAGTAAGTTGTTGGTAGGCAACTTTTCAAGAATTTTTCCATGAAAGGCAGATTTGAGATGGGACGGTAATTTTCAAGTACCGCAGCATCCAAACTGCTCTTTTTTTAGGAGGGGCCTAATGACTGCCTTTTTCAGGGCCATTGGAAATGTTCCAGATAAAAAAGACATGTTTTACTATTTGTGTCAATGAGGGTAATAGACTACACATAACAGACTTCAGAAATCTAGGAGGTTAGTACATCCAGACTGCAGGTAGAGGAACTAAGAACCTGTGATTATCTTTTTAACAGTTTCATCATTGACAGGTGCAAATTGAGCTAGCTCACAAAGCCTCACTGGATGTTGCATTGTTACTTGTGTTGTAGAGGTGATGGCATTTCTGATACCTGAACCTTGTCTCTGAAGAACTGTGCAAACTCATTACACCTGGATTTGGAGTAGTGTTCTAATGGCTTAATGTACTTAATGTCACACGGTGTGTGGGCTTGGGACAGTACGGTCTTAACTGTTTAAATGGTTAGCGCCTAGCTGAAAGGGGATAAAGGTGTGTATTTTAATGTGATTTTTATGATTCTTTGTCTGCTTAACTGATTCAATGTATTAATGGTTTTTAGCTCTTACGGTGAATTTGTGCAATTACATTAAAAACGGAAAATGGGCACATGCATCAGTACGAGCCTTCATTCATTCAGCTAAAGTCGCTACAGTAAGAGCTTTCCCTACGGATTGATGCATGGATTGATGCATCGCTGCCGGGATGACTACGGAGCTGGCTTCTACTCTTATGGTGACTGCCTGGTGACGGTGTGGAACTGCTACGTGAGCCGTGAATTGACAGACCCCTCAGGTGCTCAAGGCGAACCCCCGGTAAAGCAAAAGACGGGACGGGACTGTTTGAAGTTTGTCCACGGACATTGTGAGTACACAAACTTATAACCTTCTGTGGATCTAAACCCGTGAATTGACGTGGACAAAATATTTAGAGACTTAACTTTACGCGTCCTCACTGGAATATACGTCATCATATGAACTTCTTTTGAGTGTTTCCAGAATTAAAAGACTAATTGCAATTTTGCTCATTTGTTGGGATTATGAGAAAACTCACCAAGACTTTGCATTTTTGCACAATTACTGCCTATTTGCACAACTCGAACTTGAAGGAATGTGTATTTATTTTGGATTCATTGTAATTATTACTAAGAAATGAAATGATTTAGTTTCAAACGCAAATAATACGTTTTAGATTTTAAAAAAAATGGATCAGGGAGTGCAAGCAACTGAAGAATCAATTTTAGAAAAAATGGCAACAGAAGCACAACCATTGGCAGAGGAAACGACAGAATGCCCCCAACGTAAAAGGCAACAAACTGATATAATGCAAGAATGTCAAATGGAAGAGGCAAAAAGGAGTGAAAAATGGCTGCTTTCTCTTTATGAAAAATGGAAGACAAATGTTAGAGAATTTAGAAATAAACTGACAAATTATATGCCAGAAGAAGAAGTTTGGGCTATGATTGAAACTTTAAAGAAAAGCTACAAAGATATAACAAACACTTTTGAAGAAATCCGAGAGATATCAACACCAACAGTGGACATAAGAAGAAGAGTTGACACATGCAATGCTGTCACAACTGAAATGCTGTCCATCGCCTATGACAGAGCAGTTGACGACAAGGAGGAATTCGATGAACAAGGAGCAAGAGAGAGAATGCATGACTTACTGTAATACATTTGCACGTTCAGTTTACGGATCAGAAGCTTCTTTTTCTGATAAACAATCTATTAGTGTTAAGAGAGCTGAAGCTGCTGCGGACTTGGCTGCAAAAAGAGCAAACTATGAATTGTTGCTTGAAGAGGAAAAGATAAGAATATCACTTGTTGAACTTGAGGAAAGGCAAAAGAGAGAACTGGAAAAGAAAAAACAGGAACTACAAAGATTGAAGGCAGCAAGGGAAATTTCTGTGGCAGAAGCCAGATTAAGGGTTTTTAATGATAACGTTACCCAAGAGTGCTGTTCTGACAATAAAACGATGCCCCCTGAAGTCAACACTGCTACCAATGGTGAGCAACTCATGGGTTCTTCTTACTCAGCCTCTCAGCCAAAGGTTTCATCAAAATCTACATCCTTGCGGCCACATAATGATTTTACAAAAATGGATGTTGAAAATGCTCCAACTTCTTTCCCCTCTGTAGAAACTGCAACCTCTTTGCCTGTGTGTATGGATAATCATGAAGGCAACAAATATGTTACGCCTACTCCTATAGTCTGTAATGTGCTTCCCACTGCTGTGGATGTTCATTCTGACCTTTCAGCGCTTGCTCGAGTTTTTCAGGATAATCTAACATTAAATAGACTTCCAGTACCTGAACCATCAATATTCCTGGGTGATCCAATTGACTTTATTGAATGGAAGGCAGGATTCACAACCCTCATTGACAAAAGGACTATAAAACCTGAAGAAAAATTGTATTATCTTAAAAAATATGTTGGAGGTTCAGTCAGAAAGATGCTAGAAGGGACATTTTTTAGAAGTGACAGTAATGCTTATCAGGATGCGTGGAATAGATTGAATGAGCGTTTTGGACAACCATTCACTATTCAAAGGGCCTTTAGGCAAAGGTTAAACGATTGGCCAAAAATTGCAGGGAAGGATGCTCAGGGCCTCTCAGAAATTATTCAGATTTCCTTAACACCTGCTTAGAAGCAATGCCTCATGTAAAGAGTTTGGAGATATTGAATGATTGCGAAGAGAATCAAAAGATGATCTCTAAACTCCCAGACTGGGCTATTGCCAGCTGGAACCGACAAGTCACTCAGAATCTTATGGAAGGTAATGGTTTTCCCAGTTTCAAGGACTTTGTCACATTTATCACATTAGAAGCACATATAGCCTGCAACCCGGTTACATCTTTGTATGCCCTTCGTTCAGCTACTACAGAAATTAGAAAGGCAAGTACGACTCTAGCTACTCTGGCTTCACCGGAAAATAGGCTTTCAAATATTGCAAGTCAGAGACGTCTCTGTCCTTATTGTAAAATTGAAAATCATCAAATTCAAGACTGTTCAACATTTACAGATTTACCCATTTCTGATCGACGCTCGTTTGTAAAGGAGAAAAGGTTGTGTTATGGATGTTTAGAGCCTGGACATGGAGTGACAAATTGTGGGAATCGATTGATTTGTGACATTTGTAATCGCAGGCATCCCACGAGGCTTCATATTGTAAACTTTGACAATAGTGATTCAAGCTAAACTTTCTTTGGACTGCGTTAAACTGTGATTGATTATGATGTTGTAAGGTAATCCCTCGTTGAAATAACTTGTGATTGGCGGGGAGTGTAAGGAACGTTTTGTTTATTCTGAAGTCTGTCGGGGCAACTTCCGGTTGCTTCCAGATTGTACTTAATGTCACACGGTGTGTGGGCTTGGGACAGTACGGTCTTAACTGTTTAAATGGTTAGCGCCTAGCTGAAAGGGGATAAAGGTGTGTATTTTAATGTGATTTTTATGATTCTTTGTCTGCTTAACTGATTCAATGTATTAATGGTTTTTAGCTCTTACGGTGAATTTGTGCAATTACATTAAAAACGGAAAATGGGCACATGCATCAGTACGAGCCTTCATTCATTCAGCTAAAGTCGCTACAAGTCATGTGGAATAAAGACAGCGGCATGAGCATGAGATTGGCATTAGCTGTTGACAAAAGAGATGTGTCCAAAATAAAGTTAGACAAGTGCCCCGGGCAGTGAAGTCATGTGGCTCTTTAACCAGTGGGACAATAAGGGGCATAGTGTAATTATATGTTCCAGATACTCAGACACACTGCCTCAATGACAGTGGCATCATGGGTAATTATGTGTATGATTTCACACTAGGACTTTCCTGTCTTCACATTGAATGGCTCCCACGCCCCATCAGCCCTTTGTCAATCCTCACCTGTGCAGAAGGAAAAAACATGCTCAAATTTCCCATTGTGTGATTAGAATAAACCTGTCCTGAGTCTCTAAGAAGTTCAACACGTGATCTAACTATCTACACACACATTTTGATTCATGTGGTAGCTTCCAATGCACTAAACCGATAAAATTATCAAACACACAAGGCATTAGCTGACTGCAATAACAAATAATGAGATACGCTAAAGACATGTTTGCGATTAGTCCCATTATAGACCAAATCCGGAGCGTAGTAATTGACAGCCATGTCAGACATGTTTTCCCCAAATGTTCTCAGTGCTCGCTCTTGCAGCCCCCTCACTCCTCCGTACATTCCTCAGTGTGTGGGTGTAAAGTTCAATGGGGATGTGGGATTCCACCAGGGCACGGGGTTCACACTCACCAAACACATGCTCCCTGCTATCGAGGGTTTATCCACACCGGCTTTGGTTGTGGAGAGGCAATTATAAGAGTAATACATGCCCAATAGTCTAGATCATAGTATCTGTGTCTTCTGCGTTTTGCTGTTGTTGCTTTTAGTGTTGTGTTAAGCAGATGTCTGATCACATGTATCTGTGTATGTATTATTAGCAGATATGTAGGTGTGCACTTTGGCCACATTATACAAAAGCTGATTGGGAGCAGGTGAAGTCACAACCAACACATGTTTCTATGTAAAACTGCTTCATTGAGCACAGAACAGACCCACTTTTGAAATCAAAGAAGGACCTCTGCTGGACACATTGTCAAAGTGCATTCATGCTTTGCCTTCTGTTTACAAGAATCCTGGGCTTTTACTGTACTCCCAAACCTGTTTATTGTTACATGACCTTCAATAATGCACTTTACTCATTGTTGACTGATGGCTCAATTCCTTTCCACAGACTTGTTTTCCGCCGTCGTCTTTTGCTTGACTCCATTGTAAGTGTTTGCACAAAGTGATCATCATTAACCACTTTGCATAAGGCTGTACCGGTGACAGACCTGTTCTTGATGTATTTTGGGTGCATTCCTCGACCTGTTGTCAACATGTTTACCTCACTGTCTTTCTTATCTCTCGGCAAACTAGTTTTAGTCACAGCTCTGGTCCGTGGGCTGCAAGTGTAGGAGAGACACAGGAAGTGGTGGGCGACCAGTAAACTGTATTTCCTGTCTATGTCCTATCTCTCTCCTTTCTCTCTCTCTCTCTGTGCCTTCTTGCTTGCCCTCTGGCTATTAATGTAACACTGAACTACCCACAACACACCCACATGGCCACTGGGAGCTTGCATGCACAAAAAATATGAGCAAAACAAAAAACAAAACAACTACAACATATTAGAATAAACACAGACGATGGTAGAATGTACAGTAGGTATTGGAAGCTAGCGTTTTATTGTATACATGAAATAAATTGATTAAAAAAATATACATTTATCAGATAGCTATCCTCTTTGGTGGTGTAAATTATCATCATACCATCTTACTATTGATGTAAACAAAGAATCTTGTTTACAACCAACTTAATCATAAGAACAATTACATGTATTTTGACAGATTGACACACAGAAATTTAACATGACTACCTTTTAATTGTGTCTACAACAGCCACACTATTTCTGGTAGCCCCCCAAAGGATTCAGGATTTTATTTAATGATTCAAAATAATATTACTATTTTAAAATGTTTAAATATTTTAATAAAAAAAGGAATTCAACCCATGATACTGGATACATTTTGAGTATATTTTTAGCGTGATAGTTTACCGTATGCGCACTAATGCAGAGGTATACAGTATAATGGTGTTCTACATGATTCCCCATAGTTATTATGGACTAACTTATTATCAAAATCAATTCAATTCAATTTAATTACAAAAAATAACTTTTTTTAGCTCTAAATCACCACTATAGTTATCTCAGAGGACTTTACAATATTATTATATTATAGTTTTCTTCTTCCCACTTCATTTTGAGCTCATAGATTGTTATTAAAGTTGCTAAAAGTTGTTAAATATTTCTTGTATGTATGTATAGATCTATGCATGTGTATGTGTATATTCAATGAAATATGATGAATGTATGAATGTAAATATTTCTTAAAATTGAATTAAATTAAATAAAGCAGGCTTACATACAGCAGTTACCACCAACAAGAAAATCACATGGTCAGAAAGATATATGGACGTTCCCCCTATATCTTTCTAAACAAACTAGATACATGACCATTGAGCCACTTTCACTTTCACTTTAAAGCTGGGGTACATGCAACAACAATGGAGTCCCCAGCTTTCAAACACAAGTATTTATAGCTTCTGTAACTTCAATAGATCAGCTTTTTTCAAAACAGGGAAGTGAAAAGAAAGGACCAGCCTCACTCAGCCTCACTCATCCCAAAGAGTCAAATTGTGACTTAAAAATCTCATTCTTACAAACATGTTAAAGACAGCTGGTTTTCTGATACAATGAAGACAGCAGGTTGTGGTCTATTTGTTCACAATTATTTTACTTTTTACTTTAAGACTCGTTCTGTTGTATAGAAACACAGTCATAATTATTGAACAAAAAAAGTCAGACCAGCTATAAGTCTGCACTTTTGCATTTTCTCTGTACTTCACAAACATGCACACACACAACCCACAACCCTTGTGTTTTTTTATCCTTTTCCTCTCCTCCCCTTTAGATGCCCAGCTCATTTGTGGCATGAATCTCCGTGAATCAAAGAAGTCTTAAATAGCACCCGAAAGGAGGAGAGGTGTTGCATTTATTTGACCAGCACACAGGGCTATTTACACCAGCAGAGGCAGGCACACACACGCGTCTCATTACAGGCCACGGAGGATGCGGACAATGGACAGGCAGATGAGGGGGTAGCAGCGCCTTTTTAAATGTCACACGCGATGTATCTTGTTCTGATCAAGGCACAGAGGTGGGAGCTGTTGTTCCTGCGGCGCGAGAAGCCAGTCTGAAAACAAGATCTCGAGCTGGCAGGTGACTATCTCTATATTTGTCATACAATGATTCACTGGCAGCAGATGTGTGTTCAGATTTGGGGGTAAACGATATTTTTTATTCTAAAGTGGCATTTTTTCTGTGGACTCTGTTCCCTCCCTGGCCGTCTCTGTCAACATAACTGCAGTGATATGTTCCAGATTGTGGCATTGATCTAATCCCGTGAAGATAACCAGGGGACGCCACAGGACAAGTCATAGGTCAGATCTATGGAGAGGTGAGACCGCTGGCTGACGAATGCAGAAGTGTTTTAACCATAATGGGCCATAGCCAACCAATCAAAATCCATCCTTCTGACCAAGACCTAATTTTTGTAGTTCCCTATAGTAAAGTAAGTCAAGTTTACTATAGGGCCTCTCACAGACCAGGATCAATTTAAATGTATGTACATTTTTGTTTTTCCTAACTATATGACTTTTTCTTTATCTATATGAGGTTTATTTATATACCATTATTATAACGTGATTATTTTCTTTTTTTTAAAGCTGCACTAATTTTTCGAATGTGAGCGCTGGCCTCGCTCTTTCTGCTCGCCCTCCCCGCACTCACAAAGCAATCACCCCCACTACCCCCTTCCCCTCAGCTGCACATGTGCTGTTTACGGAGCTCACGTCTCACAATATGGATCGCACATTTGAACGAGGATGGCGTGACCATAAAATGATAGAACCGGGAAGTGCGGAGAAACAAGACTTTCTTTTGGCTGTTTCGCTGTGTAAGCTGTAACCGGCAACGAAGAAATGGGAAGCTTCAGGTTAGCCTCCACCGCTTGTTTACCTCAGCTGTCTGTGCTAACGAGAGACCTGTAGATTTTCTCAAGAAAGTGGGGGCCAGTGGTCCGCTGTGATTGGTCACAATCTGGACCCGAAAGAAATTATCTTCCTTGTTGCACAAAAACTCGATCTAAAATAAAATGACACGGCAGCACAAATCTGCGCTGCTTTTTCTTCAAAAGGACGTATATCCCAATGCACTGCATGGATATGGATTGAATTTTCGTGATGAATAAAAAAACAAAGTGAGGTAATGCAGCTTTAAGTTCCTTGAACTACTTTCAACTTCCAACATTCTATGGCAGTGAAAGCCCCGTTTCTCAATCTTTTGATCCTGGTCTGGTCCTGGACTGGTTCTGGACTGGTCCTGGACTGGTCCTGGGCTGAGCTTGTTTTTCCACCAAAAAATGCTAGTTACTATAGCAACACTCATTGTTTACTTGCCATAAGTTAACTATTGGTCACCTTACACCAAACTGTATTTCTTACCATCACCGGATTTAGCACTTATTAAAGGGGAAAAATGACTGCTGTGGGTAGTTCTGGTTTCAGAAATCTGGGAATCCTAGAGTTGATACTTTTCCTATTTTCAACTATATTAAACACAATGGGGCGACAGTGGTTCAGTTGGTAGAGCATTGGCCTTTGGGCCTGAAGGTCGTGGGTTTGAGCCCACCATAAGACCCACTTCACGACTCCCACTGATGACTGCTGTCGTTGTGTCCTTGGGCAAGACACTTAACCCCACTTTGCCTGAAGCTCCCACTGAAATATCTCCTCTCCTGTGGACTCACCACCTGCAGGAGGATCAGTGAGGGGCTGGTGCTCTGTGTACTGGGTGGAGCTCTGACTGCCACCCCCCCGACCCAGAAATGGATAAAGGGGAAGAAAATGAATCGATGGATGGATTAAACACAATGTGTGAAAAAGTGAAGAAATGCAATAAACTAATCACACAAATTAAACTTGGTGATTTTGAGATTAGTAGTAAGTAAGTAAGTATTTATTTATATACCGCCTTTTCACTGCAGATTTGAGTCTCAAAGCGGTTTACAATTGTTAATTTTTTGGGCATTTGTCTCTCACTCCACACAGATGGGAGCGGGGAGAGTACAGGAGGCGCATGCTAGAACTATTGGACATATTTTTAGCGGTAGGGGAAACCGGAGTACCCGGAGGAAACCTACGCAGACACGGGGAGAACATGCAAACTCCACTCAGAAAGGCCCTGGTCCGACCGGGATTCGAACCCAGGACCTTCTTGCTGAGAGGCGAGAGTGCTATCCACTCAGCCACCGTGCCGCCCGAGATGATGTATATGAAATAGTTTTTATATGATGAGTGTGTCCTTATTTCTTTATTTTGTTCGTCGTTTATTCAAACTTTTGGACAAACAAACCTACAAAATGTGCTTGAAAAAAATTTAATGATGCACTCACAAAAGTGCGACAACTGTGTCAGAAGAAAAGAGATCGTCTAATTGTATTCACGTTGATTTGTTGAATATCATCGAACAAAACAACGACAAAAGATGGCAGCCTTAAGGGAAAAGAGAGAAAAAGCTCTCTTTCTTTTCGCTTCCTAATCAGACTAATTAGTGTAGCGTGTTTCTCAAAATAACGCTGCATAATGGAGAGATTGAATGCATTTGCTGTTGGGGATGACGGCCTTAAATTGACACACACTTT
This sequence comes from Knipowitschia caucasica, assembly GCA_964034765.1. Lineage (NCBI taxonomy): Eukaryota > Metazoa > Chordata > Actinopteri > Gobiiformes > Gobiidae > Knipowitschia > Knipowitschia caucasica. The sequence continues at coordinate 27,033,865 of OZ035824.1, forward strand.
GTTCTTGTGTTGGGTTTTGGCGTGTTTGCATTGCACACATGCCAATCACCCTCTGCGCACCAACAAGAGAAACGCAGCATCATTCGTCTTTGCAGGTCTTCTTTGAAATCCGAAATTACCAGTGAATCATGTTAACGATATTCCACACAAATGGATGCAGAGAAGAAAGGTCTGTTGGTGTCATTACTTTTGAATGCACTGGAAACGGAAGAAAGTCCTAAGTAGCTCTGAAACAGTTGCTGTTTTGTGCTTTTGAAATGTTATTTTCTTACTTTTTTCTACTTGAGATGTTGCTGCAGTACAGTGTTCATGGTTTTACACTGGTCCTGACCAGAGCAGAGAGAATTCATGGTCCAAAAAATGCCTAAGAAGCATTCAGCCTTTTACTTTGGACTAGAGCAGAAAAAATGCTCCGAATCAAGCGGCTACTCCACTTTGTGACCTGTCCTGCTCCACCCAGCGGCTACACCACCTCTGCTGCTGCAACCCGTCCTGTTCCACCCAGAGGCTACACCACCTCTGCTGCTGCGACCCGTCCTGTTCCACCCAGAGGCTACTCCACCTCTGCTGCTGCAACCCGTCCTGCTACACCACCTCTGCTGCTGTGACCTGAAGGGCTGTAGCTTATTATTACTATTGTTAGCGTTTTAGAATTATTTATATTTTTTTAGTTACTTATTTTTTTGCTGCTACTGGACACCTAAATTTCTCCTACGGGGATCATTTAAATATCTATCTATATATCTATAATGTGCTGTTGTGTTCTCTGGCAAAGCACTTTTATTGGTATATTTTCATATTCCAAGGGCGACAGTAGCTCAGTTGGTAGAGCACTGGCCTTTGAGCCTGAAGGTCGTGGGTTCAAGCCCACCACGGGACCTTCTCCACCGACTCCCACTGATGACTGCTGTCGTTGTGTCCTTGGGCAAGACACTTAACCCTGCATTGCCTGAACCCCCCGCTGAAAAATCAAGGCTGTATTGTCACTGACAGAGCAGCCGTCCTCCTGTGGACTCACCACCTGCAGAGGATCAGTGAGGGGCTGGTGCTAAGTGAATTGGGTGCAGCTCTGACTGCCACCCCCCCGACCCAGAAATGGATTAAGGGGAAGAAGATGGATGGATGGATTTTCATATTCCTTTGTTTAGTGTTTAGTGTTTAGTGTCTGATGCACACTGGGCACTCCTGGACATGTGCTTTCAAACTGTAATTGTCTTTATATCTGGAAGCAATATCATTGTACCAGAGTTCCCCAACCTTTTTGAGCCACGGTACACCACAAGTCCAAAATCTCAAGTCTCTGCACTGGCTTCCTGTGGCTCAGGAAGCCAGTGCAGAGACTTGTGCAGAGAAGTTATATATATACGGTATATATAACCAGGAAACCTCTTTTCAAATGAGTCCTGGACAAGAAACAGCTTAAGTCACACAGTTACATATACAATTACGGATTATAAAAATTGTTACATTTCAATGATGTCTCCAGTGCTCTCAATCAGGATTTAAAAGAATTCAATGGAATAAGTTCAGATCATTTCCAGTCTTTTTGCAACACGTTCCATGTAAAAGGAGCAGGATATAAAAAAGCCTTTTTTCCAGTAAAATCTACCTGTGCACAAGTGTCTCCACAGCCTCGCACCAAAGTACATCTGTGACTTGTTAGTGCCATATGAACCGGACTGGTCTCCTGCTGGTGCCCAGAGTCAAGACTGAATATGGGGAGGCAAGATTTCAGATTTATGCCGGTAAATTTTGGGACAGTCTTCCTGAAAATGTGAAACAGACTTCTATTTTGACAATGTTCCAATCCATGTTAAAACAGATCAGCAACTGAGGGATTTTATCTTTTTAATGTACTGTTTAATTAATGATTTCATTCCTTGATGTGTGATTGTTTCTATCTTGTCTTTGAGTGACCTGTCTGTAAACTGTGCAATGCAAATAAACTTACCTTGCCACAATATGAAACTGATACATACAAACTCATTCTCATCAAAGAAAATCTAACAAGCAAAAAAGTCTAATCTTCTCACAGTATTTCCAAACCAAGATGCCGTGGCACACTACAGTATACTACTATAGAAAAGTCACAAGTGTGTGTATGTGGGGAAACATATGCAGGGTTGAAAACAGAAAACCTTGTGGATTGCTAGGACTGAACCTGCAATCAACACCTGGAAAAATTAGAGCTGTTGAAGTAATTGGATATTGATTGGAATGAGGCTGACACCATGTGAAGGGCCCCTCTTGAACATGCTCTGATTCTGCTGTTACTGCGAGGTGTGCGCTGGCTTTGGAAGGGGAAGACCGAAGGGGAGAAGGGGAGAAGGGAAAAAGGGAGGGCCTACTTCATTATCAGTCGACATGTTGGCTCACGTTGCACGGCTTTACCCAACCGGTCGTTACCATGGCAGCGGCCTGTCATGTGCTCCGAGTCCCACCTTGAATAAATGTGAATTTGCAGAACAAGCTCTTCACGGTTGAGGACGGAGGGTAAGTGCAGCAGTTCTCAACCACAGCCTGGCACAACTGTGACAAACCCTCACTATACGTCAGAGAGGGCTGTACTGTATATATGTTTATGTTTATTGTGTTTGTGTAAATGTTTTACATTAATTTGAAACCTACTGAAATATAATATATTTAATAGAGATATTTCTGACCAACACATAGTGATATGTTTAAAAAGGAAAGTTTTGTTCAAAGTAAAATTAACAACTCAAGAGTACATGTGAAGCTATTACTTCACAATTCCCACAGATATCAGAACCTATATACATAATATAATATTGCACATAATTTTACAACCATTTATTGAGTATAGAAATGAAATATAAATTTTGAAAATGATTAACAGTATATTGTAACATTATAATTTGTTATATATGAAATACAACATGTTTTCCAACAAGATGAAGACAGCATTTTATGGTCTGATTTGTTCAGGTTTACTCTTGCAGGACTTTCAGTTGGGACCAACAATATTTCTCAGAAACGAGCCTAACAGAGACAATCCACTGCATGGTGTGGATTCTTTTGTTATTTTTATTTTTATTTTTATTTTACTTCCTGTCCTGTTCCCCTGGTTACGTAAGTGTCTGCCCTGCCCTGAAGTGTTTGACCCGTGTCTCTCTGTGTCCATATGTACCTGTGTCTCTTTGTGTCTATATGTACCTGTGTCTCTCTGTGTCTATATATACCTGTGTCTCTATGTACTGTACCTGTGTCTCTACGTACCTGTGTCTCTCTGTGTCTCTATGTACTGTACCTGTGTCTCTCTGTGTCTCTATGTACTGTACCTGTGTCTCTCTGTGTCTCTATGTACTGTACCTGTGTCTCTCTGTGTCTCTATGTACTGTACCTGTGTCTCTCTGTGTCTCTATGTACTGTACCTGTGTCTCTCTGTGTCTCTATGTACTGTACCTGTGTCTCTACGTACCTGTGTCTCTCTGTGTCTCTATGTACTGTACCTGTGTCTCTCTGTGTCTCTATGTACTGTACCTGTGTCTCTCTGTGTCTCTATGTACTGTACCTGTGTCTCTCTGTGTCTCTATGTACTGTACCTGTGTCTCTCTGTGTCTCTATGTACTGTACCTGTGTCTCTCTGTGTCTCTATGTACTGTACCTGTGTCTCTCTGTGTCTTTGCTTATCTTTGTTTGTTCATGGTTGCGTTTGGACTTTGAGTTTGTTTTTTCCTCTTGGACCTGTATTTATTCTCATTAAATCCTTATTATTGCTGCTTTCCTACAGTTTGGATCCTCCTTCACTTCACTCCTGACATCAACACCGTCCAACACCGTTCCTCTCCTGGAGACACCTGATTGTGATGACAGCCCTGTGCTCACACCTTGCAGCATACCTTTCTCCTATAGCTGCACCCACACATTATACCTATGCCTTTAATTGAGATACCTCCACACGACAGCACAGGTTGTCTGTACATTGTCTGTACATTGTGTTCGGCTCAAGTGTAAACAAGAGCGATGGATGTTCTGTGACGTTTCTTTTGTAACAACATTTTGACAGTTTTTTGCAGTGAGTGTTTTGGGCTTGTCTGTCTATTACCATTGGTGCTAATGTGTGTGTGTACGTGTGCATGTACGTGTACGAAGACGTGGACGTGTACATGTTTGTGTGCGTGTGCGTGTATGTGTGTGTGTATTTGTATTTGTACGTGTATGTGTATGGTATGTGTGTGTGTGCGTGTGTGTGTGTATTTATATGTGTATGTGTGTGTGTCATTGATTGTTATGTGTTTTGTTGGAGGGTATTGTATATGGTTCTGTATATGTTTTTGTATTGTAGTGTGTCTGAATGGATGGGAGGAGATTGGATAAATATAAGCTCTTTACTTTGACCAAACCTTTTGTACACGTTGCTACAGAATACACGCACACATGTAATTATATAAACATAACATTTACAAATGCATTTCTATTTACAATTTGTCAGCTCAAAATGGAGTTGGAAAGAAGTAAAAACTTGTAGACTCTCACCCCATGAACATAATTCACACTGAACAACACTAACATTTCACTGTGGGACAAATAAAGGATCTCTTAATCTTAATCTTAATTCAAGTACATGCAAGACAGTAGTAATTTAGCATTGAATACTGAAAAACTTATATTAATTTGTCATTCTCAGTTAGATTTAACACTTTAATAAAGCATGTTATACTTAACTCATAATATTTCATCAAAAACATTTATCCGTCCAAAATACTTCTTTAGCTTTGGTCCAGCTTTGGTTCAGTTCAATAAAGAATTAAAATCTAAAGACAGCCAAAAACAAAATATTTCATATTTAACAATTATAACAATTCCCTCAAAGTATGCAATATTGCAAAAGTTTAAAACAAAAATAGGTTTACTATAGCGCTTTTCAGGACACTCAAAGACACAAGTTACTATTCGTTCACTCCATACACAGTGGTGAACCACTACTGTAGCCACAGCTGCCCTGTGGCACACTGACACTGGCAACCAGTATGTGCCATCGGCCCCTCCGACCACCACCAACCATTCACACACTCAAACTCATTCTAAGCAATGGGGTTGAAGTGTCTTGCCCAAGGACACAACGACAGCAGACATCATTGTGAGTCGATGGAGAAAGTCTTGTGGTGGACTTGAATCCACGACCTTCAGGCTCAAAGCCCAATGCTCTACCAACTATACTATAACATATAAAAAAAACAATGCATTCATAGGATCTCTTATCTTGATCTTATTTATAAAAGTAAATGTACAGACCCATTGTTGTGTCTGTATGTGCTCTGTCCCAAACGCAGCAGTAGACGAGATGATGGGAGTGAGTCAGCGCCTCTTGGACCACTGCCAGCCCTCCCTGTGTTCATCTGTGTACAAGAACTCACACTTCACTCCATGGAAGCGTTTCAATCATTCAAATGAGTCCTAATCACAGCCACGCGCCCCAAGAGGAAGGCGGCAAGTCACGCTCTCACTTGAGAACACTTAAATGCATTGTTTTATTGTATTTATTTAGGGTTTTTTGACTGAAGTGAATTGAAAGTGGACTCACATGCTCAGGTCGTGGGCTAGTAAATTAAAACTAGGGCACTGATGATGATAATAATAATAATAATAATAATAATAACAATAATAATGTAGTGTATTCAGTCTAAAAGTCATCGCATATATTTTGAAGAGGCTATCCTTTGTCTTTTCCTTGTAGCCCAAAAAATGCAGTACACAAGTTACATTGACGTGCACTACAGACACTTCCCAGGTAAGTAAACTGTTAAAGGCTGCATGTGTGTTATGTTCTTATTACTATTATTTATTGGTGTTATTAATCTATTTGTATGTTGTGTCCATGATTGTTTTCACTTGTGTTTTTCTGTGTTTGTTCTGTGTTCTTTATATGTTTAATATGAATTTGATGTGTCAACTGTTTTATGTTCTACTTATCTCAGTGATGCCCTGGATTACACTGCCCCCTACTGGTTTATATTTGAGCTTGCACTCCTTGAACTTCAGGCAATTATAGTAAGTAACGTTGAGGAGCGTATCAGACAAATTCTGATACGTGGTCCCTTTTAATTCTTATTACTAACTTGTGAGCATTTATGGTAAGATGTTAATATAGGCTAATATGGGGATGTCATTCTTGTAAAGCAACCATTATCAACTACCTGTAAACATTGGACCCAAAGAGCAATTTGTAATAAAATAGATAAAAATAAGGTAACTGGCTACAATAACAAGCCTTTGGTGCATGAGCTGAATCGATCCATAACTAAACAGAAAAATACCAGAAAATAATATTCATAATACATAAAACACATTGGATAAAGGTACACTAAAAAAAAAATGTCCGCCCCTTGATTAAAAGTGCCTATCATGAGTCTGGTTAGAGCGATGACAGAGGGTGGTCGTAAAGGAGCCGATGGTCCATCCCCCAGTAGGGTTTTACCACTGTGCCGCCCTCCGCCTCAGATCCACAGACCCCAGCCTCCCCACTCCCCTCAGGACTCAACACTGAACCTTGGGGGACCGAGTATTATTATTATTATTAATATTCCTTTGCATATCCAAATATGCCATTCAAAGCAGAGTTTTGACCTGTGTTGATCTGTCTTGTTGAGTGTGGTTCACTCCCAGGAGCACAGGGATTATAGTAAGTAAACATGATAGTAACTAAACATGGGGAGGCAGCTAAAATCTGGAACAGTCTCCCTGAAAATGTGATACAGGCTTCATCTCTGACAATCTAATCCAATTTAAATCCAGGTTAGAAACAGCTCTGTTTAGCTGTGGATAACTGAGGGATTTTATCTTTACTCTTTTTAATGTACTATACTCATTTGGACTCACTGCAGCAGTGTTCTATAGAGTGGTGTATTAAACAGGATACATCTGTGTTTTATGCACAAATCATGATCCAAAAGCTATCTCCGAATGTGACTGATTCAACACAAGTGCTGTGTCCTGTGCCTTAGTGCCTTTTGGCTACACACCTATTTTCCTTGGCTTCTTTGTGTAAATGAGCAAATATACATAATGAATAAGTTTGTTTTATGATTAAAAAAACTATAATGTGCATTTCCTCGTTTAAAAAATAGAATGGACTTGATGTAAGTTAAAGCACACGTTACAGTTTCCATTTGTCTCCTTTTGATTAAATCTAAACCGTATAACGAAGGAACTACTGTCCATAGGTAATGTCATGGTGATGGCAAAAAACAGACTGAAAATATAAACAATGACAAACAGGAGATGGGCACCATTTATATTTGAAATCCATTCACTTTTAGATACATTTTTACCCCCATCAAATGTATTCACTTTTATAGGATCACAGATGTTAAAGACGGGGTACCTTGTTTTTTAGTTCAAGAGAATAACTAGTCCAAGAAATAAAATAATTGACCAAAATGTTGGTCACTTTGGAGTGAGAGCAGCTTCATCCATCCTCTTAGTAAACCATGCATATCCTCATCTCTTATTTGTACTATGAAATTCTGTTTGTGCAAGACAGTTTGAAATAAAAAACAGAACAAAAAACTAACTAAGATCTGATTGGCAGGTTGGTCACATTTTTCACTTTTCTGTCTGAAAAAGTTGATCAGGATGTATAAACTGTGAGGTGCATTGCATGATAAGCATCAGCGGAGCAAAATGTTGCAAATAAACAGAAAAAAGTGAGAAAGCACAAATTAATTTTTTTCATTTTACAAGTAAGGAAACAGGAAGATACACGAAAATGTATTTTGTTTTGATCTGAGCTGAGTTGATTCCAGACAGTTGTGTTTGCAGCCGAATGTTCCCGTCCACAAACACTCACTGACTGTTCATGATGCGGTTGATCCACTTCTGATGGATTGGAATCTTTGAGTAATATTGGACAGCCTCTGTTCTGCCCGACACAACTCCGTACACTTTTTCTTTTTCACACACGAGAGGGCCTCCTGAGTCTCCCTGTGCAAACATACAAAAGCATTAGATAATGGTTGGACTTCAGGCTTATGTTTGTAATTTAGCAATACTTACACTCTGACCTCCTTTCTTCCCGTTGACACAGTAGAAGTAGTCTCCTTGTTTCGGGGATTCACACTGACTCACTGAGACATTCACCTCCATGAGAGTATGGGAGTTGTATCCCTTAGAATGTTCAGTACGGCCCCATCCGGCCAGACTGCAGTCCTTCGGCTCCTCATCCTCCGGCCGAGCCAAAGAAATGCACGCCACCTTAGAGTTCAGCTTAGCTTTTGAGCTCAACTTAATTGGAAGAACATTTTATTGAAATTGTTTTAAATCAATTGAATGAATGAACGAGTAAAATAATACACAATGTGTACCTTAAGTAACAATAGATCATTCTTTAGAGTTTTGTCATCATAAATTGGATTCATGAAGGCCTTCTCGACAGAAATATGCTGCGCCTCAGATTTTTTTAAGGCGTCATGAATTCCTAAAAAGACACTGTAAGAGCTAGAAAGAAAACAGCACTTGTCAAGGCAACTGAAACTGGCAGGTCTAAACATGTCTGATCAAACAGAGATACCTGGCAGAACAGTGGGCTGCAGTCATCACAAAGTTGTCTCGGAGAAGAAAGCCACCACAGTATTTGGGTTTTCCATCCCCCATATGTCTCTCCACCAGAGCCATGTAGGGTCTGCCATGGGCTTTTCTTCCTCCATAGATCCTCCCTGCATGGACTGCATCTGTTGGAAAACATTCACTAATATCTCATTAACAATATCTCATTTCTCATGAATCCAAACAAACAAATCCACCTTATAAACTCAACAGACTGATGAAGCTGAGAACTCACCATGTGCAGCGATGATGAGGATGAGGAGCAGGGTGCCACACAGGTGCATGTTGAGCTGACACTGACAGTAAGAAACTGACTATTACATTTTATACACAGACCAAAGCCCAAACTGCTGATTTGTAAAACACGTCATCTGAGATTTTAAGAATTGATTCGCATTCATAATCTTCATCACTCATCTCTTTCTGCCCACAACCATGTCCGTTTGGCTTTGAACAACGTTGTGCATCTTACTTCTGCTACTTTCTGTTGTCTATCTTTCATTTCAATTATCATCTCGATCTGTCACATTTAGGTTTCGCACAAATTATAGACGAGCAGGAAGAACATTATCTGACCAACTTTCCAACCACAAAGTACTTATCGTTATAAATCATGAATGCTGCAGCATGTCAACAAAACATATTTGAAAAGGGCTCAATGTATTTGTTTTCAAGTTCAAGTTGTCTTTATTGTCCCACTAGGGGAAATTGGTTTTGCAGCAACAGTCATCTAAAACAGGCAGATACAGTAAGATCACAACATTGAAGAAAATAAGAACAAAAGAGAATGTCACAAAACTAATTTTCAGTGCAAATATGCTATAAAGTTCAAAGGTTTGTAAAAGTGCTATGTGCTGTTAAGGTGCTTCACAGCTGTCGGAATAAATGTAGTTCCCAATCGTTTTGTCCTACACCCAAGAGCCCTATAGCGTCGTCCTGAGGGTAAAAGTTCGAACTGATCCCTAAGCACCTGCTTACTGTACAGGTCTTTGGGCTGAGCCTGTGTTTTCCTTGACACCTTACTAGCCACTTTAACCAGACTGCCAAGTCTGTTTTTGTTTGCTAGGGATAGGTTTTCAAACCATGCAGTTCATTCAATAAAAGAACGATAAAACAAGGTCATCATTTCTGATGACACCTTAAAAGTGTTCATGCGCCGGAGAAAGTACATTCTCTGCTGCACTTTTTTACAGACTGCATCGACCAAGGGTTCAAAGCCCAGCCTGTGGTCCACAATAACCCCCAGATACTGTACCTGTATTGCTCCACAAGCTCAACATCCATGCCCTTAATAACAGTGAATATGATTGCTATTGTGTGTCAAAGGCAATATAGGTGTATACTTAGAACTGTTGCTTATTTTGTATTTACTTTACAGCCAAAACATAAAGATATATTTTGGAATTCAAACCAAAAGAAAGTAACAGACAACTGTGAAGTGAAAGAGATTTAAAAGCGGTGAAAAGAGTGAAAAGCAGCCTCACAGTATGATGCGTCAGTCTCATGTTTGACGCTCTCAAGGTGCACTGAGGGTAATGAGTATAAGGGTTAGTGTATATGTCTCATGTGTTATAACATCTCAAAATGTTTGATGTGCATTAAAACTTTTGCAAAGCACTGTGCATATCATGTACTGTAGGGACACCATTTAACTCCAGTCATACCCTACATTATTTATCATTAACCAGCAGGCTGAAGATATTAGGCGGTAACAGTATGCAGCAATAACTTGTGGATGAAAGGATGTTCTCTGTGACAGTGCACGCTCATGGCTCCACTTGCAGAAGTAGGGCCCCATAGAACAGCAATGGACATTTACAACTGCTGCAAATAAGCAAATTATTTAGTATTGTTTTAAAATGCTCAGTCCTGATCAAGCAATAGTGAAAAATCCATGACCATGGTTCAATCCAAAAGTGCATTGGCCACCTATTAATTCAAAATGCAACTTTTTTTTTAAAAAAACGACAAACACGGGGTGGGGGGGAAAACACTTTTTTTAATTCATCACCAATTTACAGTCTCTGATTACAACATGGCGTTGTATGAAACCGTTATGTTTTTGCTGCACGTTCCCTATACTGCCACAGGGGGGCAGCATTGTCTTCTGGTCTATGAAAGCTGGCGGTCATTTCTGTGATTATCTTTAGTAGAGTGCAATGAGCGAGTTATTGAGTGTAAAGGCATATTTCCGTAAATTTTAATCAGTTTACAAATGAGCACGCTTTATCATAGTATCAGCAGTTCTCTGCCATTCCGACTCCTCAGGAATATGTAAAAACTGTCAGCAGAGTGAGCTGTGCCAGAACTCAGTATTCTAATCTGCATCAAAGAAATTTAAGTTTTTAATTTAATGCAAATAAGATCACAAATGTGTATACTTTGAGTTTAGACTTGGTGGTTTGTTTGCTCAGTTCAATTCCATTCACTGTTTTTTAGTATAGTCCTAAATCACACAAGTATATTTTCTGTATATAGCAGTAAACTGAAATCAGACCAGTCATTCTGAAATCCATGGCTAGCGCAAATTTCTTGTTTCAGAATGTGAAATAATATCTTCCGGAGTAATATATGGCAAAACAAGTATAAAGGGTAAATAATGCAATCAACCTGACCTATCGCTTTTGCTACTGGGTTCAGCTCTGACTGCCCAGAAATGGATTAAGGGGAAGAAAATGAATGGAAGGATGGATAATTCAAAGTGAGACATTGCCAAAACTAATTCATGGGCAATTTTTCTGTTTACAAGTCCAATAACTGCTCTGAGAGTGATGTCATAGTGGCACAATGACATCATACGTTTACAGCACTGAGGCAGAGCTTTTCGAGAGAAGGACCGGGGTTACATGTTTGTGCCAGAAGTCCCTGATATTAACGTGTATGGATCATAAAACAACTTTTTTTGCTGTGTGAAGAATGTCGTCCATTTTGCCTAATATGTCTCCTTAAAGACTATTATTTTAGTTTGAGACCAACCCATCAACCAAGCTGTGATGTTTACGGTCATTTGCGCCACAGAATCGAACATGCTAGTTGGAGGTCCATTCAATAACATCAGGAAATACATTTTGCTTTCCACGCTCATTTGGAGTCTCCCTCTCGGGCCTGAACGCTCCAAAGGAAATATCACGCTGATGTTATCACCTCATAAGACAGCAAATAAAAATAAAGTTTACATAATAGTGTGCTCTGTGGGAAAGAGTAGGATCATTTGGGTTGCTGAGAATATAGAAAGGAAAAGTACATCCTTCAAATGTATACAATAATGTCTGCTCTGGAGTCCTATAATCTGCATATTAGTTTAGTGTCAGCTCTGATAGGTTAAAAAGCATAAGTTTGTGTGTTGTTCGGGGCCTGGATTTGAAATGGACTGACCACACGCTCTGTTAGATCACTTCTTCTGTCTAGACTCAAGTATGAGCCTTTTTGTAATTGTTCTCAATGTTTCACAATCATATTTTTATGTGTTGAAATGGAGAGAAAAACAGCATTCTGAGCCGCTGGAATCAAAGAATGTAACGAGAATGACAGGAGGGTCTGGTGTGCGAACTTATTTATAGTGATGGGACACTATAGTATGAATTGCAAGAGGCCCCTTGAGTTGAGTATGTTATGTTTTATTATTTTGTAGATTGTTTAAATATGGAGTTTAATAAATGCAAATTGGTTTAAAATATGCATGATTAGAACTGACTTTGATCCCTCTAAATCCTCTATGCCCACATTGACAGAAAATGCAGTGTGTGAAGTTTTATCTTATGCAAATTTAGAGCGCTATTCATTGCGGAGGAATGGAGGATTTAAGGCTTGGAACAAACCAGGAAGGGAATTTGCTGTTTTGAACACCTGTGATTTCAATAAACGGTCTTCATGCAAATCTTTCTTTCAACTGTTTATCTACAATTAAATCTTGATTTGTTCTGTTCATTTTGGCGCTGGAGACAATGAAAACAGACTGTGCAACTAATCAGCATGGGCAGAAGTAAGGTATAGTTTAACCCACAATACACGTTTAAGTTGTTTTTTTGCATAAAGTTTCAGTCTCGTCTGCTCAGTGAATTGACTTCAATCAGACTTATGCATATCAAGTACAGTGCTTTGAAAATATATTCATACCCCAAGAACTTTCCTACTTTTAGTCTCATAATAAACAAATGCAAAGATATGTTATTGTCAATTTATGCGCAAAACCAAAACAAAACAAAGACAATTATGTAGAAAGAGAAAAAGAATATATTTTTATTTATTGTTTACTGCAAAAAGGGGAATGTAAAATAATTCAACCATTCACCTTTAGAGGTTGCGTTATGGATGGTAAAATGTCGCCCTAAATATAAAGTAGAGATCACCAGAGTGTAATGAAATCTCAGTGTGATTACAGCTGGTCTGTGATAGCCTCAGGCCCCGTTTAGACGCTGCAGAGACGCTGAGAAGCAAATAGAAAAAATGACCAGGCTACTTCACAGTGTTTAGATGACGACGGAAAACAATGTAGCTCTAGCGCCCGACCAATAGGGGGCAATGGAACTTTACATCCCGACACACGCAGTATAATAACTTCCTCAACATTATCCTCCTCAGGACACCGCAAAGACGAGAAAGAATGCACCAACATCATCCTGCATTTAACAGCAGCTGTGAAAATGGAATCTGAAACTAGAGCTTTGCGTGGTTTTGTTACAAAGGAGTAGATTTCTCCTCTGCTTGAAGCACATGTGTACCCGCCGATGTTTTTGTTTACATTTGTTCTCAGCTACTGCGCATGTCCAAACACCGACTTCATGAAACTTTACCATTTTAATGTTGCAGCGTCTCTGTCTAAACACCACCTCATAGATTTGTTAAGAGAATATTTACATATTAATATTACAACCGTTGAATTTGCCAACACAGATCAGAGAATCAAACAGTTCAAACACAATAAATGCGATGACAAAAACACACACACACACTGTATAGCCATTGGTCCATAGGAGGCAGATCACCAATATCCATAAATGTTGATAAATAAAAGATTTTTGCCCTGAACCTCTCACAGAACACTGTTTAATCAAAAGATTGATGGAATTTTGCGTTGCATCAGGACAATGTCCCTAAAGACTTTTCATACAATAGAATGGTTAAAAATTAGAATAAAAAAAAAAAACAGTTCACAAACTGTACATCTCGATTCTAATCTTACAGAGCTTGACCTGTTTTGCAAAGAAATAATGGGGAAAAATGTTTGCTGAGGGGAGTTCACAAAGTAAAAAAATATCTCTGGTTGTATTGAGACATGGTGTGAGTACTTTTTCAAGGCATTCTGAATGTACCTAGAAAAGTTCTACCATGGCAACAGCACAAACCTCAAGCCACGGCAACATTTCATAATTATTAATTACTGTTGGAGGAATAACCCCTTGAGATGCATGTGCTAAATGCAAGCGTTACCTCAAGCTTTCTCTTGTCTTGCAATGTAAACCTAAGATCCATCCTGTAGTCAGCCACTAAAACAACAACACAAAAGAAGTTTATATAAAATGGTCCGAGATTAAAACAGACTGAGGTCGCAGAGATATAAAGTATGTCAACTGGACTGGTGTTTTTGTGTTCATTTCTGATCCTGTCAACTCAAAAAACATCTGCTGTCTGTCCGCTGTAGACGTGGGAATCATTTAGACGTATCAGATTCTCACCCATAAAATGTGGATGGGAAATTTCACTTTTCAGTTCTTTTCATTGAGTAGAATATTAATTTGGTCTCACTGTATTTACGCCCTCCAAGATGACTGCGTGATTTTGAGCGCTTCAAAAATGAATTGATTTTATTTTGATTGAAGATTTGTGGTTGAAATGTGTTCAAAACAAACACTTAGTGCTTACAGTGAAACAATCTTTCTCAACATATGTTCTTATGTGACTTATCCAGCAAGTTCTGTTTCGGAGAGCTCTTAGAATAAACGCCAAATGTCCTTGTCAAACAATAGTGAACACAAACACTGTGTGTTTTCTCAGTAGGTCCCTGCGGTCGGCCATTTTGGAAAACAGGCGCTACTCATGTGCTTTAAGGCCGAGTAAAGTGATACGTAGACGTCTTGCTTGGGACCGCGGGGATGGAGAAACCAGATGGAAGAGCTAACATCCTCTCACAAAGGTATATTTTGGAAGGACCAGCAGAAAGGTACTTTTGTTTTGCTTTTAAAGTGACCGCAACGATTACATTTGGAATGATATGTACAGAGACAGGCTCCAGTTTACGGTTCAGTGCCTCTCTGTCATAGGACAATGCTCTCTCCAATGAGCCGTACTACCACCAAAGTAACTGGATTGTAAAGAATCAGTAGGTCTATGTACAGTGCCTTTGTGGAGCTGGAAACTCACCTGCAAGATTCACTGGACATTATCTATCAAACATTTTCTTTCAAAACATACAGATGTTTAATGTCATATTGTGGGAGAACAGCGTATGTTTGTAGATCCTCCTCCAGGACAAGTATGAGTCAGGTTTGCGGACATGCAAGCCCACTCACAGTTGGGTTAATGGCATGTTTTCACTTATAAAGTAGTATCCCCACACAAGACCGAGATCGAACCCAAGACCATTAGGCCCAAACCTCTGTTTGTTTGATTTGTTGTAATGATGTATCTCTCTTATTCAAATAAGTCAAATATTCTGGGAAGAATCAAGAGCTGTTTTAGATTTTATAGTGTAAGGGACCAGACAAAATACCACGGTTTGGCATGTCTGTGAAAGAACTAATGGTTGGAATGATTTAGTAAGTATCAAATGAATCAATGTGAATTTACTTATTAAATGAAATATTTCACAGTATGACACCTGGCAAAGAAACGCCTGTTCCATATGCTGGTTTCACGTCTCCACGACACCTGCTCGCAATGCTGTCTCTGTGCTGTCACTGCATATATGTTTTGTTTTTTTTCTCATATGATTCATTTGTCACATTTGGCAGTTTTTATTATTCTCAGAAAAAGCATGTGAATTCTAGAACTTCGTGGAAAATGCTGATATTGATCTGAGGTCAAAAAGTTTACTTCGTCTTAATCAGATGACGATTTTATAACCGTCCAGTTCTCAGATAAGACTTAGAGCAAATCTTGGTCAGGCCTAAAAGTTTGGAATAAGACCAAATTAACCACTTAATGTCTGATGATATCAAGGAATGTATTTTCCTACACATCTATGTATTTTCGTCCAGATTTGTTGTTGCTAATGTGGTCAGTGGTAAGATTTTCTGGGGAATAGTAAAACCAATGTAGAAAAAGCTTACCTGTTAAACAAGAATATTCATTTGTCCAATCAGGAAGGAATAGCTGACATTCCCTTTAATATGTGATTATAGACTTTTTACATTTAGAAGAAAAACAAAATAGATATGATTTTTATAATTGTTTTTAGTCACAAGCAGAGGATCATCAGGGCACCACTAGTAGCTCAACAGGCGCCATATTGTGCTGGACCATAAACATTTGTATATTATTATGGCAAAAGCATGATGTATGTGAATCCCAAATAATATTTTGTTTTTATTCATGTCCCTGTCCTAGCAAGATAAAATGAATACGCAATGCACGCCAGATAAATTTACTGCTGCCCCCGTGAGTCCCCAGGAGCTTACTTTAAGAAGAGAATCCTTGACCGCACATGCTAGTACCTTCAGATGGACAAAGCACAGTGGTATTCTGGCTGTTTTAGCGCTGGACCCAGAGGGAGCATATTTGTGCAGGGAATGGGCTGAGGTCTGAGAGGATGAGTCTGAGAAATTGGACGTCCTGTGTTTATCATCAGAGAGTTTGAATGGAGAAAACCACACGGCCTAGAACAGCTGTGAGGGAGCAGGGCTTCTGTTGATTTGAAAACGTATTTGGGCTTGTTCACACTAAAGGGTACAAAAGTGACAAAAGGCCAAAACTTAGATTTGAATAATCAGAAGATATCAAATGTTTTACATGTTCCCAAATCCCTCCTCTGTCCATTACAAGTTGCTAGAACATAACTTTTTTATACATTAGTCAAGTTTCCTATAGCGGCTCTGTTTGTTTTATGTAACAGACGTGATAATTTGACGGAATGAGCTGTGGAAGTTTGTTACATATTTTCAGATGTTTGATTACGAGATTCTTTTTGTTAATACAGAGTAGAAACAAAGTGATACTTTCATATAGTAAACTAATTAAATGTGAAACCAGACCATATTTTATTTCTACTGAAGTGTAATTTTTAGATAAAAATTCACGTCCGTTACACATTTTTCAAGGGTCATTTACATTTTTATTGATGTTATTTTTTTTAATAATTAATTTTTAAATCAAGTGACTTACTTGTGCTGTGTTAGCCATGTTAATCTTGTGGGAGTTCATCTGCCACTTTTTCAGACTGAGGACCTTTTATTTTCTATCTAACTGGCGTCACGGTAGAATGGTCAAATAAGAGGCTCATTTGGTCGTTCAAAATTTCGCCAAAAATGTATTTGTCAATCTTTCCTTTTGTTTGTATCCACACAATCTCTTTGATACTGTATGTCTGTGTTTGAAATCGTCTTTCCAATCTATGATAGTAATTTTAGTTTTTGAGTTATAACCTTTTAAAGTCCATGTACTTTAATTGACACTGTACTGTGAACCTAGCCTGGTCGTACCACACCATAGTACAAATGATATTTCATACTAAGGTCTGGAGGTGCTCCATTGAGCTCCGTTTACAGGTGGGAGGGGTTAACTCCTTTTACAGATTGAAACGATTGGATCTGAGTTTACCGTGACATATGTTGTGCGCCCGACTCTGTCGTTAGCATTTAACATTTAGCCTAGCCATCTCCTTTGCCGCTAACGGAGCCCGTGGGGAGTAGCGCCACAATTTATCCAGCGATTACATTTGCTAAACATTCCTCTTGCTCCGGCTTCAATTTCTTGATAGAACCAGACTGGATTACTTTACTATTGCATTTTTCGCCATTGCCAAACTACAACCTGCTTGTTCGACACAAACTCTTGACATCCCCCACAACTAACTACAACACCTGCCTTCCGCGCTCTCTGAATGGTCGGTCGAAAGTCAACCGATTGTATTCGCTAACACAGGGACCAGACCCAGACGTTACATGCAGTGAAATGATTATTGAACGGAGTGTACGGATGGCTAAGGCCAGGCTACTGTGAACCCCAACCCTAACCCATTTATGATCACAAATATGGCACTGATTGTTTGCTGTCATTGAACGGGTTTTCCACTGGGGTTTTACAGCAAATGGCAAATACATTCTTGTATCTTGTATCTTGTAACAGAGTGGGCTTACATGCCATTGATACAAATACAATTGAATCAAATCTAAATTCTGCTGGAGGTTATGCCACACTGCGATTCATTCTCTCCTCGTCTCCTGCTGCGTCTGTTGCATCTCATTTTCCGACCTGGAGCTTGCTGACCTGCGCTCGAACCCATTTACAGTGCGTTTGATCCAAGCACAGAAGAAAGACATGCATGAAAAGACAATTGTAAGAAAATATGTTGATTTCAAAAAGGCTGTTTACCTCATATGGCAATACGCATCATGTGTAAACTCCAATTTAAAAACTCAGGAGGGCAGCCCGAGAGAGCGCTCCTGTCATTGTGGGCATCTGTCCATTTACTCTGTGGCTGTGATCGAATAATGTTTTATCTCCCCTTTAGCAGACAGCACACAGCAGAGGAAAATACAACCTGCAGAGCACGGATGGGAAAAGAAAATGGTTTGTTTTCGTCTCTTTTTTTAAACCACTGTGCCAAATGGATGTCACAGCACCGGAGCTTGTCCCTTTCAAGGACCACTATTATTATTATGTTCTCACCAAAATGCATATTGAATTACATGTGCTGCTAATAACACCCAGACCTGTGCTTTCAACCTGTTTTATATTCAGATTTATTTTAGGCCGCGTACACATTACCTGGTGTGAACATTTTCAAGCACAACTGATCTTTATGAATCCAATTGAGCTCTTAGAATAATCAATGGCTCTTTTGGCCCCGGAAAAAGCCATGTTCCAGTTTTTTTCCCTCTGTCAGAAGATATTGTTTGTGCTTGTATTGAAACTGTTTTTGTTGATCGATTTCACAGTGACAAATTTGTCCTGTACTTGTCTTGTGCACACTGGTGACTTTTGCAAATGTATTCCAATGTGGTTTTACTGCAAATGGCATAAATTAGCCATAATTTGGATAGGAATGATTACACACCCATTGTTCATCTGTCTATTTCAAAATTATAACACAACAGAAACTACTCTTCTGACCCTGATCAGAAGTTTCCATCCCCCAGTTATCAATAGGGTGTATTGCCCCTTTAACATTTATGACAGTCTACAGTCTTTTGACTTTTGGGAGCGATTCCAAGGTACGTTTTAGTGCCTGCTCGGGCCAAGCTGGTAAAGTGTTTTTACAGACAGTGATTGGTCAGAGTGCAGGTGAAAGCCGTGGTTACCAAGGAATTTCCTCGGATACTGGTTTGTTGTATGTAATGGAAGCAAATAGAGGCAAGTGGGTTTAGTGTGTGCGTGCGTGCGTGTGTGTGTGTGTACAGTATGTGTGTGCAAATCTCATCTAATATTGAATAAAAGATATTTAATTCCACGCAGTCCTGAACATTTCTATCACTTTGCACCAACACACGCTACAATCACTTTTCAGTTGCTTACTACAGTGTATTTATGACCATTTTTCACATTTTGCTCACCTAGTAAAAGCTATGGTAGTATTAGTGCCTGTTAAGTGTCTAAGCATGGCTTATATTTATGGTTTAACCCGTGCCTTTGCAGTGTCACACAACAGCTCGTAACATGTGTTTCCAAGAAGCTGATTTTTAGATAAAACTCACAAACCACATCCTTTGAGTGAGCTGTGAACTTTCACATGATACTGATGATTTGCCAGTGCATTTCAACTTACTTTATTGGAGACTTTTTTCTGTCATGATCTGTCATCTTGGCTTTCATACCAGGAGCTGCTCTACACCTCATTAGAAAATCCTTTTAAAAGTTACCAAACCAAAAGTGAGAAAGGATTTGAGTTTCGCCGGAGAATTTCTGGGGGTTGTTCCATTCCATCTGGACAACTTGAGGTCTGACCCACTTTTGCTCTGTGCAACTTATTAGCACAGTCAGTGAAATGAAGGTGTGCAGCATTTTGGGTGTCTTTGAAAGATCATTCATTTTAGGGCCAGCAAGAAAGGTGAAGACACAGGGAGTGGGAGCAAACCTTTAGTTCACTCTGTCCA
Source organism: Knipowitschia caucasica (assembly GCA_964034765.1). Lineage (NCBI taxonomy): Eukaryota > Metazoa > Chordata > Actinopteri > Gobiiformes > Gobiidae > Knipowitschia > Knipowitschia caucasica. Next base: position 27,053,679 of record OZ035824.1, read on the forward strand.
CGTCATAGACAAATGTAGATGTAGATTAAGGGTTCATTAGCGTCTCACACCCACAAGTAGAAGCCTCTGCGCAGCATTGTTTGGCCAGGGCCATTCATCGCTGCTTGCGGTTATATTTAATGATTGTTTTTATGAAATTCTTCAAATTTAAATGCACGTATAGAGAGGCTGGTTTGAAAGTGAATAATGACCACTCTGATGTGTTTCTAATTACCACATGCTGCCAATAAAACTGTTCTTTCACAAGTGTACGATTCTCTCAAACATCAAAGAATGCAGCCAGCAGGGGCCACATAGATTATTCATCTTTTCTATTTTGAATAAGTTCCTTTAACAAACAATCCATGTACAAATCCCCCACATGCGTAGAGTAGTCTTTGTTGATAGGGCCTCGAGCTTGTTTGAAATCTTGCATCAACAGTTCGTCACCGTTTGAGCTCAGTGCCAGTGAGATTCAGTGACTTACTTTGTGACATGGAAGTGCAAGTGATGGGAAAAAAAAGGTTTTAGGGTGTTCGGAGAAAGCAGCTCATGAATTGTACTGTGACACTAATCCACACTATTGGACAATTTCAGTGCCTCACTCATGTTATCCATGTGTGACAATGTGACGCCGCACACATGCTGATGTTTATCATTTATCTCTCAGCAGTCAGATGAGCGTGTGAGCTTGGAATAACAGACACCGGCGCATACAGAACCGTGAGAATACAAGAGGAAAAGTTGCATTGAGAGAGTTATACATTCAAGCTACAATTGAATAATTTGCATGATTCGTGTCATCCCTTATGGTGTTTAGAATATTATTATTGTGGTTCTTTTGAAACACAAGTTAGATGGATCACCTTGTAAACATGTTTTGGCTGCAGAGCTGCGAGCCTTCCTGGGACAGGGCACGGGTCATTGGATCCAAAAACAACAAATACAGACGCTGGATCAAGGAGGCCATGGAAATCAGAAAGCTGGGCAACAAAAACAGCAACCAAGATGAGGGAGCCTTCCTCCTGTCGCACACATGGAACATCCTCCTCCAGAGACCACTGGGCGAGAGGTCAGTCTAAGCGACCTGTCGGGTCAAGCAGGCTGACCACGCCCACTCAGGAAGTAACATCAGCTGATAAATGACACGTGGTCAAGACGGCGGCTGACAGTAATAATAATAGGAGTAACAATATTACTATGTTTACTATACTTACTTTTGACTGCGTTGGAAACAGCAACAAGTCCAAAGTAGCTCCGGAACACTTGTTGTTTTGTGCTTTAGAATTTTTAATTTTCTTGTTTTTTTTCTACCTGAGATGTTGCTGCAGTACAGTGTTCATGGTTTTGCATTGATCCAGACCGACCGAACCAACAGGATCGGGTGAAAATCCATGAGGAATGCTAACTTTTTTTTAAATAAACAAACCATACATCATCTCACGTTGGACTAGAGCAGAGAAAATGGTCCGAACCAAGCGGGTTCTCCAGCCCTGCTGATGTGACCTAAAGTGCTGTTGCATTTTAATACTATTGTTAGCTTTTTTTAGAATTATCTATTAATTTGTTTGGTTTGTATGAATGCATGTGTTTCTGCTGCTACTGGACACCTGAATTTCTCCAATGCGGATCAATAAAGTATCTGTCTATCTATATTGTAACACTACAATCTAGTTATATTAAAGTGTGACATATTACTTTGAAATAACAGTAACAATTAATAGATAATGTATTACATTCATGAAGTAACTTGCCTTCATGAATGGGCAGATACAGTAGCACTAACTGCAAAGGGTCCATCACCTGTGTATCTCTATTGTTTCCTCCAAAGTTCGTCACCACCGCCACGCTACAAGTCAGCTCTGTTGGGAGGTGACCCTGGTTGCTGCATGCCTGATTGTCATTGCAGAATGTCATTTTAGACAAAACCATGAAAAGAGATTAATGTCTGTGATGTGTCTCAATTCCTTATCCTCACAAGCTGTGGTTTCCATTATATTATTCTTGTGAGTTATTGCTCGTCTTACATGGCTCTAACCTTTCTTTGTATTAGATTCAAGCCCTAAGTATATGTATCCATGGATAGCAGACGATGTGGATCACGGTTTAGCTGTAGCATTAGTGAAACATGATGACTGTAAAACCAGAGGAGCTTTTGTCTGTCAGAGTTCATTTTTCCAGATGAACGAGACTGTCCATCGCTGGTCCTCTTTGACCTGGTCCTGTGATGTGGTCTGATTCAGACTCCAACCCACATCCTCTCACTCCCTTTCAAGTGGCCTTTGTACAACGCTGACACAACTTTCCCTAAACCCTCAAATTCCAATTGATCACATACAATTTAGTTAAGATATGCAGAAGCTGTAAAGGCATGGTTAAAGTCTGGATCGTTTGTTTATCCTTAGAACAAAGTATTTAAACGTCCACCAGGTGTACAGTCAGGGAGGTCACTCTAAAAATACACAGTCTCACGGGGAGCACTGACCTCACGCACTTTTTGATTATTTGTCTATTCGGTAAAGACGTCTTTGATCATTTGATTCAGTGCAATACGGTGCAATACAGTAGCCTGACCTCCATGATACCTCCCCATCCCATTGCAAGAGTGGCCCAATGGGACAGCAGCAGAAAGTTCAAAGCGTTGACCAGAGGGAGCATAACTTTTTAGTGTGGGGAGAGTTCTGAGCAGGACAGTAGTGTTTGATTTTACAGAGGAAAGGGTTTAATGTGTCTCTATGGACCAGTGTCAATCGTACTTTCCATTATCCAACATTTTATAGGATTCTGCTCTTTGCACGCTATCTTAACTTAGCTTTTAAAAGCATCATCCGTCATAATCCATAAACCATAATCCTGCAGTGACCTGGTAGCAGTGTGAAGACTCACGATTCCTGGATTTGATTCTTGAATGAGTATTTTCTACGTTTGATACACTCTCTCCTCTCGGTGGTGTCGTCTGAAACACATAAGTTTGAGAGAAACGTTTTGACTAATAATCATTAATAATGTGTTTCCCAATTGTTTCTTACATATCAATCGCACCTGAAACCTGTTCATCACGGAGCCTGTTGTATTATTCTAGTTTGTTTTATAGTGTTTTATCTGTTTGTACTCTTAAGCATCTTGAAATCCTATGTTGAAAGTAAAGTGCAATAGAAATAAAATTAGCATTATTCCTTGTTATTAATAGGGATACTGTATGTGAGATATGGCTAGAAACTGGAGCTTCATTTATTTTGCAATTCTACCCATTGTGAATCAATTTAATCTTCAAGTCTGGTAAAATAGCCTCAATAAACAACAATAATCAAGAGTCGAATGTCAATAAAGTTATTTCAGTCAAGCAGAAAGTACACCATCAATCTGTTGTTTGCTTGATGTATCATTGACATGATTTCGGAGGGACATGTTCAGTCACTGACTCATTTCAGAGAGGGGAAAGGAAACTTTCATGGCCAATTCTGCCAATAATTCACAATATATACAACATGTGCACTGTCTAAAGCCATCATCCTGTCTGCATTTTCCTCTTATGAAATCACACTTAGTCCAGCTCTCTGAATCAGGAGCCCAGAAGAGCAAGATGTATTGTGTCTAGAGCTAAAGGAATGTAGATCTCTCCTGCAGACGTGGACGTAGGTGGACAACAGAAGTCCACCCACTATTTTCTGACTCAATGGCTGCTTGCCTAACTTTGCACTTTCACATGAGCAAATCATAAAAAGCCACTTATAACAAGTTTACATGAAACAACATGAGGTTACATTTACTTCAGAAGCCACTTGTAGTTACAGCACATGGAGACCTGTTAAAATGCCCGTCTGCTCTGTACTATTCGCACCCAATTACCTTTATACAAAAAGCTTTTCCTCTTTCAAAGAAAATATTTTCACTCAGTTTTATCCCAGTTCAGAGAGCAGATATTCAGCACATTCAATTAAAATGACCAAACAGAAGAAACAGTACATCCTGTCTGTTACTAGGGCTATTCTTCTTTTTGTTTATTGCAAGTTTCCTAAAATTCCAACCAAACTTCTGTCCCATGAAACATCTTGTGTTTCAACCTTTCCAAGTTCTTCAGAGAAACTAGTGTTTTGTTAAACCAAATGATGCCTTCAGTCTAGAACAGCTGCATCCAAAAGCTAAACGCAAGCTCGGTAATGGTGTGAGCAGTCCGCGCCTCGTCAACAGACCGTGCATTATTGCTCTACATGGGCGTATGAGAGCAAAATAGTGCGAGGGTTTTACAAGAGGTGCACACAAGGTTATGGAGCTGTTTCCCCACGTCCTCACGCCTCTGTAAACACAGCTGACCATTTCCAGGATGTCCAACTTTAGAACGCTTTATGTATATCAGACGCACCTACATCACAATATACTTGATATTATTGGGACTTTTTGTATTTCTTTACAAATAATACAGACGCTAAAAAGTACAGTAGAAAATCTGAATTTAAACGTTCAAAATGAACACAAGGCTGGTTCTGACTCCAACTACACAAAGTAAAGCCACACGGAATTGACTTAATTAGGACATTTAACCATATTTAACATCAGGTTGCAATAAATTGTGTGGTTGAAGCTTAATCTGAATAAACCACTGTGTTTCGCAGCCTGTTTTTGTTCATATTTCCTCTTCCATAAATAACAAGACCTGTTGTCAGCACTTCTTGGTTATTTATTTGCTTTAATAAAAATGGGATGCTGCGGTTCAATGTGATTTTGATTGGTCCAGATGCTAAAATGCTAAATTTAAGTTGTGCCTATAAAGCATAGTGCTGGTTCAGGGTGCTCCATTGGTCTGGATACGTTCAGACATTCCACATAGTCCCCGTTTTGGACATTAGGGACATAATGTGTTGTGAATAATTCCCTCAAGCAAAGTCAGCAGCACTTGGACTGGCATAAAGTCTGCACAAAAGGCTTCTGAACTACTTATCGTTTTCACATCAGGACCGTCCTGAGTCTTGTGGACTCGTTGAGGTCCAGAATTTGGGACTGAGCCGAGGACTTCAGCTGTGGCCTCTGCCTCCTGTCTAGTGTCCACTAAACATCAGAGACTGTTTGGATTTGAGGTGATGACAAGCATGTTTCTAATGACTATAGCTCTCTGAAGACTTTAAAGCGCCCTTACTACTTACATTAACCCTTTAATGGGTTCCTTTTTGAGTCACTATATCTGCTTGGAGCATGGAACTGAAATCTATCTCATTGGAGCTTCTATATAATTCGGTTTTAGAGACTTTTACCATCAAACTGCATCTCAACCTTTTGGTAAAGGACTATAATTAAATTGTTCAAAGAATTCAGGTCGCCAACAGTGGTCAGGCTTTTATGTTTTGAAATGTTGTGCTCGTCTCGGTTCAGAGATTGCACTCAGCAATTTTCAGATCAATCGGAGCACTAGTGCCCTATTACTTTGAGACATGCGGCGTATAGACTTCATATTGGGTATGAATGGAGTGCCATTACGTTCAGGCCATAACCTAATAATGGTGATGTGAGTCTCAGCCAAGACGCCATGGCGTGGGACTTAAATGGTGAAGAATTTCTAACCTTTTCGAAGGAATTATATAACTTTAATCCGTTCAGATTGGGAAATGACGTGGTAGAAGTTTTTTTTTTTTTTTTTTTTTTTTTTTTTTATTTATTCATTCCGAGCAAGTAAGCGGGCATAGAAATAATTAGTTCAAGCAACTTAGGTACATGTACAAAAATATAACAAAGGGGTAATAACAAAAAGAGTGAGTGATACTAACAAACACTTATGGATGCTCGAAAAGGAGTGGGAAGAAGTGAACACTTATTTAATCCCACCCCTAATTACTTCAGTCATTACAAGGGTAAAGTAAAGTAAAGGCTCCGGTTTTAGCTCCAACGTAAATTTAGCACAGATATCAAAATCTTAAACATATTGTTCATAAGCAAAATGAGTTATTGAAAATGTCATCAGGGACAAATGTAAAAAATAATAATAAAAAAATAAAAAGAAACTACATGCAAAAACAATTTAAAAAAAGAAATACCAACAATGGTAATGAACAGCAAATACCAGCAATGGTAAGGAAACATACTCCAAAATGTATTAACAAGAGCAAGTACATGCCAACATGAGTCGAGGGAAAAGAAGAGAAATACATTCAAGTCATAATCTCTCTGTATTCGGACCAGACATTGTTTTTATATAATGTCTTAAATCTGTGAATATCTTGGCATTGCATTAATTGAGGATCCAAAGCATTCCACAGTTTGACACCACACACAGTCACACAGAAACTTTTACGGGTAGATCGAAATTTGGGAAGTGTAAAATGTCCAAGACCTCTTAGATTATAGTTTTTTTCTTTAGGCACAAAATATGTTTGTATGTTATGAGGTAACAATTTGTGAAATGCCTTGAATAACATGATGGCGGTGTTAAATTTTACAAGGTCTGGGAATTTTAGTATTTTAGATTTAAGAAAAAGTTTGTGAGTGTGATGCAAGTAGCTTGTTTTATGAATGATCCGCACAGCTCGTTTCTGCAATAAGAATAAGGGTGTTGTTGAACATTGGTAGTTGTTACCCCACACCTCAACACAGTATGTTAGGTAGGGTAATACCAATGAACAATATAGTGTGTGTAGTGCATGAAAATCAAGATAATGTTTCACTTTATTCATGATTGAGATGTTTTTAGCTATTTTTGTCGTCACATAACTTATATGGGCTTTCCATGACAATTTGTTATCCATGATTACACCTAGGAATTTATTTTCAGCAACATTTTCAATTTCAACTCCATCAATATTAATTTTAAACTCTGTATTTGTATGAAGAAAAACCAGGGACTAGTACAAATCCAAAAATGAGAAATCAAATTGGCGGCAAAACTTCAGACCATCATGGCCGGCTTCCTCTTGGTCCCAGAGCGTGGCTCCAAGAGACTTTTAACTCTATAGTCCTAACCTCAAAAACGCTAACCCTAACCAATCTCAAACCTTAACCCAATGAAACATTGATCCTGGGAAAACAACTTTAGCATTGATTCTAGACTGTTATAAATTACCAACAATCCCAGACTTCTGCAATCTGACAAAGAAGGGAGCTTGTAAAACTAATAATGTTGCTAATATACCAGTTCCTCAGATGTAAGAAAAATAATCTTGTGCTGCAATAAAGTAAAATGCCATACTGATTTGTTGTTGCTCATTCTGCTCTGCTCATAACAGAACACCGTCACAATGGGCATGAGGCCATCAGGAACATGAAACAAGAGGCACTTAAATGCACTGATGCAGGTATGGTGTCTCGGCTCTGGCTGGTGCTTTTGCTTTGCTAATGAAAAGCATGTTGTGAAGAGCAATGGCGAGGGTCCATGTTTGGCAGATGAGTTTGGAGAGTTTTGAGGGTAGTTTTGAGCAGACAACATGAGACTGCAGTGATGGATGTAATGTGCTCTGTTTTCAGTCAAAATCTTTATTCAGGCCAAACATACGCTTCAACCAATCATGCCCCCCTGAAAGCAAGTCGTCCATGTCGATTATGGACTTGCTCCGGTGCTCCTGCGATCATTCTGGACCACTGCACACTTTCTCAGCATTGTTTATTGTTCATATCTACTCCACATGTTCATATTTTCCATTCATATATTTCCATTTTCTCTGGCTTCTCTCTCAAAAATAATTTCAATCTAGTCTTAATTGCTTTCACAGAGCAGGAGTAGTTTTACACTTTCATAGCAGTATTATCTGAGCCGAGCTGTGGTTCACCTCATGTGCACTGTGCAGGTCAAATATTTCATTACCGCAGTTTCTGAATCAAAATTAAATCAATTTAGTACAAAGATGGTAGGCAATGATGGGTGTTATTTAACAGTTGCTGTAACTTAAAACGTTATACAGCCTTAAATTCAAATGAACATAAGAACAGAACCAGTTTAGGTCAAGTAACTTTTGATCCAGAACACTTGTATATCACACAGATAGTGCTCAAATGACAGGTGTCAGTTTTATATTTGTAATAATTCCTTCATCCTCTCTGTTCCTAAACAAAACAAAGGAGCACTTACAATAATTGTGCATGCAACGTGAGTTCTACGTCATGGTGCTACGTCCCTTAGGACTTTGCTAGTGGGATATCACTCGTGACCCCCAGGTCACACGCCAGAGATCAAAATAATTTGCTCCAATCACCAGCCACCTTCCTCTATAAATGCCCCTGCACAAAGGCCGCACCCCCTCTTTCACTCTGGCGCCGATTGAGATCTACACAGTTTTCAATTATTACCAGAGAAAGATGTCTTCAGATGCTCGTCCGAGTTCCCCTTCGCCCTCCGGCGTCGGACGTCGTCGTTGCTCGACGTGTCGAGTCAGGCTCCAGCGCACGGACCAGCACTCCAGCTGCTTCATGTGCCTGGACCCGGGCCATGCGGCGTTGAGCGCCACCTGCACCTCGTGTCTCGCTCTCCCCAGGGAGGAGAGCGAACGCAGGCGTGCGTACCACGCCGCTGCAGCGCCCCGTCCGGACTCCTCTCAGGACGAGGAGTCTGAGACTAACTGGGCCCCACTCGACCTTCCACCCGTGCCCGCGGAGTGGGGTGACTGTGAGGACGGAGAGATCTCGGAGGTCGGCTCTCTCCTCACGCTGGACGAGGTGGTGTCGAACCCGGAGCCGGACCGCTTCCCACTGGACCACATGCCTGGGCTCTACTCCACTGCGGCGGCCATTATGGATGCCCCCCTGCCACCGCAGCCGACCCAGAAGGTGGAGGACTTCACCTCTGGTTACTCCACCACTCGAGGGAGGAGGAGGACACAGCCAACGTTGTGCCCGCGGATGGACCCGATCGTCCATTACGCGACACGTGAGTGGCCAAAGCCCCTAGCGGCCAAGAGGCCCGCTTTGGGCTACGGTATGTACTGCAACGTGCAGGACTGGTCCTGGACCGGTGGTGTCCCGGACATCGAGGATTCGGTCCGCATGGCCCTGCAGCCCTCCGCATCCATGTGGCCCGGCACCAGACCTCTCCTTTCCTCCGAGCGGGACAGGACGTCTATGGCTATGCTGGACAGATGTTACACCAATGCGGCACAGGTCGTCGCTGTGGCTAATAACATGGCCTTCATCACGGGGGCCCTGGATAGGTCGCTCTCTTCTGGCCAGGCGCTCAGTGGAGACACCTTATTACAGGCGAGGACCACTTCAGCGGCGATCCTGCGCATGTGCCAGGCGCTAGCTGTCGATGGCGGCCGCACCATGGCAGCAGCTCAAGTCGGGGCCAGGCACCTCTGGCTTGGGCTGGCTAACATCAGAGAGGCGGAGAAGAGGCAGCTGCTGGACCTGCCTATTTCCCAGACGTCCCTTTTCGGTCCGGACATGCAGACCCTGGTGGCTAGACTGGAGACCGCAGCCAAGGACTCGGCTAGCCTAGCCCAGCATCTGGTGCCGAGGCGCGGGGCCCGCCCACCAGCGCGGAGCCGAGACAGAGGCAGGGAGCGTTCGCCCGGGAGGCGCCCTGACCCATATCCACGCTCCGTGGCCTATCGTCCCCCCTCAACGAGGCCCCCGGGTCCGGACAGACACACGGGAGGCTCGCGGGACCAACGCACCCACCGCCGACCTCCCTATGGCAGAGGAGGTCGGGGTGGGAAGAATTCTTTCAATAAAGGCCGACCGGCATTTCATCATTACTCGCTGTCTGAGTCTCATTTGGGGGTATGTAACATGTCAAATGATCTGAATTCTGATTGTGTTACTTCTCGAGCACATAACGTTGCTTCGCTAGGCCTGCAGCCCCCAGAGCAGGGCGTGCAGTGCGCTACGCGAGCTACGAGCTCCGGTCCTCTGATCCATGCTATGCCCTCCCAGAGAGAGGTCAGGCGGAGGGATCTGGTGAGTAGTGGTGTGTGTGCTTCGGCCGAACGCGTGTTAGCATCTCTGAGCTACAAGGCTAACACGGGGTTTCCCACTCCAGGGCCTCGCCCCCCCCTCCATGAGGCAAGAGCCAAGGGGGGGCACAGCAGCCGAGTCACGTGTGGTGAGCAGTCCCGTACTTATGACGTCGGGCCTGCAGGACACGTGACCACCCCCGGCGCTCACGGTGTGACGCAGGGGGCCCCCCGGCCCTTTCGGCCACCCCCCCTCCCTGCTAGGAACACCAGGAGAGGGCGGGGCCGTGACGTCTCGTGTTCCAGCTCCCGTTCCGCCCCTCACAGACTTCTACAGCATCTGAAGGGAGCAGTGTCTGCTGACGGATATACATAGTTCCTACATGACGTCACTACATACAAGGATTTGCCGACCCGGCGCCATTTGAGTTGGCATTCTGTGGGCAAAACAATAGAAAAAGAAGCTGAAACGTGTTAATGTCGTGATAAAGTTGAAAATGGTCATCTCCTGCTGGGTCAATGGATGTTCAAATCGTGCCGGAGGTTCTGTTAAACTTGGATTTTACAGTATACCCATCATTAGACTTCATGAATGTGAGAAGCAGAGGTGTGGACTCGAGTCATGTGACTTGGACTCGAGTCAGACTCGAGTCATGATTTTGATGACTTTAGACTCGACTTGACCAAATATAAAAAGACTTGCGACTCGACTTGGACTTTAACATCAATGACTCTGACTTTCACTTGGACTTGCGCCAATTGACTTGCAAAGACTTGCGTAACCCGGGCCATTTTTACCTTTCTCCGCATCTCTCTTTCTATCTATGCCGTCTCTGAAGAAACAAAGCCTCGCGGTAGTTGTAGCGCTCGCGAGAGAGTTCGAACGTGAGTTCCAGGCAGTTCGCGCAGCAACACTTCCCTAAACAAGCGGACTGCATTCACCGGTGGGTGTGTTGTCGTAGGGGAGCTGGAAATGAGCGAGCTGCAGGTATTTATCGCGACCTAACGTCATATTTTGTTCTACAAACCGTAATTATATGCTTTCACTACAGGCGCCTCATACAATTGAATCGACGCAGTTGTCACACTGTGTGCCGTGTTTTAAAGAGGAACTGGTGAGTCAAACTAGCGCTAGCCTGCGCTGCTCTGTTGGCTCTTTCTTATATTTTTCTGTGTGGGCGCCGAGGCCTATTATTATGAGTATGTTTTTGCTGTGCTCCTCCTGCTAAAGTTTGCATACATTAGATAGTTGTTTTGATTATGTGCACTAAGCTAGATTAATATTTGCACTATTGTTTATGGTTCATTGATATGAGAATCAGTACTTTGACTGATTGAATTAATTTATATGAGACATTTTATTATGTAATGATATATTGGTAATTATGAGATATTACTAATGCTGGCCCAGTTCATACAGGCCAGGTTCCTTCCCCTCCATTGGTCCCTTCAGTCCTTTGGAACAATAACCACTATGGACATTAAACTGATTATATAGATACAGGTCCTAGCCCAATACTCATATTCATATATGCTGCACTTGCTACTTCCCATTAAAAACCCCAAAGATAAAAAGTATGTTGACACGGACTGCTCTGATTTTATGTGTGGTCTGTGCATGTGTAACTGAGCCTGCATCTGGCGCAACATAGTTTTGATTTACCAGCAGCCAACCACATGGAACAAACTGTTAGTCCATGGGTCAGAGACCAACGAGAATGCACCAGCAAAATGATTCCTAACATTATTTTGTTTGCCTACAAAAGTACGTGGAGACCAACAAGAAACAAATCGCGGTCAAAAAGACTCGAGAGGACTCGAAAGTCAAACCGTAGGACTTGGGACTGACTTGAGATTTGTTGGCCTTTGACTAGGACTCGACTCGGGACTTGCCTGTCTTGACTCGTGACTTGACTCGGGACTTGAGGGCAATGAATTGAGACTGACTTGTGACTTGCTAAACAATGACTTTGTCCCACCTCTGGTGAGAAGACTAAGCTTTTGTCAGAACAACGACGGAGGTTATGGCTTGCGAAGATAAACAGGCAAGAAACTCCCTCAAAACACGCAAGAATATGCTCGGAGCACTTTGTGTCAGGTGCGTATCGTATCTTATAATGTGTTGACAGACGTAATTTACTCAGTACTAACTTGTGTATGCTGATATCTGGTAACTTGAGAGTTTCATTATTTAGATTACTTTATTATGAGGAGGATCGGTGTCGCGTCCGAGGCTCTCGAGGGCAACGTAAATGTATTAAATAGATAATAATAGTTCTATGGTGGGCTAAAACAATGTTCACAAACAGCATTGCTTCTGTAAAAAGATCTGTGTCATAAAATAAACTGCTCTTTACGCCTGGAAAAATCAGTTGCCCACCATTCACCAAAACATACGGTCAAAAACGCGGAAATAAACAATAACAGCAATCCAGAGTGTCCGTGTGGCATTAGCATTAATTAAATTAATTGTTAATATAATTAAAATAATTAAATGGAGCTCCAACTGGTATTAAATCTAAAGTTTTTGAGAAATGTTTGCATTGCTTGTTAATTTTTGCTGCATAATTTGATCAAATATGTAAAACATGTCCGTAGCACGTTAAACTGTGGTGCCATTGTATTAATATACAATTATTTGCTCAAAAGTTGCCCTTTTTTTCCAATTTGCGTTTGAATATCTACATTTATTCTCATTCTTCTGTTTAATGGAATGCACAAACACAGCAGCGTGCCATCAAAGATGGCGTCTCCGAGGAGGTCATGTGACATTCATTGGTCTGTGGGAACTATGTATATGGCTGGAGAAAACATTGCGGTTACGCACTGCAATTCTTCTGAAAGCCACCACCGTTCCGAGGCGTACGGGCAGTACGCTCTCAGGTACGGGGATCGATAGAGGCACTGCAAGCGGAGGTCTCCTCTCTGCTGAGTCCAGGCGCAGCAGTGGAGGTAGACCCGCAGGACGCCACCAGGGGGCTGTACTTGTGGCCGAGTAGCATATAAAAGGGAAAGCAACGCCACCTAGTTTTAAAAATGAGACTAGGACTCAATAAAGGAAGGTTCTTAAAAACAAGGTGAGCAGTGTAAAAACCAGAGTTTTAAAAGGGATAAAACAATTTATTACAAATAAAATTACAGAATAAAATACTAAAAATATAAAAGCAAAGTCCAGTTAAAAGCCCAGTAAGGACAGGGGCAACTCCGCAGACCTAAAACCAGAGGAGCAGGAGGCAGTAAAACGTCCATCCATCCATCCATCCATTTTCTACCCTTTAATCCATTTCTGGGTCAGGGGGGTGGCAGTCAGAGATGCCACCCAAGTCTCATAGCACCAGCCCCTCACTGACCCTCTGCAGGTGGTGAGTCCACAGGAGGACGGCTGCTCTCTGACTGTGAGCATAGCCTTGATCTTTCAGTGGGGGCTTTGGGCAAAGTGGGGTTAAGTGTCTTGCCCAAGGACACAACGACAGCAGTCATCAGTGGGAGTCGGTGGAGAAGGTGTAGAGGTGGGAATTGAACCCACGACCTTCTGGCCTTAAGGCCAATGCTCTACCAACTGAGCTACTGTCGCAGTAAAACGTTCTTTTTTAAAAAAAAATAAAAAAGAACGTTTTACTGCGACAGTAGCTCTGTTGGTAGAGCATTGGCCTTAAGGCCAGAAGGTCGTGGGTTCAATTCCCACGACCGTAAAACGTTCTTTTTAAAAATCTGTAGGTTAAAAGTGGGATGAATCCCGGCCAGAGCACTAAAGGTCACTTACGTGCACGGGCAGAGAAACTCTGCCCGCTGCGGTGATGTCACGTCGTGCTCTAGCTCCACACGAGGGAATGGATGGCCAGGCCCCTCCCTGAAACAAAAACGGGTCTCCCACAGTAAAACTCCTTAAAAACAGATTTCTATCGGCCAGCAGCAGCCGTATGCCCGACCAGAGCACTACAATGTTACTTACAGGCACGGGCAGAGAGACTCTGCCCGCTGCGTGTAGTCCGCGTCGCGCTCTGGCTTTCCGTGGGTCCTGTGCAGGTACTGCTGACTGCTGCTGCCGTTCTTCATTGCCTCCTCTCCTCGGTCGCCCAAGACGCCCTGTCGTCCACCTGTCTCCTCCTCTTCCTCCCCCATAGTCTGTTTAAAAACCCTTTTTCTCATTCGCTCCAGCCCCCAGTGTCTATGTCCATTTGTTAAAATCAGTGGAAGCTGCCACAGGTGTGAGGATAAAAAATCAGGAAGTAAAAACACACAGTGCGGCACACAAAACACATTTCAAAATAAAAGCATGCATAAAAACAAAGTGCGCTGTGCGTCTACCCTGTGACATACTCCCCTTACTTCTTAGTGCCAAAGAAGTCAGGCGGGGTGCGTCCCATTCTGGATCTGCGCGTGTTGAACGAGTGCATTTCCAAACGGCAGTTTCGGATGCTGTCCACAAAGCAGCTCCTCGAGTGTGTCAGGCAGGGAGACTGGATGACATCCATAGACCTGACAGATGCGTACTTCCACGTGCCCATTGTGCCGGAACACAGGAGGTTTCTGCGCTTCGCAGTGGGAGAGAGGAATTACGAGTACTGCCGTCTCCCCTTCGGTTATGCACTCGCGCCTCGGACTTTTTCCAAATGCGTGGAGGCAGCACTGGAGCCGCTCAGACGCGCAGGGGTAAGAATTTTAACCTACATAGACGACATCAGGTTCTGGCTCACTCCGGGTCTATTGCGGGACGGAGTGACTCTGGCCTGCGCCGTGTCTCACGTCGAGGTGTTCACGGACGCGTCGCTCGAAGGATGGGGCGGGGTCCTCGGCCAGAGCTCTGTAGGAGGCTGCTGGTTGGACTCAGCCCGTCTCATCAACCTGCTGGAGATGGAGGCAGTGCACAGGGTACTGCTGCACTTTGCTCCTCAGCTGCAGGGGAGACACGTGATGGTGCGCTCAGACAACACCACAGTGGTCTCCTATCTGAACAGGCAGGGGAGCACCAGGTCCCCCGCTCTCCATCGCATGGCGACGGTGACGCTGCTGTGGGCGGCGCTTCACCTCCTGTCTCTCAGGGCGCGCCACGTCCCGGGGGTCCGGAACGTGGGGGCCGACAGGATGTCCAGGGGGGGCCCACTCCAGGACGAGTGGGGCCTGGCCGGGCGGGTAGCTGCGGAGATCTGGCGGAGGTTCGGCCGTCCAGTAGTCGACCTTTTCGCCAGTGCAGAGAACGCACAGTGCCCGTCCTGGTTCGCCTTAAGGGCCGCGGACGAGCCGCCCTTAGGCGTGGACGCTCTGGCTCATTACCCCTGGCCAACGCTTTCCCACCGGTGCGTCTCCTGCCGGTCCTGCTGCGGAGGATCGAACAGGAGAGGAGGTCGGTGATCCTGGTGGCTCCGGACAGTCCGCATGCCCGGTGGTTCCCCTTCCTGAGGGGCATGGCGGTGATGGAGCCCTGGGCCCTCCCGGACGAGCCGGGGGCTCTAGTCCAGGGGGGAGGAGCCCTGTTTTCACGCCCGATAATCGGCCGCAGGCTCTGGGTTTGGAGGCTGAGAGGCGGAACCTCGTAGACCTGGGTCTTCCCCCTGCGGTGGTGGAGACCATTCAGGGGGGCGAGGGCGCCGCCCACTGTGAGGGCCTACGCCACGAGGTGGAGGCTCTTCAGTGTCTGGTGCGGTTCCCGTTCCTGGGATCCCTGGCGTTGCCCGCTGGAGGGGGTCCTGGGATTCCTACAGGAGCTCTTTGACAAGGGGAGGGCTGTCGCCACCTGGGCGGTGTTCGCGGCAGCCATTACTTCGGGTCACGACGGATTCGGGGGGTTCACAGCCCGCTCTCATCCGTTGGTTAAACGTTTTCTGCGGGGGGCGCGCAGGAGGAGGCCCCCGCTCCAGAGGACGCCCCCGGTTTGGGACCTCAGGGTGGTCCTTAGGGGGCTGTCGGGTCCGCCTTTTGAACCGGCGGCGGAAGCGAGTCCCGAGTGTGTCGCTTTTAAGACGGCCCTCTTGTTGGCGTTGGCGTCTGCTAAGAGGGCGGGCGATTTGTGTGCGCTCTCTGTCCATGCGTCTTGCCTGTCTTTTGGAGAGGGCGACGGCATGGTGGAATTGTGGCCCCATCCGGCTTTTCTCCCCAAGGTCATCACGTTGGCCTTTAGGTCGAGAGTCATCAGGATTAGGGCTTTCTATCCGCCGCCGCATGCCTCCCCCGAGGAGGAGCGGCGGCACCTTCTGTGTCCTATCAGAATGCTGAGGCATTACCTGGCCATGACGTCGTCATTCAGGTTGGGTGGTCAGCTGTTTGTGTGTCTGGGCCCCAAGAACAGGGGCGCCCCGCTGTCGGCTCAGCGGCTGGCGCACTGGGTCGCCACGGCTGTGCGGCGGGCGTATCAGTCGCAGGGTCTGGCCCCCCCGGTGGGCTTCAGGGCGCATTCCATGCGTGGGATGGCGGCCTCTACGGCCCTTCTCAGGGGGGCGTCGGTCGAGGACATCTGCCGTGCGGCTTCTTGGGCGTCGTCCTCCTCTTTCGTCCGGTCTTATCTTTTGGATGTGTCGGACCGGTCGGTGGCCCATTCCGTGCTGAGTGCAGCGGACTGAGTTAGACCGTTAGGTCCCCCCTCTGAGGGGGCCTTCGGTTTCTTTCCGCCCTGGTTCAGGAGCTCTTGGGAGAGGCATCCTACAGGTGCGGTACTTATATGTGTGTTTGGTCGGTCTGGTAGTCCACGTCGGGAGCTCTTGGGAGAGGCGTCCTGTGACTACGGATGACCTACGATCTGTGTTACGTGGGGGCATCCTTCGTAGGAGTGGCCCTGTAACACGCTTGTTTTTCTTCTGCCCTGAGTCCTCTCACGGTGTGAGGGTCTTGCTCGGGCGGAGCTCCAATCACCCTTCGCTGGCCTGCTGGGAGTACATGTTCCTACGGCCTCTGCGTTGTGTCCCACTAGCGAAGTCCTAAGGGACGTAGCACCATGACGTAGACTTAATAGTTATCTAATGTAACTTAAGTTCTACGAATAGGTGCGTAGTCCCTTAGCTACGAGCCCATCAGGCCAGCCCGGCTTGGCAGAGTTCAAGAGGGGGTGCGGCCTTGTGCAGGGGCATTTATAGAGGAAGGTGGCTGGTGATTGGAGCAAATTATTTTGATCTCTCTGGCGTGTGACCTGGGGGTCACGAGTGATATCCCACTAGCGAAGTCCTAAGGGACTACGCACCTATTCGTAGAACTTAAGTTACATTAGGTAACTATTAATTACTTTGATTGTAACAATGACATATTAACAGTTTTCCCAAAAGCTATGCACAATAATTTGGCATCCCTGTTTGGATAGTCTGCAGACCATGTTTCCCACTGAGCTCAGCCTCGTCTGCAGCAACACGATCATCTGTTGTGTGTCTTTATGTGCCATGTTTGCATAATAGACGTTTCCACACTGCAGCCAAATGCCTGCTCTCGCTTCGCCTCTGGACAATGACAGTGTGTTGTAATAGATCCATGGTTGTAACGCACTGCAAGGCGCTGTTTCTCCATCATCCATGTCGTCTGTGTGTGAGGAGCGGGCACCGGGCAGACCGGGCAGACCGTGCAGAGGAGCGGGCAGAGGAGAGGACAGACCGTGCAGAGGAGAGGACATGGAGGCTCATCGGTCTCTCCGCGGACCTCCACAACCAGCGCTGCCGCCTCCTGCACTCCTCTGCCGGCCGCAGCACGGACGTCTGCCTCTTCTATGTCAAAGGGGACTTTTTCGCCATGGATGCCCGCTGTGCGCACTCCGGTACAGGCTAACCCGTCATGATATATATTGTATTGGTTAAACCCCTGATTACAATCCAATGAGTCAATAGCGATACAGTATGGTGCATGGATCTGGTCACAAGTCCCTGCTAGCATAGCCATAGCTAACAGCTGCTACATCTCTGCATCATGGATCTACTTTGCATCATGGATCTACTTTGCATGCATGTCCTGCTGCAGACACTGATCTTTGCAGAATGACAGCTTTTATCTCATATCTGTTCATCCTCCACATGAGCTCCACTCCTCTGTTGTAGAACATAATGCTTAGTGATGTGTCCTCAGGTGGTCCTCTCTGTGAAGGGGACATAGAGGAGGCGGATGGGGTTCTGAAGGTGTTCTGTCCCTGGCACGACTACGACTTTGACCTCCGAACAGGAAGATCTGGGACATCCCTACAGGTTAGTTTTACAACCAAACACTAGGAAAGTTCTCTAAATTATCTCTGAATAGCTCTCTGTAATCTAGTAATGAATTCAAAACAAACCTGCGTCCATGAAAAAAATATGTTTTTTGATAAGAAGCACTAATGAGAGGGGTTTGCAATCAAATAAGCTTCACCCCACAACTTGAAACAACAAAAAATGTGTTTTTTTTGTATTCTTGTTTTATTTATTTTTTGTTATTGCTAATATGTACATGCTTTGAAATACTGTTTGATTCTTTGATCTGTGTTGGTGAATTCAAAGGTTTTGTTAAGTCCTGAGTTAAGATAACTGCTGTTGTGATTTAGGGCATTTATCAGAATCAGAATCATTTTTATTGCCACGTGAGTAACAGGAAGTCACAGACTTGGAAACTGCTTTGGTTCAGTGCAACAGGGTAGAGAAGGCATAATAAAAAATAAAGAATAAAAAGCACTTCTAAGGAATAAATTGAAAATAGAGTTACAATTACTATTTACAATATACAAGTGCACATGGTGCACACAATGTAAGGTGACAGCAGTACAGTGAAGTAAAGTGACGTATGATGGGCAGTAAAGTGACTTTATAAAGGGCGGGGGGACAGGTTAAGAAGTGTTCAAGAGTCCAACAGCAGAGGGGAAGAAACTGTTCTTGTGGCGGGAGGTTCTAGTCCTGATGGACCGCAGCCTCCTGCCTGAGGGGAGTGGTTGGAATAGTCCATGTGCAAGGTGAGAGGGGTCGGCTGTGATACGACCAGCCCGGCCTCGAGCTCGGGCGACGTACAGGTCCTGCAGCGATGGAAGGCTGCGGCCGATCACTTCCTCTGCAGAGCGCACAATGCGCTGTAGCATCGTGAGCAAGAATACATACAAGAATACATTGAAATACATATTTTGATTGATTGATTTACTGAAATATGACCATGGATTCTATTGGGGAATTAGTTTGACATAAAACATAAATCTAAAACAAGGTTCTCATTTCTTGTTTTTGGTTCTAGCAACAAGTGTATGAAGTGAAGCTGGAGGATGGGACGGTGTATGTGAAGCACGCCAGTCAGCTCTCTCTGCAGCCATTTCCTGCTGATCAGCATTGCTCCAGCTGATCATGAGGCAGGTCTATTGCACAACATTTCCTCAATGATGATGATACTCAGGACTCAGGCTGTTTTTATTTCAGACCTCTGTGCAAAGCCTGGGACATACTGCACTAATGGACATCAACTTGAGAAAAACACTAACTATTGCAATGCTGTATCTCACATAATTATGGTACAAAGGCTTGGAAGGTTCTTCTAATAAGACAAAAATGTAAAGAAGCTTGTAGTGCTTAATTACTGCTCAAGCACTACTAGTAAGTAATTAAGCAGTACTATTTTCTTTACACTTTTGTCTTATTAGAAGAACCTCCTAAGCTTTAAACATAAAGAAGACATAATGAACTTTTTACATTTAATGAGACAAAGTATCTGCTATAACTGCCACAAATGTTTCCAATATACCCGTCACACACTGGTTTACTGTGAATAAAAAGGTAGTTAACATTCAGACTGAAAATTACGCTTTTAGGTGGACATTAGGACGGCCGATATGCCTATGTTTTGTACAATGATGAATAATGTTATGTTAAATTCTTTAAGATATTAAATGTATTAATTAACAATTCAGTTGCGGTTTGGGAAATAAGTTATTTAACACAAAATGTCATCATGTTTTCCTGATGAAAATCACTTGCTCTTTGGATGTTAAGATTTAAACTCACAACTTTTCCTTCAAGTTTCTCTGATATTTCTGTACCTTGTCCAATAAGTTAATTAAGCAGGAAAGACCTGTCCTGAAATGCACCTTTGAGGGAATGTGTCGAGTGACTGTATTTTGCTCACTGTCTTTATTCAACCTGGGTTTAATTTTCTACTGGTGTCTCTGACGGGTGTCTCCCTGCCTGTGGTGTACACTTATTATAGTAATAATGCAAGAAAGAACCTCTTCTCATATTCGACATGGACTAGCCACATGCAGCTTGTTGTGCATCAAAAATAAACTGCTAATAAATATAGTTTGGAAAATTCAAAACAGTGGGATCTTGTTTTAGATGCACATTCTTGGATCATTGTGCACAAGCTCAACCATTATGTGGCTTTCCAGCTTTTCTGTTTCTATTTTAACCACAGATCTCTTCAATAATATACAATGAAAAACTCAATCAGGTTCAGATCAAGTCAGTTGTTTATTTACACGCCTTGTCCATACAATTATAGTAAATTTCAAACACAATTTACAAAACAAAAAAACAAAGACAGAAACAATGGATTGGCATAATGTGCAAAACTCCAGGTAACAAAAGTTGAAAAGCTGTGCAGTTTTTGTGTTTATGTAATTCGTCAGGGTGCTTTCCTGGAGCGTAGTGGTAAATATACAACTGTGCGGACAATCCAGGACATTTAAGAAAGATTTTGTGAATAAGTTATTATCTCCCTGAGAGCCGCAATGCACAGATGAGAACCTACTGATGGTTTAATATTGTTTGTAGAAAATGGTGTTTGAATTGTAAAGGTAGCACAAGGCCAATTACTGATGTGACAAGAATGGGAAAAACCATTCAATTGTTACAAAAAAAATATGACATAATAAAGCCTGTGCCTCATGTCGTCTAAATTTAGGGTTACCACTTTACACTTAACATTATAATGAGTTATGGATTTTGATTTCACTAGTACTGCATATTTTATTCTCCAAGCAACCAGTGGGGAAAAGTTTGGTGTAAAATCCACTCTCTGTAAAGAAGTTTTCTGTACTGACAACACCCACAAGTTTTATGTTTATGTCAATATGGAACAAAAATACAGGGAAAAGCCAATCTTGTAATATATTGTCCTGAAATCTCTCGCCTTATTTAAAAGAACTGGAAGCTCTTTCATAAATCATTAAACCAAACATCACAAAAACATTGTTTGAAGTTCCCCAGATGACAGAGTAACTGCTTCGAGAGAGCCCCCCCGTCTTTTCCCATGCAAAGATTACATAAGGCTTTGCTCACACTGTTATTGTTACCTTGTCCTTCAAACTCCCCTGATAATTTCTCCTCAACAATGAGCCAACGTTTCTGTCAAAGCAAAGCCGGCGTTCTTTTTTGCGCAAACGCTTTCAAAGAAGGTCCACGATGTAGTGATTTACTGCCAAGCAAAAGACAACTAATATTTTCCTTATACCTTAATCATTTCATCAAACAGAGCCTTAGACTTATTAAAACCATCAGTGGACAATCTTGCATTTGCTTGTGCAGTCCCCCAGTTGCTTCACAGCTGTCAGGCCTCCTTAGCTCACCTCACATGGCTCTGCTTCCATCCTAGGACTAATCTTATGTTACACCTGGATTCAATCACCTTCTCAGTCAAAGCAAAAGCCTCGCAGACAAGTTATTTTCATCCACACATCTGAATTATGCATTTGAATGTCAATGATTAAAAGGTCTACATATAATGGTTTTGGGGTCAGAGTATTGTTTCTTTTCCAGTGAACTCATGATATACAGAATAAAACACATATACATAAGCAATATGGGAAAGATTAGAGCATTTCTATTTGAGCTTTCTGCAAAATGAACTTGTTTGTGAAAGTTAACACTCCAGAGATTGTGGTATTTATTTTTAAGTTAATTGCAGGGGTATTTACTTGTCAGCTGCTCCTGGTTTCTCTATGGACCATGGTCAACCTCATTTGGCTTTTGGATTAGTTCAGCTTCAAGAGTTTGTCCTTGGGGTCTGAAAGTGGCTGTGTCGCAGAATAACAACTCGTTAAGTGCATGGTGTATATTTGTTTTCAGATATAGATGATTCCATAAACACTTCATTTGGTGTTTAACAAACATGATATTATGCATTTTAACTTCCACAAATCTCTTTCCATTAAGAACAACAAATCTAATAGAAATGGTAAAACAATAAACAAAAAAGATCCATATGTTTTACCTCGTCCCTCACAAATACAAATGTATTTACATTCTGAAACCGCCCCTATACATCTTTGGGAAAAAGTGAGGCCTTCAAAATAATGTTTTTTGCTGTTAGGAATGTGTGGAGGTATGAATCATATTAAAAATTATTTTGATTTAATTGTGAGTCATGCTCTTGGCACTCTGGGTGTGGAGGGATGTTTGGCTGAGAACATGGCGCTATATGAAAAACACGGACACATTTGAACAACATCCACAAGTCTCTGGGCATGATGTCAGGTAATCCTCTGGGGGAAAACTCCTCCAATTAGGAGAGCACAATGTTGTTGTCTTAATTCTATTTGAAACACTGATTTGTGACTTGTCCAGAAAGGTGGTGGTTGAATTAGTGAAAGAAAATATTTCCTTTTCTGGAGGAAAAGGCTTAAAGATGCACTATTTCTGTTTTGTGGAGGAAGTGCTCACCTGCGTGTATCAGGAATCCTTATTGATTCCCCAAACAGTAGAAATGGATTTATCTTTCATTTATTCAATCCCATGTGTTTTATTGCCAATTTATACTTTTCCATAGAGTTTTAAGCCATTTAGTCAAACATTTCAGAAACAATAATGATATTTCCATTGAGAATACTGCAGCCTTTAAATGTATTGCTTGTACTGCTTCAAGTATGGGAGTTCAACTCCTGTCTTACTAAACATCAATAGGTTTGTTAATGTCAAAAATGGTTCATGCTCAGCAACATTAAATTATCAACAATAACTCTTGATTCAAGATCTGAAAAATAGAAGAAAAAAACACTGGTAATATAATAAAAACAAATTATTAGTTATATTAGTAGAAATATACTCATTGTGTGAACCTACCTATGAAATAGTATTTACTGCCGCTGTGAAGCACGGATATTCATCCTTCTGCGGCTTGAGGAGGTGACTCTACGACTCTGGGTCCTGCCCTGTTGCTCTGACGGGTAGGCCACAACTCGGGACCTCTGCACCTGCACCCCCTCCAACTCTCTCATGTCTCTGGCCATCTGTGCCAGCGTTTGTCCCGGATTGGTCTGCAAACGCTGGAACAAACCTTCTCTGTTTATTTTCCTCTCTGGACAGTGGAAAGTCAGTGCTATTCCTGCATCGGCTTTCATCTCCCTGGAAAAGCCGTCCGAGGTGCCATCAAAACAACGCCCTATAGCGATCTCTTTGGCCACTCTCGGGTTTTGATCTGTCACAGTATAAATGCCATAGTTGTGGCCAAGAGGGTCCACAGGAGCTAGCATGTTGAATCCATGTGTTTCGTTGTTTTGGACAGTTGGTGGATGCTTGATCAGATACTCTTGAAGAAGACTGTTTGTGATGGTTCTTCGACAGTTGCCTTGAGGAAGTACTTCTATGAGGGATCGATCCACCGCAGCTTGGTCAAACAACATTCCACTACATTTGAATTCAACACATGCAGCTGATGTATTTGCCTCCCGCATATCCCTCGTACTCCGAATATCTCGAATGCCATAAAGCTTGCCCATTGTCTCCCTATGACTTCCTCCAAAGTTTCGTGATCGGACCATCACTTCCTTTTGCCCATTTATCCTAACCTTGATGTAGCAAGCTCTGAACTCCTGAGGATTTGGCCACCATGACAGGTAATCTCCTGTCCAGGTTGTTAGATCGTTTTCTTCGAATGGTACAACATTGTATTCATACTTGTCCTTTTCCACTCTAAAGAATCTAAAATGGTTTGCATCAAAGGGTGCATTCTCACAAGCTAACAAACTCTGGTATGGATAAATTGGTCCATTGGTTTCATCGAAGTTGTTTTGATTAGGCTTTGCCAGGTTGACTTTAAAGGCAGTTTTCTTCAGTGTAGGATCATCATGGTCTGTACGCTGGTAGTTCAGCTTATCCAGATAAGGCTGGGAAACTCCAATAATGTTAGGATTCATTTTTGGAGAGGATGGTGCTGCTTCAAGTTCTTCTCCTCCCATCATGGCTGTTACATATGCAGTATAGGCATCAGGTGTTCGTGCATCACAGAATGCAGGTAAGCAAGCCCCGTTAGATCCAGTTATGACACTATCAAAACGCCCCCAGGCCCGAGGGTTAGAAGAAAATCCGGGTTTTGGCTCCAAGTTTATTAAACTGATCACAACTCCTTCAAGTTGCTCACTATGAAGGAACTTGTCACTCATGTAAGCTCTAACTTTGACATAGCAACGTCTATTTTCAGGGACATCCAAATTAAAGAGTCTACGTTCCCTAATTTCCATGTTTCCAATTAGAAAAGTACGTTCCTCACGTTTGTTCCGTCCTGTGGTTGTTTTGGTGTATGAAAAGTCACTCTCTTCCTCCCAAAGTCCTGTCTCTGGATTCAAAGACCACAGTTTCATTTTGGGGATGTGCTCCTGCATTTTCACATGTTGTGTATCAAGGAGGACTTGGACACCACCTGCTCCCAGAATGTCTCTATTGCTTTCATCTCTGAAATCAACGGAAAACATGCCATAAGTTCTCAAAGGCAGCATGTCGCCGTCATCACTGACAAAGTTTAGGTCGCCTGGAGTAGCAGCTGCTGTTGTGATGTTTCTTGGATCAATAAATGTCACACTGGCTTTCACCGTGCCTTCATAGACTTCTCCATTGTCCTTATGGAAAGAGTGGGCAGGGAAAACTAACTGGCCAATGGGGTCTTCACCCTCGATTTCTCCTAAATCTATTGAGTTGCTTTCTCCTGCATTGAGATCAATGGGCTCTTGCTTTCTCATCACTCTGACATCATGGTAAATAGAGCCACCCTTCTTGTCAAAAATGAAGACTTTTGGGGTGTCAATGAACGTTTGAGTGGGGTCAACAAAGTTAACAACTAATCTTTGGGTGTCTTGAGTAATTTGTAATGTAAAGTCACCTTGAAAGCCAGTTGTGCCAACCCTTTCCTTT
Organism: Knipowitschia caucasica; assembly: GCA_964034765.1. Classification (NCBI taxonomy): domain Eukaryota; kingdom Metazoa; phylum Chordata; class Actinopteri; order Gobiiformes; family Gobiidae; genus Knipowitschia; species Knipowitschia caucasica. The sequence continues at coordinate 27,078,565 of OZ035824.1, forward strand.
CCAATGTAAATGTGACCAAATCGTAATGGTTCATTGTTGTCAGCCGAGACAACTCTGCCTCTTACCAGAACTGTGGGTTCAACACATTTCTGACAGCCACACTGTGTAACTGTTTTGATTGGAAGACTATAGCTGCCACAGTTGATGGTGCGAGCCTCCATGGTTTTGACGGCACAGCAAAATCCAGCTCCATCCCTGCAGCGTAGATCATAGTCCAACGGTCCGGGACATTTGTTGTGAGGGCAACGGCCAGCGTTATAGAATGCAGAGTCTGTCCCAGGCTGAACACAGTCCACTGGCATCCTGACGAGGTGCGGCTCTGGGGAGGAGTTACAGGCTGCTGCCCCTTTAGCTGCCAAATACAAATGTTGGGTTAATGTTTGAACAATTGCTATTTAGAGTGAATACATTTTAGTACACAACAAACGTTTATGAGGAGTGGACTGGCCAAGTGCTGACATCACCACCGCGTTTGGAGAATGCGGAAGAATGGCTTTTGAACATAAGTTGATTTGAGCATAAGCTAGCTTGAGCCAATTACCTTATTCAGCATTTGTTCTGAAGCCGTTATCTTTGCGGTATAAACGAGACATTTGTGTTGCTAAGGCATGGTTGCTAGGGCAAGCTAGAGTTTCAGCCCTCGAGTAAAGGTCAATCAGACAGGCCATCTGACAGGTCAATCATTATGGCTTATATCAATTGGAGCCAGAGCAAGTTGGAGCTTAACTTAATTCATGAGCACCTCCCTGTTGGGCTTTATTGAGCTAGACCCATGGGTTAGCGTTGTTCATTTATTTACAGTCTATGGTGTGCACTTGCCTTAAAGCACGCAAAACATCTCTTTATGCCCAGATGTACATTTACACTACAAGACCTCACACGATCCTGAATATTAGATGTAGTTCATTGCTTTTGCACTTGGGAAAGTCCTTTTAATATTTATTTATTTAATACAAAATAAATATTTGCCTAACCAGCACCTGGAAGAATTGTGGAACCTATTCAGATGTGGAAATGTATCCTTGTTTGTCTAAAAGCAAGAGTAGCAACATCATTTTATCTCAAATGTCATCGTGGCACTGGATGTTCTGGGGAAATTGAGTTTGAGGTTTCACAGTATCCAAGCTGCCTGCACAATAATGCATCCTTATTTGAAAGGGCACAGCCCCAACAAATGTCAACATCATAAATGTTTCCTCAAGTCTGTGATTTTCTCTTTCCGTATGTAATTTAATTTTCCTTTCGCAAATGATTAAGTGACTTATGATTTCTCTATTGAAATGTTGAAACTAGTCATTATTGTGAGAATACATAGATGTGGTTTGTTTCTGGTTTGGCTCAACCTTGAAGTTCTTATTTCTTTGTGTTGATTTTCAGGCAACTAACTTTTTATAGTTTACAAGTATTTTGTGTCTATTAAAATACACCACTGCAAAAAGTAATTTGACACTGCACTTACCAATGACAGTGAGGAGAGCAGGAGCAGACTTGATGCTGCCTGCAGAGCTGCTGGTTTTGCAGTAGTAGTGACCCGACTGCTCTGGCCTCAGATCTCGTAACACTAAATCCTCTTCGTATTTGTTCACCTTTCTGTCGAGCAGAGTTCCATTGTGGTACCTAGACAAGACATGATTTACTTAGGTGTTATTAAAGATGGACGTGATAAACAGATGTTTATCAAAGTATTGCCTTCTGTTTTGCATTACATTTTTGGAGCTGCCAGGGAATTTTACACTGTGTGTTCCACTGTTGTCTGCTACATCAGGCACAGCAGTATGAGGTGGCTTTTAGGCTTTAATTTTAGCTTCATACAGAAAAGTCTCATTGTTGTGGTTACTGAATTCGAACAACATAGGGGCTGCCAGCAGGAAAAACAGAAGTGTTAGGGTTGGATTCCTAAACAGGAATTCTGAAAGTCTTTATGTCATTACGTTAAACAAAAATTATTGTGTCTATTACAGAATCCCATTGCCACCTCCATGATAGAAGCTGAACTTTGTACAATAAACCATCTGTAAAAAAATGTAATCTGTAGAATTTGGCCATTGGGTGAAGTTTAATCACTGGTGAAAGACATCATGCACATGTCACACCAAAATATCTTGAAGGGTTTTCTTGATTTAGAGCAATATTGAGTCAAAAATACAATTCATCTAAGGCTTCTGACATTATCACATTTTTGTTTAATCTCACCAGTAGTATTTGTCAGGCAGTGGTGAGCCCGTGGCCTTGCAGCACAGCAGCACTCGTCCGCCCTCGTAGCGCACTTTGTCCTCTGGGTGCTTCACAATATATGGCTTCTCTGATGAAAAGGGAAAACAGCCAAAGTCATGACCACGCTTCTGAATGGGCCCGCAGTGTTCAGAGACCTCATAAAACTCACAAACTTCATTTTTACATTGGCCTATTCCTCATAAAAAAATATTGTTAGGGGACTAGCCTTTGACATTTTTTATGTTATTATTTGGTTTCCATGCAACCACATAGTAATTATAGCCGAAAATAAGTCATACAATAGGCAAGATTGTTTAGGAATAGTATTGTCATTTCCTGTTAAAAGCTGAGAATAAGATGAAATGAAAATGTCATACCACATACAATACACACTGGACAGAAAGAAATGGTTGAATAATGTAATTGAGCTCTGTTCTGTAACACATACTACTGTTTATTGTCGTGATGGTCATACTCGGTCTTTTTTTGTCATTTCCCTTAAACGATCAGCATGCATAGAGTATAGGGGTGGGAACCTCAGGGTACCTCACGATACGATACGATGTGCGATACAAAGCTCACGATAACGATGCAGCGATTATCAATATATTGGGACAAAATATACCTACCATATTATTTTTCTTATATTTATGGCATAAATTAAGTGAAAAAATATACTTTATTTCAAGATAAATGGATAAAGTGTCATGTGTAACATTAAAATGAACAGGCAAAAATGTCTTTTAACCTGCACATTTTAGTAAAAATCTTACTTAATCTATTTTACATCCAATAAAATCAATATGAACATTCTACAGAAATTATAGAATGCGTAATGTAGCCATATATTAAGTAACGATACTTATTTCTTTTCAAATAAAGCTTTAAAAAAATTGTGTTTGGTTTTGTTTTTTTAAATAATAAAAATAAATCGATACTTAGCAAAAGCATATCGATAATCGATTGTGTGAGAAAGTATCACGATACATCACCATATCAATATATTATCACACTCCTAATAGAGTATCATAAAGATACCTGCAGTTTTGAGCACAGTTTTGATCCAGGACCGGCCCGTTGTGTTGCTCGTTGCTGCCACCGTCACTGGTGCAAACTTGTCTTTACGAATAGAGACCAGGGCCGAGCTGGACGAGCACACTCCTGGTAGTTTGAACTGGCCCTTGTTGTCTGTACGGGCCAGGATGACTTTGGGCTGACTGGGCAGAGACACTGAGGCTCCGGACACAGGCACTCCGGTCATACTGTGCACCTCTCCCAGCAGGACATGGCCGTCACACACACAGCGACTGCAGTCCTCGATGGGACGTCCCTCAGAGCACGACATTTGGCAACGAACTTGAAAAAAGATGAAAACATAATAAATCAACACAGTATTATTAAGATTTGTTTGCTCAGATAGTGTCCTAATCTGAAGCTGATCCTATTTCATCCTGAGTTCATTGTGTTTTCTTTACCTGGGCATGGGCTCTTTCCGCACTTCTGCATTTCGGCAGGACGTCCCGTACACTGCACTGTTGGTGAGTTCTTGATACAGGTCCTCCTCCTGACCCTCCGTCCCCCTCCACAGGACACAGAGCAGTCTCCCCATTGCCCCCATGGACTCCACTTGGCTGAACACACACAGAACTTTTAATGCACATACAGTATATTGAGCAGAATTAAATTAAATTGTTTCATAGCATCCCGGTGGCATGCTTTTGCTTTAATAAACCAAATATAAGAGGGAAGATGAGAGAAGATTAGCTCTGGCTTCACTGTGCAGCCCATCTGCTCAGTAATTAGCCAAGGAAGAGATATGTGTGGTTAAAAAGACTGAGGGCAAGTGCTTTTAGTTTACAATATTCTGTTAATTACTATGTGGAGATAATTTTCTCATTATCAGGCGAAGGCAGATGGTGCTTTAACAAATGGCATATGTTCAGATGTATGACAAAAATATGCAAAATTGCTTTTAAATGTTTGAACAAATATACAATTACAAAGTTTCCCTGAAGTTTCCTTTGAGAATATTATTGTTTATTTTTTTTGGTTTTAATGAATGAATGGGAGATAAACTGCCTTTCTACAGTCACCTTGGAAGCACCAACTCACCAAGTATATCGCTTTTAAAAATGTAAAAATCTGGCCAAAAGTGGTACCGCAACCTCTTAGACTCCCTGATTCTGGTTGCCAGATATGCATACAAATCTAGCTGGGACCATGATATATGAAAAGAGTTTTGTCAACAAAAAATCTATAACCAACACCTTTTTCACAAAGGCCCGATAGAAATCCTAGTTTTATTCGTTGTTTTGTCACTGACAATTTTAGAATCATAACGAGTACCTTTTTAGTACTGCGGCCACATGTTTCTTTACCAGTGAGATTAGCTCGAGGTGAGTTCTGGCAACCCGGATCACGGTTTCTGATTGTTGAACCATTGGAGGGCGGGACATCGAAATGAAAACAATAAAAACATTAAGGGGCTGTGAAACTAATTTTGAAATCCAAATATCTCTGCTGAAATACTGTCATCAGTTACAGAAGTATTCGAGAAAAATCTTGGTTTATTGATAACTTTTGACAGATTAGGGCCATTTATCTTACATACTGCTACTTTAATATTGGTTCTTACTAAGGAACAATTACGTGGAGCTAAACTGCCAGCCTCTATGTTTTCTGGATGTGTTTTCTGACCTGTACAAGGGGGTGTGGAGCACTCTCGTCTGTCCGTGTGGTGGCCCTGGCAGGCGGGCACCAGCAGCAGGGGCATGGGCTGGCTGCTAAGACACTTCCTGTGTCGAGTCTGGATCCCCGCGTCGTTACACACAGAGGTGGAGCATGGACCCCACTCGCTCCAGTCCGACCAGTAACTCTGCACTGAACACACAAACACACAACTCTGGAGTCATTGCATTGATGGATTTACACACAATGAAAAGAGGATGTTGAATAGGTCTTTAATCTACAAAACTCAGGCATGTTCAAACCATGGCCGCGGGCTTATTGTGGCCCTGTGTTTTATCGTATGTAGCCCACTGTCTTGCTAACCTAAATTCTTTGAGATCCACGTATGCAAATATACATTGTTACAAATCACAGAACCTCTAGAATTCAGCCTTTGACTTTATTTGTAGGTGCTCATTTGTTTTTGATTGTGTCATTGCTAATTTTAAAGCTTGTAATAGTCCAAATCCAGTAAAGGTGTTTCTATTCATGTTGTCGGCCCCTGGACAAGCCAGATTAACTGAAGTAGCCTCTTACTACAAAGTTTGGGCACCTATGATCTAACTTGGAGCGTAGGAGACTTCAAAGCACTACTGCACTTCTGCCTATGTTTTTTTTCTGTAATATTCCTTTTTATTTGTATTATAATTCTTTCCTGCAGATCTGTGTAGCACTGTATCCCTTGGGACAATAAAGTGTATCTTATCTTTTCATATGTGTTTGTTGCAAAGCCTCAGATGCTACAAATTGTCTTCACATGAATGTGTGGTCACTAGCTCAACAATAGATCATGAATTGAATTTGCATTTCCTGTGAAAAAAAATCATACAAAAAGCTTGGTGCCCCAGGCTTTAAAGATCACAGTAATATTGAAATAGAATGTATACAATTTCAGGTTTTGAACAAATGGATATACCCGTTTCTCCACTTTATGAGAAACTATTCTAGCACCAACACAAGCCAGAAAACACCACCACAATGAGGCAGAAAATGAACCAGACGTGTGAATTCCTCCACATTTGCCAGTTATTCACACATGTTGAGAGCTTGAAGCAGCCGTAACTTATGAACACTACTGTGATTGTTTGTTGTTGGTACAATAAACTTTGCCAGCCTGAGCCCCCCCACCCAGATTACCTGGAGGACATTGGAATCGGACGTGGTAGTTGGAACAGATCCTCCCATGAGGCTGCTCTTTGTTGACGCACCAGAAGCCCTTGTCCAAGCTGGAGTGCACCACCTCTCCAGTGTCGGCAGCTGAGACCCAGTCTGTGGTGCGCACCTCCATGGCTGTGGGCCGCACACACACCCTCTCTCTGTAGTAGAACCGAATCGCCTCCAAACGCTCGTAGTCTCCGTTCCCACCAGGATGATCGATGTTGAACCAGGACGTCCACTCCGTCACGGCTTTATGCGCATTCAGAAGAAAAATATACCGTGTTTTAAAAGCCAGGAAAACTAGAGGAGAGAAATGATCCAACTGGGAACGCGGAATAATTCAGGCAAAAAGGGGGAATTCTAGATTGAATTGGTCTTACATGCTGAACGGACGGGGTTGATGTGCTGCATGTGTTAGGGGTCTGCTACTGTCATTTTAAATTCAGACTCATCTCACAGGGGAGCTTTAAACTACAGCCGTGTGTTTTGTCTGCAGCCATTTTGGGTGCTCAGGGAATTCAAATGGTTTCTGGAAGTCATGCAATATCATAAACTGGACAATGCAGCCGCCATAGCGTTATGAAACTGCTTAGACTACAGGCATTAAGAAAGTAAATAGATATTCAAATGTAATCAAAACGTACCTGTAGATTGAGAATAGGAATAGGAGTTGTAGGCTTCGTGTCCGCTGTCCACAGAAGGGTGTCTGGGCCGCAGAGATCCTGAACAAATATTTAAAATCATAAAAAATCCAACACAAATACAAATTAACAGCTCAATTTAACTTCAAGAGGAAGTGTGTGTGGATAGGGACGTCTGGGCGTCTCTGCTCAGAATGCTGCCCCCGAGAATCAGCAACAGATGAAGCGGAAGAAAATGGAATGGAATATTTTGATCTCTGCAAATGTGTGACTTGAAACAAATTGCTGGTGCACTGATGAATGTAGTGCTTTACGGTTTTGTATTCACTCCAATACCTTTGTGAGAATCTTTTCTATTATTTTGTATACCTGTGTGATGGCTAAACCCCACATGATGATGTCATGAGCCTTTCCTCTTACTGATTTGAAGAGGAGAAAGGAGGCGGGCAATTGGGTGGGGAGGTATATAAGCTTGGTTTTGTTTCATTTGAGGAGGTTCATTTGTTTGTGTTTGTTCTGATTAAGTTAACATTTACTTTCTGCAAAGCCTTTCAATGGCCTGTTCTGTTTGTGGCCAAAAAAAAACATCTATTTGAATTTTTTCCTTGTGATTTACTGCTTGGTCCCTAACAACCCAATTTGGTAATTCTTCTCCCATTTAAACAAACACACACAAAACAATCATAAATCTCCCATATGCTCCCCTTTGAAATATGGATCTGACTAAATAAACATTAGTCCTCTAGGAGAACACCATCTTCCCCAAAGATCAGATTTATCGACACTTTGGGAAAAACCCTGTGCTGTTTCAAACTCTGTGGTAATCCATCTCGCTCCTGATCTGTTTGAAGTGTGTCCACAGCCCACTCCTGGCTCACACCATCTAGGAATATTATCAATCCATCACATTTCTATGGATACTGTCCTGTTACCTCATTTGATCCCTGAGCCTCCCCTTCCTGTTTTTTTCCTACTGGACACAAAACAATACAAAGTTCACCAAAATGTGAGCAATAAGTACAACTCTATCCAACTCACAGACATCTCTTTAAGTCATTTGGACTGCGTCACTCCGTCACATTTATACAGAAGGCCACGACCCATGGAGGACCACTCAGGACACAAATGGAGAATGAAGGACATGTGGGGAATACTTAGTTCTATCAATGAGGACGAACAAACACTGCCGACCTGACCTCACCTGTCTTGGAGCAATATGTTATGAACTAATGTCAGAATGTGCAATATAAAACCACACGTTTCACTGTCACTTTACTTTACGTTCTCATCTGTGCAAGGATAACTTTGCTAATGTCAGAGTGTGCAATATAGAACCACATGTGTCCACTGTTGCTCCACTGAGTCCCAGAGCCTCATGCTGCTCTTGCTGTTGTACAATAAGTCACTTTAAGTCACTGATGCACTAGGACTGAAAAAAACCTGCACTGCTATTGCCACTATTTCTTTTATTGCCACTTTTTTTTTAAATTATAACCAGCACAGACTATATTTTTAACCTTGAACATGTTGCACACTTCTGTCTATTGCACGAATCTGAGTGGCTCTATCTATGCCAGATGTAACATGTACATTTCTCCAGTGTGACATTACAGTCTATCTTATCTTACCTTATCTAACATGTACAGATGTAAACATACTGTAGTGATTTCATAACACTTTTAAGCAACTATGGTTAAAGTTCTAACTTCATTCTTACATATGCAGAAGCCTGTACTTTTAAACTTGATGTTTTGATTTCTGAAGGCCAAGCTACAAGCACACTGTGGCAGCTGCTGATTGGAGGTCTCTGTTTCTCCTGAGTATATTATCACTTGCTGTCTAACATTCCTTGTTTGTGTTGTTCGTGCTGCTCTACCATCAACAATAAAACATGTCTTCTGTCTGAATTAAAGACACGATCCCAGACTTTGTCATCTTCATCACTTGCACTAGAATACACAGTACTTTATACTTGTTTCTTAAAAGGCCAAAAGGTAAAGACCACATCCATCTCATCTTGCTGGTTTGACAGCTTTAACTCTGGCAGTAGTAGCTGCGTCCAATGTGTATTTTTGCTCAGCGTGGTAAAAATCCATGTTTTTCAAGTTGATGTTGTGCGAAAAAATGGCATTTCTTTTTGCAGGATGGCCTTGGAAATGAGCCATTTTTGTTTCCAGATTTTACTTTATTTGTTTGCAAGATTGAACATTGTCAGAGATTCACAGCATATGTACAAGGTGACAACATTTTTACATATAAGAAAAACATGTTACCTCAGCACTATGCTTTAGGAACCCCTGACTCTGTTACCATGGCACCCACATACACACATCCACAAATAGCATCCAAAAGGTACATTTAATGAACATGAAAGCCAAGATTTCATGAGACACATGAGGAATTTGACTAAATATAGCTCCCCAATAAAAAGGTATAAAAAGGGTATCTCTGAAGCCAAGAATATTAAGAATGGATTTCTGCAGCACAGCCTGAAGCGTGTCCGTCTGGTACATTAGATCTAGGCTTCTTTATTATTTGGAAAAGTGTAGCGCATTGGCATAAACACAAAGGATAGGCTTTATTATCCCAACTGGAATGTCATGTGTTTTAAAATAAGCATGTAAAAGTACTATTTGTAACATTGTGAGTTATATGATGCATTAACCTGGTGATTATTCAGGTTAACACGAACATGCTGGGATAGGAATCAGCACCTTCAGGTTCAAGGTTACAGAAGTCAGAAGAGTGAGGCCTGGTCCTTTCAGAAGAGACGCACGCCCCCAGTTTTGTCCACATGTGGTGGATATGTGCATGAGAGTGTGAGAACCATTTTTACTGTCTATTTATGTCGCTGGAATATTTAAATCACAACAGTTCCTTCCTTCAGGTTGTTAGATATTGAGCTGGAAAGACTATTAACCGCTGCTATTTGGACACCAGAAGAGGACTGACTCGGTGTTAGATTAATTGTACATATTTTGTCATATACCCCCAACCAGGTGTTGTAAGTTTGTGACAAGAATATTTTTGGTTTTCAATTTTTACACCGTTACCTTTTCTTGTCTTTTTCTGGTCTATTCTATTGGTGCATTGTGTATATATCGTGATCATTCATGCATGGACAAACCGACTTTAATAACAAAGTAAAATTGTGCGGCAACACTGCAGCGAATGTATAATAAAAATACGCCAAGAAAATAAATAATGTTGGGCTCACAATGTTTTCAATGCTCCGCCGTGCCAGATTTCAGTTGGCCGACGGTGAAGGGTTTGAAATGGTCTGGATTCTGTTTGTAAAATCCAAATCATACAAGAAAGAGCTGACAAGACTTCAGAGACAGGACTAGTACTATAATCCTACCGCCGTGTTTTGACAAAGGATAGACCATTTTAATTCAAAGTGTGGCTAATGCGCAGGTATTCAGCAGCGGGGGCAGTGGTGTTGGGGATTTCATATGGAAGTCGTTTATGTGTTGGCTTGACTTTAGTAGCAGTGTTAAAGAAGACTGCTGTTTCTCTCTAGTTCTGTCTAACCTTACAAAAACATGTTCTTCAACTCGTACTGATCCTTCGTTTTTATGATAATGGAACAAATTATATCATGCAGAAGATGTTTAAGAAGTAATGGTTTAAACATAAGACACAAGGTTTTACTATCACTACATGTTAGTGCAAACAGCTGATTTTTGTTTGTGGAGATGGGATAAAAGTTAGGAAATGAACATTTCTTGGCAATGCTGGAAAACGGCAGAATATGAACGTTTACTGTTTTCTCACTGTCTGAAGTTGAAACCAAAATTTATTTTATTTTGTCCATGTCACAATTTTGACAAAGTTTAAATATTATTTTCAGTTTCCTTCTAAAAAGTCAGATTTTGCCAGATAGCTTTGCCAATGTTTTAGTTAATTGGAACTGGACTATTTTTTGTCTAATTTCATAAATGTGCCATGTTGGTGTGACAGAGTCTTACTACTTGTCCCTTTGTCTACACCCTTTGTTACATTTATAAATACATTTCATTTAGAGCATTAACTAAATTAAAAACACTAAACATTACAGATGCACCGATATCGATACTGGTATTGGGTATCGGGTCATCGAGACATTAGCGTCACGACAGCAGACAGCTGTGCGCCACGTGTTCCCATGGTGATCTCTTAAAGTCTGCAGCGAGAAAGTGTTTGCCACTAGCTTAACGGTAAGCGGATGTCGGCCGTACAGCAGTTTTTTAAAGTAAAAGAGTGACAAGAGTAAAGCAGACTGTACGTTGTGTAAAGCAAAACTGTCACGAGGTGGGTCCAAAACAAACATGTAAAAGCAACTTGATCAAACATCTGAAAACTAGCATACCTGCGGCAGCAAAGTATAGCACCTTTGCTAGCACCGGAGCACAAAAACAACCACCTCTACAATATAGCATTTGTATGAGTGGAATATGACAGTGGCTCTTATTGTGGACTATTAAAACAATCGCTCATATGTTTAATTGTTAAAGAATTACCTTATTGTTGAAAAGAGAAATTAAAAATTCCGTTGTATTAGTTTTATGAATTCCCGGGGTTAACACAAGGCAGTACTCGTAACGGTACTCAAATGAAGGTACTCATACTGGTATCTGTTTTGAGATAAGTGGTATCGATGCATCCCTAAACATTACAATAATAATTGATTATTTTTAAGATTCAAACCTTTTTATTCCTTTGTGAGAATTGCTCAATTTGTACCAGATTAAAGGGGAAGGTCTCAGTGCATTTCTTAGTTTTAAACCCCAGAGGAGTGAGATCTCTCTTAAAGTAGAAGAAATGTACTTAAATACAGTATAAACTCTAGAAGGAATGGCCAGCCTGCCCCACGCTGAGGAGTGAGAGGGATGCTATGTCCCAGAACGTAGCATTGTCCCAGCTGAGGAAAAGAACACCAGAACAAAGGCTAAAACCTTTTGAAAATAAGTCCTGTACAAACACGGAAGAAGCATTCACTCCACATGAAAAAGATTATCATTTGTAAACACATACAAGACAAAGATCTTTGTTTGTGTGTTTTTGGAGTGGTCAGAATAAAACTAAAGTGGAACTGTTTGGTCATAATGATGTTGGAGGAAACGGGGGAAGGCTTTTAAGCCAGAGAACATCACCTGAAGTGGAATGGAAGTGTTAGTTTTGTGTCGAGGGAGTGAACTTTTGCACTTCATAAAATAGATGGCATCATGAAGACGGAACGTGATGTGGAAATACTGAAGCAACATCTGAGGTCATCAAGAAAGAAGTAAAAGCTTTGGTAGAAAAGAGACTTCCAAATGGACAATGATTCAAATAATATGACCATAATAATGCGGCACAAATCGAATGGTTTTGGCAAATTCGCTACTTGTTCAAATCCCATAATGTTTTTTGGCGGGGATGGGGGGTTTCTCCCATAGAAGCTGTATGCAGTAAAGTTGACAAGCTGTGTAAAATATGTAGCGGGAGTTGTGGAAGTGAGTGAATCCTGATGCGAAGGCTGTTGTTGATGCACTGATACGATATAAGTGATCGCCATCTGCTGGACTTTCAAAAACCTGCACATAATTGAAGTGAGTCCTGAATCTGCAGCCTCAGTCCTGGATCTATAGCCTGTTTCTCACTTTTTCTTTTGTTGAGTCTTTCGTGCTGATGATCCTGTACATTTACGGACATTTATTCATTGGTCTTCCCTCTACTCTAAAGACCAATGACTCCGATGAGCTTGTTAATACTGCATTTCCTGTGTTTGATTTGTTGGATTCTCTTATCTGTTGTTGGTGAATCAACAACTTTGTTAAGTCCTTCAACATTAGTGCTGCATGTGAATTAGGGCTATACAAAAATAAACTGAATTGAATTGAATGCAGTTATAGAGATAAATCTACCAAACACTGACAACAAGTATACTGTACTGCCCTGGTGAAGATTCAAAGCGCAAATTATTGAGTCAGTCTGCATTATCCACCAAAAACATTACTGTTTTTTGCCATTTTTATCCTACGTAGATACTAATCCAGATGTATCATACTTTTAAATTGCTTAAACATAATAGATAGCTGATTTAGACACATTAGCCCGATGTCAGTGCCTTCAGGCTGAATCTACGAGACCGATGATGTGACTTATTCATACAAACATTTCTATTCTAAAAATGTAATTTCAGGTATTTGAAATACTCCTGTCATTTTCAAAGCAGCAGTTATGCAAAGTTTTGTGTAATTAAAACATTGATCAGTCATGCATTTTTTTCTTTCTCATTTCTGAGGTGTTTTCTAATGAAAAAAAATCCCAGAAACAATCTGTTAAACAAATTGCACATTTTATATCTACACAGATGGAGTGTCATGTAATTGTGTTGGATGTTTGTAATGAAAATTGCCAGAGGCTAGATTTGTTCTGGAGACAGCAGGGTTGGTGACATTCATACAAAAAGTTCTTGTAAACAATGGAACTTTTTTGTTTGACTGAAAAAATACCTTATTTCTGCCTTAATTCATTGATTAAATTCCCTAAAGCTGTGTACCTGGAGGTGCTAATCCCTAAGATACTTCCCATGCTCCTGCGTATCCTGCAGATACAGCCTGTGTTGAGACGATCGTAAATTTGGGCCCTTGACAGTTATCAATCGAGATGTGAAAACAGAAGGTGCAAAGGTGTGGAAAGAATTTTACAAATCAACAGCCATAGTGGTTTCAATTTCCAGTTTACAAATCTAAATAATTCAACCTTCTTACAGATGGTTGCATACATTTCCTAATAATCAACTTTTAGTTTTATTTAGTGGAAATGAAACCAGGACAAAGGCACAACACCTTTTTGCAACATGTCGGTTGCATGAGCGTACGCCATGAGGCGTAAAATTTTACGGTCCGTTTTAAAAAATATGCACTCAGTCGTTTCGCTGCTTTCTTTTTAGTGAGGAGTGATTCTCTGGAGCATCAAAATGTCTCCCGTGCCCTGGACGTTATTTATGGCATTCAGACGCATCAAAAAAAGGTGTGTGCTTTCTGCGTTTAGGAACTGTCAGATCCCAGAAGTCTCTCCTTAAAGATTGGTATTCAGTGAAAAGTACATTAGAAACAATCTTAAATGTTGTTGTTTAGCATAGAATAATCCACACTTTGGAATTAAAGTTTAAAGTATATATTGAAGAGAAGCCAGTGACATCACCTTGCTAACTTGTGGGGCGAGGCGTTTTAGCAGTAAAAACATCCAGTTTGATTCCATTCTGTGGTTTATTTCAAGCAAAACACCTACAATCTCCATGGCAACTAGCGGGTAGCAGACCCTGAAGGAGACTTTTAACTTGCCTCAGTTTGAAGTGAGTTCTAAAAAATTGTTTCAGAACTATTGTTTTCTCACAGCTGAGCAGAAACAGGCAACATTCTCTAAAAGTGCTGAGCAAATTAGCCTCAGCTAAAAGTAGCCTCAAGCACAAAGTCTGAGGTCGGTTGTGCGTCTCTGCTCAATAACCCTTCAAATATTTAACTTCATTATTATATTTTAAAACTGCTCCAGTACTGTTTAAGGTGAGGGCTAAAATAATACTTTGTATATATTTATTTATTTTCAAGATATTACAGTGTTTCAGTAGTGATATTCCATGATGGATGTACAGTAAATATGGCAATTCATCAGAACAGTGCTAAAACAGGCTTCTGAATGGGTTGAGGTGTGATGCCTTGAAACAGTATTATTAGTTATAGTTTAAGGGCCTCAATATTGATCCAAATCTAATGTATTTTAAGTATAGTACTACACCTTATGTTTACTTATCTTGTGCTGTGTGACCAATTTTCCTCGTTTAATTTTGCTCTGATTTCAAGGGTTGCTGATCCTTTTTGCACGTGAGACAACACTTATATACGATCTGCCAGCTCTTTCAATATGTCCTTTTAATTGTGAACAGATGGAAGATGCTCAGGGCTGTCTTATGCGACTTTGATTTTGGTAGATATGTGATAAAAATGCCCCACCATGATTATATATAAAACTAGAAAAACTCGCCCTGAGTCCGTTCCATCATTTGCATTAAGTGACTATTAAGTAATGAGGGCGACTTATCATTGGAGATTAGCAGACGTTCAGAGAAGTGGCCCATCCAATATACACATCCTTATCTAATGAGCTCAGCCGCCCACAGCCCAAGTCTGGCCTCTCTATCCACCTTCTCGTCGCAAACATCCAGGGATTTAACTGATTATGGAAAAATGACAAAAAGAAATGTAACCACGTCCTTTGAAATGTTTGTTGTTTCCTTTCAAAATTCATGTCAACAAAAGTGAAAAATTTCCCAGCAGTTTGCATAATTGCATATTTACAGTCTCTGCCAGGACAGCCAGCTAAACCTGGAAAGTAGAGACCTCTGCCAAGACACGATAATGTCCCAATAGGGGAGATATAGTGTCTGGACCTGATCTCAGTCATAGCTGTAAATGTTCTTCCAAGAGAAACATACATGATCAATTCCTATGTCAAAAAATCACAAAAAACACACACATTGAACATGCATAATATCTACATTTAGCGGTATGGAATAGTAATGTTTTTTTTTTACCTTGTCCAAAGCCTACAGACAAAAGGGCAGACATCAGGAGGAGCTTTAATCCCAACATGACTTGCTTCTTAAATTCTTCTTAAATCTTCATCAGTTTGGACAGATGACCCCGTTGGTGCTGGTTCTACCTCTGCCTCTTCACACATGTACAGTTTGAGACTAAAGTGGAAGCTTTTTAAAAGTCTGAGGCTTTGAGAGTCCAGACCAATCCTGCCCCTCTCTGCTCTCCATTGGTCAGTGCACAAACATCTGTCCCCCATGCACGGAGCTCAAGTGAACAGTGGGGGATGAGGCTGACGGGTGTTACAGTGGTTTTGAATATAGGTACGCTGGGTTTTGTTTTAGAGTTAGAAGTATTTTTAAATTTGGGGCAAAAGCACTGATTTTTCTGGTTCTGGATGCTCATCAAGTTTTTAAAGTCCAGTATGTTTGTTGTAATTACATTGAATTTTTTTTTGATGCCCTGTGAATTTACTGTTCATTTATTTACCCTAAGTCAGAGATTTAAAAACTTTTTCTGCTGGGTCACCCTTTGGTATTTTTTTTTCTCTTCTTAAATCCTCCAGTTTTCTTTAAATCCACACTGTAGTGCAACAAGCTCTGCTCATTTGGCTCCCGCTCTAACTTCCACTCTGAACAACAGCTCTGATTGGTCAGAACATGGCCGAGCCCCTCTGTGCACGTGCATGAAAGCCACATACGCGTATTTGGAGCAAAGCATCATGGGAGCTCGTCCAATGCGCAGAACCAGGAGGACCGGATGATGCCCAAATATGGGAAAGTTCCGCTAATATTTCGGTCCCCATATGTTCCATGCACTACCGAGCACAGGCCATTGATTTGAGTAGGGCGCCATCTTGGATCTGACTGCAGGTCTTAGTGGTAACCAAATGTTCACATAGTGTCCGGCACAGTAGATATGTACAATAGGTTTGGCAAATATGGTGACCCCACTTCCATCACTGTGAGTGTGATGTCACATGTGAGAGCGGATTGCTGATGTCCTCCTTGTAGATCGAGTGGCCCATGATGGAATGGGATTATGGTTTGGGCGGCGTATGTTTTGGGCAAATCAAAAGTCAGATGAATTTTTATTATGAGATTGTTTATTTATTTATTTATTTATTTTTTATTTATTCATTTATTTCAGGCAATGGCACAGGTGGATCATGGCAAGATCCTGAGACCCACCGTTTTTTCAACTGCGGTGAAGTTAGTTTTATAATCGATAATTCACATATTCAACGAATTCGAATAATCAATTGAGCCCCTTGATCCTTTGACTTTTTGATTTCAAAACAGGTTGAGTGTATGCCTCGTCTTCCCACGCACATGAGCTGGGTTTTTCATTCATCCACATCCACCTCTAGACCAACGGTACTTTTATTGACACTTTTTCATAAAACACACAGAGAAACAGAACAACTAAAATAAAATATGGGTGAGAAACGGTGCAGTTGCAGATGTTAAGGACACCAGGGGAGAACAGGGCACTACAGGTGGAAACATATTTACCTTTTTTAAATGTCACATTTTATGTATATTTCCATGTGCTGTTGGTTGTGTTTCCTTTGACGTGTGATAACCTTTTGGCCAGGTCCCCTTTAACAAAGCAATTTCAATCTCAGTGGATGTTGTCCTGATAAATACTGTAAAGGTTAAACAAAATACAACTTAAATACAGCTGCACTGTGGGGGGCAAATTTCGGTTACGCCAGAAATGTACTGCTTTTAGAGGTTTCACAATAAAGGATCATATGTCTTTTCAAAAAATCTATCTTTATCTTTAAATAATACTAAGTACATTTTAATTGTTTAGTATTAAAAAAGTATGCGATTAACTTTTTGCATACTTTCACATACATATATATTGAATTTTATATATATTTTGTATTTGTAATAAGTCACCTTGAGATGTGTTTCCATACTGTGTGTAAGGTGCATTATAAAAAAAACTATTATTATTAGTATTATTATGAAGTTACATTAGCAAGATACACTTTTAGTTTCGAACAAGCAGTTTTAAACAAGCAGAAAAAAAGTGAAAACATCCATAGCCTGAACTTCTGCTGCCAGTAAAAGACTTCAGACACAAATAAATAGTTGTAGCCACTTCAACAATGCAAATGCAACTTATACTTAATTTATTGTATTGTATTATTAAATTAGTAACAGTAATCAAGAGAACAATATGACATACACACACATGCAGTAAAAAATAAACATACAAATATATTTTTCTCCAAATTCATAGCAATATTTTTTCTTGTGTCTCCCGTGAACATACAGTGCAGGCGCCTCTCTCCTCTAACACCTCACAACTCTATTTCCTCAAAAATGCACCAATCCAGTCCAATGACAGCGTTGGACCTCTCTCTGAGCACATGCACACGACCTGCAGGACCCGAGCATCTTCTGCTTTGATTTTGTAACTAACAGTTGCTGATTGCTGCGTGACTCGTTGCCAAATAGTGGAAGTGTCGTCATATGGCACAGAGCGGAGGAAAAGACCCTGGGTGGAAACGGTGCAGACGGTGCAGGCGCGGGACAAACTTATGAGGTGCAATGTCCTCAGACGCAATTAGATAACTGCACTTGTAAAAATAAGAATGTTGGGTTTGACCTCAAATGTCTTTTATTTTATTTCAACTAATTACGACCGATTAAGACAAACAATTATTGTCTGAGTGAGCGTAATGAACTGTGACAAACTGAGAACACAAGTTTTTTTTGTCTTTTGATTTTCTCTGTACTCTCACGCAGAGATTTGTCATCACATACAGTGTAGTATAGTGTAGTAGATATGATATATTTATATATGTTATGAGACGTGTGCATCATGAGCTGTAAATACACCAGAATGTATCTTTTGGAGCTAATTCCCATCTGTAGTCCCACAGTCACATTCACAAACACACACTCACTCAACCCTCACCTTTTGGACATGTTTTTAGTGGTATGGGAAACCGTAGCACCTGGAGGAAACCTACACAGATACAGGGAGAACACAAAAAGGCTGCGACTGGAGATGGAATCAATCCCAGGTTCTAACCACTTCACCATGCACGCACATATTTTACAAATATTTTCTTTCAACAAAAATATACCTGAAGTTGTTTTTAGCTCCAACCACGCTAAAATTAGTGACTTCTGGGAAAAAATAATCCTCTAATCTTTTCGGTCCAACGTCCAGTGTATCTATCTGTTGAACCGAGAAAGTCGAAAGGCGAATGGTGGTGGATTTGGTCCTCTGGCTGGACTGGACTGTCATGGTGTGGATTTTATTTTTGTACTTTTCACATCAGTTCTGTGGTTTTGTTGTGGTTGCACTTCCTGTCCTGTCCCCCTGTCTAGATTCTCCGCCCCTCCCTGATGTGTTTCACCTGTGCCTGTGTCTATTTGTACCTGTGCTCCTCTCCCCTTGTTGCTGATTCATTGTCAATGTCTGTTCTGTTCCGTCCTGTTCCTGGTTCCTTTGGATTTTTGAGTTTTGTTTTTACCTTTGGACTTTATCGTCGTCATGAAATCCTTATTTTTGCATTCCCGCTGGTTCCCCATCACCCAAAACATGCACCATTAAACATGAATCTGGTGAAAGCAGCGGTGGTCGGACGGCACAGATTAGCTGCCTTGAATATAGTGTGTAGCGCCATGAGATATTCCGGTAAAAAACCTTGTAGATAGATATACTTTTTTGATCCCATGTGAGAAATTTAGATGTCCAGTAGCAGAAATAGATCATTTTAAAAGTAGCTACCAATAGTAATACAATGCAGAAGTACTTTAGGTCACAGCAGCCGAGTTGGTGTATTATTATCACACCAAAATTAAGCAATTTTTCTTAAGATTCCATGTCTCTAAAGGCCATAGGCTTTTCCTGAACATAAAAAAACACAAAGCAAAGCTGCCGTGAAATGAGCTATTTTGAGCTTCGACAATCCTGAAAAGTCTGGTGATCCTGGCGGGACTGCTTTGTGCCGCTTTGTCTAACCCCACTTAATCTATACACCATATAGTTTTCCGTGTAAGGGAATCTCGCTGAGGATTTTACGACAAGTGCTGCTGCCAGTCATCGCCGTCGTCTATTGTGGTAGCGGAGGACTCTAAAACATATTAAGCTTCACGAGGACTAATAAATGACATTGACCGAGGCATTGACATGTCCTCCTCATGTTGACAGGGCTTGGACACGGATTACAGAATCGACACGTACTTTTAACGATGCTTTTCCCAGATTCAGTGCCATCATAGAAACCCGTCTGGACATTCTTTTGTGCTGACTGCTGCGCTGCACCCACTCACATGTGTAACTGCCTAGCTCTGTTAGTTTCTGAAGAAGCTCCTGCCTTCAGGTGTAAACACATACATGAGGTCAGTGTAAACAGAGCTGCAGTCTCCTTATGTCATCGAGGTAACACTCACGGATCACACTTTATGGCTTCCATTACTCACCAGATGCAGACCCATAAACGCACAACTGTCCATTTAGTGTTGTTTTTATTGGATTTTTATTTGATTCAATGATGCTGTGACTAGCGAACTGTAAAAGTGATGGAGGTTACGGTAGCTTGTTTTAGTTTTAAGTAAGTTAGTTTAAATATGTGCCATGGCCAGTGTTGGGTAGAAAACTTTGAAAATGTATTACGTTCCAGAATACTGAATGAAATACCTAAAATGTATTTTGTATAGTTTTCAGTTACTTTGGAAACAGTAGTACCTGTAATTCGAATACTGAGAATACTGTTAATTTTATACTTTCTGTATTATTTATATTTATTGTAAATGAATGTTTATTTACAAAACGCATAAAGGTAAATTTCAAAATATTTAAAACCACAATCGTAATTAATTTTTAAATAAATAAAACCTGTCCCGTAATTATTAAATAATTTGTTGTTTATTTTTGTGCTTCAACAGCTGCCATTTAACAACCAGAAAAAATAGAATCTTCACTTTGAGAATACCCATTGTTTTCTTTTCTCTTTTTTTACCTTACCTTAAAACGTAATGTGAGAAAGTATATATTCCCGTGATTTTTAGTGATTGTATTCTAATTACTTTACTTTTAAGTAGTGACTGTAAGAGAATACAGTTACTCAGAAAGAGAATTCTGAATACTATAATAATTAGATTACATGTATTCTGTTACTCCCCAACACTGGCCAGTGCTCGAATCCTTGTGCATTGAAGCTTGCCGTCTGCAGTCTGTCCCAGTTGATAACGTTTTATGCCTTTGTGGCCAATTATTAAAAGCTGAACTCGTCACATGTATTCGTTCAAACTCAATGAGATGCTTTGGGACTTGTCCTGATGTTCTGTGCCACATTCTTTCTACAGTTATGGAAATGAAATGTACTGTAAGGATTTAAGCAGACAGAGACGGATCGTGGTGTGCCAAACTCTGGAAGTTTATTTAAGTTGCTCTCAAGTTCCACTGGTTTACTCTGTTTCTTTTCCTCAGACAGAATAAAGGCAGTACACAGTTTATATAGTCATTGTCACGTCACACATCGAAAGACATACGTGTCACAAAGAGACAGTCACATCATAGTCATAACATGGAGTCCTTGTAGAGTCCTTGTACAGTCCTGCACGTAGGCCATATTGCTATCTAATACTAACACCCTCCCCTTTGATCACATAATCACATGTGATCACTCAAATCAATCAATCAATAAAATGGAAAAAGAAAAAAAAAAAATCTAAAAAAACTTTAAAAAAATTATTTAAAAACAAAGAAAATGTATGCATTAAACTCATAATTATCAAAATCAATATCAGTGGATTTTATCCTCTATCCTGGGAAAAAATAAAACAAACAAAAATAAATCAAAAAAAAAACAAACAAACACTATTGGACACACAAGAACTCAGCAGATCAGTCAAAACACAGACAAAAACGAGCTGAGTCTCAAATTAGAAGCTAATTTCACTTTTATTACTCTATACTTTTATTCTAATGCTAATTGTTTACACTTCACTTATTTCACTGTATTATTTTCACTTTTTAATCTTAGACTGTGTACTTTACTTTCATGATTCACTATAGTTTAAAACTATTCTAATCTATTTACAAATATGTTTGTATATTTGCTTCTATTGATCCATATTCTTAAACATACATTTTAATCTAATAAATCTCTCTTTAGTTTACTTTCATTATCAGTGGCTTATTGTCAGTGGGATTTTGCTCCATGTCTACTCTCATTCTCAGGAATAAAACTGTGAACACAGTAAGGCAAATGGTCAACATTTACACTTCTATAGTGGTCAGTGATTTATTACTTTTTATTATCTAAAGATATTATTGTCAGGCAGTTTGGGATGAATGTACATCATTAATCAAATTAGTATTATCATTACAAGAGCTAATCTATTTGAGCAGGTTTGGGGTTGGGGTCAGTTATTATTATTCTACAATGGTGTTTGATTCTAATCTGTGCTGGTGAATCTACAGCTTTTTAAACTTCTCAAAGATATCCAAATATCTACTATTTTGTTTTTGTGCTATACACAAATACATCAAAATGCTTTTGAATCTCTCTTGGTGCTAATCTATCTCATTGATCTAGGCATTAATCTAGGCTACACTCATATGGACTTTTTGCATAGTCAACATTCACTCATGTGTGAACACAAGTGAATTTGGCAAGTATCTAATAAAACTGTACATAAACTGTAAGTAACTTTATCTACTTTTGAAGTAAATGCTTGTGAAATGGTCCCTTTACCATTTGATATTAGCACTGGCTACAAATAATCTCTATTTTTGAAAGCATCTATGGTTGATGCATTTATCTAATTCTATATTTCCTCTATTTTTTAACTCCAAAGCTCGGCTGCAGCTTGAGCAAAGGCATATTCCTAGTTTGTGACTTCTGTCACTTTTAATATCTCTAAAATACTCTGATTCTAATATTATAGCTGATCTATCAAAAGGATAACATTGTATGGTACTATTTTAACTCTTATGTGGAAATGTGTTTATGAAAAACAAAGGAAGTCAAATTCTACTTTTTTACTACTATTTAACATCTACTAAAACGCTACAATACTTATACTTTATCATTTTCAAAGTTTTTGTCTGTCAGATGTCTGAATACTTAACATGTATATTGCATTTGGTCACAGGTTCTGGTTGTAGCAATAGCATCAGCAATAGACGTTTTCATTGGCTGGTTCTTGTTCTGCAAATGGCTGTGTCCAATAGATCATCAGATGTCCAGAAGCTAGGGACAAACAAAAACAAAAGAAAGAATCATGAGTATCTCTCTCATTTAGCACTCATCAATGTATGATTTCAAAAATATAAACATCACTCCCCAGGTTTTTCTCTCAGGTCCTCAGATCCTCAGGTCCTCAGGGTCCTCTGAGGGTGAGGTTAGGTCTCAGTCGTCATCAGGTCAGGTCATAGAGAGATGTCATCTTGGTCATCAGTAGGGTCCAAGCCATGGTTCTGGTTCTGGTCTCCAGATGCACATCAGATCTCCAGATACAGTCTTTTCACTCGAAGCACATCAGGTCACTTGGGATGCACTTCTGGTCAATGGTGCAGTGTCACAGTTCCTGTACACAGCTTGTTATGCAATAGTTACTCTCTATGGTTAAATCACTTTGATTCTACTTTAACACAATTTCTATTCATGCTGTTGCTAATGTCCCTCAGACAAAAAGCAAGCGCAGTTTACTTCTCTAATTTGTGTTTTTATCAGATCTAATTCTAATCAATGTAATTACTTCACACAGTACAAAATCAACAAATCAAAAGTGTCAGGACAGAGGTCAATTATGTCCATGACAATATAGAATTTAAATGAACATTTCTGGTCTCAAAAAATACTGATTCAAATAAAGATTCAAGTGATAGACAATTAAAAATGTGTGTTTACATTGGAGTAAACTTTTAAAATGCTTTTTTCTCATGTTCTGCTTTTTCATGTATCTATGTGTAAATGTGAATGTGTGAGTGTGTGTGTGTATGTGTGTGTGTGTGTGTATGTGAATTTTGGGGTTGTCTCTCCAGACTCCACGAACCACCTGTAGGTCTCAAAGGTCACACTGTGGTGATGTAAACCAACTGGACACACTTTCAACTCCCTCTAGGTCTCTACCTGACGCTCCACCCATCACGTCTCCAGATACCTCTCTTTCATGGCCCCGGTCTCTCTCCCACTTACTTCTGTAGTGGGGGGAGGGGCAAGGAGGTGGCATTGTTGCCCTTTGCTCTTAGCTCTGTGGCCTGTGGCTGGGTGGGCGTTGCGCTGTCCAGTGTCCAGCAGTGACCTCTCCCACAGTGTGCCAGAGTCTGAAAAACAATCCTTGAAACAGCCAATTTAAAAAAACAATAGATATCAGTATGCGAATGAGATTGTTTTTCTCTCTGAAGTCAAAACAATTTTGGAGCGCTCTTGGCTTTCCCAAGCGCTATGTAAATAAAAGATTACTTATTATCTTACTAATGATGACATTTAAAACCAGAAACTCTCAATATAAAAAAACAAGACTCAAATCTCAAAAAACCTTTAAACTTTAAAAAATGTATTCTATTTTGTACTTCTGTACTGTGTGATGTTTTTAATCTTGAACATCTTGGGTTTCACTTTATGGACTTTCCCTTTTACACTTATTTATCTCAGCATCTATTCTACTAATTTAAAATAATTGCAGCATTTTTCAAATGAAGTCAGTATGAATTGGAGCACATTTTAGACCAGTCTCCTGTGCTGCGTGCATCTGCAGCAGGAGGAAGGTCAGGTGCATAGTCAAAACAAAAACAAAAGTCACCACTTGAATGTGAATTGGGTGAATTGGGTAGTTTAACTTAATAATATAATACTTTTACAGCCTAATTCCCTCTTTCTTTTTTAGACGAAGTCTACAATCATTAATCACTTTTAACAGATTCTAATTTAAATGTTTGAAAAACGGCTTTTGTAACTAAAATAAAAAATACATGAAAAAATTCTCACAAACAGCTATGAAATATATCAGAGATACAATAATGGACTCACAAAATAAGCAGCAGATTTAAAAAGAAAAGCAAAGCTTTTTGTACTAATCTTTGGGTTTCAAAAACATACTAATTCAAAACTTCTATTCCCTAATGGTGTTTAAAAACGTTTAACTGTGTCTAACACAATGTTCAAATGGCAAATTTCGCAAATTTAACGGAATAACTACTATGAAAAGCCAAAAGTCCTAAAGCAGTAGCTCCCCTTTAAATCAGAGCAGCAGCTCAGCAGCAGCGAGGGCGGGGGGGTTCCTTTCACACAGACGCGCACACACAGGCAGAAAGACACAGAAGAAGAACTTTCAAGATTAATTTTTTAAGCAAATATAACTTATGTTGTTCTTTATACTTTTGTCATCCAAATCTAGAATTGATCACTTTCCACACTAGTAACAAAAGGCACTCTTTAGTGTTTAACGTTTCCCTTTTTATAATTACTTTTAATTTTACACCATGGTTTCTCTCAAAGGGACTTTAACCCTGAAGCTTCTTCTCAAAGGGACTTTAACCCCGAGACTTTCTCAAAGGGACTTTAACCCCGAGGCTCAAAGGGACTTTAACCCCGAGACTTTCTCAAAGGGACTTTAACCCCGAGGCTCAAAGGGACTTTAACCCCGAGACTTTCTCAAAGGGACTTTAACCCCGAGGCTCAAAGGGACTTTAACCCCGAGACTTCTTCAAAATACAATTTAGAGAGTTTGACAGACCCCAAAAACAGACCAAAATTTAGCTAATATCCAATTATGCAGACTTTACATATTAAAAAAGGTGTCTGCTTACCTTATTCTTGTCAAACCGGTTCCAAGGACTGTCCAAGAGGTCTGCCAACTCTTTTCCGCGTCGGAATATTCAATTTAAAAAACAAAAGTGACAGAAGCGACAAGAAGCATCCAGGAACAGCTCTTCCAGCCTGCTGGAATCTCCGCTCCCAGACACAGCATGCCGATCTCTCACGCCGAGGAAAAGAAACAGAGCAAACTCCCTCAAAACAATCCAGAGAATGGCACAAACCGAGCCGCGCATTCTCCACCAAATCTGTTAGGATTTAGGCAGACAGAGACGGATCGTGGTGTGCCAAACTCTGGAAGTTTATTTAAGTTTCTCTCAAGTTCCACTGTTTTACTCTGTTTCTTTCCCTCAGACAGAATAAAGGCAGTACACAGTTTATATAGTCATTGTCACGTCACACATCGAAAGACATACGTGTCACAAAGAGACAGTCACATCATAGTCATAACATGGAGTCCTTGTAGAGTCCTTGTACAGTCCTGCACGTAGGCCATATTGCTATCTAATACTAACAGTACCTATACTGATACTATAGGTACATTTAAACACAGAAAGAGCAGAATTGTAAAGCATAACAATCCATATGGGAAAAGCTGTCGTACATGCAGTATATGACCCCAGTTTCAAATTCATGTCTTGAGGGACCAATTCTTTATATTTTTAACCTCAATCTTGGTCAGCAGTTCTGTGAGGATTAATGGAATAGATTCTGGGGCAGAGACTGGAGAATAAAAACATTGATCAAACATCCAAAGCTTTAACTTGGGTATTGGGTTCAGTTCAGTTCAGTAATCTCATTGGCAAAATGTAGAAGAACCAGTTGTATATTAGGAGTGGACTGACCAAAAGCTGACTATTGTGTGTGCTGAATGCGGAAGAAGCCATTATAAGATAGACTAGCTGGAGCCAATTTCCTTATATGGGCATTTTTTGTGGGCTGGTGCTCTGTGAATTAGATGCAGTTTTGACTGCCACCCCCAACCCAGAAATGGGGAAGGGGAAGAAAATGGGTGGATGGGCCTTTTTTTAGCTTTGCGCCGTAACAAGGGCAGATGAGTTGCTACGGTGGTTGTTGAAGCAAGCTAGAGTTCCCTCCGCAAACCAACGCACCTGATTGGTCAATGTTAATGACTCATGTCTGGATATACAAGACAGTATATAGCCAGCAGGATCAGAGAGAGGGCTAAACCACAGATTTTTTAAACTCAAAATGAAGACTGTAGGAGATTAGAGGAGTTCATACTTCAATGAAATGTAAATGGAGCCAGAGCGACTTCGCCCATGAGTACTTCTTTGACCATATTCTGTCTACATACAGTATATGAGAAGAGCCTTCATACACTTTTAAGATAAGATAAGATAAGATAAACCTTTATTAGTCTCACAGTGGAGAAATTTCAGTGTCATCGTTGCGCACATTACAGCAGAGAAAGGAAATAAGAGTACTCAGATTGCACACATCAAAGTCTATTATTTAAGATAATAGACAATAAATTTAAGATGAAATAAAATAAAATAAAATAAGATAAACTCTGGGCTATAATGGCACTTGGTTCGGAGTATTTACAGATGTCTATATTATACATTAGCAGCGGAGAATATGAGAATATGAATAAGAGCAGAATAAATATCAGAAATCTCCTTTATCTAAAGGAATTTGCGGGTTCTGTGTTTCTTGTACATAAATTAACAGTATGTTTTTAAAAAATTAAATACTGCACTTCCAGCAGCCAGAGTACTTACCAACAATGTGATCTGTGTGTAACTATAGCCAGTACATCAGAGCCAGTTGGTCAGAGAAAATGTTGGCCGAGCGTGGCGTTGCTACTTTGCTAAATGAGTCAGCATTTCAAATTTCCCGAGTCCAGACTTTTTTGAGACAAGATGGAAAATGTGCCGCGCATTAGCAAAATCTATTTTCCGTTATAATAGAAACGCTCTCCACTATTCTCCTGGTTTGGTATTATTAAAAACACTGGGGATTATTGGCACGATGGTGAGCCGAGTACCACTTCTGTACAAATTGAAGTGTCATTAGCCAATAGCTCAGTGTTCAGTTGGTTTGTTTGTGTTTGTTGCTTGGTAGGTCGTGTCCACAGGCTTAGTGAGACTCCTCCATTAGAAACATGTGTGAGCTGCAGCTGGAGACACCGTGATGAGAGCGCAATTGGAATCGAGAAAACCACAGCCATGCAATCAATTTAAATGAGAAACATCTAAATAGTTGGCAGATAAAGTTGGGGTTGTCATTACAATAAAACAAAAAAAATACTAAATTAAAACAATACAAAAAAGGGTTAAATAAATTGATTATGCCTGGTACACAGCTGTTCTAGCATCAAAGTATAAAAGTGAATTAATTCTACTTCTAGAACTATGAAACTTAAAGGATTTTCCCAAATTTTAGGAAAGAACCGTCCTCTCCATTTTTTGAACAAAACTCTCTGGTCTTATTTGACGAGCACGTATCACCAGAATGATTGACCAATAGTCTTGGTGATCCACTACTGACTGCAACCATTGTCTTGCGATTGTAAAGAACGTAATTTCATCTGAGAAATTGCCAAAAATAATTGATGGGCAATACTTTTGTTTTTAAAAAGTCAAACATACTACTACAGGACTGAGACAGGGGATTTTCGACAGGAGTTACATGTTTGTTCCAGAAGTCCACGATATCAGCGGGAATGGATCTAAAAACAACTCCAGGTCTGTATTGACGAGGGAACAATATTGCTAAATGGTTAACAGCTCAAAAGGAACATTTTTAGAACACGTCTCCTAGAAATTAGAAATTGGCCCATGCATTTTTGTATATCTTCACTGCAGCAAAGCACAAACAATGGTAATAACACTTTATTCATAATAAATGGTACATGTTTTATTGAGAATTATAGTATTCTTATATTGAACAGCTTAAAGATATTACATACAAAACGCGACAAAACCAAACAATAAAGAATGCAGTGTTAAGCATATAAAATTAATGTCCTTTGTGATATAGTACAGTACATTGAAATGCAAAGAGTAAAAGGCCAATGCTACTGCTTCAACAATAAGAAACACAAATCTCCTCATGCCATTGGCTACAAGACATGACTGGCACTGTTTCTATCTCTACTGTGGTTCCACATGTAGCTCTAGAGTTGTTTAGTGTGATGTCATAGGTCCAAATCCATAGTCACAAATTCAACAGATTTTGGTTTTGTCGAAAGGAACCGTGTAGTTTGGACTCTTACTGGTTTAATAATGTCATTTACAATCCAACGTGTAGCCGGAATCTTCCTGCCTGAGTCGCTTCGAGGCACTGATTAGACAAGAGAAGGCAATTTTATTTGTATGGCTCAGTTCATACACATGGTTTGCACCTGATTACAGATGCAAACCACCTGCTGGAGTTAAGTCAGAAATGGTGAATTACGTTTGGCTTATTTTATTTGAACATGTGTGGTGATATTTTTGTTATTGATGAAAGAAAAGAAAACATTAAGCCGAAACCAGCTCAATTTCACAAAAGAAACTGGCAACTCAAATAAGACTTATTCTGAGTTCTGATTGGATAATCTGTTTGAAACCAGTGTGAATTTAATCTAGAAGAAATCCGCTTTAAATTTGACTAAATAAAAGGCCAAATATGAATATATTAAACATGGTCCCTTTAAAACACATACAATCTCTCATCAATAAATACAGTAATAAAACAAAGTCAGTAGTACTAAAAATAATCAGCAGGTCTGTGTCTGAATCCATAAATTGCCTGAATGCATTTACAGGGAAATATGTCTAAAAAGCACAAAAATATAGACCCTTCCAGTCTCCAGAGTTTGAACAGAACAACTGAATCTAAAGGCTGGTTATGC
Source organism: Knipowitschia caucasica (assembly GCA_964034765.1). Classification (NCBI taxonomy): domain Eukaryota; kingdom Metazoa; phylum Chordata; class Actinopteri; order Gobiiformes; family Gobiidae; genus Knipowitschia; species Knipowitschia caucasica. The sequence continues at coordinate 27,107,524 of OZ035824.1, forward strand.
TCCAAGCAGTAGTTCTAATCCATTTCCAATTCATCAGTGTTAGCCACCGACAACTATTATATAACTAGGTCTATTTCAGAAACCATCAACCAGTTTTGCCAGATTTTTTTTGTTTTTACGCTTACCGAACTGTGCCAAAATGCGCCCAAACTCTACGGGAAAAACCATAGAAACTTCTTACTGTGAAGCAACACACGCCTTATTACTAAACCCATCATTTCTGAAATATAGTCCGTTTTTGTTCAGAATAGGGGTGAAAATGTTATCAATCTGGACCCGGAAGTAGCGTTCTGACATCAACGCTGCACAACTCCACAGGCTGATCTACAGAACTGAGACGGCATTAACATCAAACCACGTCTTTCAAATACAAAACAAGTAAAGAGAACAGCAACAGTAGCCATGTTGACCAACAACATCTCCCCATGTGTTACAATTCAATGAGACTGTCTGTGCCGGGGAAGTCCGGGAGATTGAGGTCATATTTTTTCTGGATATCGTAAGGCAGGAAGCGTCCAGCGAGGAAATGCTTCCCAGAGAAACTAGCAGCGCACTTTTTAGGTGCCGTAAGTGAGATGAGGACTTCAGGGGTGATGCCGTCCTGGGTGGCCTCCTCCTCGTCCCAACCTGGAGAAAACAAAGAGCATTTCTGTAGCAACAGTAGTTAGCAGCACAAAAAACAGAGAGGACGTACTAACTATGGGGAAAAGTAAGAATTCATCCAAGAAAGGCTCGAAACATTAGAACAGTCAAGTCCAAACTGAGAGCCGTGGGCCAATCGCAATCCTCTGTGGGATTATATGTGGCCCTCTGCTTTGTTAACCTTTAAGCAGCCATTGAGATCATGAATGCAGTTGTATCCAGCCAACTTCAGCTCCAGCGATAGTCATGCTATAGATGGAGCTGGTTTGTAGAGCCTAGTTGTAAGGGAAGATTTGTTTGTGTCTTCAGATTTAGAATTTTAAATGAGCTTGAGTTTTTCCATTTGAAATTTGAAATTTTCATTAAGTTTAAATATTTTTGTCTTTGCATTTCAGGCACTAAAAAATCTGTTTACATTTTTTGATTTAATGATCTGTCTGTTTTTTTTTTTTTTTTTTTTTTTTTGTGACTGAATGATTTTTCATGGTTAAAAATGTCAATGGATAAAATTCAACCTAATTTCAAATTCAAAATCTGATGACACCAAAAATCTTCCATATTGTCGTAAAACTGAGACCGGGTCCAGCCACTGACGTTTTCTTTCTTTTTCATGATAACAATTGTGTTTGGTATATGCTGCAAATGTAGCTGGTGAGAAAGTTAACATTTGTGATCCAGCCAACTTCAGCTTCGTCAAACATGAATCAATATGAACTGCCTGAAAACAGCTCAAACTGTTTTAGCACAGCATACATCCGTTTAGAGAAATGTGCAATGTTTTTGTTGTACTCCATGTAGCTATACACACACATCTTACCATACTCAAGCTTGCAAAATGAGGACCGGTGTGACCTTTCAGATTGGAGGTTTGTCTGTTACACATGTGAAAAGGCGAGGGCCATGGGATGATTAAAAAATAAAAATAAAATAAACAGAAAAATAACAGAACCCAAAATAAATATAATAGACCTAAGACGCACAGATCCATTGTTGAGTCTGAGCCACGGTTACGTTTTCACATTTACATTTATTCCACTTCCAATCCAATCCAATTTATTTATAGCACATTTAAACAACAATCAAGTTCCAAAGTCCCAATACTTAGACTATTGGTCTATGATTTTAGCAAAACCAAACACAGGACACAGTCAATTACACTCTCTGCATACATGTTTTTGTCCATAGGGAAGTAAGCTACATACATAGGTGCCCTGCATATACTAAAGGTTGTAGTATTTCTCAAATGTCAGACTTCATGTAAAAGGTGCAGAAAGTGCCAAATCCAGCTTCGGCGGAATGGAGTGAAGAGAAGGCGGCGTTTGAATCAAGGGCTTTTGATAAATCCACACAACGCTGGCTCAAGCAGAAGATTTATCAGCACATGTCCAAACTCTTTTCGCCGTTTGGCCGGCACTCTCACGGAGCCACCCAAAGGCCCATATATCACGCCTGACTCACCTGAAGGCACATCCACACTGGCTATAGGAATCTTCACTTGCTTCAGAGTACCAAGAATGCCCAAGTACGGCTCCTTGATGTTGCTTATGTCCGACCCTGGGCCCAGCATTGCATCAATCACTAGGTTATAGGCGTCGTTTATGAGCTGCACCTGAACACAACAAATGATGTATTGTTCAAATATCATCAGTGTGTGTAATATTGTTGTATTGTAAAGTAGGTTACGGTATACTTTATTGTCCCCACAGGAGCCACGTACGATATTTCATGTTTAAGAATGTAGAAAGTAGAAAATATTAACGGCTTATTAAACGAGCGCGAGGTCTGTACAGAGAAATATCAGACCGCGGCCTTTTTGTACAGAACGAGCCGTGGCGAGGTCTGTGCAAAAAGACCAAGGTTTTTAGTGGTGGGAGAAACCGGAGCACCTGGGAGAACATGCAAACTTCACACAGAAAGGCCTGGAGATGGAATAGAACTCAGAACCTTCTCGCTGTGAAGCACTACGCCACTGTGCTGCCTGATTTAGGGGCATTATAGAAGACAGAAAACTGCTCTGAGCGTGATGTCATAGCGGTACAATGACATCATCTTAAGACAGAAGTTACATGTTTGTGCCAGATGTTCCCGATGTTAGCGTGGATGGATCTAAAAAAAACTCTTAAGTCTGTTTTTGATGAGAGAACAATGTTGTAACTTAGGTAAAAGGCCCAAATAAGTACATTTCACATAAGAAAATTATTTAAACTTGATAGTAGCTCAGACATGTGTTAGCAGCTCAGACAGGCATTTATTTTTCCAATGCTCAGAGCGAGATGATAGCGTGTGTGTGCCGCTAAAAGAAGTCTGTTTAAAGCCGGGCCATTATTCATAGGACAAACGAGCCTTGCCCTCTGTTAAAAGGAATTGAACCCTGTCCGCTTACAGTTGAACCAATGACGCACCTCTGTGGGCAGGTATGACAGGAAGGGGATGTCCATCTTCTCACACTGCACTGTGAAGTCCTGGTGGAGGTTCTGAGATGATCGTTTGGGATGGTAGATGGTGGGCTCGTATTCCTGATGGAGAAAAGACAGAAAATACAGGTTACATAATGAGCTTGAGCGAATGCCAGACCCGACAGACAGATATTGAAATGATGGAGTGCACTTTTGGCTCCAGTGCGTGACATGTTACACGCCGCCGGTCGCCGATTGTGGTTTCTCAACAGACGGCTTTCTGAATGAATACTTCCCCTTATAAGAATGAGAGCGGAGATGAGTGGAAATCCAGACCGGCGCTGTCTGAGTGGGGATGCTCAGCAGGAAGCACCTGTGATCCATAACCCTTGTTCTTTACAGCGCTACAAACCTCATGTGCATTCGACCGTGCATCCTGATGAATCTGCAGCAATGTCCAGGCTACGGAGGGTCAGAGGTAAGTGTCAGGGGTCAGCTACAAATACTGGGATAAACAAATGGCTGTAATATTGTTCAAAAGCTAATATTCTCCTCTTTTGTCAATTTCAACATCACATTGTTTATTTGACGTAGAGCGACCAGCCGCAAATCCACCAGCAGCAGGAGGCTTTTCTGTGCTGGGCAGACTTCACACAGTCATTAACAGATATGTATGCATTGGACTTTATGATTGCCAATGGTTTAGTTTCTATTCTCTAATATTTTTCTTCCTGCTGCTTGAATTATTTTGAAATCACTTTTTGCAGAATATCAACATACATTATAAATATATGTGTAAACTAATCCAACTAATGCGGTTTTGCATTTTTCTTGTACTGTTAGTTTCACAATAACAATCTAGCAACAAGCAGGATTCCCACAGTTTCAGTGAAGCAGGACTTCAGCGATGATTGGCCATTGTCGGGACCAGATGCTTGTTGTCTGATTTTCACTTCAGACACACTTAATGTAGAAAATTATGAAATGCATAAAACAATGTTAAATTGCGTAATTCCCTTGAAATCTTATATGAACATGATCAATCTTTTTAAGACAGTCCATTTGTGCTTTTAACATATAGTCCCCCAGACTAAAACAATGACAGAGGGGCAGATTTATGACTTGAGGTAGGGGCTTGAAATGAAAAAATAAACTTTTAACTTAGACAAGAACCACTTGAAGTTATAATCAATAAAATTGATACAATAAAAATCTGAGAGACCGTGTAAAGATAATTTTGTTGTATGCGGCTTTTAAGTTTGACTTCTTCCAATGTTTGTATCATGTATGTTCATATACATATGTATGTATGTATCATGTATGTTCATATACATATGTATGTTTGTATCATGTATGTTCATATACATATGTATGTTTGTATCATGTATGTTCATATTCATATGTATGTTTGTATCATGTATGTTCATATACATATGTATGTTTGTATCATGTATGTTCATATACATATGTATGTTTGTATCATGTATGTTCATATTCATATGTATGTTTGTATCATGTATGTTCATATTCATATGTATGTTTGTATCATGTATGTTCATATACATATGTATGTATCATGTATGTTCATATTCATATGTATGTTTGTATCATGTATGTTCATATACATATGTATGTTTGTATCATGTATGTTCATATACATATGTATGTATGTATCATGTATGTTCATATACATATGTATGTTTGTATCATGTATGTTCATATACATATGTATGTTTGTATCATGTATGTTCATATACATATGTATGTATGTACAGTATCATGTATGTTCATATACATATGTATGTATGTACAGTATCATGTATGTTCATATACATATGTATGTTTGTATCATGTATGTTCATATACATATGTATGTATGTACAGTATCATGTATGTTCATATACATATGTATGTTTGTATCATGTATGTTATGTAATGATTCCTGTGTATAAATACAATAAAAATGTCAATAAAACATTACATTGTGTATCTGGAGCAGTTATATATTCTTAAAGCTGGTCGAGTACCAAACGTTGTTTGTTTCATAAATACATATTTGTTATCCCCAACATAAAGCGTCTTGTTTAAGTTGAGATAAAACAGACCACAGCATGCTTTAACTTTATCTATCTTTTACAAACTCAGGGCTGAGTGAAGGCTGGTACTCTCTTTTTCACTGAAAAAGCTGATCAAAAGATGTGATGTGAGGCCAAAAATACATGCATGTAAAAACTAGTGACTGTTTTAGTGCCAGGAATTAGTTACACGGATGCTAATCGACGTGGAGCAAATGTGGACTTTACATCTTTCGTCAGCTCTAGTCTTGACCCGGTACAGCCTCCCACATGGTCCTGGGACAGGTCTCTGACATCCCCGACTCTCCCCACTGGCTCCACTCCTCTGCACCTCCCTCTAGACCTGCCCTGGGCTCATCTGCTTCAAGCCCAGTGTGACTACAGAGCAGGACTCTAGTGAAGCTGTCAGTGTCAGTGAACGTAAACGAACAGGGAGCAAAAGTCCCGGCACCTCCCCTCCCTGTTGGGCCTGTGTGTCTTTTATATTGTGTTTATCATCACAGTCTATTAACGCTGATGGGATAAGTTCCTGCGTCTGCTTCTCCGATCATGATCCATTCTGTTTCCTGTCAATCATTTGCATCCATTCACGTCTTGTCCGACCGGTCCGTGCACCGAGGATAAGATCATGCTGTTTTAATACAGACAACGCTGTGGATCTAATTGGAGGAAGATTTTTGACATCGATTCAACCTCTGCTCTGATCAAAGGATGTCTTCACTGTGGGAATAATCAAAGTCTGATGATTTCCCTGTGTTACAGACATTCCAACAACATGCTTTGAGTTGTTGATCCCAGACGTTACCTCTTTGTGATGTGAAGTCAATGCACTCAAATTATACAAAGAACACCCAAAATATGAACAATGGAAGGAAATTATGACATGAGCGGTGGGTAGAGAAGTGCTCCTAATACAGAAGAATATAAATGAATATAAAGTAGTGGTCAAAAAAAAAGGAAGATCAACTGCTTCTGTCTGTCATGTGATCAATTAGGTAATGCAAGTAAAAAATACAGAACTTGTTAGATCTGTCAAAGTTCTCCAAAAACTCAACATTGACAGATTGAGGACTGCAATCTGCCTCATGGGACCAATCAACAGCATCAAGGGAAATTCTAGTTTCTATATAAAAAATACAAACAAAGGACAGCTTTTGACAGAAAATATTTGTCTCTGAAGGAAAAAGAAAAGTAAAACCTGTCATACTACAAAATGTGTGTGTATTATTAATGAATGTTTAAACATAATACACAGACGAAAAATAGTTAGTAGCCAAGTCTGGTCCGTACAATACATTCTTTGTGCAATATCCCTGTAAACGAAATAGCTCCATAAAATATCAATTTGCTCTTCATACCTGTACCTGATTGCTTACATATGAATGTAAGCAATCATCAATCTGCTGGGTTTTTTTTTATTTATTTTTTTACTAAACAGCATCATCAAGATGGAGTAAAAATCACCCACTCCATAGAGACAAGCAGATGATTGATAGAAGAAATAACACATTTTATTTGGATTTAATGATGTACTTTCATTGAACATTTTATCCTAATTTATGTTAGCTGAAAGATGTTACCACATTGTGATGGCCTGGGAAATTAGATTTTGTGTGACGAAGTGAAACAAAGGAAAGACCCAAAATGCATGACTGAAAACAGGATCGACCAGGGTAAAAATAAACACAAAAATTCTCACAAATAACTGAAGCGAGGAACAAGACATGGGAAAGACAATGGATCAACAAGTGGTATGAACACACAAAGGGACAAACACATTTGGGAAGACCAGAAATAGAAGAACTTTAAAAAGCAGAAAACAAATGAAAACATGAAACTGAAACATGAATCCAGAGGTAGGGGGTAACAGTTGGAGATGTGTTAATGCTGAACATCCACCACTTGTCTGTGGCAGAGAATTGTTTTTGGTGGGCTCTTAATTCCTCATTTTTTGTTAGTGATAAAATTGACCTCTTTCTGCGGACTAGAGCTCATGGTAGAGCTGCTGCACGATCCTGAACACTGACTTTGCGTTTATTCACATCAAGACAAGATGTAAGAGTTTGAGAGACTCTTTGAACATTAATGAGTTCCTGCTTGATCTGAACTTTGTCCATATCTAGATCCTGGAGCTCTGTTCAAGCAGCCTACAGTACAGCTTACAGACTTTTTCCCAGATTGGTTTCTTCTGTTTCTTGAGCTCCAAATCCAAAGACACTGAGATGGGCACGATATTGAAGCTCCTGTCCTTTCCTGGACAACTTCTGGTTCATCCTTGTTTACTACAGGTCACATGTGAAGCAGCTGCAGCAACAGAACAAGTGTCCATCGTTGGTCTTTCTAATTGCCCTCTCTTCTGCCCTGCTGTTCCCCACTTCACACTGAGTAAAGAATCAGAATCAGAATCAGAATCATTTTTATTGCCACGTAAGTAACAGGAGGTCACAGACTAGGAAATTGCTTTGGCTCAGTGCAACAGTCAAAAAGAAATAATAAAAATAAGAATAAAAAACACTTCTAAAGAATAAAGGCTTTTGGCACTACGTTTTTTTGCTTTTCCATCTCAGCAATGAGTTTCAAAAAAGTTCTTACTGGTTGAGATGTAATTACCTTGTACAGAGCTTTGAGCCATCTTCAGAACGGTACACTGTTATATCCTGAGTAGGCCTGGTCCTTCAGACTGACCTCTCGCCCGGTGGTCTCTGGAGGAGGGTGTTCCATGTGTGAGACAGGAGGGAGGCTCCATCATCACGGTCAATGGTGTTGTTGCCCTGCTTTTTGACTTTAATGGCCTCGATCTTGTTGTTTTAAAGTCCTGACCTTTGACCTGTCCCGATCCATAATGTGGTTGTTTCTCTGGCAAAGTCAAATAGAACATTCTTAAGCAGCGTTCGCACCGCTGATGCATGAACGTGCGTTGATTGAGGCATGGACGAGCGGTCACTAGGTTTCAGCTGCATGAGTTTAGTCAATCTGTAGTACTGCCTGGTGGACATGTTAGCATGACTTGTTTACAGTCACAGCAGAATGTCAACTCAGGGTGAAGACTTATGTTTACAAGCACCGTGTCCCCCATTGTCAGCCCTGGTTTAGTCCCGGTGTAGCTCCTGTTTTGGTTGTTTTCGAGTGTCTTCGTCTTCTTGTTTTTGACCTTGCTTTCTGATTGGTTTCCGTACGTGTGTGGAGCAAGGATGTTCAGTGAATCTCCTCTCCTGCTTTCGCCGCATGCATCTAGGCGCTGTCCCAAACCGCCTTTGCCGCGCCGCAACAAAGTGTCTGCCACGCGGGACAAAAGTAAGCACTGAGTTTGCATTGAAACAGCTTTAGATCAGCAAAGAGCTCATTATCTTTCCCAGGACTCTTTTGGTGCCAACGAGTTTCTGAGCAGCATTGATCTTGTTCATAGTATTTTTCTACCAACTATTTTTTTTAGCCTGGTCCTTGCCCGTTTCAGCTGCTTCCGGAACACACTTTCCACTGGAGACGCAGTGACTTCAGTTAGAAACCAGGGATTTCTAACTGTAACATTTATGGACATTTATCAACACTTATGAACATTGGTCATCATCTTTTGGACCAATGTCAATGTGTTTTCTGTTTTATTTCTTATGTTTGAACTGTTTGATTCTCTGATCTATGGTTGGCAAATTCAACGGTTGTGTAAAGTCCTCCAGATTTCAACAACAGACAACTTATTCAAGAAAGAACCAATGTAGATTTCGCAGTCTCTCTAACACTGGCATTTACAGTGTAGGGCGACACGGTGGCGGAACAGTGCCTTTCTGAGTGGACTTTGCATGTTCTCCCCGTGTCTGCGTAGGTTTCCTCCGGGTGCTCCGGTTTCCCCTACCACTAAAAACATGTACAATAGATATGAATGTAATGAGTGAGTGAATGGATGGTGTTGATTAGGGGCTTTGTTGCACCAGTGTGTTCGGCGTCTTGTTTCCGCCATCACCGCATAGAGAGAATGAAACAATATCTGAACTCTTAACATTGTGAAGTGCGTTGGGTGACCTTGGCCTGTAAAAATGCGCTATATAAATAAACATTACTTACTCACTTTATATTGCGGGCCAAATGAAGGGTAAAACAATGTCTCTCATTGCCATAAAGTTAATGAGATGCTGTTGTAACCGAAGCAATCTTCTTAAAACCAACCAACAGCAACAAGACATTGTAAAAGCTGAATTTGAAAAGGGAATAGCATCTGCCTTAATGATGATGACTCTAACATAAGCTGTAAACTATTTCAAACCACTAATGAAACCCAAGACATGAGTAACAGTAGCAATGTGGGTAGACCTCCTGGTAAGTACATAAATGTTGTACCACCTTAAATGCACTTATTCCACATTAAACACTGATATATTCTTCCCAATGATAGGTTTGCGTTACTGTAAATGTCAACCAAAGTATTATGTAAGTTGGAAGTTGGTTTGAAATGTACTGAGGCCCATTTGTTCATGTGGTGTGGAGACTGTATAAACATGACTGAATTTGAGAAGTGAAATATTGCCTTCTGAGCTCATCCTTGACCTCACCATGAGCCGACCAACCGGGCCAGACCTCCTGCCCCATGGTTTTAATATAAACTATGGCTGCGTTTGTAAATCTCCTGTGTCAGCCGCATATGGCAAAGCGTAGCGATGCATTCCCGTCTAAAGCAAAGATCCAAAATTTCCTCTTCACAATAATGTCATAGTCTGGAGCAGAAAGCACTACCGCAAATGGCTAAACAAATATATTTACGGTATCTCTAATGTATCAAGACAGAGCTGTCGCGCCTTCAAAAGCAATTTGTAAGTCAGCATGTGGCCTGAACGGAGCGTGCACCACGACAATGGCCTAATGCTGAGGGAAAAAAGCATGTGGTTTTCGCAGCAAAAATTATGATATCATGCCTGAGCCCATACGGAGAGGGAAAAAGGATATTAGCCTCTCTGGTGTCAACAGGAGCTACTATGAAACCTGATCATGAAGAAGGACAGCACAAAGCAAAAAAACTTAGACTTTTTAGGATTGTTTTTCTCTTTTGGTGTCATTTGATAGCTGTGATTTATGACTGTTTTCAACTTTGATTCAAGCTATCACATTTATGTCATGTGTTTTTGTCATCCATAGCGTAGAGCATTAGGCAAGAAAGTACAATGAAGTGGAAGAATACGGTGAGCTTAGATGGCTTGAAGTAATAGCTCTGTTTTCAGTTTGATTAGTATATTGATTTTAACAGCAAAGATGATTACTTGGCTCAACCCAGTTCCTCTGACTCTTTAGTTTGATAGTGAACTCGACTGGTCATTTATAGGTATATCTGGCCAAAACTGAAGCTATAATCCACAATATGAGCTGTGAAATCACTTAGAATAGTTGATGTTGTGCCACTGTTCCTCGAGCCAACCCGCACTTCCATACAGTCTTTTTTTGTAACATCCCAAGTTGAGGCCAATAGCTTTTCAAGTGGTTTACTCACAAATATGCGCAGGTGTCTGGCACAAACCAGGCCGATGGAGCCATTTTGATCTGGGCCACAAATCACCAGCACTGTTGGCTGCTTCTTCGAAATGGAGCTCAAAGGATAAGCCTGAGGGAGAGAGAAGAAATGAATTTAGAGTAGACTTAGATAAGGTGTTAAGTTATGGAAAGACAATAAAATATCATGAAAAAGATTTCAAGTAGTATTATCATGAATGAAACAATGACACAGATTTGCTTTAAAACAGATGAAAACATGTTGTGTTGGTGCTCTTTACTTTGCACAATATGTACTTAATGTATCTCTTTCTTGTGGAGGCTTTGGGGCAAAGAGCACAAGGGTATAAAGCAGAATCTTCTACTTTCAGCTTTTTGTAGCGACACTGGCTTGAAAAGTCGTCTGACTTTCTTATTTTTCTTCCGGAGAATCACTTGAAGGCTTTTCCGAGCTGTCTGTGTTCAGACTGCCACATGCCAAACATGCCAGACAGGGGTGGAAATGGCATCATTAGTGTCTATACGAAACGCTCCAGAGTCATTAAAAAAGGTCTCGCAGTGGTGGAAAAAAGACTGTTGTCCTCACGGCAGGATACATTTGTTTAAATATAGACTGCTGCTGGAAGTATTTTACCATCTTCAACGGATCTGAGAGCCTGAGCCTGAAAGCTATAGGGTGAGTTAAGGGTATCTATGGGAACAGATTCATAGCAGTGTGCAGCAGAGAAGCGCATAAGTCCTTTACTCAAAGTCCAAGAAAGAAAGTCAAGTTCAAGTCTCTGGATCTGCAAGTCCAAGTCAAGTCAAAGTCACATATAATATATAAGTATATATCTACTTAAATCAGACAAATACCAGATACACTGCTGTCTGTTCATCTCAGACATGCTGTTTAGACAAATAAAAAGTACTGTATATTATAATAATAATAATTACTATTATTATAATATACAGTGCTTTTTATTTTATTGTGAGCACTATATCAAATCAATACATTATAATGTATTGATTTGATATAGTGCTCAGAGACGCTTCACATGGCATTGCGCTTTCCCATATATTTGGTGATAAGCTACTACAGTAGCCTCGGGGCAAACTGACAGAAGTGAGGTGCTGTTAAGGCAGGGGCACAGCCTTGTACGACCAGGAGTGTTCAATCCAACACACACTGGTCAGCCCTAAAGCTGCCAGAGCCTGCAGACATTTGGTACTTCTCCAGAATGCACCTCTGGCCAGTTTGCCCTGTTGACAACAATGCTGGCTACAGTGTATCTCTCAAGTTGCTCGGACGCACTTGAGAGAGAGAGAGAGAGAGAGAGAGAGAGGTCGGGCTGCGCAACAGATTTTATTTGGAAAATCACTCCATAGACATTCTGAGTCCTAAAATAACGACTTAAGTCAGACTCGAGTCCAAGTCCCCATCTCTGGTGTGCAGTATACATCGGAAATGTAAATGTAAAAATAAAAAAGCCATAAAATGAATAGAACGCCAAAACAAAGTACAGTGCCTTGCGAAAGTATTCAGTATTCAGTATTTCAGGCTTCAAACATAAAGATATACAATTTTAATTTTTTGTCATGAATCAACAACAAGTGGGACACAATCGTGAAGTGGAAAGAAATGTATTGGATAATTTAAACTTTTTTAACAAATAAAAACCTGAAAAGTGGGGCGTGCAATATTATTCGGCCCCTTTACTTTCAGTGCAGCAAACTCAGTCCAGAAGTTCAGTGAGGATCTTTGAATGATCCAATGTTGTCCTAAATGACTGATGATGATAAATAGAATGCACCTGTGTGTAATCAAGTCTCCGTATAAATGCACCTGCTCTTTGATAGTCTCAGGGTTCTGTTTACAGCGCAGAGAGAACAATGAAGACAAAGGAACACACCAGGCAGGTCCGAGATACTGTTGTGGAGAAGTTAAAAGCCGGATTTGGATACAAAAACATTTCCCAAGCTTTAAACATCTCAAGGAGCACTGTGCAAGCAATTATATTGAAATGGAAGGAGTATCAGACCACTGCAAATCTACCAAGACCCGGCCGTCCCTCCAAACTTTCATCTCAAACAAGGAGAAGACTGATCAGAGATGCAGCCAAGAGGCCCATGATCACTCTGGCTGAACTGCAGATAACTGCAGCTGAGGTGGGAGAGTCTAGAGTACCCATCTGAATTTCCATCTTGTTCTTTCACGTGGACTTTTATCAATCAGGATGAAATGAATACAAGCACTTAGGGTTTGGTATTCATCATTATTATCAATATCCATAAACATTAATGTAGGGTGAGGAAAAGGTGAGCGCCGATCGGGTGTGAATAACAGACCCTTTCCGTAAACATGCCCTCCCTAGCTCCTGAGACTTCAAAGCAACTGCGGGTTCAATTGAAGGTTAACATTCACCAGGAACACTACAACGAGACCCAGAGGGGCAATAAAACAACAGAACAGGACATCTGTGTGCCCCCTGCCAGACGGAGATCAGGAATCAGTCATCAGCAATCGCTCATGAGACATTCCACAACCTGAGACTCTCCCACGGCGCTCTGGCGCTCCCTAGCGGACACTGGACACCACTGCACCCAAGGCGGACACTCGAAAAGGACATTACTCTGTAATATTATGTCGATAACGTTACGGACCTTACTCGTGTGTGTTGATGTCTGTGATGTAAATGCACTGCGTGTTTGTACATGTCTTATGATCATTTGCATCAATCCTGTGTGTTTCCTTTACAAACTGTCTGTTGTGAAGGGGTTTGTCCACAGAGGGCAGGGGCGGCATGGACACGCCTCCCCTGGGAAGTCAATATAAACACGAACAATGCCATAGAACTTCCTCTTGTCTCCTCCTGAAATCACTATCCCAACCTCCCCGGCCCATCTGCGTCCCGCGGCACGTGTCTCCTACTACGGTCGCGCCTGCACGCATCGGGCCTCCTACTCCGCCAAACATACTCTCCTCTGGCTCGGGAGTCGGGACCTTATGAACTATTCCACCACCAGCCTCTTTCCTTGGCTCTGGACCATACGCGCGCAACCCATTCCGGACTGAGTTGCATTACGCGTGTATCAGCAGCTGGACCAACTCGCTGACTTCGTACCTCCCGCCTGCCCAGACAAAGAAACCACGTGGGTTGATTCCCCAACCCAAATCCTTTCTCCATCCTCTACGCTCCTACAAAGTAAGACTGTTCTTGTTAAATGTGTGATTTGAATGAAATGTATGCCACTTCTGCTTTAATGTGACCAGAAATCCCCTTTCGTTATATTTTTACCTTCATTTTGTAATCAATAAACCTCTTTTCTTTAACTCAACCCCATCAGAGTCGTGTTGTTAGATCTCGGTATATCCCTGGCCGATTTACGCATTCACTACCTGTTAGATTCATAAGACTGATCGAGGCAAAGATTTGGTTTGGTCTGTGCAGTGTGTCATACACCCTGCTGGTGCCAAAATAAATATAAAGCAGACCCACACTACCAAATTTATACTATAATAACATAATCAGAAATATAAGTAGTTACCCTACATTAAATAACCAGAGTATTATATGGTCCATGGTATGAGAAGAGCCGTGAAGAAATTACAAACGAAAGCAAAGAATGAAAGAATAAATTAACACCGAAAGTCTTGCATTTCGTTTTGAGTCAGGCTAAATCAGTGGGGAATCTACAGCTCTTGGTACAATTGTATATTTTAAGAAACGCATTAGCATACCGGAACATTTTCAGCAACAATAGTCATGCAAAACTACGAAGCCCCATTTGAAATGAATTTTCCAACTGTAAAGGTCACAGCATTATTTCCCAAAGCCACAGGACGCATTTGAATAGATGAGACAGTTATCCTGCTTAATTCCAGCCTAATAAAGTGTTTTATTACAGTCACAAATGTAGTCTGACACTCACAGTTCAGACAGCAGCTCAAACATTACACTGATGCATTTACTAATTACAGAGGCCATTAAGTTGTGGCGGAACGCGACGTTTACAAACCCAAAGTTATGACTACTCTTGACGTTTAGCTGAAGGAACTTTGATCATAACTCTATGTGTTGCAGACATTTAATAAAGAACACACCATAATTCTGCAGTGGTCCATCTACTGTATCGAGTTAATGTTATACCTATATTCAGTAAAGTTGTTTATGCCCAACATTTAATTCTCAGATTATTGTGATCAAAGAGTTGTAGCAGTTCCTTCCGGCACAGTTTACAGGGGTGGGCAAAATTAAGAACATCTTCTGAACACATGGTACATACACACAACAATAATATGCACCAGCCGCCACTGTACGCAGCACTTAGAGCCAAATAATAAATCTACAAGTGCATCTCTATCTTTGATTTACTGCATGATCATACTTGTGTTATAGATGGATCACATGTTGTCAGTCATGTGCACATCAATCACTCCCATCGGAACAACGTGCAGGACCTTGTGGGACCGAGCCTTCGCTGCCACTGCCCCCATTCTCTGGAACTCACTCCCAGAACTAAGACTCAATTCAGAACTTCAAATCACTGCTCAAACCCGACTATTCCAAACTGCCTACACTTAAAGGAGCAATATGTAAAGATCTGGCCAAAAGTGGTACTGTAATCACCGCCAATATTCTGCAGTCTTCTCCCAATCTCCCTGACTCAGGTTGCCAGATACTCACCGAACCCAGCTGGGACCGTAATAGCTGAATAGACTTTCAAAAATCCTGGCTGAAAATACTGTTATTAGTTAGTTAGTTATGCTTTTTGAAATATTAGGGTCATTTAATGATTAATCTTACATATTGCTACTTTAATTGTTTATTTTAGCTTTTGTTCACTTGCCACTTTACCTGCTGCTATTATTATTATTGTTTATCTGGTTTTATTTTGGTTATATTCGGACTTGTGCTTTGAGAATTGGCGGGCAGCTCTCATTGCCGACCCAGAAATGGACTAATAAAGGGGTAGAAAATTAATGAATGAATGGTTAAATTATCTGGTGCTAAAATACAACCCTACCAACCATCTGTAAATGTGAAACCACATGAATGCTGCTGGCTACAGTGTATACTCTACACACGTGTACTTATCCTCAGTCCAAGTTTATTATGTCATTTTATTATTGATCTATTTTATTGTATTATCTGTGAATTATCTGAGAGATCTTATTTTTTTCTTCAATTCTGCTGTAATGGGGGAAAATAAAGGGTTATCTTACCGTACTTTCTTACTAACCTGTCTGTAAAGTGTCTTTCAGTTTCCAAAAAAGTATATTAGTAATATTATTAATATTTTTAATATTTTCTATCATTATTATTATCAAGAACACACAGACACACAGACATTGCGTCGCATCCTGACTGCTACATGATAATCATGATATTTGAATAAACGTCTAATAATTCCTACACTGGAACCTTGATTAATTGTTGATTTAGTTATATCAATGTCAAATGTAGTTAGTTAGCACATTTTCAACACCAGCTGCCCGAAGTGCTTCATATGCAAACAATCAAAATAAGTACACACAAAATACACATGTGCAGTAAAACAGTAGAAATAAGTAGGTTGGCATCAGTCTTATGGCCGTTTGCAATGAAACTATTGGAGTCCAGTCTTATCTATACTGCTATATCCTCCAATGGCTTTTATCCATTTCTTCCAAAGTGATCATAGTTTAATTGGGATATTATATACCTACAATTTAACCACTACATAAAGCAGATGTATCGGCCCGTGGTTATGACGATTGTAAAAACAAACAAAATATCACAAAAAAATCATATTTTCCCAATTAACGACTGTAATCACGACTGGAGCAGGGGCATATGGACAAACAGGTTGTAAAATGGAACCCAGTGCATATGTAATGACAGGCAGAGGAGACTCGTAAGAGCTTAACGGAGAAATCAGCTGAAATGAGATGCAATGTTAAGGGCACTATGGGTTTAAGCCGCATGTGGAACTATGTTGAAGAGGCAGAGAGCGATGGTTTAAGAGAGAGCAGGGATAAGAAGCACAAAAACAGGCTGAAGCTTTTAATTTCCATATTTGAGATTCTGAGTGCATGTGGGAGAAAACCATCTGTCATCTCGGTGAAAAGTTGTATGACTACTGTTTCAGGGTTACATTATTTTAAAAAAGGAAATAAAAAGTGTTAAGTTGTTGCAATATTCTGTATTTTTGTTAACTAATTTTGTTTTTGAATGTGCACTAACTATTCAAAACTTATCTGGTTCCCTGTTTGTGGATGTTGTCATTTCACCAGTTCCCAGAATGGCATTAAAGCTGCAGTACCTAATTCAATAATCAAATCCATGTAACCTGTTATTGGTTCCCAAACAGTTTGGCTCAAGCATGTATTGTTGGCTGCTGTCACATCTTAAGACCGGCATTTTTTGTAAAAAAAAAAAAAAAAAGAAAAAAAAAAAGACAATGGGACCATTCTTCACTCAGCCAATCAGCTCTCAGTAAGTAAATGATAAAAAGTTTGTGTAAGCCGTCAGTCGTACAGGGATTAGTCAAAGCAAAGGAAGGTTTCTCACCCATCATCTGTACTTCTTAGCAAGTTTTCCCGACGTTTCGTCCTCAAACCAGCGGACTTCTTCAGGGAATGAATTCTCAGACCGCGCGTTGGAGATTTATCACCTATGGATGTGGTTAGCCACACCCTAATCCTGATACTAACTCCAACGCGCGGTCTGAGAATTCATTCCCTGAAGAGAATTAATTCCCTGAAGAAGTCCGCTGGTTTGAGGACGAAACGTCGGAAAAACTTGCTAAGAAGTACAGATGATGGGTGAGAAACCTTCCTTTGCTTTAAATGATACAAAATTTCCTAATAAGTTACTTAAAAAAAGATAAGCGATCCTTCACAGTGGAGAAATGTCAATGTTGCAACGCACATACAGGACAGTAGTAAGAGCACACAGGGAGCAAAATATACAATCCAGCTATGTTTCTTAGCTAGCTGTAAATCCTTCAATAGCAATTGATCTATATATACATTATATATATATATATATATATATATATATATATATATATATATATATATATATATATGTTATATATTGCAAAGTCATATACATATAGGGCAGGATAAGTAGATAAAGTAACGAGTGGACATTCTGAAGTGGCTGTCTCTGTTGGGGCAAAAACAAGTCTTTATGAAACTTTTTTTAAAAAGTTGTTATTGAAGTCATGTTTTTGAGAAGAAAAAAACGTATGCATTCAAATTCTGCTCAATATGTAAAGCACATTTCAAGCAAAGAAATACCATTTCCATGGTAAAAAGCTGTTGGCCGACCCCTTCAGAGAATTTTTTGAAAAACTATTTGTTCATAACTACTGTCATTTGGACTTCTTTAGAATTCAGTCTGCCTTGAGCCCGCAGAACATGCGCCCTGACATTTGCTGAAGGAAAGCTGTGCGATCCAATCCATCTTTGAACGGCGCTCGTGCAATAATGTTGAACGTGAACTGAACGGGTTAGGTTATGGAAACCAAAATACAACACCTTTCCCAATAGCAGGGCACACATACACTACGGCAGTGTAAGGCTAGAAGGGACACTGTGGCCCCTTCACACTTCTCAAATACAGCTGTGTTGATTGTAATAGGGCCTCGAGGGAGACGTCTTTTTGAAACGAATGGTTGAGGCACATGTGCTTTTACCTACAATCAGTCTGAAAACAGAGACCCAGACAGAATATGAGCAACCTCCCAACAGACAGACAGACCAGCGGGTCAGGGAAAAACTGCAATACTGTGAGGCAAAACTTTTAGCTGGGGTACCCAACTATTTCCATTGGTTTGTTGATACAATGAAAAAGGTTAGGTACCCAGCTACATTTGGTTTGTCTCAAAGAATATTCTTGTAAAGCTAACATGTTGAGGACTAATCTGACCACAACATGCTCTCTTTAGAACTTTTCTGGCTGTGACGGATGCCAAATACATAAAGGGGAAAACTAGTGAGAGATTTTAGATGGATGGACATTGTTTGCGGTGTGAAAGTCAGGTACCCCAGCTTTATTTTTTCATGGGAACGAAAGTCTGGGTTTTATCTGTAATCTGAATGGCCTGTTCTTAGTTTTGAAGTCAGGTTTGACATTTTTAGAAGATTAAGGCGGTTGGCTAAACTCTCTCTATTGATTTTCTGGAAGATAAAAGACAACTACACGTCCAGAGGTGAACGCCTGGATAAAAGCTGTGGCAGATGTAAGACAAGAAAAGATAAGATAAGAGAACCTTTATTTGTCCCACAGTGGGGAGAAGTGGGGATTGTTACTGCTCATATCAAAAAGAGTGTAGCAGTTCCCAATAGATCTTTCTTTGAGGACTCATTAAACTTTGTCTAGACTACATGTGCACAACAGGCAAATGTTATAGTTCAGGCAAAATACTTTTAAGTCAATTTCAAATGTTTTGTCAATCAAATTTACATTTTTGTCTCTTATTTATATTCATGTGCAAAATTACCAAACGTGACAATGGCATAGACTGGAATAACTTTTGGAATAACAAAAACATAAAATAACAAAAAAATTAATTATGGGACTTGCATACCAGCCTGTACTTCCTGTGACATTACATAACACTAACCTGTTTTTATTTTGAACGGTATTTTGATGTATACTGTATGTTGGTAACTTTCATGTTTATTAAACTGTATTTTAATATGAAAGTGAATTACCTGCACTTTTTATAGAACTGTATATTAATATGCAAGTTATATGATTGTATTGTCAGGGACTACAGATGGAAAGTATGATGGTGCATCTTTTTAATGCAACTGCACATTGTCCAAGAAAACTAAACTTAAAATTAAAGGTGTATAGGAGGTTTTCCCAAAATTTAGGAAAGAAGCGCCCTCTCTACTTTTTTGAACAAAACTCTCTGTTCTTATTTATCAATAGAAGGATTGACAACTGGGAGGACCAACAGTCTTGACAATCCTCCTGGAAGTAGAACATCCTCCTATAAAACTTGTATGCTAAAGTGATTTGCTTTTTTAAAAATAAACTAAAACAGTTTGATATTTTAGCACGTATTGTGAGTGTAACAGGGACGTTTGGGATCTGTGCATATACAGTATTCATGGGCCGGGCCTGTGCGCACTCAGGTGTTGAAAAGACTGATAGCCCCACACGGGATCATGTCTGGACCACTGCAGCCTGCTCTACAGATCACTTACTGAAAACCTATAATCTGACTGGCAGCTGAGGGGTCCCAGCACCACTAAATGAATAAGCGTTTGTCTTTGTGGTATATTTGGAGTCCGAGCGCGTGCCAGTAGTGAGTTCAGTGCAAATATATTGTCTGCATCTCCTTGTAAGTTAACTGTAATTTTCTCTAAATAGCTGTGATGTCATGGGATAGAAGGGCACGGGGCTTGTGGGTAAACTTTGGAGCCCACCGCATCCAGACGAGAGGTAGTGCTGTATTCATGAAAGAACACACAAGTCACACAAGCAACAACACTCTGCATAAAGACAGCGTAAAACAAGCCGTGTAGCAAGAGTGAAGTTCTTGTTGTCAAAGTTGGGTGTTTTGCACAAACTGCTCTTTCCTTTATCAAGTTTCTTTTTTTGAAAATATGTTTAAATGATATTTCTCCATGTGGGTGATAAGCTTTTCGTAATCCATTAAAGTGTGATTCCCTGGTGTCCTGGGTGAACTGCGCTTATTTTGTTTTTAAAGTCGTAAGTTTGATTGATCCTTTCATTTTGACTCGTTTCTGTCTTTCCCATGGTAAAAAAACAGTTTAAGATTAAAGCTGCACTAACTCACTTTGTGACATTTTCGAATGTAAGCGCTGGGCTCACTCTGCCCCCCCTCCCCACACTCACAAAGCTTTTGAATGGCTGTTTCGCCGTGTAAGCAGTAACCGGTAAGGAAGACACGGGAAGTTTCAGGTTAGCCTCCGCCGCTGGTTTACCTCAGCTGTCTGTGCTAACAAGAGACCTGTGGCTTTTCTTCGACGTCTGTCCCAATGCACTGCATGGATATGGATTGTATTTTCGTATCGAATACAAAAATAAAGTGAGGTAATGCAGCTTTAACAGATCCTTTATTTGTCCCACAGTGGGGAAATGTCAGTGTTGCATCACCAGTTACAGAACAGTAGGACAGAGGAGCACACAGCACAAGATAAAGCCGACACAGGTTCAAACTTCACACCTACTATTCCCACAGTTGTCCCGGGCTCACAACAGTGGACTTCAGATTCAGAGCATACTTCACTTTTCCACCATTGTGAATACGTTTGAGCAGCACAAATGGAAGAAAACACATATGATAAAAAAACAGGAAATGTCAAACCAACAATAACATAATCAACATCAAGTCAATACAAACAGATGAACACAGCAATACAACAAGACAAAAAAGATGAGTGACAAGTTCATTTTTACTGCACAAAATGGGGTTTAGTGTATAAGTAATACATCATATTTATTTACATAGCACCCAGAGTCACAAAGTGCTTTAGAATTGTGGGAATTCGTCTCTCAGGAGGCGCATGTCAGACCTATTGTACATGTTTTTAGTGGTGGGGGAAACCGGACCACCCAGAGGAAACTGGAGCACCGGGAGGAAACCTACGCAGACACGGGGAGAACATGCAAACTCCACTCAAAAAGGCCCAGTTCCAATCGGGATTCGAGCCCAGGACCTTGCTTCTTGCTGACAAGCGAAAGAGCTCTCCACTCAGCCTCTGCATGTGTTGCTGTGTGTTGTTTCATGGCTGTCATTTTTAATTCCTGTTTTATTTTGTATTATCTATTCTCCTGCGTCCTTTTGAGTTTTATCTCATGTTCTGGTTCTGTGTTTCATCTGTGTGTCCCAGTTAGGTCCATTGTGTATATTCCCCAGTTCTTATTTAGATGTTTTTATTTGTATTCTGGACTTTGTTTTGGATTCTTGTTTTTTAAATTATATTATTTTTTGCAGTATTGTATTTTGGGTCCTTCCTCTCTCTTTTTGGATTGTGACCTGTTGTTCTGTATGTGGCTGAGGTGTTCTTCTACCTCTGTCGTTCATTCAAGCCAAGCTCATCATATTTCCATTGACAGCGACATCTCCTGTGTTACTGTCAATGGAAAAATGTCTCTACAGACGCAGAGTGACACAGGAGATTTCCATATATTTAAAATCAATCACTCAAATCCTCTTTTTCTGATTGGCTGAACAAACTGCAAAACCTGGACTGGCATACCACATTTTCTGTAGCAATTGTGAGGGCAAAGCAATTTCATTATTAAAAAAGAAGTCTTATCAAAATGTCACACAATTAACCAAATATGTATTGTGTGAATACGGATTATGAACATTTCTGTTTAACTATAATCTGGCATTGTCCCTGGACTAAACTAAACCTTTCTTCACATTAATAGTTGCATAATGCACCTTTTAATTTCTCTTTTATTTCTTTCAGTTCTATGTAAGTGTGAATTCAGCTGCAAGGATGACGAAATCTCCCATTGAAACAAGTCCCGTTTTCACCATTGAGGGCTGTATTAACGTGTTGGAAAAGCCCACACCGATGTTAACACCTTGTTAAGTTCGCCTGACCTCAGAGGGTGATTACACAGCTGATAAACACCAACAATGTTCATGTCGACTGCTCTTGCGTTAGAGGCTTGTGAATGTGAGCCACTGTAAGCCTCTTGTGCTATTCCTCTGAGCCCTGTCTGGGTATGTCATGCTGCTGGATTTGTGGGTCGAGTGGGATTTTTTAAAAGTATCTTGAGGTATATTTTACTTCTTTTTATGAGCTATTAGTATTTGTGGATATAATGAAATTAATCTTATACTGTGCACAGTTTACATCTTATTATTCTGTCAAACGGGTGAAAAGAACATGGGGCAACAGTGGCTTTATGTGCATTCTGTACATTGCTTAAATTAGTATCATGGCATTTCTCCAACTGCAGTATGTGGAGTACTGATGAGGCCTGAGCTGCTTTAGGTGGCTCCTGGACTCCAGTATTTGATGAATTCTTCTAACACATTTTCCTTTTGTTAGCCGACCAGTGATCAAAGATAAGATATTGATCTAATAACATTGGGTCTCGAGAGTTTGCTTAAGTCATTCTGAACATTCTCTACATAAACATAAACTTTGACTGAATGACTGCTAAAATGATGCAGTGGAGTTAATGCTGCCTGTGACTTGTCCATTTGGTCTCCTGAGCCCGTCCATCTGTCCTCTCCATCAGTGTGTTTTATTGATGTGTCTGTCTTATGTCTCTCTCCTTCTCACTGCTGTAGAGCTGGTTTCATGTGTCACAGCCACTTTGAGTGCTTTCTGAACAAACCAGCAAGAGGTCTGCTCTGCTCGCACTTTGATCCTGGAAAATAATTGCAACCATTTTAGGTACTCTTGAGTTGGTTTTGGTGAATTTTGCTGTGAGTGAAGAAATGCATATATGATACGATTATTATATGGGCGGCACGGTGGCTGAGTGGATAGCACTCTCGCCCCTCAGGTCCTGGGTTCGAATCCCGGTTGGACCAGGGGCTTTCTGAGTGGAGTTTGCATGTTCTTCCCGTGTCTGCGTAGGTTTCCTCCGGGTGCTCCGGTTTCCTCCGGGTGCTCCGGTTTCCCCTACCACTAAAAATATGTACAATAGGTCTGGCATGTGCCTCCTGAACTGGCGAGCCCGCTCCCAAAAAATCACAATTGTAAACCGCTTTGAGACTCCGATGTGCAGTGAAAAGGCGGTATATAAATAAAGATTACTATTACTAAAGATTACTATTACTGAATCTTAGAGAGCATAGTAGAATATTCAATAAATCCAATGTGATGATGAAAATGTTTTATCATTCTGTTATGTTGCTGGAAAAAGGGTAGAAAAGGGCACAGCTGAGTACTTGAAAAGTTAATGCCATGTCAAGCGCCTTTGAGTGTCCAAAAAATGTTAAGCGCATGTCATGATCTCACATTTTTATAGATGCTCAAAATAATATGGTTCCACAATTTCATGTTTTTATATAATTGTCTTCAAAAAATCTGGGTTTAAAACAGGGCTCATGGTGTTTGTTCAATACAGATTACAGTATAATAATAAGTCCTGTTTTTGCAGTGTAGTAGTAGTTGGGAGATGAACTGACCTTGGTGATAGCGAGAGCACAGGCCTGGCCCCAGATCTCGATGAGCTGCTGCTGTCCAAACCTGTAGTCCTTCAGCAGCTCTGTCTCGATGGCGGCTGCCTCCCCTTTACTGCAACACACACCAAACACACAATTGATTTAGTTCAAAAACGTCTTCACTATCTGACATGTTCGTTCAGGCTCTCCAGAACAACATCTCGAACCATTTGCTTTTAAAAACTTAACTTGGACACACTAGAGCCACTTTTAATATTTTGGTTTTAGAATTTAAGAAACATTATTCTTCTAGTTTTATCATTATTATTATCATTATTATGAGCATGAAAAAGAGTTTCCAGAACTCTCACTGTGTAAATAAAGATAAATAAAGTAAATAAATAAATACATACATATCTTTGAACTAAGTTTGCTATTTTGTCCCCCTTCCCTATAATACAAAACCGATAGAGTGTACAAGTCTATAAAGAAACCTCAGTAATCTTATGAAAGATAGAAATTATATTAACAGCTTTAGAGAAGTAAATAACATTAAACTTATGAAGCACTCTGTTTAATGTTTGCATGATCAACTGGCTTTAATGTGTTATGTATTAGAAACCAGGGACATAATGTTTACAATCGAATGTCTATGATAAATAATTCACTTGATGTAGCTCTCTGTGTAATGACATGCTAGGATCTTCTGCTGATGTGTTTCATCTGAACAATATGTAGACCAGGATTGTTTTTTAAGCAAAACATTCTAAATAAACATCACATTTTGTCATGTAACATTTCGCCTGCACATCTCTACAACTTGTGCTAACCCTGACCAAGTCTGGTATGGGTCGTAAGTATTGTTATTTGAGTATTACACTACAGACATCTAGTGGCTTTGTACAGTACAACAGCTTGCTTCAAAGAGGCTGATGTAAGAATGTCTGTTTCAAAGAAATATCTAAAGGTAAAGGGCATTACACTGTGACCTCCTATACACTGTAAACAACTATGATAGCTGTAACAGGCCCTTTCATTGTATAGTCCTATCAAGAAGGAGAAAAGACAAGCATTTCTTTGCCGAATGAATTCTCACAGGAGTTTCTCCAGCAGTTGCACGTTTGCATTTTTCATGAGCTTACATCATGTAGGACATGCTTTGTTCACATCACACCAGAAAGATCAGAGTCTGTGAAATGCATGAGGCCTGAATGAACATACTTTGGACAATGGACTGGAATCCGTCTTAGTGCGACCAAGACCTGGTGTGCAGGGATCCACAGGTCTCACAGATTAGAGTGAGAAGAGTGGCCATTTGCATCATGTAAATCTTCTTTTTGGCTCTTTCAGGTAAACTAAAGCGGTCAGGTTGGCATAGAATGCTCCATCAGGCACTGCGTCACCAAACTGAATGTGACAGTGACATACAAGACAACATTTGGCAACATTAGAACAATGTGTTGCCAGTAGCTCTGTCCTTACACATGTGCCTTGGTCTGTGAAATGTGCTGTATAATTAAAATTTCTAACTTCCATTTGAGAGACTTGCTATTGTGTGTTGCTAGTCCAACGAGGGAATACTATTGTGTGCACTAGTGTCTTGATGCTGTGCCAGGAGGAGAGCTCCGAGGGTCCATTCTGACTGTTAACAGTTGGGAGCTTCCCTATTGATCTGCAGCTTAAGAAATGAGATTGAGAGCTCAAAGTATCACAGACTCAAATTCAATACAAACAATTACATCCTACAATGTCACCAGAAGATCAATGACTCAAGAAAGTATACAACAGTAAACAATAACTAATGTTAAATAGCATAATGTATTAAAGACTGGAATAAAGCTCATTTAAGCACAGCAGCCGGCTCCGGGGCCTCACATCAGGGAGGTTTCCTGACAAGTCGCTCTTTAGAAAGTTCATGAGAGTCCATTGGGTTTTCTCTTGCTGCTCACTGCACCGTGCCAGTTTATAGTTTATGAGGTAATGATAACAACCTTCTATGTGGCTTTTACAACACAAAGACCACAAAGAGGTCATATACAAATGTGTGGAGTGTTAGTGCTGCGAAAAGAAGAGAGCTGAGAGTCCGAAGCTGTGGGGGGGCTTTTCTATTGATCTGCAATGAGAGTAAGTGCTCTAGGCAGCTGCAACATCTAAACATGAACACTGCATAGAGGCAAACCAGCAATACTCCAATAAGACTGAACCAAAGAAACCCATTGACAATTATTTATCAATTATTGAGATGAAAGCAGAAGATAATCATCTCCAAAACAATCTGCAAGTAGGGCAGTTTCAATGATGAGAGAGGTGTACAGTATAATGGTGTATAATGAATAATAATGGACATTTTCAATATAAGTAAGTAGGTAATCTTTATTTATATACCGCCTTTCACAGACCAGAGTCACAATATATGACAAACATTTTTAATTAATTTTATACTCTTTGCAAACCCTAACTTGTAGAATGTATGTAATGAAATCATAAATAAATATGTATTTCAATGATAAGACTAACTAAAAATAAACACGTAAAACTGTAGAACTAATTATACTTTGATATACCAAATGTCTTGTTATCCTGAGCTTTCATGTATGAAAGGAAACAATATAAAAAGGGAGAAATTGCACTACAGTAACAGAACAGCTAACACAGGCAACAAAAATAGACTTTTTCCTTCTCAGTTTTCTCTCCCGTTACTGCTGTGAGCGACTCCTTACACATCACACACCGACAGTATCAAGCGAAACATCTACTTAGACACAATACGAATATTTTGGATGATTTGAATGACTTGCTGCACCTCTGATGTGGAGGGAGGTATTCATTTCTATTCAAATATTAATGATAGTAAGTGTAGCACAGAAGAGCACACTCTCCTCTCTCCTATTATCCATCACCTCTAAATACCTCACTATTGTTGACACCACTACAAGCCTTTTTTTTACACTAATAAACATCATCATCAGAGCTTGAGGGGCCCCCATTATCATAACAAGATGCCATTTGTGAAATGTACATTAGCATATAACAGTTTTGCCCACACATAATGGCCATGTCGGATTTTGATTCAGTTAATTTGCCATTTGCAGGTTAAAAAAACTCTTTATTTGAGCAAAACAGAACACTAAAGACAAAAAAAACACAGGGAAATAATTGACGCTGTGTAAAAACCCTACTGAAAGCAATAAAGTTCTAGATCAACCCATGAAAGAGCTCTGTTAAATATCACATAAAAAATACAGCAAAATTATACTGATAATATGTAGAGTAGCTACCTGTCCAAAGTCTGAAAGAAGCCCTTTTTCACTATTGACAATATCAGCAACTGAAAATATAATAATTGGACTGAAACTGTTTTATTCCTCTGTTTTGAGCTCAAGGACTTTGTCAGAATCCTTGGACATGGCAGCGCAGTGGCAGTGCGGTTTGTGGTCATTTCTGTGTGTGGCTTATGTTTGTTTGCATGTGCCACCCTGAATGTAAGCCAATGTTTGGACTTGAATGCACTCGATAGAAAATCAGTGATTGAACCAAACATGTTGAAGTTGCCTCTAGAAATATGAACTATGAAGTTAAGTTTAGAATTATATGGATATTGGACACCCTGTGCTATCCAGAGACTGTACATATTAATGGATGTAGTCACACCTATCCCCGCCGTGAAAACTTTTGTGCCACCACTTTTGCCTTCTGTGGGCTGCATCAAAATGACCCCCCATCATGTAAATTAAGTGTTTTTCCATTTATTTATATATTTTTTTGCACAACCACGACCAGTATTGTTTGCTAGACGAGAATAGCTGAAACAATGGAAAGGATTAGAATTGATATCATCCAATCAGAAAGCTGTGAGTGTGAGCAAACCCATCACACTGAAGCTTGAAACTGAAGCTTGTGCTGAAATAGATTTTTCTCTTTCTCTCTTTCTCTTCTCGATTTGAAAAGTAAATGACTTTCACATGTTAAGAATATCATATCAACAACATGATGTTGCCTTAAAACCAGCACTAAATATCCCACGTCTGGGCCGTATCACTTATGCCTGTCCCTTTCTCTCTGATTGAATCTCCGCCGGCCTGTCCCTTCTGTCGCCTCCTCACTGCTGCTGTCTTATCAATCACTCCTGTTTACAGCCTCGCTCTCCCGCTCAGCCCTCCATGTCGCTCTGTGACTGCTGCGCTGCTCGGATGTGGTCTGTCCCTGTAGGTTTGGGGGCTGTGTGTGCGGTGGGGGCAGACGGAGGTGATGGACTATGACATAAAGACACTTGGGGACTTTACTGTCATGTTATCAGCTTTTCCTCGGCTTTTAAGACCCACTCTGAGTCATACAAAGTGATTTAATGTTTGTTGGGGCTGTGCTAAAAATCAATCAAATCAAACAATCTCAACGATGTACTCTAATTGTTGATCATTTCTTACAAAGCATTAAACCGAAATAAAAGGTGGAACTTTGAAAACTAGATTATCCTTCAAAAGGATAATGAAGTCTACACTTCATCTTACAATGTCAAACTAATGTATAAATGACAGATATTACATGCAAAGTGACATATGTCAAGTCTGTATTTGTTATGATGTTGATAATTGACTCAAACAAAAACACCCAAAAAAATCAGAATTTGATTTTTTTAAATGTTTTAAAGGGACTGCAAGCCACAACATTATAACAAACAGATTTATTATATGTCACTTTGAGGATTGTGAGCAGTGAACTGTCTGTTCTGACAATTGTTTCATGTTATGTTTGTTTTATTTACAGTAGGTACTTGTCTTGTGCACACTCGGGACTTTTGCAGATGTGTTCCAATGTGGTTTTACTGCAAAAGGTAAATAAAATGAATCTGAATCTTTGAGTGTAATTGGTTTTAGTCACATATTGGTTTCACATTTTAAGTTGAATTACAGTAATACATGTGTTAAGATGTGCTCTCCTTTTGATATTTGTTTTGTCAATGTCATATGACGTGTGAGATTTCATAACACTTTTAAGCAACTATGGTTAAAGTTCTAACTTCATTCTTACATATGCAGAAGCCTGTACTTTTAAACTTGATGTTTTGATTTCTGAAGGCCAAGCTACAAGCACACTGTGGCAGCTGCTGATTGGAAGTCTCTGTTTCTCCTGAGTATATTATCACTTGCTGTCTAACATTCCTTGTTCGTGTTGTTCGTGTGTCTACCATCAACAATAAAACATGTCTTCTGTCTGAATAAAAGACATGGTCCCAGACTTTGGCTGATTCCTAACAGACGTCATGTCTCTCTCACGTGATTATGTACTTTAAGGATCACCTTCACCTGTGATAATGACATGTGTGCCCACAAGAATGGTGGAGCAGCACAAACACTAAAATAACCATTTTGTTATGTTTTAAGGCTGACACGTTAAACACTGTGTGTAACCTAGCTTGGCCTTAGCCATTCGTACACTCCGCTCAATAATCATTTCCCTGCATGTAACGTCTTAGCCTGGTTGTACCACACCTTAGTACAAATTACATTTCATGCTAAGGTCTGGATTTGCTCCATTGAGCTCTGTTAACAGGTGGGAGGGGTTAACTCCTTTTGCAGATTGAAACGATTGGATCTGAGTTTACCTTGACATATGTAATGCGCCCGAGAGTGTTGTTAGCATTTAGCATTTAGCCTAGCCATCTCCTTTGCCGCTAACGGAGCCCGTGGGGAGTAGCGGCCAAGCCCCGGCGATCCAAGATGGCGCCCTATTCAAATGAATGGTTGTGCTCAGTGGCGCTTTGTGACGATCTATGGGAAACTCGCCTGTATTTGGGCATCGTCTGGTCCTCCCGGTTCTGCGCAGTGGATGATCTCCCATAATGCGTTGCGCCAAACACGCGTGTGTGGGTCTCACACCAGGTCTCACGCACGTGCACAGAGGGGCTCGGCCGCGCTCTGACCAATCAGAGCAGTTCATCAGAGCGGGAGTTAGAGCGAGAGCCAGACGAGCAGAGTTTGTGGCACTAAAGTGTGGATTTAAACAAAACCGAAGGATTTAAGAAGTTAACAAGTTCAGGGCGACAAGGGACACTAAAATCCCCACAAAATCCGACCTTTATGAAAGCTGAAGGTTCTCTGTCAGCTGAGGTTGAGCTGTTTTAATATGCATTGAGTCCTATGGGGAAAATTTCTGGGTAGCCCACGTGAATTTAGTCTGGTTCAGTCTGCAGTACCGCGAGAATCCCCCGAGGATATGAGTTATTCAGCTACAAGCTAGTAATACCCTATCCAGTTATCATAATGGATCCATGGTAGCGCCACAATCTTGACCAGCGATTACATTTTCCTAAAAGGGCGGCACGGTGGCTGAGTGGATAGCACTCTCGCCTCTCAGCAAGAAGGTCCTGGGTTCAAATCCCGGTTGGACCAGGGCCTTTCTGAGTGGAGTTTGCATGTTCTCCCCGTGTCTGCGTAGGTTTCCTCCGGGTGCTCCGGTTTCCCCTACTACTAAAAATATGTACAATAGGTATGGCATGTGCCTCCTGTACTGGCACCCCCACTCCCAAAAAAATAACAATTGTAAACCGCTTTGAGACTCCGATGTGCAGTGAAAAGGCGGTATATAAATAAAAGCTTACTTACTTACTTACTTACTAAACATTCCTCTTGCTCCTGCTTCAATTTCTTGATAGAACCAGACCGGATTACTTTACTATCGCATTCTTCACCATCGCCAAACTACAACCTGCCCGTTCGGCGCTAACTCTTGACGTCACCGGCACCGACGTACAACACCCGCCTTCCGCGCTCTCTGAGTAGCCGGTCGAAATACGACCGATTGTATTCGCTAACACAAGGACCAGACCCAGACGTTACATGCAGTGAAATGATGATTGAGCGGAGTGTACGGATGGCTAAGGCCAGGCTAGTAACGTCTGGGTGTGGTCCCTGTGTTTGCGATTACAATCGGTTGAATTCCATCTGACCATTCAGAGAGCGCGGGAGGCAGGTGTTGTAGTTAGATGTGAGTGATGTCAAGAGTTTGCGCCAAACGGGCAGGTTGTAGTTTGGTAATGGTGAAGAATGCAATAGTAAAGTAATCCGGTCCTGTTCTATCAAGAAATTGAAGCCGGAGCAAGAGGAATGTTTAGCAAATGTAATTGCTGTAAAAATTGTGGCGCTACTCCCCACGGGCTCCGTTAGCGGCAAAGGAGATGGCTGAAGCTAGGCTAAATGCTAAAGCTAGGCTAAATGGTAAATGCTAACGTCTCACTCGGGCACATTACATACGTCACGGTAAACTCAAATCCAATCGTTTCAATCTGCAAAAGGAATTAACCCCCCCACCTGTAAACAGAGCTCAATGGAACACCTTCGTGCTATGGTATGGTACAACCAGGCTATATGTAACGTGCTCTGCTAACAAAACTAACTTTTGAACAATATTCTAATTTTCACAGTTTCACCTGTATATTCATAATGATAGGCAGCAGAAAACTTACAGAGCGCTCATTTAAAGTTCCAATGCTTTTGAACAACACATATGACTGGTGAAACATTCAAAGAACATTTCCCATTATGCGACAATACTTTTGATATTTATGTGTCACATTTATGTCACCCTGAGGCCATCCCTCAAACCACTTTCCCCAAACCACGATAACAAAATTCATAATTCAATCTTGACAGTCACCCCCAGGACATTGTATCTCTTTCACAGTGTTGCCATTAACAGAGACATTTGACAAAAAGGTTCCTTTCCATTTCAAATTTACCAACACGTAAGATATTGTAATGCGACGTGTACAGAACAAACCAATATCCAGAGGCAATAGATAATTTCCCTGAAGATGATTTGATAGATTCCTCCTCATGAACCTGTGTGAGATTAAAATTGCATGTTCCCTGTTGATATGACTGTGGCTCTCCAGGTGTAAAGGTGTAATAACAGGATGTCTTTCATAATTACCAGTCACCCACAGTGAGGCCACAGGACACTGCTCTAGAGCAGCCTTCATGCACAAAATGTAGACAGAAACACGACTTAACCAGAATTATGAAGACAAATGTTACCACTCTTGCCATTTGTGCACCAGGCTTCTCCATCATATCTGACAACATTACAAACTCACAACCATGCCCGTGAAATGCTACAAAAATAAAGTCTTTGGTGATCTGAATGAGACAGCCTGTGCTCCCAGCCTGGGCTCCTGCTTGATGGACAAGACAACATGCATCTTGTGAGACAGCAGATGCTCATGAGATAGCAGCATCTCAACTCGAAATGTGAGAGATTGTGCATGCAATGTTTGAGACCTACATATTATCATGAAACTGCCGCTGATGTGGACCTATAGCTCCCCCATGTGAGTGAGATTACACGTCTGTGTAGATGTTCCACAAAGAAAAACCATACTGTGCAAAGGATAAGGCAGGGTTGCCAATAGTCGCTGTGGCACTGTTCGTTATTCAAGACTTAAAAGGTGCTATATTTACAGTACCTTGTTATTATTTTATTATTTTTTATTGCTGAGAAAGAAAGGAGCACTGATGAAACATGCCTCATAATGATGCAATTGAATTTAACAACAGCCCAATCTGCGCTGTAAAATCTCCCTTGTTCACAGCGTTTAGTCCCAATCACAGCCGCTGAGCCACCTCAAACGAATGAACATTTACGACAAAAACATTGAGTTTGAGGCAAAGTAAACCTGACATTTCTAACACAACACAACACAGGAGCTCAGGAATCAACATTTCTGAATGCTCTTTTTTTAAACAAACTTAAATCATTAAGTACAAATATAAATACAACACTTAGGACTTCAAAAGAAGGACTTCAAAAAGTTGTTGATTCACCAACAACAGATTTGTAAAGCATATGACATTTACTACTGACATAATATACAATTATTGGGAAAAATGCATTTTTATCAAATATTTGCCGCTGGTTTTGTTTTAGTCTCCTTATCAACATTTACACGAGTTTGTAAATTAGTGAGCTTTGAGCTGGAGCTTCATGAGGAATTAGAAAGATTGTGAAAGAGAATTGAAAGAGTTTAGTTTTGACTCCTCACCAGTGGACAAATACATTGCCCACTGTTGGTGTATGACAAAAAGTACACGCAGAGGACATTATTATTGATGATGCTGCTGATTCAGTAAAACAGCCCTATCGTTTCCATAGTAACAACAGTCCCACATGCATCACAATCACATATGCATGATATAACAAGAACACACTCCAACATTCCAACATATTTGTATCAGCAGGAAGCCCAGAGAGATGGTGATTTGATGACTGACCGGGATCAGGTGCAGTCTGCAGTAACGGCGCCTCATAAACAGTCCCCTGTCCAGTCTCCATATGGCCTCAACACCACGCCCAGCCAGAGAGCCCTCCACGCTGCTCAGCCCCCTGATCCAATCACAACACCATGATCCACTTTGCTTGGAGCCTCCTTCGGGCCATCATTAAAGAGATAGGATGTAAATATATGTCTGTGCGTGCGTGCGTGTGTGTGTGTGAGTGCGTGTGTGTGCGCGTGCACATGTGTGGTATCATTCTTTTAAATCAAGTATAATCCGTTTAACTGTCTCCTCTTGGTCCTCATTTCCGGGACATACATTCTTTAGATAATGCCAATCAGTGGCTCCTGCAGCGCATTTACCTAGAACAGTTTTACAACCTTTTTCTAACAGGTGGCAATAAAACAAAACACAACACTCATTGTTACTCCACAAAGTGATGTTTAAATTCGAACTTTCACCATTAATAATGTATAATTCCTTTGAGGACTAACATCCAAATATTGAGAATTGTAAGGGGTAACTGGCCTGAACACACAAAACCTTACAACAATAAAAACATTAAAATTCTAAAAAAAATCACAATATAATGAAAGATTCAAATGCAAAGCTTTAATGAATAGCTACAAAATCCCTAGTACAGCACAGACCTCTGTCAAGATGCGCACCTCCATTCCTGAAAAAGTCCTGTATTTGGATCACCTCCCAAATATAATCATTTGTTACATTTCTGAGGTTTTCAGAAAATCTTCCCATAAATGTTATTGTTACGTTGCCAATGAATGGATGAATGGACAGATGGACAAACAGACAAACCCTGGTAAAACTCGTGCCGACTCTCTGTTGGATGTAATAAATGTTTGGCTAGTCTAATAAATAAATCAAATATTGAGTATTGATTGAGGAGTTCTATAGCATTGTAACTACCTAATGGGTCCAGGGGTTGTGACAAATGCTGCTCTTTCTTTTCCTATGAAGCAGAAACATACCTTGTGCTGACCTCATAGGAGAAAATAAATAAAAATATTTACGGCAGCCAGGGCACTGCTCTCTGTGCTATTATATGAGCCAGAGGCCGGCCCAATCTGCGAGGCGTGTTGTCACATCACATTCGCTCCTTCGTTGCGTCCTACAGAAGCTGTGTCCAGGACGGAGAGGCTAATGCGATTCAAAATGGCCACTGGGCAGGACATCGAGCTGAGATGACCTATGTAAGCCACGGAGACAGCTACAGGTTAATAATCACATTGTATGGTTGGCTTACAGTGTCCCGAAATATCAACACAACTGTATCAAAAAACATCTCCTTTCTCTATGTTTGTATCTAGGTGAATCCCTTAAAGCGGTAATAATTCAAAGAAGTCATTTCATTTCTGGTTCAGGGATTTTCAGTGCATAGGATGACCTTATTTCTTCTCTTCTTTGTCCCATAGCAACAAACCAGAAGCTGAGTGTCACTGAAAAAGCAATGAAATGAGTGACTTTTTTCTTGCAGATTTATTGACTTTCTAAGTGGTGAGTTCACTTGTGTCTTGCTTATTTCCCAAAGTCCCTTAAGTGAATACAATACAGACAGAGACGCATTCCTCAACATTTTGTTTTTTGCTTGCTCTAAATGTTGTTTTGCTGGATATTTATACCGTTTGAGGTGGAACTTTCATTGTACATCGGAAACAAGCATGTGATGTCACTCAGCTAATTTACAAGGTATATCTGTGGAGAGGCGAGTCTTCTCCCAGTAACAGTTCAGTTTTTAAAAGTAGCTCTCCAAACAAAAAATGTTGGAAACCCTGATCTACACCAAACTTAATAGATGTTCTTCCATTTTTTCCGGAAGAAGGACAGATTTGGGCTAGTCTTCTGACACCTGCAGGCTATTATTACCTCAGGTGCAGCACTTGCATGGCCATCAGACCTCTCCCTTTTGTGCTCGATCGCCTACACACTGTCCAACTAATCACCCCAACAGCAGCGTTACACAACTCACCTCCCTCACCCCTCTGTGCACATTGCAGACAACTCTAACCTTATGTTCCTTTAAAAGACTTCACGGAAGAAAAATGATTTGCTCTGAACCTTTTGGTGATGTCCAAAATACCCTGGGGTGAAGACATTCACAAACAGCTGATATCAGTCAATAAAAGCTGGAGGGTTTTTTTGTCCTATAACAGTGCAAATTACACCAAAGCATGCAGAAGGTTTTTGTCATTGTTTGCATACTTTTCTAATCAATGTTATTTGTTAGGATAATGCGGACAATTGTAATTGTTGAATAATTGTGATCTATGGGCAGACCCACAGGGCTTTGTGTGCGCGCCTATGGATAATGTCATTCACTAATTGCTTATACATAAACAGGCTCATGGACCTTCTGATGTGCATGTGCACGGGTAACTCAGGAACTTGTAGTGTTTTATTGTACAACAACTGTTTGCTGCCTGTCACCGTTTTTATCTGCAGCTGAAAGTGATCATTCGGCACTTATAAGCTTTCTTGCTTCGGCCTACTCCTATTGAGTGTAATCAGGTAATGATGCAAACTATGTTTGTAAAAAAATTGCTTAAAAAAATAAACATTACAATACGTGTAAGAAAATGCCCTGAGCACTATTTTAAATGTACATGTGAAAACCAGTGATGAGAGAGCTTTGAGAGTTAGATAGATGTTAGTGATCTGGCTCATTGGCGTGTTGTCATTAGTGTGTGACACTTTGGGCCAATGACAACACGTCAATCAGAAATCACAGCACCTGGGACTCAGCGGACACAGAAACAAGACAAAAGGAGAGGCGAGCCACTGTGGAAGCTGGCGACTTCTGGAATTCTGTATTTTAGTACAGAATTCTGTATTTTAGTACAGAATTAGTTTTTCTTTCAGATACTGTTTATTTGCCATTTGCAGTAAAACCACATTGGAATACCAGTGTGCAGCACTTATCAGTACTGCAGATGGTCTTAATATTTTTTGTATTCATATTTTGAATGAACAACAATCCACTCACAGTAACCCTCAGGCCCACATCACACACATAGTTAAATGTTTTTGTTTTTATTTCGTTTGAAAGTTGGATACCGCTTTAAATGAAGTCGCTGTATAAAAATCTAAATTAGACATGGTAAAATTTAACACACACACAGTTGGAGAAGGCCTACTTGTACATTTCATCATTATAACAATTTAATCACATGCTTTATGTGAGACGTTTCCATTATTCAAACACCCACAGGTGATGAAGAATATAGAATTTGACAACAAGTCTCTGGTAGAGGATTATGCAGGTCAGAGGAGCCTCATTAATATGCCTGTGGCTATCTGTGCGTTGTGTGGTCAGCATTATAATTACCCCATGTGCAGCCTTCTTCTAAAATTCCACTCAGAGTCAAGGTTCTCATGAGTGAATGGATTTTAGAATAAAATTTCTGCCGCATGCTTTGTGTTCCTTTTAGTTCAGTGAACTTTAGAAATTGCCTCTTAACTTGCCTTTACCGCCAGAACGGTTGCAAATAGATGATTAAAGTGTGAGGAAAAGATTAGTCTTTTGTGTCCAAGTAAAGCGGCCAACCCTTTTCTCCAGGGGATTCTTAGTCAGCAAAGAAGCACATTGCATTTTCAGGGCTATTTTGGAAGATTTATTCAACACTTACAGTTCCTGGAACTAAACTAAACCCAGGACTTTTAAGCACAAACAATACAGATGCTGTAGACTGCTTGCTGCAGGTGAAACAAAAATCAATCAGATATGGCAATTTGTGTGCTGCGGGTTTGAAATGAAAACATCTAATCTAATCAAACCTGGGGAGAAGAGCGCTCATGGAAAAGCCGGATCAGTCTTCATCAGGGTGTGCAATGAAAAAGTCAACTGGACCTTAAATGAGTGGAAAACTTTAAACCTGCCACAAACCCATTAATAAAATTAAAAAGTAAAATGTAAAGTAAATGATGTACATGGGGTGGGAATATTTCATTTTTTTTTCCTTCCACTCTTGAACTGATCATTTAAGTTGTATATATACATATTTTATAAATATAATGACACATGGAGAGAGCTGTTAAGTATGGCTTATGTATATGTATGTATAGATCTATGTATGTGTACATTAAAGTTAATGATGAATATTTCCATTTCTACTTGAATGAATAAATAAATTAAAGGAAAATAAGAAAGTGAAAACAAGATTATAAATTGACTGCCGACTGTTGTCCCTGCTTCCTCAATAAAGCTGATCTCATTCTAATAAACTATACATAGCCTCCAGTCATTAGCGTAATTTTTTTTCCCATTTGTTAATTTATTTCAAACATGCACAAGATACGAACAAAACAAGAAAACTTGTGCATGGTTTGAAAAGGGATTGGTGGAAGCAAAAAGCTTATATTAATCCAATCTCCTCCCATCCGGCCATTCAGACACATACTACAATACTATACAAAAAAATATTCAGAACCCTGCAATACTCTCCAACAAAATACATAACAGTCAATTATACACACACACACACACACGCACACACACACACACACATGGCAAGACCAAAGACACACCGCGTCAAAAACATATGGACCAAATTCAATGGATCTGAAATCTATGAAAAATACATTGAACTGGAGTCAGCACAGACCTTTTTACAGTTTCTTCCTCAGTTTCCTGCTTCAGCAGGATCACAACCATCTGTGATTCCTGTAACACCCTCTGCACGCCCTTTACAGACCGAGGTGAAGTTGGCCGAACGTTTGATATTCGCCTGATATTCGCAAGGGACCGTCAAAACGACTAATAAAGACTAAAAATCAACAAAGATATTTTTCCCAGAATTGATGGGTGTAGTAGCTCCCATTTAATGATAGCTAGCTACTACAGCCAAACTTTTGGGAAAAATATGGTTTTCCCCTTCACAGTAACAAAAATGAAATTGGAAAAATTTACTAAAAATCAACAAAGACAGTTTTCCCAGTTTTGATGGGTGTAGTAGCTCCCAATGAACAATAGCTAGCTACTACAGGCAAGAATTTGGGAAAAATATTGTTTTCCCCTTCACAGTAACGAAAATGAAATTGGAAAAATGTACTAAAAATCAACAAAGACTTTTCCCCCAGATTTGATGGGTGTAGTAGCTCCCATTCAATGATAGCTAGCTACTACAGCCAAACTTTTGGGAAAAATATGGTTTTCCCCTTCGCAGTAACGAAAATGAAATTGGAAAAATTCACTAAAAATCAACAAAGACTTTTTTCCCAGTTTTGATGGGTGTAGTACTGTAGCTCCCATTTAATGATAGCTAGCTACTACAGGCAAGAATTTGGGAAAAATATGGTTTTCCCCTTCACAGTAACAAAAATGAAATTGGAAAAATGTACTAAAATCAACAAAGACTTTTCCCCCAGATTTGATGGGTGTAGTAGCTCCCATTTAATGATAGCTAGCTACTACAGCCAAACTTTTGGGAAAAATATGGTTTTCCCCTTCACAGTAACAAAAATGAAATTGGAAAAATTTACAAAAAATCAACAAAGACAGTTTTCCCAGTTTTGATGGGTGTAGTAGCTCCATTTGAGCAATAGCTAGCTACTACAGGCAAGAATTTGGGAAAAATATGGTTTTCCCCTTCACAGTAACGAAAATGAAATTGGAAAAATTCACTAAAAATCAACAAAGACTTTTTTCCCAGTTTTGATGGGTGTAGTAGCTCCCATTTAATGATAGCTAGCTACTACAGACAAACTTTTGGGAAAAATATGGTTTTCCCCTTCACAGTAACGAAAATGAAATTGGAAAAATTCACTAAAAATCAACAACGATTTTTATCCCCAAATTTGATGGGTGTAGTAGCTCCCATTCAATGATAGCTACCTACTGCAGGCAAGAATTTGGGAAAAATATGGTTTTCCCCTTCACAGTAACAAAAATGAAATTGGAAAAATTCACTAAAAATCAACAAAGACTTTTTTCCCAGTTTTGATGGGTGTAGTAGCTCCCATTTAATGATAGCTAGCTACTACAGCCAAACTTTTGGGAAAAATATGGTTTTCCCCTTCACAGTAACAAAAATGAAATTGGAAAAATTCACTAAAAATCAACAACAACTTTTTTCCCAGATGGGCGGCACGGTGGCTGAGTGGATAGCACTCTCGCCTCTCAGCAAGAAGGTCCTGGGTTCGAATCCCGGTCGGACCAGGGCCTTTCTGAGTGGAGTTTGCATGTTCTCCCCGTGTCTGCGTAGGTTTCCTCCGGGTACTCCGGTTTCCCCTACCACTAAAAATATGTCCAATAGTTCTGGCATGCGCTTCCTGTACTGGCGACCGCTCCCATCTCTGTGTGGAGTGAGATACAAATGCCCAAAATTAACAATTGTAAACCGCTTTGAGACTCAGCTCTGCAGTGTAAAGGCGGTATATAAATAAAAACTTACTTACTTACTATTTGAGGGGTGTAGTAGCTCCAATTGAACAATAGCTAGCAACTACAGGCAAGAATTTGGAAATATATATATATACAGTGGGGCAAAAAAGTATTCAGTCAGCCACCGATTGTGCAAGTTCTCCCACTTAAAATAATGAAAGAGGTCTGTCATTTTCATCATAGGTACATTTAAACTGTGAGAAACATAATGTGAAAAAAAAAATCCAGGAATTGACATTTTTAAAGAATTTATTTGTAAATTATGGTGGAAAGTAGGTATTTGGTCAATAACAAAAATTCAACTCAATACCTTGTAATATAACCTTTGTTGGCAATAACAGAGGTCAAACGATAACTATAGGTCTTTATCAGGTTTGCACACACAGTAGCTGGTATTTTGGCCCAACTCCCTCCACAGATTTTCAATGGGGTTGAGGTCTGGAGACTGGTTAGGCCACTCCAGTACTTTCAAATGCTTCTTACGGAGCCACTCCTTCGTTGCCCGGGC
Organism: Knipowitschia caucasica; assembly: GCA_964034765.1. Taxonomy (NCBI): domain Eukaryota; kingdom Metazoa; phylum Chordata; class Actinopteri; order Gobiiformes; family Gobiidae; genus Knipowitschia; species Knipowitschia caucasica. The sequence continues at coordinate 27,147,369 of OZ035824.1, forward strand.
GGTGTGTTTAGGATCATTGTCATGCTGGAAGACCCAGCCACGTTTCATCTTCAAAGCTCTCACTGATGGAAGGAGGTTTTGGCTCAAAATCTCACAATACATGGCCCCATTCATTCTTTCCTTAACACATATCAGTCTTCGTGTCCCCTTAGCAGAAAAACAGCCCCAAAGCATGACGTTTCCACCCCCATGCTTCACAGTAGGTATGGTGTTCTTGGGATGCAACTCAGTATTGTTCTTCCTCCAAACACGACGAGTTGAGTTTATACCAAACAGTTGTACTTTGGTTTCATCTGACCACATGGGTTTTTTTTTCAGTCTTATACAGTGACTTAAAGTGACTTATTGTACAGTCTGACAGCAGTGGGGATAAAGGCCCTGCGGTAGCGCTCCTTCCTACACTGAGGGTGTCTCAGTCTTCCACTGAAGGAACTCCTCAGCTCCTCTACAGTCCTGTGCAGTGGGTGGGAGGTGTTGTCCATGATGGAGGTGACTTTGACTAGACCCTCCTGTCCCTCACCTCCTCCACAGAGTCCAGGGAGCAGCCCAGAGTGGAGCTGGCCCTCCTGACCAGCTTGTTCAGTCTGTTTCTGTCCCGCTCTGTGCTGCCCGGGGCCCAGCACACGGCAGCGTAGTAAATGGCAGATGCTACCACAGAGTCATAAAAGGTCCTAAGCAGAGGCCAGCTCACTCCGAAGGACCTCAGCCTCCTCAGAAGAAAGAGGCGACTTTGGCTCTTCTTGTGCAGGGCGTTTTTATTATGGGACCAGTCCAGTTTATTGTTAATGTGAACACCCAGGTACTTGAAGCAGTCCACCAGCGTGTGGGAAAGTGGTTTCCTCCTGAAATCGATCACCATCTCCTTGGTCTTACTGGTGTTCAAGCACAAGTGGTTGCGCTCACACCAGTCGACAAAGTCTGTGATAACCTACCGATATTCCAGATCGTTCCCCTCAGACACACAGCCCTCGATGGCGGAGTCGTCGGAGAACTTCTGCAGGTGACAGCTGTGTGTGTCGTGTGTGAAGTCTGAGGTGTAGATGGTGAAGAGAAACGGTGAGAGGACAGTGCCCTGAGGGGCCCCAGTGCTGCAGACTACCACCTCAGACTTACAGCTGCGCAGCCGCACGTACTGTGGTCGGTCTGAGAGGTAGTTGATGGTCCATGCAGTGAGGCTACTGTCCACTCCCGCGTCCTCCATCTTCCCCCGCAGCAGTGCCGGTCTGATGGTGTTGAAAGCACTGGAGAAGTCGAAGAACATGACCCTCACAGCGCTCCCGGCAGGGATGACGGCGTCCTCTACTCCGATGTTGGGCCTGTAGACGAACTGCAGCGGGTCCAGGGTGGGGCTGACCACGGAGCGGAGAGGAGTGAGGATGAGCCGCTCCATGGTCTTCGTCAGGTGGGAGGTCAGTGCGACTGGACTGTAGTGAGCCGGTTCCTTGGCGTGCTGTGTTTTAGGAACCGGGATCACACAGGAGGTCTTTCACAGGACAGGGACCTTCTGCAGGCTGAGGCTCAGGTTGTACATGTAGCTGAGGACCCCAGAGAGCTGGTCTGCACAGGTCCTCAGCAGCCTGGGACTGATCCCGTCCGGTCCTGCGGATTTCCTCTGCTTCAGTCGCTGGAGCTGACTCTTCACCGGGTCCGGTGTGATGGAGAGGGGAGAAGACTGGGGTGTATTTTCAGAGGTGGGGGGCGGGAATGTGGGGGCAGGAGGGCCCAGGGCAGCCAAAGGCAGTGTCCAGGGCAGCCAAAGGCAGTGTCCACTGGGCTGGGGACGTTTGAAGAGGTGGGGGCGGGAGGGGGGGGGGGGGGGCAGATGGAGAGGGGGGAGAATCAAACCGGTTGAAGAATTGGTTAAATTCATCTGTCCCGCTGGCCCTTTGTCCACAGAAAGAGATGTTCTTTAGGCCTCTCCACACGTCACGGGCGTTTCCCTGGGCCAGCTTCTGCTCCAGCTTTTTCCCATATTCCCTCTTGGCCCTCCTGATCCTCCACTGGAGCTCGTGCTGCATCCTCTTCTGCTCCTCTTTGTCCCCTGAGATGAAAGCCCTTTTCTTGAGGTTCAGGAGGGCTTTAAGCTCAGAGGTCATCCATGGGTGGTTGTTAGAAAAACACCGTACCTTCTTAGTTGGTACAGGGTTATTCACACAGAAGAGGATATAGTCTGTAATACAGTGTGTCAGGCCAATATCATTATTCCTACTGTGAAGGGGAAAACATTTGTTTCCCCAAATTCTTGCCTGTAGTAGCTAGCTATCATTGAATGGGAGCTACTACACCCATCAAAACTGGGAAAAATATCTTTGTTGATTTTTAGTGAATTTTTCCAATTTCATTTTTGTTACTGTGAAGGGGAAAACAATATTTTTCCCAAATTCTTGCCTGTAGTAGCTAGCTATTGCTGAAATGGAGCTACTACACCCATCAAAACTGGGAAAAATGTCTTTGTTGATTTTTAGTGAATTTTTCCAATTTCATTTTTGTTACTGTGAAGGGGAAAACCATATTTTTCCCAAATTCTTGCCTGTAGTAGCTAGCTATTGTTCATTGGGAGCTACTACACCCATCAAAACTGGGAAAACTGTCTTTGTTGATTTTTAGTAAATTTTTCCAATTTCATTTTTGTTACTGTGAAGGGGAAAACCATATTTTTCCCAAATTCTTGCCTGTAGTAGCTAGCTATTGTTCAAATGGAGCTATTACACCCATCAAAACTGGGAAAAACTACTTTTTAAAAGCAGTTTTTATTGTATTCACCAACCCATCTGCAACGTTCTGTCAAATTTGCACTTTGCAGACGGTCCCTTGCTGAGAGCTTATCACACGTACGAGCGGAGACTTCATCTTCATTGTTTTTCGTGTTATAAATCGTCAGCTGCAGCCTAAGTAAAGTTTTTTTTATATAGGTGGCAACATTGTGAACAGTATTTAATACTACACTCTTCACTAAACTGAAAATACGGACAGACTTTGAATCCAGGGGGATTTTGTTCGAATATCAGGCGAATATCAAACGTTCGGCTAACTTTACCTCGGTCCTTTACAGCCGGTTTGAACTTCAATGGCTGCCCTACGGTAATATGGAGCTTAAGCGGAGGTTCAGTATGGTAGACTACCTACGTTATCACACCAGGCTTGACCACGCCTTACTCAGCCTGTCTTAATCAACTCCCCGCAGCCGTGTCAATCAAGCCAGCGTTTAAGAGCAAAGCAGAGCACAGCTCACCAAACGGACTTCAAGCTGCAACCACCTCCTCCCCACCTCCGCCTCAGGATTTCTTCACTCTCACATTCACCTTGCCTTGTTGCCACCACCAGTGTCTAGGCCCCGGGGGATCATGATCTGCACCCAGGCGCAGATCTCTTCAGAGCACGGCCACAGCCGGGGCCTAAGCTCCAAACCAATAAACAAACTCAATCCATAAAATAAACGACTCAACGCATCTCGTCTCTTGTAGTCTCTCCAGGTTGAACTGGCAGTTCAAATCAAGACTGCGTCACATTGGAAACGTGTCAACCGCTGAATTTAAAGGGTTTTCAACACTATAACCAAGCACACATTGTAGGAATAATATGAAATCCAACTTGGCTCCAGACTTGTATAATATCGCATGAGGTGGAGATAAAGCAGTCCAAATGTTTCAACAAAATTTCAGAGACTAGCCTCAAATATGCCAAACAGACAGAATCCCAACAGGGGCGAGCCCACCACGACCCATGTCACCTGCTCCCACTGATGTCTGCTGTCATTGTGTCCCTGGGAAAGACACTTAATCCCACATCGCCTGAAGCTCCCACTGAAAGACCAAGGCCACGTCTTCACTGACGGAGAAGCCATCCTGTGGACCCACCACCTGCAGGAAGATCAGTGAGGGACTGGTGTTTGAAACTTTTGGGTGGCAGCTCTGATTGCCACCCCCCGTCCCAGAAATGAATTATTAAAGGGGATGAAAATAACATGACATGATGACATGACAGAATTCCCGCAAAATAGTCGCCAGAATACTGTTTATCAACGGCGTGAGTTTGAATGTTCAGTTTTTTTACCGTGATGCGGATGCAGCGCCGTGGCTAAAGCTAATAATAATCTGAGCTTTTAGCCACAGTTCTGCTGCGGCTACATACCCACGTCCAAGACAATGTGTTGGCCTCCTCCGATCATCGTGGTTTAAGATCCCACAGATTTCCCATTCCTCTGTGCGTCTTCTCTTCTTCGTTTGTAAAACTATATATAATAAGATCCATGGTAAAAAACCATCAGAGCCTCTGTGCAGCAGGTGCCGCTTTAGAACACAGGCTTTGTTCACAAGTCCGCCTCAGCGTACGTGTGTGAAGGCACATATGTTTACATTTAAAAATACTGTCAAAAATCCTGGAACGCGCCGTCATCAACCGTGGAGTTGGTTGAGGACGGCGCGTTCCATCTCCACTCCTCCCATCTCTTCGAAACACTTCAATCTGGATTCCTTTCACACCACAGCACAGAAACAGCACTTCTTAAAGTTACTAATGACCTCCTCCTCGGTGCCGACTCTGGTTCCTTATCCATCCTCCTTCTCCTCGATCTCTCCGCTGCATTTGACACAATAGACCATTCCATCCTCCTCCACCGTCTACAATCCATTGGCATTTCTGGCACAGCACTCCTCTGGTTCACCTCTTACCTCTCCAATCGTCTTCACTTCGTGTCTGTCAACAATTGCAAGTCCCACACTTCCCCCGTCACCCATGGTGTCCCCCAAGGTTCCGTGCTCGGCCCTCTCCTCTTCACCATCTACATGCTTCCCCTCGGTCAGATCATCCCTCATCATGGACTCCATTTCCACTGTTATGCCGACAACACGCAACTTTGCATCTCCACCAAATCCATCACCCCGGTCATTCGCTCCACCATCGAAAATTGCATCTCCGACATTAAAACCTGGATGGACAATAACGTTCTCAAACTCAACAGTAACAAAACAGATCATCATCATCAGCCCCAAAACTCTCCTGCCCTCTGTCCAGAACTTCACCCTCCTCATTGACGGTCACATTGTCACCCCCTCATCCTCTGTACGCAACCTTGGCATCATAATGGACTCCACCCTCTCATACCAAACCCACATTAAACACATCACCAAAACCTCCTTCTTCCACCTCCGCAACATTGCCCGCCTCCGCCCCTCCCTTACCCAGTCAACAGCCGAAATCCTCATCCACGCATTCATCACCTCCAGACTCGACTACTGCAACAGCCTCCTCTACGGACTTCCCACCACTCATCTCCAAAAACTGCAATACATCCAGAACTCTGCAGCCCGCCTCCTCACCCACACCCGGTCCAGAGAACACATCACCCCTGTCCTCCAGCAGCTCCACTGGCTCCCCGTTCAATACCGCATCCATTACAAGCTCCTCACTTACAAGTCCCTACATAACCTGGCCCCGCCCTACCTTACTGAGCTCCTACAGCAGCAACAATCCACCCGCCGCCTTCGCTCAGCCAATTCCAACCTCCTCTCTCCCATCACCCGCACTAACCGCCGAACCTTGGGGGACAGAGCTTTTGCCATTGCCGCCCCAACCCTCTGGAACTCACTCCTACTGCCCATTAGAAACTCTGACTCACTATCAAACTTTAAATCAGTACTCAAAACCCATCTTTTCAAACAAGCTTTTCCGTAAACCCCTTTTTATTATTGTATTCTACTCCCCATGTGAAGCGTCTTTGAGTGTCCAAAAAAGCGCTATACAAGTTTGATGTATTATTATTATTATTATTATTATTTCAGAGCTACCGTGTCAAGTGACTAAGACGTACTGTATGGAGAGATCTGGTCACTTATCAAACTAAAGGACTCTTTCCTTGACAGTCTGATGAATGACCGGGGGTTGGGGACCACTCTCAAAGACGACGTATTGTCCTCAAAAGCTTCCGTAGTGCTGGTGGTAGAATATATGATCCCAACGCTAGATGGGAGTAAAAACTACACAGTGTACCGTTAAAGTTAATACTGTATAAAAGACATTTGTCGAAAACACATTCATGCTTCATGTGAACATGACTGCAAGGTTTTTGGCATACTAATTATCCAGGAAAGCAATTTTGAATTCATATCTCAATACAATAGTCGTAATTAACTTTTGCTCTATAGTGACTGCGACGTGTCGTTGGTTGGTTGTTGGTCTTCAATAGCCTGTGTGTGCATAGTTATACGTTGGCTGAAGCTGATGGATTTTCAATTAATTGTCAAGAGTCTGTAATAAAATAGTTTGCTTTGAAATAAAAGAGATTGTAATTTGTAATTGGATTGGATATGCACTGAACACTCCAGACTGCAGGCCTTGTTGTGTAGAGTCTGCAGAAGTGTGTTTATGATTATTCTGTATTTTTGGTTTATGGAACTGACTTGCATGTGTAATATTTTTATTGTATGGTTTTAATTGTGAAGTGCGTTGTGATCCTGGTCTGTGAAAGGCGCTATATAAATAAACTTTACTTACTTAATTACTTACTTAAACTGTGGTATTGAGAGATTCATGTATATGTATTTAATATCTATTTCAGGTAGGTCTGTGAGCCTTACTATATTCTCTATTCTTTACCTCTCTTTTCTGACACAATTTCCTCATCTGTGACTTCCTGTTACTTACATGGCAATAAAAATAATTCTGGTTCTGATTCTGAGACTGACTTCTACAGCTACCAAAGTCTTCTTTATGTTATCAACCTATGTATAAAGTTTGTCACAGGCTGAGGAGAGATACTAAGATGAGATATTCCTTTAGCGTCTCCCACAGGAGAATAACGTCTAAAACGTGGTTATACAGGCCTTCCAGAGACATCGAGATACATTTACAATCGCTGTAAAAATAGTAGGGCTCTCGGATCATTGGAAAAACAGAATTTTATCAACAGGCCTTCAAGGTTGATTGCACTGACCCATAGAAGTACATTTATTCTTGCACTTTCCTAAGTGTAGATTTGATTGATTTTGTACAGGGACTCCCAGTAAGGGCAGGCTCCTTTTGTGGCACCGGCACCTGCCACAGCTGATTAGTGGCATGTACACAACAAATGGCGTTTAAAACGGCATGTGGACAACAAGTGGTGTTTAAAACGGCATGTGGACAACAAGTGGCGTTTAAAACGGCATGTGGGGAATAAATGGCGTGTAAAGCGGCATGTGGACAACAAGTGGCGTTTAAAACGGCATGTGGGGAATAAATGGCGTGTAAAGCGGCATGTGGGCAATAAATGGCGTATACAACGGCATGTGGGCAATAAATGCCGTTTAAAACGGCATGTGGACAACAAGTGGCGTTTAAAACGGCATGTGGGGAATAAATGGCGTGTAAAGCGGCATGTGAGCAATAAATGGCGTTTACAACGGCATGTGGGGAAGTAAGTAAGTAAGTAAGCTTTATTTATATACCGCCTTTCACAGACCAGAGTCACAAAGCGGTTTACAATTGTTATATATATTTTTTTTTTGGGCACTTGTCCTCTCACTCCACACAGAGATGGGAGCGGGGACCGCTATCTCGAATACTGCTGCTTGTTGTCTTTTGTACAGGCTGCTTTCAACTGTATTTGTTTTACACGCTATTTATTCCCCACATGCCGTTTTAAACGCCATTTATTTCCCACATGCCATATTAAACTCCATTTATTGTCCACATGCCGTTTTAAACGCCATTTATTGCCCACATGCCGTTTTAAACAGCATTTTTTCCCCACATGCCGTTTTAAATGCCACTTGTTGTCCACATGCCGTTTTAAACGCCACTTGTTGTCCATATGCCGCTTTACACGCCATTTATTCCCCACATGCCGTTTTAAACGCCACTTGTTGTCCACATGCCGCTTTACACGCCACTTGTTGTCCACATGCCGCTTTACACGCCATTTATTCCCCACATGCCGTTTTAAACGCCACTTGTTGTCCACATGCCGTTTTAAACGCCACTTGTTGTCCACATGCCGCTTTACACGCCACTTGTTGTCCACATGCCGCTTTACACGCCATTTATTCCCCACATGCCGTTTTAAACGCCACTTGTTGTCCACATGCCGTTTTACACGCCATTTATTTATTGTCCACATGCCGTTTTAAACGCCACTTGTTGTCCACATGCCGTTTTAAACGCCATTTATTCCCCACATGTCGTTTTAAATGCCATTTATTCCCCACATGCCGTTTTAAACGCCACTTGTTGTCCACATGCCGTTTTAAACGCCATTTGTTGTGTACATGCCACTGATCAGCTGTGGCAGGTGCCGGTGCCACAAAAGGAGCCTGCCCTTTCTCGGGACTCCACTGGTTCTGTATAGACAATATAATCAACCTTCTAATCAATGGTTTTAATAAAGCAAAAACATTCCGGGGGCTTCTAAAATGGTCTCTCGGGGGCCAGGTGGCTGACACCGAGCTAATTCAAAGAATAAACGGAAACACTGCATTTTCAAGGTGATCATTTCTAGCATAAATCCAGCACTTTCTCTCCATCTCCAGTTCAACCACATTATGTTGCACCGTGGTCCATCATAACCCATAATAAAATCTCCCATTATCTCAAATAGTCCTCAGCTACTTGCACCAAGTTGTGTATCACTAATAAACATTTGCAGTTTGAGCCCCCATGGAAAACACAGCAGCTTGGAAAACAGAAAGAACACTCTTCACTGTTAGCGCAGGTCCCTCAGATCCAATCAATTGCAGCTCACCGTGAAAGAAGGTTGACGCTGATTAAAGCTTCTACCATGCTGTTACCCCATCAAATGGTGGTGTGCTGGTTTATTAGGCTGACATCTTCTTTTGTGAGGCGGTCCTGGTCCTTGGCTTAATCACACTACTTGTCATTGTTACTTTTAGTTCTAATGAACTTTGGAGCTCCATTACCTTCAGTCTCACAACTGCAGGCACAAAATATAAACTAACAGTAGTTTCAAGATGCAAAAGAATCCGTGTCAGTCCTGGATAAGTGTAGAACATGTGAGTGCATCTTTCATAGGTTCTACCCAAGGTTCTACCCATTGTTTTGATTTTGGCCTGTGCAAAAATAAATTTAATTGTTGACAGTGAAAGGGCTAAACATGGACCTTATATAAAATCAAGAATAATTCCCCATATTTGTCACCACCTTTAGATAGATAAAAAAAAACACAGAAACAGAAATACAGAGAGCGTTCCAGAACAGGGGAACAGAGCGACTGAATGCTCTGCCCCCCCATGGTGCCAAGGCGGGCTGAGGGAACAGGGAGAGAAGAGAAGGAGTGAAATGGAAGACGACATGTGAAGAAGATCAGACAGGTAAGGAGGAGATGGATTATGAATGGCTGTGAAAAGGATGTAAAGGATTTTGAATTTGATGAAATTGACGTTTATATTTATAGAAGCGATATCTACAATTCACCAAATGTGCGATGACTGAAGATTCAAAATCATCACTGAACATGGAATAATATATTGATGAAGAACTCTCACATTTCTTCTCACAATTGCACAAATCTATGACACCTGTAGATCATCAATGTGCCAGATTGTAGCCATGATCCCACTGTCACACTAACAACACACACTCATTCTGAACTTTTGTACATATTTTAGCGGCATAGGGCAGGGATGTCAAACTCACTTTGGTCGGAGGCGAAATATAAAAACATAAGAGCTGGTTGGGGCCAGAAATATAAAATAGATTTTCTTTTTTCTATTGACAAATCAACTGTATTTGACATGAATTTGGATATTATTTTCTAGAATATTTGGATTCAACCACAACTGGGCCAAATATCAAGAATGAGAAAATAAATTTTGGGTCTGAATTACCTTCTAATTACACATGCCATGTTTCTATCAATGCTGCAAGTTACATTGATAATAACAATTTTACATAATTTCAGGGGTCACTAAAAATGGTCTCGCTGGCCGAGTTTGAAACGCCTTGTATAGGGGAAATTGGAGCGCCCAGAAAAAACCTACGCAGACACAGAAAGAACATGCAAACTCCACACAGAAAAGCCAACCAGTAATCAAACCCGGGACCATATCCCTGTGAAGCAATGATAAAATATGATACTGGTTTTAAATGATGTAATAAAGATATAACACTGCACACTTCTCAAACGTATTGATTTGCTTCTACAAGATTAAAAATGTGATTCAGGAGACACACAATGTACAGTTTTGGATTCGATTGTGACCTTGCCAAAGTCTCATTACCACGAGGAGCCCACGACTCTTTGATGTTGGTGTGTGTGACATTTCCTTTTGCCTTTGCCATCGCCGCTGCCCCTGGAGTCTGCACTGACCTCATTTCACCTGATTATTATTTTATGCTAATGAAAGAGCAAGCCACAACAAAGCCCTGATATGATCTGCCGAGGAGCTGTTGTGGAGAAAGCCACAGAAAAACGCAGGTGAAAATTAGAATTGTGTTTTCTGTAATTCAATTTACAATGTGAAACACGCAAATTGAGACCAGTCAAGCCTTTATTTGTCATGATAATTGGCTCAAAGCTTGTAATAAAAAAAATGAATATTTTGAACATGGACTGTAAGGCAAAATAATAAAATAAAATAAAAAAGGCTTGGCATGTATCGCATGTGATGAGTCTATTCCATGTTTTACAGTTTCATACTTCATACATCAAGAAGGACTCAAACAGACTCTTATGACAGTTTTTATCACACAGCAGCCACATTCCTGAACTCCCACCCTGTTAAAGCACATTGGATGCACTTTATTGCTATGTAATGTATTGAATGTATATACTAGCAATAGCAGCTTTGTACAGTTCCGCTTATGTGCGTACATATATTTATCTGGGTTGTATTTTCGTGCTATTGAACTACTGGTTAGATGCTAAACTGCATTTTGTTGCATTGCTCTGACAGTGTATTGACGAATGAATCTTACCTAATCTAATGTAATCCGAATGTAAAGGTTTTTCCTCCTGGTGCTCCGGTTTCCCTCATGACTTAAAGGTGCAGTAAGCGATTTTGTTAGCTTAGCCGTAGCACCAAATCGAAACCACTCCCCCCCCTCGCCTCTCCACCAAACCAAACATCCGGCATTTTCTTTTATTTGTCATAACAGGGAGAGTGGCTGGCAAACGTGAAATTGGCATTTTCTGTACAGCCATTTAAAGTGATAGTCTAGAACTCCTAATTAATTAAACATTTTAAGAATTGTATTAAACTGACCTCCTGGCCTATAAATTATGTCACTTTATGAATTATAATATTACGGGTAAGTCCCGCCTTCCCTTCTCTTAGCTATAGCTAGAAATCCACGATCCGTAGCTGCGCATATGCTCAGTTTTTTGTTTTCGCGGAGCCTCCGAATCAAACCTCCATTAGGCTCTGAAACTACATGAAAACTGAACAAAGAATTCTGAAAATCAACGCTGAGCTACCCATTTATACTGAACCTATACATAATCATTTATATACTGAACCTATACATAATCATTTATATACTGAACCTATATCCATAATCAGATCCTCTGCAGATGTGTCCTATAATGTTCATTTTCTGAGTGGAGTTTGCATGTTCTCCCCATGTCTGCGTAGGTTTCCTCCGGGTACTCCGGTTTCCCCTACCACTAAAAATATGTACAATAGGTCTGGCATGCGCCTCCTGTTCGGCGACCCCGCTCCCATCTCTGTGAGGAGTGAGAGGACAAAGGCCCAAAAATAACAATTGTAAACCGCTTTGTGACTCTGGTCTGTGAAAGGCGGTATATAAATAAAGATTACTTACTTACTTACTTACTTCAATCAACGTTAATAGCTACTTCCGGGTTTACCGCAATCGCTTTTTTCGTGCATTAAAACATTAGTATTAATAATGTATAAGTATAGTGTTCTCAGATTAACATTTAAATGTGTTATGGAAACGTAGGCATAGACCAATCAGAAAGGAAGGGGGAGGGAGCTTGGGTTGTTTTTATCAAATCCTGTACCTCTCTCTCTTTTTTCTGACAAATTCCAGACAATCACTTTAAGGTTTTAGAAAATAATCCCAACTCAGCTGCGCGCACTCGCGAGAAGCAGGAAGAGGGTGAAGGGGGGTAAATCCCATTGGTTTGTTGGGGATGAACGAATCCAATTCGTTTATTTTTATCGGTCCGCTCCAAAATATGTTTTATTAATTTTTGGAGACTATAGACATCTGGTCAATTCCATTACTATTTGAAATCACATGATAACTTGACTACTTTTAGGGTTCAGGGACGTTTTCTCACAATGTTTGAAAAAATACTTCTGGAAAAAATCACTGACTGCATCTTTAAAATATGGCAGCGCTGTGAATGGTGGTCGGAGAAGCTGGTTTCGGCCTTGCGTGAATAAAACTGACCTTAGTGAGAGAGAAATCCTTATTATTATGATTAATTATGCATGATCAAAGTCAAATCATAGACAAAGAATGGACTAAAAATTGCCATGTGGTTCGCAATGATGAGACAGCCATTACATTGTTTTTGTATGGAGGCTACACGACCATGCATTTATAATTGATGAGCTCAGCAGTGGATCCCAGTTGCGACAGAGCCTGTAGAAAAGTGGCATTCGACCGACCTTTTCCAGCCTTCCTGCCTGTCTCTCCAGCGCTGTGGGCTTGTGCGTGGGCGTGTTTACAATGCTGTGGCCGGTGGCAAGTGGTGCAGAAACAAAAGCAAGAGTGGTGCAAAATAAAGATGATGAAGAGAGTATATTCCTGGGAGAGGCTTACAGTAAATCAAAAACACTCACAATGAGAGTTGAAAATAAGGTCTGTGGCAGAATACTCCAGTGGTTTGGTTAATGAGAGCATGAGCAACACGCTGACTGTACACAATCATGCAACTACTGTGTCGGAGTCAAGCATGAGTTAACACCAGCCATTAGCCAATCCCCCTGGCACATGTGGAGATGCTGTAATTGATGGTTAAAATGAGAATATCAACTTTGAATAATATGGACATGGCTTAATCTTAATCTTATTTAAAACCATGCTTTGGTCAGCTCAAGTAGTCTTGACAGGAACAGATATGGGCTCCTGATAGCATTCTCGCTTCTCAGTAAGAAGGTCCTGGGTTCGAATCCCAGTCGGAACAGGGTCTTTCTGAGTAGAGTTTGAATGTTCTCCCTGTGCCTGTGTAGGTTTCCTCCGGGTGCTCTAGTTTCCCCTACCGCTAAAAACAAGTGCAATAGGTTAAATCCTCTAGCTCCAGTAGTCCTGACCAGAATGACCACTGCTCCTGATGTAAGCCTTAGTGGAATCAGGATGGGTCAAATACAGAGGATGAATTTCCCTACGGGGATTAATAAAATGCACCTATACCTTTATTATAAATTTGGAGTTTGCTTAAAGCTGACATGCAATATCAAACTCTAACTAAAACTCTCACTGTATATTCCATAATGACAGTGACCAATGTAAGAAAGGTGATATACTGTAATATTTTGTGTTACACCTGCGCTGGCATCTCCATCTTGTTTTTCCATTATTTAGGCTGCCGTTATAATGAACTAAATTGAGTATAAATCTGTAGAGCACTATACATTCTGGACTTTGTTTCAAGTCCTTGATCTGGTGGACACTCATATTGAGCCAGCTTGCCCAGTACATCCATCCATCCATATGTTTGGATTTAATTTGTGTATTTGATGAGTAAGTAATCTTTATATATATGTATATGGGAGCTTGAGGGTTCTGCGCAGTATCTTTGCTGTTCCTAGCACTGCACATTTCTGGACCGAGATGTCCGAGGTTGTTCCGGGGATCCGCTGTAACCACTCATCTAGCTTCGGGGTCACTGCCCCGAGTGCACCGATCACCACGGGCACTACTGTCACCTTTACCCTCCAGGCCCTCTCCAGCTCCTCTCTGAGACCTTGGTATTTCTCAAGCTTTTCATGTTCTTTTTTCCGGATGTTACCATCGCTTGGAATTGCCACGTCCACCACCACGGCTGTCCTCTGCCCTTTGTCTACCACCACGATGTCAGGTTGGTTCGCCATTACCATTCGGTCGGTCTGTATCTGGAAGTCCCACAGGATCTTTGCACGCTCATTCTCCACCACCTTTGGAGGAGTTTCCCACTTAGACCTTGGGGTTTCCAGCCCATACTCTGCACAGATGTTTCTGTACACTATGCCAGCCACTTGGTTATGGCGTTCCATGTAGGCCTTCCCTGCCAGCATCTTGCACCCTGCTATATATAATATATATATATATATATATATATATACAGTATATATATAGCGCCTTTCACAAACCAGAGTCACAAAGCACTTTATATCATCATAGCCTTTGTATCTCACTCCACAAAGAGATGGGAGTGAGGTCGCCACACAGGAAACGAATGCTAGAAACTATTGTTCATGCTTTAGTTAGATGAGAGTTCCTTTATTCGTCCCACAGTGGTGAAATTTTGTAGTGGTAGGGGGAAACTGGAGCACCCGGAGGAAACTTAAGCAGACACAGGCAGGAGCAGTTGTATTGCCTGATGTTATAATTCTGAATCTGGTATACTGGTAGCCTCGCTTCTGTCAGTCTTCCCCAGGGCAGCTGTGGCCCCAGTAGTAATTTATTACCATTTTATACGCCGTGAATTGATAATGTCATGTCAAGCGCCTTTAAGTTTTCAAAAAAAAGCTGTATAAACCAGAATAATTATTATCAGTATTTTTATCATTAAAAAAAAAACATGCTAGCTTTCACCCCTTGTCCCCAGACAGGTTGATATAATTACTGTAGGACAACTGATCGAGAATCCATGTACAATAACACAATCAGTTATGAGGCTTATAACACTTTTTTAATGTATTGAGTTTGGGGTGGCTCATAAGCTTCTTGCTTCAGCCCACTACTTTTGAGCAAAATTAATACTTTATTTTTTGTGGGTTTTTTTTGATAAAGTTAGATGTAATTTATTCACGTGACATTTCCCATATGTTAGGCAGAATATCAAAACCGCAGAGGAGCCGGGGGGTATACCACGTTTAGGTCGATTGTTAGGAGGTGAATTGATCCACTGAACTTTCTTTCAAAAGAACCACAATAAAATCACGCATGCACACTTTTTCTCATCTATGCTTTTGTATATGTCCGATATAAGATTAATATTAACTCAAACAAAGCACCACGGTTTCTACATGACAGCCACTTGGAAACAAATAGATTTTATATCAGAATCAGAATCATTTTTATATAATTTCCAGTTGACAGAATTGTGTGGCCGTTAACGGTCTGTTTCCTGCGGCTCCTCTTCCACTGACAAGCTTTCAGCTATAATATATTCACGTGACATTTCCCATATATTAGGCAGAATGTCAAAACCGCAGAGGAGCCGGGGGTCTACACCAGGTTTAGGTCTATTGTTAGGGGGTTAATTGATCCAGGGCCTGTGTAGAATAAAGTGAGGGATATCCTGCGAAGATGATCAGGAAGTGAAAGAGCAGCATCAGCAGGTGGTCAGTGTGTGGCGGCGAATATTACATGACCTCACAATGGTGTATTGTTGGGTTAATGATTACAATGCATCAATGTATTAAAAACACTTACATTCATTATAATCTAATATAAATAACAACAAGTTTTATATGCCCCCACTGAAAGATCAAGGCTATGCTCACACTCAGAGAGCAGCCGTTCTCCTGTGGACTCACCACCTGCAGAGGGTCAGTGAGGGGCTGGTGCTATGAGACTTGGGTGGCATCTCTGACTGCCACCCCCCTGACCCAGAAATGGATTAAAGGGTAGAAAATGGATGGATGGATGGATAGTTTTATATGTTCAGATTAGAGCTTTACAATATATTGAAGTAATATTGTTGTTAGCAATTATAGCAGAATAGTGTTTTTTCAAGCATTGTTGGTGTGAGAGTGTGTCTTCTTATCTGAAGTTTGTTGTTCAAATCCTGCTTTTGACATAAACATTGCTAATATCGACTCGACTGGTAGTATCAACCAATACCTGTATCGGGTATCTTGCAACTTTTAATTATTACTTGCGGATCGATGTTTAAGTAAGGGACAATGTATAGTTGGCAGGTCATTATCGGAAAATAAGTACCGACAGGGCGAAGCGGACCCCAACGTCCAGCGGGGTCCGCTTATTATGTACCGACAGAACACACAAAATAAACTTCAGTCCATTTTTATGAATGCCGGAAGGTTTATTTAATGACTGCAAATAAAATAGTTCCCAAAGGTTTTCCCGTGGCTATGCGAGTAATGGTTAGGCTAACAACTTCCAAACTAGAACTCTCTGGAACTGTATGAAAACTGAACAAAGAATTCTGAACATCAGCGGTGAGTGACCCAAACATAAACCTAACCTAAATCCATAATTTGATCCTCTGCAAATGTGTCCTAAAATGTCCCGGAATCTACTTCCAGGTTTATCGCGAACAGTATTTTTGTCATGAAAACATTAACAGATAATTCTGAAAACCTGCGTGCATGTGTATTAAGAATGTATATGTATAATGTATTCTCTCTTTAAATGTGTTGATTGATTGATATTTGCGTTTATTGAGCGTGGCTAGACAGTAGTAGCGACGAAGTGGCTGGAACTACTTGCAGAGTAATCTACACACCTGAATTACAAGCAGAGGTTGCGTTGCCATGGGCAGCGGTCATTATTGTTTTGAGAGGTCCGTTATCAAGAAATAATGACCGGTAGAACGTTTTGAAATTACATTCAAATCAATGGATCGTTCTACTGCCGCTGTGAGGAGCCGTGTAATAAAGAAATATAACATTTGCTTTAAAGCTGCACTAACTGACTTTATTTTATTACGAAAATGCTATCCATGTCCGTGTAGGGCATTGGGATATACGTCCTTTTGACAAAAAAGTAGCGCAGATTTGTGCTGGCGTGACATTATATTTTAGATCGAGTTTTGATGAAACAAGGAAGAGAATGTGTTTCGGGTCGCGGATTGTGACCAATCACCGCGGACCACTGGCCCCCACTTTTGTGAGAAATCTACAGGTCTCCGTTAGCATAGACGGCTGAGTTAGCACAACAAGACGAGGAGCTAACCTGAAGCTTCGTCTCTTCATCACCGGTTACTGCTTACACAGCAAGACAGCCATCCAAAAGAAAGTCCCGTTCCTCCGCGCTTCCCGGTTCTATCGTTCTATGTCACGCCATCCACGTGCAAATCCATGTCCATGTATTATCCATATTGGGAGACGCTAGCTTCGTCCCAACAGTGGGTGTGTGTGGGGGGCGATAGCTTCGTGGGTGCGGGGAGGGGAGCAGAAAGAGAGAGACCAGCGAGTCTGCTGCTTCAAAATCCCAAAGTCAGTTAGTGCAGCTTTAAAATGATGTGTAACATATTGGTCCAGACTCTTAAAAATAGGGCTAGAGACTACTGTGTAAGAATGAAAACCTACACAAATAATTCAATCAAGACCTGCATTTCGTTGCTAATTTTGAGTGATTATGATTTTAATGCCTGATTTTAAGGATTCTTTTCTTGTTTTGTGAATCACTTTGCGTTGCCTTGTATGAATAAACTTGACTTGCCTTTCCTTCTGATTGATCTAATTGATGCATTATGTATCTCTCTAATTTCCCTGACTTTGTAACTGCAAGATTTTGTATGGAAGACAAATGGGCCAATGAGCCAAAGCCAATAATCGTCCCAAGGTCCCTCTGGTCAATGTGGCCCAGGTGATTATTCAGGTCTGATGATATTGACTTTTGCAGCAGAGACACGATGCTGCACTCAGCGTGGTTTATGAAAGAAACTGCACACAAACATTTGATAATGAAGGGGCGACAGTAGCTCAGTTGGTAGAGCATTGGCCTTTGAGCCTGAAGGTCATGGGTTCACTTCACGACTCCCACTGATGACTGCTGTCGTTGTGTCCTTGGGGAAGACACTTAACCCCACTTTGCCCAAAGCCCCCACTGAAAGATCTCAGCTCCTGTGGACTCACCACCTGCAGGAGGATCAGTGAGGGGCTGGTGCTCTGTGTACTGGGTGGCATCTCTGGCCACCCTCCCGACCCAGAAATGGATTAAGGGGAAGAAAATGGATGGATGGATGGAACGAAAATGAATGAAAATCACTAATTGAGGAATTATTTATTGTTGACGTCTTTTAGAAGGAACTGAACAAAGAAAACAACAAATCAAAGGGAATGACACTTGCCAGTAATTTGAGTGATTATGAATTTTGGCTTTGTGCTGCCTGTGTACAAACAGAAAATTATTTGGGCTAAATCTCAAAAGAGCAAGACCATAGAAGAAGATTGGAGTTGAGGGTTACTCAAGTATTAGGGGACTCATTTGGAATAGCAAGCAGATGGTTTTATGTATCTTTATTCTGTCCTCTGGTGAGTTATTAATGACACATAAATTGGTCAAGTATAATTGCATGGGGAATGAAGGAGTGGGTGGACAGTGGCCTTACATTAATACGTCCCTTATGTTGCAGCGCGCATATTAATGTGATCAGGGTGTAGTGAAGACGGCAGCAGATGTGGTTTCCATGGAAGCCACATCAGACACTTCCTTGCTACTGTCCCATCAATAATTACTTTTTCAAACACAATTTTCCCACAAAAGAAAACATTAAGTTTGGTTTCATTATTTGTTAATTGTTCACATGGAGACCGGCATCAAGTGTTTCTGGCCAATAACCAAATAAATATTCTTTTTACGAGATGGGCGCTTGTTTATCCCAGAAAATATGATTCAGTAACAGTTGCCTGTTTAAATAGAAATGTGAGTATTTTATATTATATAAGTAATATATTACTTATTGGAAGACAACAGGTTGAGATGTAATTGTTCTAGTCAATGCATCCATTTACCTGCCGGTGACCAAAGTGTCCCCCCGTCCCTCTCCCCCTCCCTACTCCCTTCTCCCTCCCTCCTCACCCCCTCTAAGTCTTTCCTGCTCATCCTCACCTAGCCCCCTCTGACGGCCCACATTGGCGAAGGGTGGTCGTAGTTTATTTCCATAATAAAAACGTCCGTGTTTTATCCAAAACATAATGTGTCTTATCCAAACTGTCTTGTGATATGTATGTTACTGCTCTCTGCTGTTTATTCTACTGTTTATCGCATGGCGCTGTAAAGATGGCGCCGTGGCAAGAGCTCTGGTGTGTGCCGTCTTCTCTGTCTGGTGCACACTGGGGTAGTCTTGCACAGTTTTTCCAATGTGGTTTTACTGCAAATGGCAAAAAAATGAATCTGAATCTGAATTAAACATACACTTAAATAACATATAATTTAATTTTTCTAATATTAAACTATGCATACGCATATCAGTCTAGTTGTGCATGGTGGCTGATTGGTTAGCACTCAGCACTTCAAAAAATGTACAACCAAAACAAATACTAATTACACTAATTAATACTGTGTTACATCAATATCAAATATTGATGTTTGATAAAAGAAACATGACCATGACTTCTGTTCAAGAAGCACAAACGTGAATAGAACATGAGACCAACATGGAGTGATATATGAGCAGGAACCAGGTCTTTAGTGTGGTACAGCAAAAATGAATGGTGGATATCTCCCTCCTCCGGAGTTAATCTTCTATCCCTGAGTAAAAGGAGCAGTGTTGATCCCAGTGTCTGCTCTCCAGGTAGCTGTCTTTCTCTCCACATGGATCACCATTAACCCGCCAGCTCAGAGCCACTGGGGAGTTTGACCTTAACAGCTGTCCATCACGGAGGGGCACATTCCCAAACGCCTTCCCTCACGCTCCTCTGAAGGAAGAGTCAGAAATAGACATGTGCTGGCTAAAGTAGTATACTGAAGATGATTTGGTCGTGCATGGAGCAAATAAGAGATAGTTTCAATTTGTTTTCAATCTGTTTCCAATGGTGAGGAGATTTGTAATGAAGCAGGTTAATATAAACCAAAGACTGCAGATAAAGGATTGATTGAGCTCATCTCTGCCTTTTCTTTTAGGCAAATAGGTTTACAAAACTCCACAACACCATTTTGCCATGTGCCATAAATAGCAAGGAATCGGTCCACAAACCCCGCCCTAGTTAGTAAATAAATGGACTACGACAATATACTTCAGTGAACACAGGGAACATACCATGAGAGAAACTTTCCTATCTTAATTGGTTTTGTTTGTATGAAAACATCAACAATTAAACTACACAAGACTTACATAATCCCTCAGAAACGTTGCATTTGCACACGTAGAAGCAGCAAGATACTGAACCCAATTACTGTGAAAGGGTGAAGTCTCCAGAGAGCAGTGAAGCGTGTTCATGAGCTCAGACAGAGCCATGCACATGAGAGAAACAGAAAAAACCCAGCACCAGATACAGGACCAAACAAATCAAGACAGGGCCTGAGGTTTTTGGGTGAAATCTCCTTGTGGCTTCCTGGTCCTCCTGGTCCTCGGGACACTTTAGGATCAGCTCAGCCTGGATAGAACTAGGGCCAAGCAGGTACAGTGTAAAGTACCTGCACTGGTTAAACAGAGCCAGTGTAAACACGTCCAATTGTGGTAGAGTAGAGCTGAGTAGAGCGGGGACAAGTAGGGCTGGTTTTAATTACATACAGGAAGTTAAATTAGTGTTGGCTTTGAAAGTCAGGTACCACAGCTTAAGTTGGTGATGAGTGTTGAGTTTCTCCATTGATGTTTCATTGCTCTTTTATAGTAAACCATACTCTTGCCCCTGTTACGGCGCAAAAGGAATAAATGCCCATATAAGGTAAGTGGCTCAAGCTAGTTAGTGTATATTGATGTATGCTTTTTCCACATTCAGCAAACACTATGGGTGATGTCAGCACACGGGCTGTCCACTCACATGTAGTATATAGTCTGTGATGAATCAACAACTGTGTCAGTCCTCCGAGACAGCTGCTTTTGTTTTTTCGAGATACACAAAAATGATTTGATTTGGTTTGGGTTTTTTTGGGTGATTTCAGCTGATTGGACCATCTCTTGGACTCAGATAACCTTGTCTTCAAAGATGCCAGCCGATCAGTTAGCTTATCACCGAACATCACACGTCAGAACCACCAAGGGACTATTCAACTACGGTGCCATCTTGTTTGCATCAATGGCAATCAAATCCCCTCTAGAAACAATTTTCTGTCCTCAAATATCTAATGGCAAAGAATAATACGGATTGGTCACCTTGGAAACTGCCATGAAGCTAGCATGAATGACAAGTGGGGATAGCTCATCCATCACTCCTACTGAATGTTATTAACAGTTTAACGGTCCCGCCCACTCCTTTCCCTTACAGCCTTTAACAAGTCTATCGGTTACTTCTCATCCTGTTCAAAGCCTTTTCATGCCATGTCTCCTCATCAAATGTGTTCCGTTGATGGTTGAGCATCCGGAAATATCACTGGCTCTCCTTCTTTAGTCCAGGTATTAATGCCAGCAATGATCTGTTAACAGCAACTGACACGTGTAGGTCAATTACATAAAAATTACCTCACTCTAAAGACCAGAATGAAGGCACATTAATGTCATTTACCATATAAATTAGTTATTCTCCGTATACTTTTCGCTGCCAACTCTTCCATGCGCCTACCTGAAGATGTTAAACTGAGAGCGGTGACAATGTTACCACAGATTGGTTAACTTCATACCAGCACCTCATTCTGTCAAAGTGGAAATATGTATTTCCGCACTTCAAAGCAGCCTTGACCCCTGTTCCTTCTTATTTTCCCATGGGTTTAACACTGACCCGATTCAAAGTGGTTCAATATATGTTCAATGGCTTTTTTTGGTGAAAAGTGACGCAACAACCCAACTGCCTGATGAAAACACATCTTCTGGTTAACATACCATAACACTGAGGGGCCGCTGAATTGCAATTATAATGTTGCAACTTGTCATGGGACGACAGAGGGACATGTCCACAAAGAGACAAAACGGGCAATAAATGTTAAACTATTTGAAATTGCATATAGATGGAAGTGTAGGTCGTGAACAATATGGATTAGAATACAACCATTCATGAGGAGAAATACGTATTCCTTAAGACAAAGCCTTTTATTGCTTTTTGGTACACAAATGTAGAGGTGGGAATTAACTCTGTTTTATTCTTTTTGCTAAAAGGTAAAAAATAAAGCAAATTTAAGTCAGCCTACACACCAATTGTATTTACACTTTTTCCCTTTTGGGTCATTTTATTCAAGACCTGTCTTGCTGTTAATAATAATAATACATCAGTTCAATATAGCGCTTTTTTGGACACTCAAAGACGCTTCACATGTCATTATTCTTTCACTCCATACACGGTGGTGATAAGTATGTGCCATCGGTCCCTCCCACAAAAACAGAGTAATAAAACCACTTTCTATTTTACAAAACACAGGTTAAAAGTACAGAGGACATAAATGCGTTGATCTGTCTCATCATAATGAGAGTGAAATGAACAGGGATTAAAATACAATTTGATCCATTGAACAGTTTGACTTATGAAGTGTGTGAATCTCGGTGATTGATTTTTACATTGATTCTGTCAGAAGGTTACGGTCTCTTCTTGTCACAGAGGCCACCATGTCTGATTGATCCAATTCTTCTCTCCTAAATTATAAGGAGGCTAATTCAGCTCCTTGATTTATATTTAACCTGAAAATAAGAAAATGAGACAGAGAAGACTTAACAAATGCATCTTAACTTACTATCTTCCTAGCTGAGCGCATGTGAAAAGCCTGTGACCTTTAAGAAAGTCTCAGAGCAGGAACTGATTTCCATCCCATCTTAAATCGTTGGAATTACAGAATTGTACCTTCGATAGTAAACAGATTTGTGGCAGTGATATTGTTAGAAGGGTGAAAAATAGAGTAATCCTGCTGTAGCAACAAATAGGTCCCATATACAATCCTTGGCTCTCTATCCAAATCAATAACACAAAGCAACTTTGAGAGTGATCCAATAAAATCTGACGAAAAACAAGCAACCCAAATAAATTGTGCAAAATGTCTGCTCCAGCTAAGCAAATGGAAGAGCTTGTGTATAATTCCATTCACCTCTATCTTCAGGCTCTGGACACAACACTTTCAGAAGAATGACGACTCTTTCTGTTGCTACAAAACAACTGAAATGCACCATGAAAAGTATCCAACTATTCTCACAAGATACTTTCAACCATTGCAATTGGACAGTGAAATAATGATATAAATATATGCATTCATAAGTTCTGGGGGAAGTTTTCCAAGCACTTAAAAATGATTATTATGATTCCCATTGTTCTGCATGAAAGTATGCATTTATAAATTGTGCATAAGCTTCTGTTCCACATTTTAATTTGCCCAATGAGAATA
The DNA here is from genome assembly GCA_964034765.1 of Knipowitschia caucasica. Classification (NCBI taxonomy): domain Eukaryota; kingdom Metazoa; phylum Chordata; class Actinopteri; order Gobiiformes; family Gobiidae; genus Knipowitschia; species Knipowitschia caucasica. The sequence goes on from OZ035824.1 coordinate 27,170,631, forward strand.
ATGAGAATAATATGATTGACAAAGATAAAAGATAAAATATATATTTGTTGCTTTAAATTATTATTTCACATGACAACTAATCTTATTTCTTAGATCAATTAAATTTAAATTCAATGTTTTTTGTATCGCCCTTAATCCCAACAGCAGTTATCGCAAAGGACTTTACACAACGGCTGAATTCGCCAACACAGATCAACCCAATAATTACAAGTCTTTACGAGTCAAAAGAACAAAAGTACAACTTTGGAGGTGCAGGGATTCTGTATAAAAGCTTTAATACTGCTGTAATGGTGTTGTCATTGTTCCTTTATCCTGATTGGAGATTAGATAATACGTTATTGGACTACAAGACTAGAGTGTTGCCTTTGATGTGACGTTTCACAAATGCATAAAGGGGCAGATTGAATGCGGCGATAATGAATAAAGAATTGCACGGACTGGTCTCTTTTAGAACCTTGCTATAGCTCAATAATGAGATCTCAAACACACACAGCTTCTCATACATAGCAGACACATTGGTGCAGATTAAAGTCATCACCGCCTGCGGGAAGAAACTCCTGTGGTGATCGGACAAAAAGAACTGTCATTTAAGGTTTATATCCCAACAACACAATCCTTCTAAAACACAAATAGTGCGGTCACAAATTTCAAAACATTTTACTAAAATAGAAAACATGCCTCTTTGTTTCCTAAACCACTGCCAATAGCTTTTTGAATGAAGTGAAAGTCATAACTGGAGATCATATGTAAATGTGTTCAATAGTTTAATTAAGACAAGCTAATTGCTGCACACTGTGAAACTGACGGAGCAGCGACACTGAAGTCTTGACTGGAACACCAGCTTTTTGCAATGAAACCACATCATAACAGTTAACCGCATCGGACTATCCAGCAATATAATCGGCAAATACAAATCTCTCAGCAAATTTCTCAGCCTTTCAGTTGGCTGTAATATGGTTTCTTTCCTGCGTTGAAATGTAAATTGCATGAAATGAGATGTGTTGTGTCTCTCCATTATAGCTGTGCGGATTGTCTTTTATTTGATTTTTCACTGTTTTTACGTTTTGCAATTTTTTAATCCAGCACGCTAGCCCAGACCACAAGGATGTGCAGCCTTGTTCGAAATGTTCTCTCTCTCCATTATAACCATGAATTTATGTGTTTTCATTCATCACAAGCATTATGGATTCTTTAATTAGTAACTGGTTTCATCTTTGGGGGAAATTGTTAGTTATCTATTGACACTCCATTTATCCAGTGTAAACTATGGTATCCAGAGCATAATTATAATAAGTAAGGAACAAGGTATACTACAACAGCTATCAATGACGGCGAGTGATCTATGAAGTACCTTTGATTAATGGAGAAATGTAGTTTATAATTTTTTTAGTGGAAAAAGTATGATTCGTAGTTCAATTCAAACCAATAAAGAATTTCTGAGTGGAATAACATTTTTATCTTCATTTCAAAATCAGTATTCCTCTTGCAGCTCAGAGAGATACGATGCATCAATAATAATAGAGGTATGCCCTCATTGGCTTTATTGTTCAGTATGCCTGTTCTAAATGTATCGATGGTAAAGTTAACTTTGGGAACCTCTTCTATCTTTCAAGGGGCCGCTTTATCATTCATTCATTTTATTCGTTCTTATATAACATTACAGTCACATAAGGAACAGGAGTAGGATGAAGACCAAGTCTTATTTAAACCCCTACCCCAATCTTATGCCAGTAAAGCTGGCATAAGATTGTATAAAAATACAACAAATACAACTAATACAAATACAATACTATTTCTCACTTCATTTAACATAGGACTTGATAATTTTTTGTTTACATTTAAACTTAAATTGTAATTTATTTGAACATGTTATAAATTCATTGTCCACAGAGTTCCATAGTTTTACACCAGCACATGAGATGGACATTTGTTTGAGTGTTGTTCTTGCAAAAGGCATTTTAAAATCCAGATTCCTTCTGCTGATTTCATCGTTTACAGAGAAAAACATTTGAAGACCACGGGGCAATAAATATCACAATAAGACAATAGTCTTATTCAAATGTCGTATTGTTGCGTTCAGAAAGTCCAACTCCACGAGACACAACCTGTTAAGGCTACACTAGTCGTAATGATTATAATAATGGTTACTTTAAGCTCACTGCCACGCCCACATGTTCATGAAAATCTAAAGGATACGTTTTGATCACAGATGGGTCCTGCTCAGGGATGTCAAACCGGTCCTCAAAGGGCTCCTGCTCAGGTTTGAGGCTACCGGAAAGAAAACTCACAGTGGAAAAAGTGTACATTCCATACAACTGAATTTAAAACGTTTTATTTCTCATTTCGACAATTATAAAATGCTTTAACAATTAACATTTTAGCAATTGTTTTAACAGTCAACAATATCCATCCATCCATCCATTTTCTACCCTTTAATCCATTTCTGGGTCAGGGGGGTGGCAGTCAGAGATGCCACCCAAGTCTCATAGCACCAGCCCCTCACTGACCCTCTGCAGGTGGTGAGTCCACAGGAGGACGGCTGCTCTCTGAGTGTGAGCATAGCCTTGATCTTTCAGTGGGGGCTTTGGGCAAAGTGGGGTTAAGTGTCTTGCCCAAGGACACAACGACAGCAGTCATCAGTGGGAGTCGATGGAGAAGGTGTAGAGGTGGGAATTGAACCCACGACCTTCTGGCCTTAAGGCCAATGCTCTACCAACTGAGCTACTGTCGCCCCTAACAACAATAGTTATGTCTAATTCCACTAGCAAAGGTGTTATACTCGTGGTGGTGAGTTGGATCAAGTTTCTGGTGTTCCACGTGTTTGTTTTGGACCCACCTTGTGACAGTTTTGCATAACGTACAGTCCGCTTTACTCTTGTCATTCTGCCGCTAGTCGCTTGCTGCTAGCTTGACTTCTTGCTGCCGACTTTGGTAGATCACCATGGCAACGCTGGCGCACAGCTGTCTGCTTTTGTGACGCTAACGTAAATTAAACATTTGGGTATCGGTTGCTGGAATCGGGTCCTATGGTATGAGTACGAGTATGAGTACAATCCTGTGGTATCAACCCGATACCTGTATCGGTATTGGTGCATCCCTAATTTTAACTGAAGCTTTTTTGTAACAGAATGAATTGCTTAATAAACATATTTGTTTACTTTCTCTGTGAGTTTGAAAAAAGGTCTGAGAATGGATGTTAGAAAAGTTCCCCGAGGGGGGCGTGACTGTTTACATCTGAGCCCCCTCGGACCCCACCGCACTCCCCCGCCTCCTGCTCACCAGCACCGGGTGAGTACAACGGTGCAAACACTGCTCCCTGTCCGTCTGGCAGTGCATTACCAGTCCAAACACTGAACTGTGCTGACTCCCTTCCGACTCTGGGAGCTAAAGAACAACAACAAGGGTTTTCACATTTTAGGCCAATTGAGACTGTGTGTGTTCCTCGCACCAGCTCAAAAATGTTTTTAAATTCTAAAAAACGAAATCAAAACAGGACAGCAGTTAGACGGTCCAACTCTGCAAATCTAATTTCTGTTCCCTGTAGAAATCAATCAACCACATTAATCGACTCTGACGTTATTTTTAAACTTGCTATGCTTAATGTCAGATCTCTATGTAACAAATCATTTTTAATTAATAATTTTATCACTTCTTATGATCTTGATTTTATGCTTATGGCTGAAACCTGGCTGGACCAAAATACAGGAAATGCAGTTCTAATAAAAGCAACACCACCCAATTTTAAATTCGAATCCGAAATACGAGAAAACAAAAGGGGGGGAGGCATAGCTGCAGTTTTTGGAGAGCACTTTGTCTCCCATAGAATGCCCCTTGGAAATTTTTCATCGTTTGAGTATATTTCTTTTAAAATGGAACAAAAGCAATCTTCTACTCTTTTCATTGTCCTGTACAGGCCACCACAGTCATGTTGCGATTTTATTGACCATTTTACTGAACTACTTTCATTCGTGTGCACAGATTTTGATAGTTTAGTTATTACAGGTGATTTTAATGTCCATCCATCCATCCATCCATTTTCTACCCTTTAATCCATTTCTGGGTCAGGGGGGTGGCAGTCAGAGATGCCACCCAAGTCTCATAGCACCAGCCCCTCACTGACCCTCTGCAGGTGGTGAGTCCACAGGAGGACGGCTGCTCTCTGAGTGTGAGCATAGCCTTGATCTTTCAGTGGGGGCTTTTGGGCAAAGTGGGGTTAAGTGTCTTGCCCAAGGACACAACGACAGCAGTCATCAGTGGGAGTCGGTGGAGAAGGTGTAGAGGTGGGAATTGAACCCACGACCTTCTGGCCTTAAGGCCAATGCTCTACCAACTGAGCTACTGTCGCCCTCGAACAATTTTTTGATTTTAATGTACATGTTGATAATTTTGATGACAGAAATGCAAAGGAGCTGGCTTCTGTATTTGAGACCTTTGGTTTCATTCAGCACGTAAGTGGCCCCACCCACAGCAGGGGGCACACTCTTGACCTGCTAATTACAAAGGGGGTTAATGTATCAAATGTTAATGTAGTTGATGTTGCTTTGTCAGATCATTTCTGTGTATTTTTTGACATGTGTTTTGCTAGCAAACCACCAGCTGAATTTACAATTGTTCGAAGAAGACACATACATGAAAACACAAGTGAACTGTTCATGGGAATGCTAAATTTTGAGAAAACTCCATGCTCTACTGTTGATGAATTGTATAACTCTGTCACCACCAGTGTTCTGACTGTTCTGGACGCCATTGCTCCTGTGACGGTTAAAACAGTTACCAGTAGGAAAAAGGCCCCATGGACTAAGGCAGACTCGGTCAGGGCACAGAAGCAAGAGTGCCGGAGGGCCGAACGGAAGTGGCGAAAGTCCAATTTCCAGGGCAATTATGAAATCTTTAAAGATGAGTTGGGTGAATTTAACCGGGTTCTACGTAGAACAAGAGAAATGTATTTTTCTGACATTATTGGAGGTTGCAGTAACAACTTTCGTGTTATGTTTTCAACAGTTGGTAGATTAACGAACCCCCCTGTAAAGTTGCCCCTAGAATTTTCCTCTAAATCTAGGTGTAATGAGTTCGCACAGTTTTTCGATGACAAAGTACAAGGAATCAAAAACACTATCACCTCCACAGCACGTATAACAATGCAACAGCCAGAGAAGCTTTTTGAGCTAACTCACTTTGCACCTGTGGATACTGAAACTGTCAAAAAGATAATCATGAGTCTGAGCTCCTCCAGATGTAGCCTGGATATATTGCCCTCTAAATTTCTGAAGTCCGTCCTGAGCAGTTTGTTACCTTCACTGACACAAATAGTAAACATGTCTCTGTCGTCAGGAACATTTCCTATGGCCCTAAAAACAGCAGTCATAAGACCTCTCCTAAAAAAGAGCAGTCTGGATCCTGCGGGACTTCAAAATTATCGCCCCATATCGAATCTGCCATTCATTGGAAAAATTCTTGAAAAAGTGGCCTCCCAACAACTTACTGAATTTTTAACAATGAATAATTCTTTTGATATGTTCCAGTCTGGGTTTAGACCCCACCACAGCACTGAGACCGCTCTAGTGAAGGTAACAAACGACATTCGACTTCACACTGATGCAGGTAAAGTCACAGTTTTGGTCATGTTAGATCTTAGTGCCGCGTTCGACACTGTCGACCATGAGATCCTCATGCAGAGACTGGAGGACTGGGTTGGTGTCACTGGCACAGCCCTAGACTGGTTTAGGTCTTACCTGGAGGATAGGAAGTACTTTGTGGAGATTGGAGACTGCGTCTCAGATCATGTGGCCCTGACCTGTGGAGTACCACAGGGGTCGATCCTGGGACCTCTCCTATTTAAACTCTACATGCTGCCGTTAGGTCAGTTAATACAAAGAAACAAAGTGTCCTACCACAATTACGCCGACGACACTCAGATCTATGTCTCACTGACTGCAGGAGAACATGGACCACTGGATTTGCTCCTTCACTGTATCCAACAGATCAGTGACTGGATGCAAAATAATTTCCTTCAGCTAAATGCAGACAAGACCGAAATCATTGTCTTTGGTCCCCAGAAACAAAGAGAGGGCGTCATTTGTCAACTTCAGTCTCTCTCCCTACTTCCTTCAGACAAGGTCAGAAATTTGGGGGTAATACTGGACTCGGACCTAAATTTCAATAGCCACATAAAATCAATAACATCAACAGCTTTTTACCATCTGAAGAACATTGCCAAAGTTAGAAATATAGTGTCTAAAGCAGACTTGGAGATTCTTGTCCATGCATTTGTCTCCAGCAGGCTAGACTACTGCAATGGCCTGCTTACAGGTCTGTCCAAACAGACCTGTAAGCAGCTGCAGTACATCCAAAATGCAGCAGCTAGAGTCCTGACAGGAACCAGGAAGTATGACCATATTAGTCCGGTCCTCAGGTCTCTGCACTGGCTTCCTGTGGCTCAGAGAATAGATTTTAAAACAGCTCTGCTTGTGTACAAGTCTCTCCATGGCCTAGCACCAAAATACATTCGTGACATGTTGGTGTCATATGAACCAGCCCGGACTCTGAGGAGCACAGGGACTGGCCTCCTGCTGGTGCCCAGAGTGAGAACCAAACATGGGGAGGCTGCGTTTCAGATCCATGCAGCTAAGATCTGGAACAATCTCCCTGAAAATGTGAGGGAGGCGTCTACTCTGTCAATGTTCAAATCCAGGTTAAAGACTGTTCTGTTTGCCTGTGCATACAACTGAAGGATTTTATCTCAATTTCTAATGCACTGTTGTCATTTATTTATTTTTTATTTTTATTTTTTTAATTTCTTGTGTAATTTTGAAAGTTTTAATGGTTTTATTCTTTTGTGTGATTTTAATGTTTTAATTGTGTTTTAATCTTTTGTGTGATTTTAATGTTTTAATTGTGTTTTAATCTTTTGTGTGATTTTAATGTTTTAATTGTGATTCTGGTGTTTGTTTTATGTGATGATTTGTGATGTGGACTGTGAAGCGCTTTGTGTACAAATAAACTTTGATTGATTGATTGAAAAGCAAATAGTATTGATCTAAAGGAGTAAAATGAGGTGGAGGACAAGGAAAAAGGAGGAATACAAATGTAATATTAGATTTATTTTTTCAATACCGTGTGCGGGGAAAGGTTTGGCGTGCGGATGCCCTTCAGGGCAGCAGAAATAAACCTAATGCACTCTGTCACTTCAATCTGCAGCAAAGTGAAGCTGCCCTTTGCACCCCACACCCAAATCAGCTTGTGCTAATGTGACATTCAATCGCCTTTAGTTCTACTAAGCAGAGCAAAGACAACTACTTAAGATTCTTGTCAAATAAAAACAAAGTGGACTAAAAGATTATCACTAAGATAATTAATGCTAAAATGTGTTAAACATTGTGGTTTTCTTTGTGCTGAATACATTTTAACTAAATAATTCGGGTATTTTATTCTGTACTTTTAATAGAAATTATGTTTTAATCCTACTGCATGGTGTCCTTGGGTATCTTAAAAGGTGATATTAATTAAAATAAATAAATGATTATTATTATTATTATCATTATGGAAACGGTTAGAAGCAAACCTTTTGTGGATAGATTTTGATATGTAATGCCACAGTGAAGGGGCGTTTTACACAATTTCCAGCATTGTCTGTTTATATTTTACAAAAACTTCATAGAATTTGATAATCAAATACATTTTATTTATTCCAGGAAAGCAGCACGGTTTTATTGTACTTATTATTACTAGAAACTAGTGCTGTCCAACGAATAAAATATTTAATCGCGATTAATCGCATGAATTTCATAGTTAACTCGCGATTAATCGCAAATTAGTCACACATGTGCGTGCTGTGTGCAATTGCTTTTTTTTATTGAAAACAATGTGTAGTGTTATATTACACACTAACATTTGATGCAAAATCATCAATAAATGGATGACAAAATAAATAATTGGTAACAAAAAGCCCCTTCAATGTGTGTGTGTGGTTGTGTGTGTGTATGTGTGGGTATAGACCATAGACTGTATAGAAACATCATGGTGTCATTATGATGATGATAAACAATCTGTAAATATTTTGTAAATTTGTTCATGTAAATACTCTATGCTGTTTCTCTGTTTACCTTCGGTATATCTATGACTGTATACTGTTTGCTTGTATTGCCTTTTTTATTAACCCCTCCCCCCATCTCCCACTTCATGTCCCCCCCCCCTCCCCTCCCCTCCTATGTGCCCTTCTGGGTCTCTTCTTTGGCCCCCTGTATCTCCAACTACATATTGTTTGTAATCTCTGTCTACAATGTATCTGAACTAGTCCTTTTCTTTGTTTCTATTTTTTTTTCTGTATATGTGTTTGTCTGCAATAAAAAGTAAAAAAAAAAAAAAAAAAAAAATCTTTATTTTTTTTTTTTTTTTTTTTTATCGCACGATAAAAAAAATGACGGCGTTAATATTGATTTGCGTTAACGCGTTAATAACGCGCTATTTTGGACAGCCCTACTAGAAACCCTTTCATATTACAAAAGAGGCAGCTTCTCTGGACGAGCTACTGCGCTATATAAATAAATATTACTTACTACATCTATTTCTATTTTTCATTTTGGTAGAACACACAAAATGTTGATCTTGTACTATCCTCCTCTCCTCCACCAGCTCCTTCACCAGACGGGCTCACTCAATTGCCTTTCAGGTTTCATATTTGTATGCTCATGTTGAAAATGGTAAACAATCAATATGAGGTAAAAAAATTCCTGAAGCGGCTTTTATTTAAGCGTGGCTTCACTTCAGTTGGGTGCATGAACTACGCGGCAAGCATCCCAAAGATGGCACTAGTGAAAACATTGTTTCAGTTTGAGATGGTGGTGTGTCTGTGTATCATGAGGTGTAAAACTCTCCTTCACCAGCTCCACATTTCAAACATTTCATAACCTGTGCCATGATGCCCACAAATGCAGCCTTTAAGGAGCTGTACCGGGAGCAGAGGGCGGGCTCACTCAGGTGTGCCATCCACAGTAGGAATTGTTTACAACCTCCCACTTACATGGACATGTGTATTCTATCGTACCAAATATTCTGTTGAATGGCAACATGTACGATTAAGAGCAGTGATTTCTGCATGGAGACAGCGGTTACCGGGAGAGTAACAGGGAGTGTAATGGACTGTTAAGATCAGCCAAACCATCACAGGCTGAAGAGCTGGGAGCCAGAAGGAAAGCCAGGGCTGGGGAAGTATCTTGTGTAGTATTTAATCTAACAGCTTCACACATCGCCACATTTCGATTGCAAATGCAGCCAGTGGGAAAAAGGTAACTATACACTCTAAGTGATAAGAATAGACTTAATGTATAGGTGCACGGATGGAATGACATGCACAACTCTTTTGAGACTTAGTTAGAGGCAATTCATATTTGCAAAGAGACAAACACACTATTAAAATTAAAACAAAGTCTGCATAAATATTTAATTAAAATGTAGCCATACCAGCAGCAATATCCACCACACCACCACTTATCAACAGGTTTTATTTTACACAGAGAGCTATTGGTTTGACAGGCATGAGTGAGTCACTAAATCTCATTAATAAAGATATCAAAGCACATTGTAGCTTGTAGTATGTAAACTGAAGCTGTACAATTGTATTCCCACATTGTGTTCGCACTCATACTCCATGCATACACACAACATAGTTTATACAGTACATATGATAAATCCATTTTGGCTTATGAATAACTCTAATTTATACTTTCTACACACAGACACACACATATACATACATGCATACATATATAATATATATATATATATATATATATATTATATATACTGTACATACATACATATATACATATATTCATACACACACACACACACACACACATACATTCTTGACAAAAGTACAGAGAATGCAGAGCTGAGAGAAGGCAACTACAATTCATAAAATTTATAATCATGATTTGAATTTTGATGCTATTCTTAAAAAAGAAAACTGCAAAACCTGGAGTAAAGATAAAGCTAATCTGGCTCTATGTAGGGCAACTGTAGCTCAGTTGGTAGAGCATTGGCCTTTGAGCCAGAAGGTCGTGGGTTTGAGCCCACCACAAGACTTTCTCCACCGACTTCCACTGATGTCTGCTGTCGTTGTGACTCGTGAATGAATAATGACATAATGACATGTGAAGCGTCTTTGAGTGTCCAAAAAAGCGCTATATAAAACCGATGCATTTCATTATTGTATCTTTTTGACACAATATTTCAAGTCCACATGATTTTTTGCATAGTCTAGCACACTTTCTATCAAAGGAACTGCACTATTACTTTTGATCCTCATCTGATGCAATTCTCCTGAAGCATTATTTAAAACTATGCATGAATTATGTATTTATGGGTTACCAAACCACATGGCTGATTTCAAAGAGCTGCCAACAGGTGCTTTATGCAAATCTGTACACATGCATGTGGGAACAACCTGCGCTGTATGATGCTCAATAATATCTGAATACAGAACATGCTTGATTTGTCACAATCAAATTAGTTACAATGTGTTTAAATAGCAGCATGGGGCTTCAAGTTGGAAAATTAAACATGGGCCAACTAATTCAATAAAGAGCATAATTCTGATTCAATTTGGGCCTTCAGCAGAGAGGAAAGACCTATTAAGGGAAGTCACATAGACTAGAAAAGACAGAACAGTGATGCTTTCAAGATACTCATTTAAAATGCTGGTTAGAAGTTGCAGAATTTATCATGTAGTTATAACAATGACTTCTATGTTCCAATATGTGGAGGTTTTTACAATCAGAACGTGCACTCGCACATACCCCGCCAACACCACAGATCCTTCTGAAATGTTACGAGGGTCATATCCATCTACACGCTTAATTTCAGCTTAATCCAGTACTTTTTGCACACAAACAAATGGGCACACACAATTACAATCCCCCGTGTTGGTGGGGTAATAATAATGCATTGGAATTGATGAACCAAAAAAAACATTCACACTAGTTATAACAGTAATACTTTCTTCCTGAGTAAATTCATAAGGAGGACCTTATTTACTATAATGCTAATATCCCACTATAGACGCAGTAGTCTTCCCATAAGATACTACTGAAATACTCACTGAATCTACAAAGTTATTTTTAACATCACTACAGGAGGTATTGCAGGATTCTTCAACATCATTATCAGTACCACTGACTTTTCTCTTAACAGACAGTGCAAGCTCCACATTCAGCAGAAGAACTGTAATAAGTGCAAAGACTGGAGAGGAGAGTGTGTGAGATGATGCTGAGTCCTACCTGAGGTATCGCAGCGGCTCTATGGTCTCTGTTTCTGCCTCCGCTGAGCTGTGGTTCATCTTGTCCATCTGTTTTCACCCAGCACGATCAAAACGCACGTCAAGTACAGTCAGTGCAGGGATGCTCTCCGAAAGAGAGGGGTTTCCTTCTCCCTTATTCAATAAACACACACTCTGTGAGTATCTGAAAGCCTCTAGATCTATTCTGATCCAAGCAGTGAGTGATTGAAAGGCAACAAAGCAATTAGAGACTGCAACAGAAAAATAAATGGAAATCTATTTGCCTAAAGTACGTCTCTATACTGTGTACCCCACTGTGGAGCTGCCACTGTATATGATAAGACCAGATGGTTTTCTGTATCAACTGCGCTCACCGGGAAAGCCAGCCAATAAAGAATGAGGATGCTTGCTGCTCGCCACTTGATTGGCTGTGGGCTACAGAAATGGTTGCATCCACCCTCCCCACCACAACCTCCCACACTCTCATTTCATTTTATTTACACACATATATATTTATCTGTCCTTGATGGTGAAAGACCGCCTGATTGAATCCAAAGCTTTTAAAATATTGTTTTTCAGATGAGGGGCGGATCATACTCATTGCATTCCAGGAAAAAACAGTTACCTGTACTCCATGTAGGATGAGTATTTCTGTTCAGACGCAGACGTCCACTCATTATACTTGTGGATCTAGGTCAGGAAAGCAGTGATAAAAACACAGCACACGTGTGTTAGCATCGAACGGAAACATACAACGTTGATAAAGGTCTTCAGCCATTGTGAGTATAATATTATGATTAAACCTTTGAAGACTTGACCAACGTAGTAGCAGTGGCTCTCAGTCTTTCTGTCGCTGACATGTGAAAATAGAACGAGGCCCTAATGATAAATAAAGAAGCTGATATACGGCCCTTACACTGTGGATCACTGCTGCCATCTACAGGTTGGAGGTGGTAACAACCTGCTGACCTCTCATGCGTTAACACAGTCTATGGTTATGACGTGATTATTGTTTGTGATCATAAATATTTGGTCTATGGGCCTTATCCGTCAGATCTCTGAAGCTAAGCCGGACAGTATCTGGTCACTATTGTGATGGGCGACCTTCAGGAGCACCAGGTGCCAAAGAGGAGGCTGTAAAGTGCTACACTAGACGTTATTCAGAAGACACACGGTTCATACTAATTAAAGACGTACAGAAAAAGACGCCTATCAAAGACAGGATTAGCCAGGGCCACGAACAGACGCTTACATCAAGCTACACCAGGGCAGCTATGGCTACAGAAACCGAGAACGTTTACTGTAGTCTTTAAATGTCTGAAATACATTTAAAAACGCTCGGTGGTAAAATGCCATCCATCCATCCATCCATCCATTTTCTTCCGCTTTATCCGTTGCCGGGTCGCGGGGGCAGCAGTCTAAGCAGAGACGCCCAGACTTCCCTATCCACACACACCTCCTCCAGCTCGTCCGGGGGGACCCCTAGGCGTTCCCAGGCCAGCTGAGAGACATAGTCTCTCCAGCGTGTCCTGGGTCTTCCCCGGGGCCTCCTCCCGGTGGGACGTGCCCGGAACACCTCCCCAGGAAGGCGTCCAGGAGGCATCCTGAACAGATGCCCGAGCCACCTCAACTGGTTCCTCTCGACGTGGAGAAGCAGCGGCTCTACTCCGAGCTCCTCCCGTGTGACCGAGCTCCTCACCCTATCTCTAAGGGAGCGCCCAGCCACTCTGCGGAGGAAGCTCATTTCGACCGCTTGTATCCGCAATCTCGTTCTTTCGGTCATTACCCACAGCTCATGACCATAGGTGAGGGAGGGAACGAAGATTGACCGGTAAATTGAGAGCTTTGCCTTTCGGCTCAGCTCCCTCTTCACCACAACGGTCCAATACAGAGACCGCATCACTGCGCACGCTGCACCGATCCGCCTGTCAATCTCACGCTCCATCCTCCCCTCACTCGTGAACAAGACCCCGAGATACTTGAACTCCTCCACTTGAGGAAGGACCTCTCCACCCACCTGGAGAGGGCAAGGCACCTTTTTCCGGTCGAGCACCATGGCCTCGGATTTGGAGGTGCTGATTCTCATCCCAGCCGCTTCACACTCGGCTGCAAACCGTCCCAGTGCATGTTGCAGGTCCTGGTTCGTTGGAGCCAGCAGGACGACATCATCCGCAAAAAGTAGAGATGAAATCTTGTGGTTCCCGAACCGGACCCCCTCCGGCCCCTGGCTGCGCCTAGAGATTCTGTCCATAAATACAGTGAACAGAACCGGTGACAAAGGGCAGCCTTGGCGGAGGCCAACATGCACCGGGAACAGGTCTGACTTACTGCCGGCAATGCGAACACAGCTCTGGCTCCGGTCATACAGGGACCGAACAGCCCTCAGCAGAGGACCCCGGACCCCGTACTCCCAGAGGACCCCCCAAAGGACACCCCGGGGAACACGGTTGAACGCCTTCTCCAAATCCACAAAGCACATGTGGACAGATTGGGCGAACTCCCATGAACCCTCGAGTATCCGATGGAGAGTATAGAGCTGGTCCAGTGTTCCGCGACCGGGACGAAAACCACACTGCTCCTCCTGAATCAGAGATTCGACCATCGGACGTAGCCTCCTCTCCAGTACCTTGGAGTAGACCTTACCGGGGAGGCTGAGGAGTGTGATCCCACGATAATTGGAACACACCCTCCGGTCCCCCTTCTTGTAGAGAGGGACCACCACCCCGGTCTGCCACTCCATTGGCACCGCCCCCGATCGCCACGCGATGTTGCAGAGACGTGTCAGCCAAGACAGTCCTACAACATCCAGAGACTTTAGATAGTCAGGACGGATCTCATCCACTCCCGGCGCCTTGCCACCATGGAGGCTGCCAACCACCTTGGTGACCTCGGCCAGGGAGATGGAAGTATCCGCCCCAACATCCTCAGCCTCTGCCTCCTGGACGGGGGACGTGACGGGGGGATTGAGGAGAACCTCGAAGTATTCCTTCCACCGCCCGACAATATCCCCAGTCGAGGTCAGCAGCCCTCCACCGGCACCATACACGGTGTTGGCAAAGAACTGCTTCCCCCTCCTGAGGCGCCGGACGGTTTGCCAGAACCTCTTCGAGGCCGACCGATAGTCATGCTCCATGGACTCTCCGAACTCCTCCCAGTCCCGGGTTTTTGCCTCTGCAACAGCCCGGGCCGCGGCACGTTTGGCCTGCCGGTACTGGACAGCTGCCTCAGAAGTCCCACGAACCATCATTGCTCGATAGGACTCCTTCAGCCTGACGGCATCCCTTACTGCCGGTGTCCACCACCGGGTTCGGGGATTGCCGCCGGGACCAGCACCAGAGACCTTGCGACCACAGCTACGAGCCGCCGCATTGGCGATAGAGGAAGAGAACATGGTCCACTCGGACTCGATGTCCCCCTCCTCTGCCGGGACCTGGGAGAAGCTCTCCCGGAGGTGTGAGTTGAAAGTCCGTCTGACAGGGGGCTCACCAAGACGTTCCCAGCAAACCCTCACTACACGCTTGGGCCTGCCAGCGTGTAGTGAGGTACTGTAAAATGGTACTGTAATACTGTACTGTCTTTATCATTACAAAAAATAATGTTGGTAATGGAAAGTTAACTGTAAGTGGACATTTGCTTTGTTTTCTCTGCAATTTGTAAATTTAGGCAAATGGCATCCGAACACCATCAGTGTGTTCTGTTAAAAAGGTTAAGAGTTAAAATCTGTCATTTTTGTCGCATACATTTATCAAATTTGTAAATTTCTCCATTGTGAGATCAAAAAAGTTGATCTCATCTTAATTTTTTTATCCCAGTAATCTATATACACAATCATAGAATAAAACTGCTAAGTGCTCTATAGAAAATATAGTTTGTCACTAAATGCATTTGCAAAATATTAGTTTCCATCTTTATTTTCCCCCTGGTTGTAATATCCCCCACTGTGGCTTTAAACTTGACCAATTATTCCCCATAAAAAGTTCAGTCTTTGCCCATTTTATATAAACAAAAAAAAACAAAAAGACAAGCTTGGGGTTAAAATTACTTTTATTATTTGATAGAGCAGAAAATCCAAAACAAATTTGTAATACAATGTTTTTTTTTTCCATCTGGGAGTGAGTGACCCCAAATAAACGGAATGGTGATATTGTTGCCAAACAGCAGCAGCAACAGGCAGTACTCAGGACAGCACAGTGACACATAATGAAAGCGGATTAGACTGTAAAGGAAAATGCCATGAGTTTTAATATTTATCGTCAGCAAAACAGGAATGTAATCTGGAATATTTTATACACAATAAATCATAAAAGATATTGAAGTATTGTATTAGTTTACTCCAGTCTGCTTTCCGTTCTTTCACCAAAATGGATTTTTTAACTATAACCTATATTTGTAGTTATTGTAATGATTCACAACAGCGTTAACCTCTCCCCTGAAAGAACACTGAGTTTGTGGTACTGTATATGAACAAATGAAGAGATGAAGGAACAGAAATGTACTTATCAACCTGGCACGGCAAGCTCAATATTGATTTTGCATTATTAGGATCAGTATATTGCTTGCACAATTCAAATTGTATATACACATTTAACTAGTTTACAATAATTAAAGCTTTACCGTCCCAGTGAACAATGACAAGAAAATGCCATGAGCGATGGAAATCTACCCATTTTTGAAGTAGGACACAATGTACTCACTAGCTTATCCTGTGCTGCTGCGACCTGATAAAATGGACTAGCTCATTTGAAAGGCATAGTTAGCTCAACTCAAGGACCTGGCAAAAAAATAAGGAAATTATACACACTTTAATGTTAAAGTCTAAGAGGTTCATGTCATCTTTGCTATAGGGGATTGCATAACTACATTCTGACAGCTGTCCTGCTTGTCTCGGACCAATCATCGGGTGTAGGGCAAAATATCTGAAGATCCTTTCAAACTCAGGGCAGAAGCATAAATCTTTACTAACATGACCCTATAAATAAACCCAAACAGTTTGTCTAAAAGGAAAAAAATGCACCACAACCTATTGACTAAAAGCAAAACAAATGTCAAAAATATGACATTCCATACACTCCCTCAGTTCAGCATGAACTCTGTATGTTTATATGACAAGAGGGTTCAAACAAACCACAAACCTTCTAGCAGAAGGTATTCCATTTGGGCTCCACTAGTTCTTTGGAAGGTTTAAAACAATATTCACCAAGAATGGTCCTCCAAAAGATACTCAATATTTTTTTTCCTCCATTAGTTAGTGAAACCACATTTTTGTATTATTTATCTTCATTATAGAAAAAAACAAAGTATTTAAAAGTAGGCCACTGCTTTGAACCCTCAGATGTAAAACCACCTCAACAGTAACAATAAGCCTGGAAATTCAGACCTTGACAAGGGTACACTTCCGAAGCATCATGGAGCACAAAATTCCAAAACGAAGTAATCAATTTACAGAAGAGACAAAGTCCGAACATTCCGCCATACAAAATAATTCATCGTGTCCTTTGTGCACTGAGGCTCATGGTGCACCAGGATTTAAACTTTTCACTAGATTTCACCTTTGCAAAGCTGAAGCAGTTTATTATTGTAGACGCCCCTCAAAAGTTCAGCCACCATCCCTGGTGTTGATGTCTTCTGTAAATTCCGTACGATGACCACAGACTGAACAAGCTAGACGTAAGAAGTTCTTCTTGTATGATTCTCTTTCTTGACTGAGGAAGCGGCATTAGGAGAAGAGCCCTCTCCTATTGATGCACAAGGCTTGTTCAACCACTCCAAACCCAAAGAGGTTGCAGTACAATTTTACACCACAACTCCAAATGTACTATCAGACAAACTCCAGATGTCCCATAAACTCCACTTGTCAAAACCAGATAGGGGTTAAAAACAAAAGGGTGAGAAACATGTCGAGGGGCAGTGGCTGGTCCATGTACATCTCGGGGCCAAATCCACTGCGTGAAGACATTGGCCATTATTGACATGAGAGGGGTGTGATTTAGAGAGAGCGGAGGCTTGCATTATTTCCATGTGTTGGCTGCTTGCGAGATGGGCCGGGAGGGGATCATGTCCAGCAGATACTCTCGCTGACGTTCCACAGCAGAGGAGGCTTTATGGGCCGATAAACTCGGATTCACATACGCCATAGTCACCCCTGTCAAGGAAATTATAAGTATTTAATACAAACTCTGTTTGTATAGAGTACAGTGTATAATCTTGTTTGAAAATCAAACAAAAGACAAATCAGGCAAGACATTATTACCATTGAAGCACATATTGTAAGAATGAATATAGTTTTTAGCTGGTATGAATCTTCTCAGCGGTCCAAAACTGGTGGACACTAGACTCCACTAATTTCATATAGTTCTCAAATAGATACTTTACTCACTTGATGAAATGAGTGGAGTCTGGTGCTTAACTTTCTGTAGCACATGTGATCATAATGTTATACCCAATTTGCATGGATTAAGGAGGGGGGGCGATGACAAAAATCCATATTTTGGAAGAATGCAGTAAAAATACGAAAGTTTACATATAAAAAGTAACATCACTGTTCTCAGCCTTAGTCAGATTCAGCTAAGGTGAAAAGACTAGGTCAGATTTTTACAGGTTGAATATTGAGAAATTTTGATTCTGGATTATTTTCAATATTTTCTACATAGGTTTTATCTCAGTGTATGTAAACTTCCGATTTCAACTGCAGGAATCACCAACACAAACAAGAGTGAAGAGAGGAGGAATGACGGGAGCAGAGGTGAAAGGGTCTCTACAGTGGGATGAAGAGCCCAGAGAGGAGCAGAAGCACATGTCCCGCTAACCTCATCTGACTGTTATCTACCTGAGGAGCCCGTACTCTTCCTCCAGCCAGTCACGTTTCCCTGGTTACTGCTGCTGGCGCTGACCTTAGCCCCCTGCTGCAGCGGGCGTCCTGCAGCCGCATGCTTACCTGCCCTACTACCCAGCGCCGCGGCTGCCACCGCACTCTGGAGCTGAGAGGTGGTGTAGTGTGCCATGCCCCGAGAGCTCACTGCAGACGAGAGGCTGTGGTGCTTCTGACTCTGCAGACACAACAAGAGATTCACTGTACTTGAGGCCTGCATCCATCCAACATGGGATTAGGACATTATGGGGGCTACAAGGTTTTTCAATTTGCTACTTGTACAATACCATAATGCTTTGCATTTTGGGGGTAGCTAAGGGATAGTGGAAACAATCCTCGCAACTGATCAACCTTTTTTTAAATAATCATTAACTATTTCGGTAAAGAATCATTTACAGCTGTATACAGAGACTCCAACATATGTAAAGGGTAAATTGTGATTTTAAGGCTCAGAGTTGGAATTTCATATAACTGTAAATGTAAAAAAAAAACTAGAAAACATTCAGGCAGAATGTCCTCCGATAGCTTCACTTCAGCTTCCACTTCAATTTTAAAATATTATATTGGCATTGTAAACAAGTGATGGATTAATCCAGACGTGTCATGGTATTGGACTACGACTATAATAAATCATGGCTCCATCACTCTTCAAATACATCTACCAGAAAAGAGTATCCAAAAGAATTATAAAAAGAAAACCACTTATATACTTTTGGCCCCCGACCAAAAAAAAAGGTCGACACCTCTGGATTAATCGAAAGAATAATCACTAGATATATCAATTATCAAAATAATAGTTGAAAATGCAACATGGAGCAAGATTAGTACATTAGTACACTTAGTACATGATGTTTGTCCCAACAAAAAGGCTTGTAAAATACTTTGTATGGACAAAGTGAAAAAATCAAACATGGAAATGCCGTCTTCATATTAAGGGAGAACATGTTCTGCCATCTAGGGGTGAAATAGTGTTCGACTCTTTGGGCTGAAGCCGATTGACTCAGGGAGTGTTTACAAAACTCTACTGAAAACCGAATTTTCCACCAACTTCAATTGAATTGAATTGATGAAGACAAATGTAAACCAAAGTTATTTGTTATTGTAATGAAAACTAGTGATAGAAAGAAACAATGGAACTAGTTAGATGGAATTTATTACATAGTTCCATTTTGTGTGGTTTTAAAGTCAAGTACCCCAGCTTTAAGTATTTAGACTTCGAAGCGCACCTGTTTAATGGAGTGATGAGCAGAAGCTGAGCGCATTGCTGCCTGGACCTGCTTGTACTGCGACACCAGCACATCACTCTTGGACAGCGATGAAGACGAGCTGGTTTTAGAGATTGATGAAATTGAGGATGAGGAGGAGGCGGCCTGCTGCAGAATCCGCTGTTCAATCTCCTGCTCTTGTTGCAGAGCTTTAACAAATGCAGCCTTGAGTCGAGTGGTGTGTTCTGCCTTCAGAGCCTTCTTCTGATTGGATGACATGCACTGGTCACATAGGACGGTGCCACTCTTCTCCTTCCTCCAGCGGGAGGTAAAGTCCGTCTTACATTGGGCACAGATGTGTGGCTCTTTAGGGATGCAGTTAGCCAGTGCAAGCGCAGAGCCTAAATTTCCTGTAAATTAAATTTTAATTCAAATTAAGATGAAGCTTTTCAACAATAATGTTATAGTTTTCATGAACCCACCTCGACCATGCATCTCTAGTAATTTCTGAACGACTTCTTCGAGTCCTAACAGATAGATGAACTCATTATTGGCTGCTGATGGAAGGAAATTAAACTCAGGAGCAGGAGGTTTGGGTGGAGGGATCTCCAACAGAGTCTTTTCCAACTGTTTACGAAGTGCAAGTTTTGCAGCTGCCTGCCGACTTGCTGGGGAGTCATTCAAGTTGGAGTTGGAGGAAACGGAAGAGCCCTTCAAGCCTGTAGAGGACTGAAAAATACACATTTCAGAGATGTTAAACTACACTTAATAAATAAAATGTTCAACAACAGTCTGACTGACCATGACGTTGCTGTTTGAGACATTGGCGACCCGCATGAGTCCCTGCTGAATGATCCTTTGGCCCTGCACCTGGACATTAGGCACTGAAGCCCTGGGAGCTGGCAACAGACGAGGGGGCCCAGAACCACCGTGCTGCTGCTGTCGGAGACTGGCCATCTGCTGGGCAGTCACTGTGATAGGCTGAAAGAAACAAACACCATATGAAATTAACCAAACTGTCATAGTTACAGGTTATAATAATAAAAAAACAGATCTTTTCACAACAACAAATACCTGGGCTCCTCTGACCAGAGGTGGCATCACTATTTGTGAATTTGATTTTGACGGGACGTGCTGCCCACCACGCACCAAAGGAGGAGGAATCACTGTCCCTGAGCTACGGCCAGTCACCTTAAGAGCAAATTCATTACATGCAACTTTAATAGTGGAAGTTCGACTGATATAACAAGAGGAGCACTCATACCTGTAGTGATCCTTTACTTGATGTAATGCTACCGCGCACAAGTGGTGGAGGAGTGGCCACTGAGCCCGTCTGGAATGTACACATATGAGATTAATACTTTAATCCACATTCTGTGGAGACATACTGGAGTTCAACATTTGCAGTCACTCAGACCTTTGCACGTTTTCCACTAAATCTAACAGTTGGAGTAACACGTAGTAACAAAATTGCATGTTGGTTTGTGTTTTGACATTAAAACATAAGAACATAGGAGTAAAGGATGGGTTAGAAAATCCTGAACGTTTGAATGGTTGTGTTGTGTATGCTTGTCATTCATCCTGTCGGATACCTTCTGTGCTGTGCTCTCTTTCTGTATCTGACTTTGCCGGAGTTTCTTCAGCAGCACCAGTTTAGCCTCTTGGAGTCGAAGTTCCTCCTTCAACTGTTTAATAATTCGCTCTCTTTCCTCTGGAGAGCTTTTCTGCAAAAAAAACCAAAGGGTTGTTATGAAGTTTAAATATGAACTTCCTAAGTATTTTGGATTATGGATGTAAATGTATATAATAATGTATGTTTAACTATTGTAACAGCAAATTAAAGTATGTAATATAAATTGAACAAGAAATTAGTTCCAGAAATGTGGAACTAATTTCTCATCAATATGCATCCAGAGAAGTTTGTTTTAACTTTCACAAAAGATAAAGTTCCTTCTTGCAGGATGACTAACAATTAGATCATTTTTTGTTGTGATTTGAGGGCCATAAATATTCTGCCACTATATAAACCAAAAGTCATCACTGGATTTTAATAACTGCAAATCTCTGATATGAACCGAATCCAAAGTATTGAGTTCAATATTATATATCAAAGGGCTTGGTCTATGGTCTGAAATCATTATTGCTAGAAAAGAGTCAAACCTCAACAGCAGTTTGATTCCACTAATCATTACAAATCTATCAAAAGTATCAATAATAGTAATAATACTAATAGTGTCTGCCCCACGGCAGCTATGGCTACATTAGTTGCTTACCACCATTGTGTATGGAGGGAATTAATTATGTCATGTGTAGTGTCTTTGGGTGGCATGAAAAGCGCTGCGTTAGTAGAATGCATTATAATAAAGTATAAGATTCTGTAAGTTTCATCCTTACCATAAGTTTATCAGTGTCAGTCTTTGTGAAGCAGTGGCCGTTCATGAGGGGACTGGGTGCCTCATTGTCTGACAACACAATGACATCTGGCGATGAAGGACTTTTCTCTTTCTCGCTGGAAGAACAAACACACATTTTTGTTAAAATGTAGACAGAAGACCTTTGATGCAGTAAATTTTGAGGCCAGTAGATGGCACTGCATTGCTAACACAGTGCCAAATTGCACTGTGCATATGTGCTCAGGGACACACAAGAACAACCAAGAGATCAATAATAGAGTAATGGCGGCAGGGAAGGTTGTAACATGCCCACACCCCAATAGGAAGGTAAATGATGCGTTATGTTGTGAGTTTTAAATGGATTCAGATGAACACAGATTACATTAAACATATACCACAAACATTCTCCTGCAGGACAGCCGTGATCAAATGTAGAATGTCCTGCCCCAGACATTATAAAGAACAAAGGCGAATGGCGTCTTCATATGAATACATAAATAGGACTGGGGGGGGGGGGGGGGGGGGGGGTAGAGTTCTACTTCTCAGTGGGAATACGGTTTGTGTTTCTATAGTTTTCAGTAAAACCAACCTGGCAACGGAGGTAAAAACTGCTCCAAGACAGTAGGAAGTCGGGACACATGTAGCAGTTATGTAATTGTTAAGGCCCTGAGCAGAGAGAGGCTCAATTGCTATAAGCTAACACTGAGTTTATAGCCAAGACCAGCCCTCCCTTTCTCTTCCATTTGAGCCTGTACCTCTATGGTAGGGCCTATGGCCTAGTGGCTGGCCACAGCCTGGGCCTCGCCTCTGCCCTCCCTCCGGCAGTAGAGTCACGGGCTGTGGTCCGCTCGAGACACTGAGAGGGTGACAGTGGGGGAGGGGAATACATGGCCAGGAGCCAACCTATTGTGTACACACTGGTTCAGTCACTACTTCACACACCCCTCCCCCAACCACAAGACATGCGCATCTTTATACTCAACTCATCCACCAACTTTTTCACACAACCACACATGTGCAGTGTTCCCCTCACTTGATGTCCACACACCAAAAAAGGTCAACAAGGTTAACTTCACCTTTAGAATAACAAATATAACTGAGCATTCAGGACAAAAACACTATTATTTCAGCCATTGGTTCATGATCTAAATATAAATATTTCAGAAACATAATTATTCTGTATCCTCCTTTAACTTCCTGTGAACATTCTAAATAACCCCTGATGCCTCCGGTTCAACATATACAACACTAGTGAAGCACAGTGAACCGTTAACGTTTGATTAGGTAACATCATCATCAAGGTTTCTACTTAATTGCTGCATCTTCTACAAGCAACACACTGAACATTGGTTATGTAATGTCCGGTCTTACTGCGTGACTCTACTTTGCGCCGACCCCAATGGAGTGTTACAGAATATGGCAGCTATTTTGTCTCAAACATTGTTTCTGAAGTCTCCTGGCCTAAAAGTGTGGTATAATATCAACATCTAAACAAAACACTTTCCATATTATGCAAACTACAGCAGAGGGAATAATGGCCTTCACATCCATGAGGTTGAGCAAGTTTGCTTATATTCAGCATAAAGTAAACAAGTACTTTAACACAGAGCGAGACAGGGGTCAAAGGCCTTTTGACACGTCAAAGAGCTCTGTGGACTCAATCTCCACCATGATTCACCCAGATTCCACCACACTATGCTTGCATCAGATTCCAAATAATTCAGATGACATCAGACATTTTTGCGTGTGGTCATGTGACACACGCACCGGTCCTCCAAGCCCCTCCTTCCTCCAACTGCTCCCTCCACGCGGGAAACCATGGAAACGGCCAGTTGGAACCAGTTTGTGACACATAGCCTTCATTTTGTGTGAAGTGTGAGGCAGAGTTCAGGTGCTGCGGTGGAGAAAATGGAGCCCGGGCCACAGGAGCCTCAAACTTTTCAGAATGGGGGCAGGCTGCAACAACCACACGGCAACTTCCTGTACGACTCCTGTCAGACCAACAACTCTAAGGCCACGTAAAAGCAGTCTATCTCTTAAGTTCATACAAGTTCACGTCTTCACAAGAAAATAGGAAGCCTAGGTCATAGTTCTGTGGTCATAGGTTCACAGCCTGTCAGCTTTCTGACACATGTGAAAGCAGAAGGTTCCCAGCTGCTTTTCCCCAGTACCTTGGAACATTCCCTGTCCAAATTGATACATTTCTCCTTCATTGTCCTTCCATCTACTTTTTTATTGACAAAAGATTAACTAAATTAACAGTAAAAACATCTTACAATTGCTGATTATCACTTAACCTTAAAACTTGGAGCTGCCCAGGTTTGGAAGAAGTTAAAACTGAATTCCTTAATATGAAAACACATTATCTGCACAGCATATTATTTCTGCACAGGGCTGAGTAGATTGTACTCTCGCCTCTGAGCAAGAAGGTCCAGGGTAAGCGTTCCGGTCGGAACAGGGTCTTTCTGAGTGCAGTTTGCATGTGCTCGCCGTGCCTGCGTAGGGTTCCTGCGGGCCGTCGGGTTAACCCTACCACTAAAAACATGTACAATAGGTAAATCCTACAGCTGCAGTAGTCCTGACCAAGCCGAGCATCATCACCTGGAGATGGGTCCCCGCTGTACTACAGCGACCACTGCTCCTGACGGAAGTCATAGTGGCATTGGGATGGGTCAAATGCAGAGGATGAATTTCCATATGGGGATTAATAAAGTGCACCTTTATATTATTTCTGCACAAAGCACCTGTCCTCTGTAAACATGTGAACTGTACCATAAGATAGGATATACTAATAGGATAGGAAATACTAATTGCTTGGCCTAAACAAATGGGCAATTAATTTGTACACTCTAACTCTGCTGGTTAACCCATTAAGGAAAAGTCAAGCTTGCACAGATCAAAGCACATGTGAGGTGCGTTATGACAAAATCATAATAGCATGGTTAAATCAGGTTAAATCCTCTATTACTACGTTTGGAACAAAAAACGTTAATGAACCAGCACCGAAAAGTATTGGTATCAAAAAACTAAAAAGTAATAATAATGGCGCCCATTACAATAACAATAACATTTTTTTTAAAGGTTGACCTGATTTTATAATGGATCATTTAATAATAGTTTAGACAAAAATACATGTTCACATTACAGATTATGGCAGGACGCCGCACCCTGCCACCTTTATCAGTAACTGTTCTCAGTGGCTTCTTCTTTTGGTTCATTTGGCTAACTTTTGAGAACTTAGCTAGAGCGCATAGCTAGAGCACCAAATTAAACTGATAATTCATGTTGGGTAATGCAAGGCCTATACCGGTTCGTGGGCAGGTGTTTGTGGAGCACTTACCTATAATAGGTTATAAAGTAATGCGAATACAGTATTTGAAAAAAAACCAAGTATGTTGAGGGGTCTCACCTTTTGGACGTGCTCATGTCGACAGGCTCGTCTCCGGTCTGTACCTCCACTTTGATAGTAGCCTTTACCTCCACAGGTTTTAGGATGCAGTCAGTCTCCTCACTCTTCAATTTGACCCCGTCACCCTCAACACTCTCCAGCTCTGATGGGCTCCCTGCAGAGTCGTCAGGCTCCAGTTTGACTCGTTTACTGTCCATGTCCTCTGTGGACCCAGTGAGAGCTGCATTGTCCCTCTCCAGAGCCCGCTTTTGACTGCGCGTCTGACGCACAGCCTCCTCTGACATGGCTGCTCTCACTCTAAATGGAAGAAAAGCAATGCTTTGATTAATACAGAGACAATGTCCCAATAGGAAGTATGATAAATGCATAAAAAACTTAAATTGTACCAACAACTCTATTAAGAGTGGTGAAAATGGTTAATAACTGATCATATCTCACATAATCTGATTGTTCTCAGCATGATAATGCAATCTGAATACCTTTCCAAGGTAGTCGTGGGGGGATGTGGAAGTAACACATGAAACCTTCAGCAGTCAAAGTCACGAAGAAACATTTTATGATCTGTTCCACCTCCTTCAATCCTCCGGACTATCGTTTTTTATTGCTGGTCCAAATCCATACTGTAAACAGAGGTGACAGCCTCCTACAGTCGTGTTGGGCGCTTCTGTGTTGGCTTCAGGCTACATGCAGGCTCTTTTAAACTTTGTCTTTGTGAATAACTTTTGCCCTTTTTCTGAAACGTTACGAAAGCCTTATCCGTAAATACAGAACGGATTACACCCAAACAGATACGGTAGCAGCCTGTTGATGGATTACATACGTCTATGTTGTTCAGCGTTCCCGCGAGGGGGGGCGTGACTGTTTACATCTGATCCCCCTCGGACCCCAACGCACTCCCCCGCCTCCTGCGCACAGCACCAGGGTGAGTACAACTGTGGCAAACACTGCTCGCCGCCCTGTGCCGTCTGGTCGAGTGCATTACCAGTCCAAACACTGAACTGTGCTGACCTCCACTTCTACATCTGGAGCTAAAGAACAACAAACAATGGTTTTCACATTTTTGGCCAATTGAGACTGTGTGTGGTTTCCGCCACCAGCTCAAAAAATGTTTTTAAATTCTAAAAAACGGAAATCAAAACAGAACAGCAGTTAGACGGTCCAACTCTGGCAAATCTAATTTCTGTTCCCAGTAGAAATCAATCACCACATATCGACTCTGACTTATTTTAAACTTGCTATGCTTAATGTCCAGATCTATGTAGACGAATTCATTTTTAATTATTAATTTTATCACTTCTTATGATCTTGATTTTAGCTTAGGGCTGAAACATGGCTCGACCTAAATACAGAAATGCAGTTCTAATAGAAGCAACACCACCCAATTTGTTATAATTCGAATCCGAAATAACCGAGAAACAAAAGGGGGGAGGCATAGCTGCAGTTATTTAGAGAGCACTTTGTCTCCCATAAGAATGGACGCCCTTGGAAATTTTTCAAATCGTTTGCGTATAATTTCTTTAAATGGAACAAAAGCAATCATCTACTCTTTCATTGTCCTGTACAGGCCACCACAGTCCATGTGCGATTTTATTGGACCATTTTACTGAACTACTTTTCATTCGTGTGCACAGATTTTGATAGTTTAGTTATTACAGTGATTTAATGTACTAGTTAGATAAGGTTATGACAGAAATGCAAGGAGCTGGCTTCTGTATTTGAACCTTTGGTTTCATTCGGCACGTGAGTGGCCCCACCCACAGCAGGGGGCAACTCTTGACCTGCTAATACTACAAAGGGGGTTAATGTAGTCCAAATGTAATGTAGTGAGGTTGCTTTCAGATCAGTTCTGTGTATTTTTTGACATGTGTTTCTGCTTAGCAAACCACCACTGAATTTACAACTGTTAGAAGAAGACACATACATGAAGGAACACAAGTGAACTGTTCATGTGGAATCTAAATTTTGAGAACTCCATGCTCTACTGTTGATGAATTGTATAACTCTGTCCACCACCAAGTGTTCTGACTGTTTCCTGTGACGCCATTGCTGCCTGTGACGTTAAAATAGTTTACCAGTACAAAAAAGGCCCCATGACAAAGGCAGACTCGGTTAGGGCACAGAAGCAAGAGTGCCCGGAGGGCCGAACGGAAGTGGCGAATCCAATTTCCAGGGCGATTATGAAATCTGTTAAGATGAGTTGGGTGAATTTAACCGGTCTACGTAAACAAGAGAAATGTATTTTTCTGACATTATTAAGGAGGTTGAGTAACAATTTTCCGTGTTATGTTTTTCAACATTGTTGATTACGACCCCCCTGTAAAGTTTGCCCCTAGAGATTTTTTCCTCTAAATCTAGTGTAATGAGTTCGCACACAGTTTTTCGATGACAAAGTACAAGGAATCAAAAACACTATCACCTCACAGCACGATAACAATGCAAACATCCGAGAAGCTTTTTTGAGCTGTAACTCACTTTGCACCTGTGGATACTAAACGGTCAAAAAGATAATCATGAGTCTGAGCTCCTCACATTACCTGGATATATTGCCCTCTAAATTTCTGAAGTCCGTCCCTGAGCAGTTTGTTACCTTCACTGACACAAATAGTAAACAAGTTCTCTGTCGTCAGGGAACAATTTCCTAGGCCCTAAAAACAGCAGTCCATAATAACCTCTCCTAAAAAAGAGCAGCTCTGGATCCTGGCGCGACACTTCAAAATTATCCGCCGCCATATCGAATCTGCATTTATTGGAAAATTCTGAAAAAGTGGCCTCCCAACAACTGTACTGAATTTTAACAATGAATAATTCTTTTGATATGTTTCCATGTCTGGGTTTAGACCCCACCACAGCACTGAGAAACCCGCTCTAGTGAAGGTAACAAAACGACATTCGACTTCAAACTGATGCAGTTAAAGTCACAGTTTTGGGTCCATGTTAGATCTTAGTGCCGCGTTCGACACCGTCGACCAGGTGATCCCTCATCGCAGAGACTGGAGTCTGGGCTGGTGTCACTGGCACAGCCCTAGACTGGTTTAGGTCTTACCTGGAGATAGGAAGTACTCTGGGAGATTGGAGACTGCGCTCAGATATGTGGCCGCTGACCTGATGGTGTATCCACATGGGGTCGATCCTGGGACCTCTCCTATTTAAAATCCCCTCTACATGCAGTGCCGTTAGGTCAGTTAATACAAAGAAAACAAAGTGTCCTACCACAATTACGCTGACGACACTCAGATCTATGTCTCACTGACTGCAGGAGAACATGGAAACCACTGGATTTGCTCGCTTCACTGTATCCAACAGATCAGTGACTGGATGCAAAATAATATTCCTCCAGCTAAATGCAGACAGACAAAACCGAAATCATTTGTCTTTGGTCCCCAGAAACAAGAGAAGGGCGTCATTTGTCACTTCAGTCTCTCCTCCCTACTTCCTTCAGACAAGGTCAGAAATTTGGGGTAATACTCGGACTCAGACCTAAATTTCAATAGCCACATAAAATCAAATAACATCAACAGCTTTTTTACCATCTGAAGAACATTGCCAAAGTTAGAAATATATGTGTCCAGGGCAGACTTGGAGATTCTTGTCCATGCTATTTGTCTCCAGCAGGCTAGACTACTGCAATGGCCTGCGCTTACAGGTCTGTCCAAACAGACCTGTAAGCAGCTGCAGTACATCCAGAAATGCAGCAGCTAGAGTCCTGACAGGAACCAGGAAGTATGACCATATTAGTCCGGTCCCTCACGTCCTCTGCACTGGCATCCTGTGCTTCAAAGAAAGAATTTTAAAACGGCACTGCTTGTGTACAAGTCTCTCCAGGCCTTGCACCAGCATACATTAGTGACATGTTGGTGTCATAAGAACCGGCACCGGACTCTGAGGAGCACAGGGACTGGCGCTCCTGCTGGTGCCCAGAGTGAGAACCAAACATGGGGAGGCTGCGTTTCAGATCCATGCAGCTAAGATCTGGAACAATCTCCCTGAAAATGTGTAGGGAGGCGTCTACTCTGTCAATGTTCAAATCCAGGTTAAAGACTGTGTCTGTTTGCCTGTGCATATAACTGAAGATTTTATCTCCATTTTTAATGCACTCTGCTGGTCATTTATTTATTTTTTTTTAAATTTCTTGTGTAATTTTGAAAGTTTTAATGGTTTTTATATCTTTTGTGTGATTTTAATGTTTAAATTGTGTTTTTATCTTTTGTGTGTGATGTTTTTAATGTTTTTTAATTGTGATGAAGCGCTGGTGTTTGAAAGGGCGCTCTACAAAATAAAACTTTTTATTGATTGATTTAAATGAGTATTGTGGCTAGACTGTGCCACGCCCAGCGCTAGTTTGTGTTGCCCTGTGTATGCCTTTAAAGGCCTCAACAAATAAACTATTTTTATTTGATTGTCCTTAAGAGTGCAAACACGAATCTTGGTGTTTCTGCTTGATGGAGATCGCATGGGAACGCGCTGTTTGTGGAAAAGAAGCATAGTTTGGGAGTTTTATACGCTCAAGCCACCCAGCCTGGCATGGCCAGAAGCGCAAATCAGCGCACTCACTGATACTGAAGCTGTTTACCTGTACGCTACGGTAAAAACATTTACACATTATGTCTACTACAAGTCGGAGATGTCGGAGAGTTGGAGAATGCAATGGACGGATTTGAGGAAAATCTAATGACTTTGTCTGCTGCGAATTATATATCTTTTGTTCAATCTTGGGGAGCATCTTGAGTGAAGAGGACAAGGGAGACCCTTACCATCGTGCAATGAGGACTATCATTAACAGAATCAGGAAGAGAGAAGATGTTGTCCTCGCCTCGAGGATGAAGGATTATCGTTGGTTGCTCATAGTTACTGGACCGAATTGATGAATTAAAGAGTGTACCCTCACTACTCTGCTAGCGCCAGCTCTCCCTCTGCTGGATACAGCAGGTACTGCATCCACATACCCAAAGTGCACTGCTGCATACCCACTAATTCAGGTGCCGTTTCCAATGTGACTATGACTCCATTTAAATGCCAACCCACCATTTGTGCACCAAATTTACATAAAAGAACTAACGTTAAGGGACAGATTGGTGAACCACATCAAAAAGGCAAACTTGGATAAATTCCCATTTGGAGAGTCAAATCCAAATAGCACTAAATAAAGGTTACAGTGAGTCGGACAGAACTGGAACTCCAGGGAGACACCAATTCAGTTTGTGCTCGTAGCAATGACTTAAGACGGCAAATTTTAGTTTGCATCCGAAAGGGGCCGAAAGTGGAACTCAAATACAGCCCGGATTTAATCAAAGATCAATTCTTGGCAACTGTTACTTACGAGGCTGATTGACACACAAACCATAAGAACTGATTTAGAAGCCATATCTTACAGATTCAAATGTGTCTGAAAGTGCGTTGGAGAAAGTTACAGAGCATACACCACTGGAATGAATGAAAAAACCAATTAGCCGACGAGTCACAGAGCAGTGATAATTTCCCTGCAATTGGGGGAGGACCATTTACAATTAACAGGGAGAGCACAGCCCCAACTCCAACCATAACCAAGCCCAGTGAACCCCCCAAAACGTGAGAACTTGACTGGAAAAAGTGGAATCAAAGGCAAATAAAGCAATCTTGTGAACTATACAACAACTGTCACACAGCTCTCCCAGCCTCCAGCAAGCCCAAAGAACCCCCACCACCACAACGAGATCCTAACCACCCGGCCGGGCAGGAACTTCTCAGGCAACGCCCAGTGACCCCCGGAAGTGTCCTCATTGGCCAGACAACCAATCCCTCAAGGCATGTAACCACAGTTTTAAATGTGGCAGTTCTGTCCACTGGGCTATTTGGCTGTCCGTAAAGTCCCATTGTTTCAGCAGCCACTGTCTAATAAAATTGACGACTTTGGTACATCTTGTAAGACTGGATTGCCCAGTTCAACCAGACAGAGCCCCTCCAGATTCAGATTCATTTTATTACCCATGTGCAGGTATAAAAACTACATTGGAATACAGTTGCAAAAAAAGGTACGCTGTGTGCACCACAGACCAAATAGCACATACAATGTAAATAAATACACAAAGACTGAAAATAAAAGAATAAAAAATACAGCTGCACTGTGGCACCGATCAACAAAAACGATTCAAGGGTAAAAGCAGGAAATAAAGTTCCTCTGTTAGCGAGATGTCTTTGCATCTCAGCGACCGACAATCTTCTGCAGAGGGAAGAAGCTGGAACAATGGCTTTCCCTGGGTGGCCAGAAGAGTCATTGATGATTTTCAGAGCTTCTGTTTACAAAGTCTGGATTCATAAGAGTACCCTTCCAGAACAGAAGCTTACAGCCCACAGTCCTCTTTGCAGATGCGAAGACCTGTTTAACTCTCTTTTCTTTATTTGTGATGTTACCGAACCACACAGTCACAGCACCAACAAGTAAACTCTCAATGGGCAGCGATAAAAGTTAAGCGAATCTTAGAGTTAGTGTAAATTCTGCAAGTTTCCGCAAAAAAGAAGAGCCTTGACGAGCTTAAATCACAGGTGCACAACGGAGCTCTGCAGCGACGGCCTGGGGCACGGCGCCATCGTTGGTAGTTTCTTCCGTCACGTATACGCAAGACAAACCGCTAAGCTAAGTGGGACGAATATTCCTGGTCAGAGCGTCATTAAATGAAGTGGATACGACTGTTGTGGGACCAGTGCTCACAGGTGTCTATTCTTGGAGTGGACTGGAAAAATATATATTGGACTATTACAATGTGTGGGTCTGTAACAACACTAGCTGGCTGCATAGTGTTGAAAAGTGTGTGCCCCGTTGGAACCCAAGGAGGAAGAGGGCAGCACGGCAATCAACAGCTCAGAGGTACATGGGAGGGGCCCACCAAGGGGACTTATGGGATCCACCTTGGACCTGAGCCATGTCTCTCTCCAGAACAGCACAAAAAGTCGAGCAGATGCTGAGAGAGGAGAGCCACGTGTTTGCCAAGGCGATTTGGACACTGATGATTTTTATTAAAGGAACTTCATATGAACATCAGTTTAAAACACTCACGTCCAGTCCAAAGGTCTTATAACTCTATCGCAAACGTCATCTCTACCAGAAAGAAAAGTCCTCACATTCAAGAACTGCTGAGTAGAGGATGGATTCAAACGGTCATCGTTCACACTAGTTCGTCACCGTATTGTATGTGTCCAAAAAAAAGAATGGAACCCTCCGCTATGTTGATTTACAGACTGTTGAACCAAAGACTTTGCCTGATCGCCACCCAGCATCCCCCGGATCAGGAAATTTTGGAAAATATCGGGGGCCAACATATCCACGGGGGCAACTCTATGGTTCACTGTACTCGGATCAAGGCAAAGGGCACATACAGCGGGGATGTGTTTGTGAAGGGCATAGCCGCCCATCTAGGAAATCCGCACGACCGGACGGATCAGTCCCAGCGCTCTGAGGTCCTCACCTACATCTACCAACCTTGAGCCTCAGGCTCTTGAGAAGTCATTCCTGTTGAAGACCTCTTGTGTGATCCCCGTTCCATAAAACCGCGCAAGCCAAGGAACCGCTCCCTACAGACCAGTCCACTGGACTGACCTCACCACTGATGGAAGACCATGTAGCGGCACATCCTCACCCATCCCGCTCTGTGGTCAGCCCCACCCTGGACCCGCTGCAGTTCGCCTACAGCCCAATATCGGAGTAAGGACGCCGTCATCTACTTCCCTGCAGCGGACGCCTCTCTCCCACCTGGAGCCCACGGGAGCGCTGTGAGGGGTCCGTGTTCTTTCGACTTCTCCAGTGCTTTCATCACCATCAGGCCGTACTCGCTGCGTGGGAAGATGGAGGTCGCAGGAGTGACAGTGCCTCACTGCATGGACATCGACTACCTCTCAGACCGACCACGATACGTGCCGGGCCTGTGGGTCTGTGGTGGTAAGTCTGCAGTTCTGGGCCCCATCGGGCACTGTCCTCTCAAACCTGTTTCTCTTCACCACCTTACATACTTCAGACTTCACATAACGACACACACACTCAGCTTGTCACCTGCAGAAGTTTCTCCCGCCATCGTGGGCTGTGTGTTTGAGGGGAAACCAACTGGAATTCGTCATTATCACAGACTGTCAACTGGTGTGAGCGCAACCACTTGTGCTTGAACACCAGTTAGAACCAAGGAGATAGAATCATCGACTTCAGAGAAAACACTTTCCACACGCTTGCTGAACACCAGGGGGAGGACATGAGCTGGTTGACAGCTTAAATTACCTGGTGTTCACCAGTAGGCGGGGTCCCGCTGCAAAAGTGCTAAAAATGATGTGCGCCGACATCCTGCAATACCACACCCACACCCCGGCCGTGGGGGTGACCCGGAATTTTGTATTAGCCAATGCTAACATAGCACTTGTGGCCATGTTGGATTAGCTCCAGAAGCAATATTTTTTTGGCCATTAGATTGTAAGGCGGAGATAGCCATGACTACCTAGGGTTGGCGATATTTTTTTTTGTACGGTATAAGGTAAATTAAATGAAAGAAAAAGCCGTATACCGTGAAAACGACATTTCACGAACCTGAAAACAGCGAGCGGAAGACTCGTTTGTGTGCGGCGCACTGGTAATGACGCATCTGCGGCGCACGTGTAGCAGAGCGGCGTGGCAGGGACCAAAACAACAGAGAGCAAAGCACATGGCTGAGGCGGCGGTGAAGACCATGGTGAAGACATGCAGATTGGTAGAAGACATTGTGCCCAAACACGCGGAGCTAACCTTCAGAACATAAGGGAGTAGTTGGGAACTAGAATCAAAAGAATGCAATGTGTGTAACTATCGACAGTGGATCTAATGTTGTGAAAGCAGCTGCCCTAGAACCATGGTTCCCAAGTGGGGGGTCCCGACCCCCCGGGGGGGTCGTCCTGCGGGAACCCCGGGGGGGGTCGCAAGATGATTTCCCAAAAAGTAAAAAAAAAAAAAAAAAACATTAGCTAATAATAGCCCTTAAAATATTGATTTTAACATTTGATTTGATTCAAAAGGACTACTTGTTAAAATTGTGTTAGGAGAATATAAAATATTTAAATTACGTTTGTATTTTAGTCCAGTCATGACATCGTCAATCAAAATCAATTACGTAGCTTACGTCACGCAGCGACGAAGGTGTCCAGCTGTTGTTTTGCTAAACTAAAGGTGTTTGGAGGCTTCAAACAAATACTTACCTGCTGTTAAAATGAAACGTTGGTAATATCCACTACAGAAAAACCCGGGGGAGAGAAAAGTCACATGTTGAGGTCAGCTGATGTGCGAAGAGAGGGAAGAGGGCAGCGTTGTAAAAAAAAAGGGGAATGGAGAAGGCATCGGTAGAAGAGGGGTGGTACAGTGGCCCTGCTTTTCGGAGTCAGCGGTAACGAGGACCGCACTATAAAAAGCGGGCGGTCCGGGGGGCTTTCTGCTGTTACTTTATGCGCTTCATCCCCGCCGGCTTCTTTTTCCAAGTTTACTGTAAGTATCAGCATAAAAGCAGCACCCCCGCTTTTAATGTGGCGACCTCTTTTACCCCTGACTCCGAAAAGCCGGGCCTCCTTTAACCACCCTCTTCTACCGCTGCCTTCTCTCCCTCGCGCTGCCCTCAATCTCCCTCTCTTCCGCACGCATCAGCCTGCCTCACATGTGACTTTTCTCTCCCTCCCGGGTTTTTTTTCTGTTGTGATATTAACCACGTTTCATTTTAAGCAGGGATTATTTTGTTTGAAGCCTCCAAACACCTTAGTTTTAGCAAATCCAACAGCTGGACACGCTTTGTCGCTGCGTTACTAAGCTACTTACTTGATTTTGATTGACGCCTGTCAATGACTGGAACTGGACAAAATTACCAAACGTAAATTTAAATATTTTATATTCTCCCCTAACTCAATTTAACAAGTAGTCCTTTTGAATCCCAAATCAAATGTTAAATCAATATTTAAGGGCTATTAATTAGACTAAATGTTTTTTTTTTTTTTTTTTTTTTTTTTTGGAAATCATTTGCGACCCCCCCCCAGGGGTTCCCTGCGACCCCCCGTGGGGTCGGAACCCCCACTTTGGGAACCACTGTTTAGGGCAGCTGCCTTTCACAACATTAGATCCACTGTCGATATTTTACACACAATTTTGCTTCTTTTGATCTATTTCCCAACTACTCCCATAATGTTGAGTAGCGCCGCTTTTTGCACAATGTCTTCTACAATCTGCATGTCTTCCCCATGGTCTTCACCGCCGCCACTCAGCCATGTTTGCTCTCTGTTTTGTTGTCCCCTGCACGCCGTCTGCTACACGTGCCCGCGCAGATGCTCAATAAAGTGCGCCGCACACACAAAAAACCCGTGTCCTTCCGCTCGCTGTTTCCAGTGGTTAAATGATCGTTTACAACCGGCTATAAGGCATTTTCTTAGGCATTTTAATTTACTTATACCGGTACAAAAAAAAAATCGCCCAAGCCCTAGTAAGTCATGGCTATCTCCGCTTTATTTATGTACGTTTTTTTTTTTTTTTATTATTTTTTTGGTCCATTGAGTCTTTACAATCTAATGGGGCCAAAATATTGCTCTACCTGGAGCTATCCAACATGGCCACAAAGTGCTATGTTAGCATTGGCTAATTCTTATTCCGGGTCCACCCCACCGGCCCCTGGGTGATTGCAGCATGTCGGCGCACATCATTTAAGCCACTTTTGAGCCGGGACCCGCCTCCACTGGTGAACACCCAGGTAGTTAAGCTGTCCACCAGCGCAATGTCCCCCTGGATGTTCAGCAGCGTGTGGGAAAGTGGTTTTCTCCTGAAGTCATGATCATCTCCTTGGTCTTACGGGTGTTCAAGCACAAGTGGTTGCGCTTCAACACCAGTCGACAGTCCTTGATAACTGACGATATTCCAGTTGGTTCCACCTCAAACACACAGCCCACGATGGCGGAGAACTTCGCAGGGGTGAACAGCTGTGTGTGTGTCGTATGTGACGTCTGAAGTGTAATGTTGAAGAGAACGGTGAGAGACAGTGCCCTGATGGGGTGCCCAGACTGCATGACTAGCCGACCTCAGACCCCAGTCCCCCCACCCCCCCCCCCCCCCCCCCCCCGCACTTACTGTGGTCGGTCTGAGACGGTAGTCGATGGTCCATGCAGTAGGCACTGATATCCCACTCCATGCGACCTCCATCATCCCCCCGCAGCAGGTACCGGCCTGATGGGTTGAAAGCACGGGAGAAGTCGAAGAACACGACACTCACAAGCGCTCCCGGTGGCTCCAGGTGGGAGAGCGTCCGCTGCAGAAGTAGATGACGGCGGCCTCTACTCCGATATTGGGCCTGTAGGCGAACTGCAGCGGGTTCCAGGGGGGGGCTGACCACAAGCGGAGATGGTGAGGATGAGCCGCTTCATGGTCTTCATCAGGTGGGTGTCAGTGCGCTGGTCTGTAGTGAGCCGGTTCCTTGGCTTGCGCGGTTTAGGAACCGGGATCACACAATATGTCTTCCACCGGACACGGGACCTTCTCCAGGCTGAGGCTCAGGTTGTAGATGTAGGTGAGGACCTCAGAGAGCTGGTACTGATCCCGTCGGTCTTGCGGATTTCCTAGATGGGCGCTCTGCTCACAATGGCACAAATCCTGATGGTATGCCTTGCCTTGATCCAGTACAGTGGAACCATGAGTTGCCCCGTGATTTGCCCCCCATATTTTCCTAAATTTCCGGGATCCGGGGGATGGGGTGCGATCAGGCAAAGTCTTTTGGTTCAACAGTCTTAATCCACACGTAATTATTAGACGGAGGGTTCCATCTTTTTTTTGACACATACAGTATGTGACGAATAGTGTGACATGACTTTTGAAGCCATCCTCTACTCAGCAGATCTTGAATGTGAGACCTTTACTTTCTGGTAGAGCTGGAACGGTGCGATAGAGTTATAAGACCTTTGGACTGGGACGTTGTGTTTTAACTGAATGTTCATTTGAATTCTTTAATACATCCATGTCCCAATCGTCCTTGGCAAACACGTGTGCCTCCTCCTCTCTCAGCATCTGCTTGACTTTTGCGCTGTTCTGGAGAGAGATGGCTCAGGTCCACGGTGGATCCCATAGCTCCCCTTGTGCCCCCTCCCATGTACCCTGAGCGTGTTTGATGCCGTGCTGCCCTCTTCCTCCTTGGGTTCCTAACGGGCACACACTTTCAACACTATTGCAGCCAGCCTAGTGTTGTACAGCCACACATTGTAAGAGTCCAATATAATATTATTTCCAGTCCACTCTAAACAATAATAGACTCCTGTGAGCCAACTGCCCCCACTTAACAGTCGTATCCACTTCATTTTAATGACGCCTCTGACCAGGATATCGTCCCTCTGCTAGCGGTTGTCTTTGCGTACTAGTGAAAACTACCAAGATGGCGCCGTGCCCAGGGCGTCGCTGCAAGAGCTCCTTGTTCACCGTGATTTAAGCTCGTCAGCGGCTCTTCTTTTTGCGGAAACTTAGAGAATTTACCACAACTCTAAAGATTCTGCTTAACTTTTATCGATGCACCCATTGAGAGTTTACCTTGTTGGATCTGTGACTGTGTGGTTCGGTAACATCCACAATTAAGAAAAGAGCGTTAAACAAGGTTCTTCGCTCGGCAAAGAGGACTGTGGCTGTAAGCTTCCTGTTTCTGTAGGTTCTTTATGAATCTCAGACTTTTAAAACAGAGCTCTTAAAATCATCAATGGACTCCTTCTGGCCACCCCAGGAAAGCCATGTTCCACTTCTTCGCTCTGGCAGAAGATATCGGTCGCTGAGATTGCAAACATCTCGCTAAACAAGAACTTTAATACCTGCTTTTACCCCTTGTATCGTTTTTGTTGATCGTGCCACAGTGAACAGCTGTTTTTTTTATCTTTTATTTTTCAGTGTATGTGTAATTTTATATTACATTGTATCGTGCTATTTGGTCTGTCGGCACACAGAGTACCTTTTTTGCAAATGTATTCCAATGTAGTTTTTATACTCGAACATGGCTTAAAATGAATCTGAATCTGAGAGGGGCTGTCTGGGTTGAACTGGGCATCAGTCCTTACCAAGATGTACCAAAGTGTCAATTTTATTAGACGAGGCTGAAACATGAGTGACTTTAGCGACAGCCAATAGCCCAGTGGTCAGAACTGCCACATTTATTACTGTGGTTACATTGCCTTTAGGATGGTGATCTTGCAATGATGACACCATTCCGGGGGTCCTCTGGCGTTCCTGAAGTTCCTGCCCGGCCGGTGGTTAGAATCTGTGTGGTGGTGGGGGTCTTTGGGCTTGCTGGAGCTGGAGAGCTGTGTAGACAGTTGTTGTATAGCTTCACATATTGCGTTAATTGCCTTGATCCACTTTTTCCAGTCAATTCTCACGTTTGGGGGGTTCACTGGGCTTGTTATTTGTTGATGTTGGGCTTGTGCTCTCCCTGTTTAATTGTAAGAGTCCTCCCCCAATTGCAGAAATTATACTGCTCTTGACTTGGTCGCTAATTGGTTTTTTCATTCCATTGCCAGTGTGTATCATCTGTAACTTTCTCCAACAGCACTTCAGACACTTTGAATCTCGGAGATATGGCTTTACATCAGTTCTATGGTGTCGTCCAATCCAGCCTCGTAAGTACAGTTTGCAAGAATTGATCTTTTTGGGAATTAAATCCGGCTGTATTTGAGTCCACTTTCGGCCTTTCGGATGCCAATAAAATTTGCCGTCATAAGTCCATTGCTCTGACACAAACGAATTGGTGTCTCCCCTGGAGACCAGTTTCTGTCCGACTCACTGTAACCTTTATTTAGTGCTTTTTGGATTTGACTCTCCAAACTGGAATATCCAGTTTGTCTTTTGATGGTGGTTCACCAATCTTCGTCCCCATTATCGTAGTTCTTTTCCTGTACAAGTGGTGCACAAATGGTGGTTGGCATTAAATGGAGTCATAGTCAACATTGGAAACGGCACCTAATTAGTGGTGCAGCAGTGCACTTTGGGTAGTGATGCTGTACCTGCTGTATCCACAGAGGGAGACAGCTGGCCGCAGCAGGCGTAGCAGAGGGTACACTCTTTATTTCATCAATGCGGTCAGTAACAATGCGCAACAACGATAATCACTTCATCCTCGAGCGAGACAACATCTTCTCCTTCCAGATTCTGTATGATAGTCCCTCATTGCACGAGGTAGGTCTTGTCTCTTCCACTCACAGATGCTCCCTAGATTGAACAAAGATCATATACATCCGCAGCAGACAAAGTCATATAGATTTTTCTCAATCCGTCCCATTTCATTCTCCCAACTCTCCGACATCTTCCGACTTGTAGTAGACAAAATTTGTAAATGTTTTTTACGAGCGTACAGGTAAAACAGCTGTCCAGTCTCAGTGAGTGCGCTGATGCGCTCTGCCTGCAGCTGGTGGGCTTGTAGCGTAAACTCCCAAGCTCTGCTCTTTTCCACAAACAGCGTCGTTCCCTGCGATCTCCAACCGAGCAGAAGACACCAAGATTCGTGTTGCACCTCTAAATGACCAGACCAATACAAAATAGTCCGTGTTACAACGTTTATTGTCCACGGTTCCGAGTCACGGTAAAGGCACGCAGGGTGACAACATCATGATCCGCACCCGTCAACACTCCTAGTCGCTGTTGGGCGTGGTTGACCCTACATTTGCAGTCCCTACCCCTCAATTGTAAATACGTGCCTTTATTAATATCAATCAATCAATCAAAGTTTATTTGTAGTAGCGCCTTTCATACACAGGGCAACACAAAGCGCTTCACAGTCCACATCACAAATCAATCACATAAAACAAACACCAGAATCACAATTAAAACATTAAAATCACACAAAAGATTAAAACACAATTAAAACAATAAAATCACACAAAAGAATAAAACCATTAAACTTTCAAAATTACACAAGAAATTTAAAAAAAATAAATTAAATGACAGCAGTGCATTAAAAATGGAGATAAAATCCTTCAGTTATATGCACAGGCAAACAGAACAGTCATTTAACCTGGATTTGAACATTGGACAGAGTAGACGCGACTCCCTCACATTTTCAGGGAGATTGTTCCAGATCTTAGCTGCATGGATCTGAAACGGCAGCCTCCCCATGTTTGGTTCTCAATCTGGGCACCAGCAGGAGGCCAGTCCCTGTGCTCCTCAGAGTCCGGGCCGGTTCATAAAGACACCAACAATTGTGGTGTTGTCCACTAATTTTTGTAATTCCCAGGAGCAAGGCCATGGAGAGACTTGAACACAAGCAGAGCCGATTTAAAATCTATTTCTATGAGCCCCAGGAAGCCAGTTCAGGGACCTGAAGGACCGGACTAATATGTTCCATACCTTCCTGGTTCCTGTCAGGACTCAAGCTGCTGGCATTTTGCTGTTACTAGCAGCTGCTTACATGTCTGTTTGGACAGACCTGTAAGCAGCCATTTGCAGAAGTCTATAGCCTGCTGGAGAACAAATGCAATGGACCAAGAAATCTCCAATTCATGCCCTGGACACTATATTTACTAACTTTGGCAATGTTCTTCAGATGGTAAAAGTAGCTGTAGATGTTTTAATGATTTTTATGTGGCTATTGAAATTTAGGTCTGATCCAGTAATTACCCCCAAATTTCTGACCCTTGTCTGAAAGGAAGTAGGGAGAGAGACTGGAGTTGACAAATGACGCCCTCTTCTTTGTTTCTGGGACCAAAGACAATGATTTCGGTTTTGTCTGCATTTCAGCTGGAGGAATTTATTTTGCATCCAGTCACTGAACTGTTGGATACGAGTGAACGGAGCAAATCCATGGTCCATTTTCCCTGCAGTCAGTGAGACATAGATCTGAGTGTCCGTCAGCGTAATTGTGGTAGGAAACTTTTTTCTTTGTATTAACTGACCTAGACGGCAGCATGTAGAGATGAAATTAGGAGAGGTCCCCAGGATCGACCAGACGCCCCATGTGGTACACCGACAGGTCAGGGCCACATCATCCCTGAGACCAGTCTCCAATCTCCACAAGTACTTCTATCCTCCAGGTAAACCCTAAACCAGTCTAGGCTGTGCCAGTGACACCACCCAGTCCTCCAGTCTCTGCATGAGGATCTCATTGTCGACAGTGTCGAACGCGGACACTAAGATCTAACATGACCAAACTGTGACTTTACCTGCATCAGTTGAAGTCGACATGTCGTTTGTTTACCTTCACTAAAGAGCGTTCTCAGGCTGTGGGTGGGGTCTAAACCCAGACTGGAACATATCAAAAGAATTATTCCATTGTTTAAAAATTCAGTAAGTTGTTGGGAGGCCACTTGTTTCAAGAATTTTTCCAAGAAATGGCAGATTCGTTATGGGGCGATAATTTTGAGTCCCGCAGATCCAGACTGCCTCTTTTTTAGAGAGTGTCATTATGACTGCTGTTTTGTAGGGCCATAGAAATGTTCCAGACGCCAGAGACATGTTTACTATTTGTGTCTGTGAAGGGTAACAAACTGCTCAGGACGGACTTCCAGAAATTTAGAGGGCAATATATCCAGCTACATGTGGAGGGAGCTCAGACTCATGATTATCTTTTGACAGTTTCAGTATCCACTGTGCAAAGTGAGTTAGCTCAAAAAGCATCTCTGGCTGTTGCATTGGTTATACGTCTGTGGAGGTGTAGTGTTTTTGATTCCTTGTACTTGGTCATTCGAAAAACTGTTCGAACTCATTACACCTAAGATTTAGAGGAAATTCTAGGGGCAACTTTACAGGGGGGTTCGTTAATCTACCAACTGTTGAAAACATAACACGAAAATTGTTTACTGCAACCTCCATTAATGTCAGAAAAATACATTTCTCTTGGGTTCTACTTAGAACCCGGTTACATCACCCAACTCATCTTTAAAGATTCATAAACGCCCTGTAAATTGGACTTTCGCCACTTCCGGTCGGCCCCCGCACTCTTGCTTCTGTCCCTAACCGAGCCTGGCCTTAGTCCTGGGCCTTTTCTTACTGGTAACTATTTTAACGCGGGGACAGAGCAATGGCGTTCCAGAAAGTCAGAACACTGGTGTGACAGAGTTATACAATTTCATCAACGTAAAGAGCAATGGAGTTCCAAATTTAGCCATTCCCATGAACATTCACTTGTGTTTTCAAAGTATGTGTCTTCCTTCTAACAGTGTAAATTCAGCCTGGTGTTTGCTATCCCGCAAAACACATGT
Source organism: Knipowitschia caucasica (assembly GCA_964034765.1). Lineage (NCBI taxonomy): Eukaryota > Metazoa > Chordata > Actinopteri > Gobiiformes > Gobiidae > Knipowitschia > Knipowitschia caucasica. Next base: position 27,212,953 of record OZ035824.1, read on the forward strand.
CCAAAAAATACACAGAATGATCTGACAAAGCAACATCACTACATAACATTATACATAACCCCTTTGTATTAGCAGGTCAAGAGTGTGTCCCCCGGCTGTGGGTGGGCCACTCACGTGCTGAATGAAACCCAACGGTCCAAATACAGAAGCAACTCCCTTTGCATTTCTGTCAGCAACATTATCAACATGTACATTAAAATCACCTTAATAACTAACTATCAAAATCTGTGCACACGAATGAAAGTATTTCAGTAAAATGCGTCAATAAAATCGCTAACATGACGTGGTGGCCTGTACAGGTCAATGAAAAGAGTAGAGATTGCTTTTGTTCCGTTTTAAAAGAAATATACTCAAACGATGAAAAATTTCCTAGGGCATTCCTATGGGAAGAAAGTGCGCTCTACAAACTGCAGCTATTCCTCCCCCCCTTTTGTTTTCTCGTATTTCGGATTTCGAATTTAAAATTTGGGTGGTGTTGCTTCTATTAGAACTGCATTTCTGTATTTTGGTCGAGCCATGTTTTCCAGCCAAAAGCATAAAATCAAGATCATAGAAGTGATAAAATTATTAATTAAAAATATTTGTTACATAGAGATCTGACATTTAGCATCGCAATTTTTTAAAATAACGTCAGAGTCCGATTAATGTGGTTGAATTGATTTCTACAGGGAACAGAAATTAGATTAGCAGAGTTGGACCGTTCTAACTGCTGTCCTGTTTTGATTTCGTTTTTTAGAATTTAAAAACCTTTTTGAGCTGGTGCGAGGAACACACACAGTCTCACTTGGCCAAAATGTAAAACCCCTTGTTGTTGTTCTTTAGCTCCCAGAGTCAGAAGGGAGTCAGCACAGTTCAGTGTTTGGACTGTAATTGCACTGCCAGACGGACAGGGAGCAGTGTTTTGGCACCGTTGTAACTCACCCGGTGCGGGTGAGCAGGAGGCGGGGGATGCGGTGGGGGTCCGAGGGGGCTCAGATGTAAAACAGTCACGCCCCCCTCGGGTACGCTGAACCACATAAGTATGTAATCCATCAACATCTGCTACCGTATCTGTTGGTGTAATCCGTCTGGACGATAGGGCTTCGTAACGTTTCCCGAAAAAGGGCAAAGTTATACACAAGACAAAGTTAAAAGAGCTGCATGTAGCCTGAAGCCACACATGCAGCGCCACAACACCGACTTGTAAGAGTCAGTCCCTCTGTTTACAGTCTGGATTGGACCAGAAATAAAAACAGATAGTCCGGAGGATTGAAGGAGGTGGAACAGATCCCTAAAATGTTTTCTTCTGACCTTCTGACAGCTGAAGTTTCATGTCGTTAATTTCCCACATGCACGCCTACCTTGAACGTATCAGGCAGGACTGAAGCAGAGGAGGGGGGGGGAGACGGATGAGCAGGTCTGGTACAGTAGCTCTCGGGAAACAGCCAGTGACCGAGTTAAAGAAGTCGGACGTGTCCTCACGATGGAACTCCAATAATCAGAAGTGGTCGGGGCGAAGAGTGGCCTCGGAGAAGGAGCTCGGTGGACGGCACCAGCGGGTTCACCCAAATCAGGACCCGGAGCCTGAGCGCCGCTGAACACATGGAGAGAGGAGTCGGGGGTGCTGACTCTCACTACAGGCGACCCACGCTGTGTGGCTCGGGACGCTGTAGCGGTGAAGAGGGCTGGCTCTGGCGCTGCTGCCTGACCCGTGGAGGTGAGCGGGTGGTGGATGATGCTCCTACCCCCAGTCTGAGGCTGCTGCACTGGGGTCAAAGAAGGGGAACAGGCCAACATGGCTGTGGGACCTGCTCCTTTCGCCTGAGGACTGCTTCCTTTAGGAGCGTTTTCCCTCGCAGTGGATTGGATCCTCGAGCAGTAGAGTACGCCTGCAGTGTCCAGGGATTCTGCGAGTGGCCGGGATGTCGGTGAGAGGGCTTGCATAGCGTTTGCCAGACTCAGGACATGGGCCACGGCGCAGGAGGCTCCTCGGGAAATCCGCGGCTCTGTTATTCGAAGCGGGCCGCTTAGTGTAGAACTGGGGGAAGGGTCCGTATGTCTGACGTATCTCTCCCACACTACAGTGTCACAATTATGCAGCGCTCAGTAACATCAGCCGTGAGTGCTGCCACAGCGACTAGCAAAAAGTTTGGACACACTAGATATTGTTTTTCTCATTCAACTCTGCTGTGAGTACGAGAGGACGTCTTTTCGTAGATCTGCAATGTTGGAACGTTCCCGCCTCTCACTGGAGCTTCCAAGGTGAGGCGACTAATGATTGTGCATATTGAAGCAAATTTCATTGTCACTTCCAGGTCCTCGTTAGCTTGTGTTACCTCTGTGCTACTAGTGGGTTTTCAGTCGGACTAAGTGCTATTTGCTGAAACCACTGAATTAAAAAGATAAAACACTCAGATATATTACAAAACTGAAACAATATAAAGGGGGGGCCCCGGGCTCCTAAAAATTGGTTAAAAGGTTTACTAAAAAAGGTGCACAGAGTCAGCCCTGCAGTACTGCTTACTTGACACACCTGCGTTGATGAGTTGTGAGTGTGTTGCGAGTCATAATATGGCAACTAGTGAAAATAAGTACTGTAACTGTTGTTGTGATTATCCTCTAGGAACATTTTATTTTGACACGTCCTGGTCTCAACCGGAAGTCGAGGTGGCTCGCGCAACATCAGACGGAAAAACTTTACAAAGGTATGGACGTTTTCACACACTGGTCTAGAGCAAACGGACCCCCCCCCCCCCCAATCAAAGCAACTGCACTAATATGGCCAAAATATAAGACAAAGACAAGTTTAGCTACAGTTGAGATAGAAGGAACAAGGTATGGATGGATTTTATTTGTGAACAATTGTAAAGTTTTCTTTATATGTGTAAAATTAAATAGCAAAAGTAATGTAAACGGTTAACAATGTATTTGATGCTAGATAGTATTTGGACCATGATTGTAGAGTGATTTTCAGTTCTTTTCTAGCTTCTTACGTCGGTTATATAATATATGGAAGGGAACAAAATAAACTTCATTTAACCATCATTTCTGGCTTCACTTTAAACTCAATTAAACCAACTGACGCTACAAGTAATACACATTGAAATAAGTTAGCAGTGAATGACCTGATTTATTATTTTTTTTTTTTTTTTTTTTTTTTTTTTTTTTTTTTTTTTTTTTTTTTTTTTTTTTTTTTTTTTAACAACATTACGATATTGTAATTTGCATAAATTCATACATTTGAATGATTAAAAAAACACAAAATTGGGATACATTTTAGATGGGCTACATATCCATAGTCAACGAGAGACTGCAATGTGTAATCTAATGTATCCATAGTAACGGAGAAAGACAGCAATGTTAAACTAATGTATTCCATAGTAACGTAGATACAGTCAACGAGGAGTATTTCATCTTCAGTGAAGAGAGAAAAGTCCATTTGCACGCATGTGCAAACTGACAGAAGCACACAAATCGTCAGAACACTGGGATGGTCCATGTGAATTGTTAGTTTTTTAGCTGCTAAATAGACCGTTTAAATCTAAGCTTCTGGAAACTATATTCATCAAATCTGTTTTTATTTTGAAATTAAAAAATAATGAAATTGATAATGAGGTCCCATTAAAAATTCAAAATCAGATGAAACAAAATCTGCTCTTTTGTCTTAAAATTTTGACAGTGCTTTGATTTTGGTGGCTCAAAAATAGAACATATTGGATATTTAAAAGCGATAATGTAAATTTTGAAATTTTTCCTTACAATGAAATTTGTAAAGCGAATATTTTTGTGCTGTTGAAATTTTTGAGTGACTGAAATGCAAACAGCTTTTTCAGAGTTTAAAATCTTACCAAAAAAAGTATATAATGCGAATACTTTAAAGTACCTTACCCATAACTTTTAGATACTAAAGTTTGTAGAGGGGGGGGGGGGGGGGGGGGGGGGGGGGGGGGGCCTTACAAAAAGAAACATTACTATGACTTTATATAGTGACCTTTACGTAGTCAAAAATTATATACTTTTTTATTTTAAAAAGTGTAGCTATATCAGTAAAAAAAACATTATTTATACTTGAATCAGACTACATGCTAGAATAGAATAGAATTAAGATGAGTACGTGTTCTGGTTTGTTTCATGCATTTTGCTTCTTTCAGACTTTTTGGACAAACATTTATAATTTTCACTTTGGGAACTACTCAGAACTTGAAAATCAACTTACAATCATGTCCAAATACTATCTAGCATCAAATACATTGTTACCCGTTACATTACTTTGCTATTTAACTTTTACACATTTTAAAGAAACTTTACAATTGTTAACACCAAATAAAATCCATCCATACCTTGTTCCCTTCTATCTCAACTGTACTAAACTTTGTCTTTGTCTTTTATGCCATATAAGTGCAGTTTCTATGACCGTTTGTCTAGACCACTGTGTGAAACGTCCATACACTTTGTAAAGGTTTTTCCGTCTGATGTGTGCGCGAGCCACTCGCCTTCCGGTTGAGACTGGCAGTGTCAAAATAAAATGTTCCTACTGATTTAATACAACAACAGTTACAGTAACTTATTTTCACTAGTGGCCATATTATGACTCGCAACACACTCACAACTCATCAAACGCAAGGTGTGTCAAAGTAAAGCAGGTGCTGCAGGGCTGCTCTGTGCACCTTTTTTTAGTAAACTTTTAACAACTTTTAGCGGGGGGCGTTTTTTGTTCAGCTTTTTTTAATAATATCTGAGTGTATTTTATCTTTTTAATTCAGTGGTTCAGCAAATAGCAAACTTAGTCCCGACTGAAACCCACTAGTAGCACAAGGCTACACAAGCTAACGAGGACATGAAAGTGACAATGAAATTTGCTCAAATATGCACATTATTAGTCCTCACCTTGGATGCTCCGTGAGAGGCGACCGTTCCACCATTGGCAGATCTACGAAAGAAGTCCCTTCGTCTCACCGCAGAGTTGGAATGAGACACAATCTCTAGTGTCCAAACTTTTTGAAGTCTCGCTGGTGGGGGCACACCTCCACGGCCGGCTGATGTCACTGAGCGCTGCATATTGTGACAACCTGTCGTGTGGAGAGATCCGTCAGCTCCGGACCCCTCCTCGTTCAACACCTAAGCGCCCCGCTTCCGAATACGAGCCCGCGGATTCCGAGGAGCCATCCTGCGCCGTGGCCCCATGTCCTGAGTCTGGCAAACCGCTTGCGCCCTCTCCACCGACATCCCGGCCCCCTCAGCAGAATCCCCTGGACACTGCAGCGTACTCTACTGCTCGAGGATCCAAGTCCACTGCGATGAAAACGCTCCTAAAGGAAGCAGTCCTCAGGCGAAAGAGCGGTCCACCAGCCATGTTTAGGCCTGTTCCCCTTCTTTGACCCCAGTGCAGCAGCCTCAGACTGTGTGTTCGAGCCTTCATCACCACCGCATCACCTCCACCGGTCAGCAGCAGCGCCCAGAGCCAGCCCCTCTCACCGCTCCAGCGCCCCGAGCACAACAGTGTGGGTCGCCTGTAGCTGAGAGTCAGCACCCCCGCCCTCCTCTCCAATGTGTCTCATCGGCGCTCAGGCTCGGGTCCGCTTCGGGTGAAACCCGCGGGTTCCGTCCCAACCGAGCTCCCTTCCTCCGAGCCACTCTTCCGCCCCGACCACTCTGATTATTGGTGATTCCATCGTGGAGACACGTCCGCTTCTTTAAGGGGCGGTCTTTCTCGCTGTATCCCGGAGGCTATGTACCAGACCTTGCTCCATCCCCGTCTCCCTCCTCTGCTTCAGTCCCTGCCCTGATAACCGTTTCCAAGGTAGTCGTGCTGTGGGGAATATCGACATGAAACTTCAGCAGTCAGAAGTCACGAAGAAAACATTATTATGGACTGTTCCACCTCGCTTCAATCCTCCGGACTATCTGTTTTTATTTCTGTTCCAATCATTGGTAAACAGAGGTGACTCTGCCTTCTAACAGGCCGTGTTGTGCCCGCTGCATGTGTGTGCTTCAGGCTACATGCAGCTCTTTAACGTGTTGTTCCTTTGTGGAATAAACTTTGCACCTTTTCTGGAAACGTTACGAAGCCTATCGTCGCAGACGGATTTACACCCAAACAGATACGTAGCACCTGTTGATGGATTACATACTTATGTTTGTTCCATCGTCCCCGAGGGGCGAGACTGTTTACCATCTGAGCCCCCCTCTACCCCCCGGCACCCCCCGCCTCCTGCTCACCTGCACCGGTGAGTAACAACGGTGCAACACTTGCGCCCTGTCCGTCTGGCAGTGCATTACAGTCCAAACACTAACAGTGCTGACTCCCTTCTGACGCCTGGGAGCTATAGAACAACGAACAAGGGTTTTCCACATTTAGGCCAATTGAGACTGTGTTGTTCCTCGCACCAGCTCAAAAATGTTTTTAAATTCTAAAAAAACGAAATCAAAACAGGACAGACGCATTTAGACGTCCAACCTGCAAATCTAATTTCTGTGCCCTGTAGAAATCTATCAACGCACATTAATCGACTCTGACGTTATTTACTAAACTTGCTATGCTTGATTTCAATATCTATGTAACAAATCATTTTAAAATTAATAATTTTATCACTTCTTATGATCTTGATTTTATGCTTATGGCTGAAACATGGCTCGACCAAAAACAGAAGCCAGTTCTAATAGATGCAACACCACCACAATTTTAAATTCCGAATCCGAAAATACGAGAAAACAAAAGGGGGGAGGCATAGCTGCAGTTTTTAGAGAGCACTTTGTCTCCCATAGAATGCCCCTTGGAAATTTTTCATCGTTTGAGTATATTTCTTTTAAAATGGCACAAAAGCAATCTTCTACCTTTTCATTGTCCTGTACAGGCCACCACAGTCATTTGCGATTTTATTGACCATTTTTACCTGAACTACTTTCTTCGTCGTGCACAGATTTTGATAAGTGTTGTTATTACAGGTGATTTTTAATGTACAATGTGATACTGTTGATGACAGAAATTCAAAGGAGCTGGCTTCTGATTTTGAGACTTTGGTTTCATTCAGCCACGTGAGTGTCCCCTCCCACGAGACAGGGGGCACACTCTTGACCTGCTAATTACAAAGGGGGTTAATGAATCAAATGTTAATGTAGTTGATGTTGCTTTGTCAGATCATTTTCTGTGATATTTTTTTGACGATGTGTTTTGCTAGCAAACCACCAGCTGAATTTACAACTGTTAGAAGAAGACACATACATGAAAACACAAAAAGTGAACTGTTCATGGGAATGCTAAATTTGAGAACTCATTGCTCTACTGTTTGATGAATTGTATAACTCTGTCACCACCATGTTCCGACCCTGTTTCTGGACGCCATTGCTCCTGTGACGGTTAAAATAGTTACCAGTAAGAAAAAGGCCCCCATGTGACTAAGCAGACTCTGTAGGGCACAGAAGCAGAAGTGCCGGAAGGGGCCGAACGGAAGTGGCGAAAGTCCAATTTCCAGGGCATTATGAAATCTTTAAAGATGAATTTGGGTGAATTTACCGGGTTCTACGTAGAACAAGAGAAATGTATTTTTCTGATCCATTATGGAGGTTGCAGTAACAATTTCGTGTTATGTTTTCAACAGTTGGTAGATTTAACGATCCCCACTGTAAAGTTGCCCCTCAGAATTTTCCTCTAAATCTAGGTGGTAATGAGTTCGAAACAGTTTTTCGATGACAAGAGTACAGGAATCAAAAACACTAATCAACACCTCCACAGCACGTATAATAATGCAACAGCCAGAGAAGCTTTTTGAGGCTAACTCCACTTTGCACCTGTGATACTGAAACGTCAAAAATATACTCATGATCCCTGAGCTCCTCCACATGTAGGCCTGATTTAATTGCCCCTCTAAATTTTCTGAAGTCCTCCTATGAGCATTTGTTACCTTCACTGACACAAATAGTAAACATGTCTCTGTCGTCAGGAACATTTCCTAAGGCCCTTAAAAACAGCAGTCATAGACCTCTCCTAGAAAAAGTAGCAGTCTAGGATCCTGCGGGACTTGTCAAAATTATCGCCCCATATGTATCTTGCCCATTTATTGGAAAATTCTTGAAAAAGTGGCCTCCCAACAACTTTCTGAATTTTTAAAACAATGAATAATTCTTTGATATGATTCCAGTCTGGGTTTAGACCCACCAACAGCACTGAGACCGCTCTAGAGAAGGTATCAAACGACATTCGACTTCACACTGATGCAGGTAAAGTCACAGTTTTGTCTTTTGATCTTAGTGCCGCGCCGGTTCGACACAGTCCGACCATAGGAGATCCTCCTGGCAGAGACTGGAGGACTGTGCTGGTGTCACTGGCACTGCCCAGACTGGTTAGTCTTACCTGGAGGATTAGGAAGTACTCTGTGGAGATTGGAGACGCGTCTCAGATGATGTGGCCTGACCTGTGTGTTACCACAGTGGTCCCCGATTCCTGTACCTTCTCCTATTTAATCTCTTACATGCTGCCGTTAGGTCGTTAATACAAAGAAACAAAGTGTCCACCCACAATTTAACGCTGACGACACTCAGAATCTCTTCTCATAAAACAAATATCACTGACTGCAGAGAACATGACCACTGGATTTAGCTCCTTCCCTGTTCCAACAGAATCAGTGACTGGATGCAAAATAATTTCCTCCTGCAAAATTTGCAGACAAAACCGAAATCATTGTCTTTGGTCCCCAGAAAACCAAAGAGGAGGGCTCATTTTGTCAACTTCAGTCTCTCTCCCTACTTCCCTCAGACAGGTCAGAAATTTGGGGGGTAATACTGGACTCAAGACCTAAATTTCAATAGCCCACATAAAATCAATAACACAACAGCTTTTACCATCTGAGAACATTGCCAAAGTTAGAAAATAAGTGTCCAGGGCAGACTTGAGATCTTCTTGTCCATGCATTTGTCTCCAGCAGGCTAGACTACTGGCAATGGCCTGCTTACAGTCTGTCCAAACAGACCTGTAAGCAGCTGCAGTACAATCCAAAATGCAGCAGCCTAGAGTCCTGACGAGGAACCGCAGAGTATGACCATATTATCCGGTCCTCAGGTTCCTCGTGCACTGGCTTTCCTGTGCTCAAAGAATAGATTTTAAAACGGCTCTGCATGTGTACAAGTTCTCCATGGCCTTGCACCGAGAATACATTAGTGACTGTTGGTGTCATATGAACCGGCCCGGACTCTGAGGAGCACAGGGACTGGCGCTCACTGCTGGTGACCAGAGTGAGAAACCAAACATGGGGGAGTCTAGGGCGTTTCAAGCTCCATGCAGCTAAGATCTGGAACAATCTCCCTGAAGATGTGAGAGGGCGTCACTCAGTCAATGTTCCAAATCCAGGTTAAAGACTGTCTGTTGCCTGTGCATATAACTAAAGGATTTTATCTCCATTTTTAATGCACTGCTGTCATTTTTTATTTTTTATTAAATGTTCTTGTGTAATTTTGAAAGTTTTAATGTTTTTATTTCCTTTGTGTGTTATTTTTAATGTTTTTAATTGGTGTTTTAATCTTTGGTGGATTTTTAATGTTTTAATTGTGATGGTCCTGGTGTTTGTTTTATGTGATGATTTTGTATGTGGGGACAGTGAACGCTTTGTGTTGCCCTGTGTATAAAGGCGCTCTACAAATAAACCTTTGATTGATTGATTGATATTAATAATATGCACAGTATTTATCAATTGATCGGGGCTAGTCTGCAATGTAGTTCAACCACGCCCACCCTGCGTAACTGTGAGTGTTGACGGGTGCGATCATGATGTTTGTCACCCTGCGTGCCTTTACCGTGACGTCGAACCGTGGACAATAAACGTTGTAAACGGACTATTTTGTATTGTTCTGGTCATTTAAGAGTGCAACAAAAAAAAAAACACCGCAACTTGGTGTTCTGCTCGGCTTGGTAGATCGCATGGGAACGACGCTGTTAGTGGAAAAGAGCATATTGGTAGTTACCTACAAGCCACCCAGCTGCAGGCCAGAGCGCATCATCGCACTTCACTGAGACTGAAGCCTGTTTACCTGTAGCTACGGTAAAAACATTTACCAATTATGTCTACTACAAGTCGGGAATGATGTCGGAGAGTTGGGAGAAATGCAATGGGACGATGAGGAAAATCTAATGACTTTGTCTGCTGCGGATTTAATGATCTTTGTTCAATCTTGGAGCATCTGTGCAGTGAATAGGACAAGACCTTACCTCGAGCAATTAGGACTATCATACAGAATACTGGAGGAAAGATGTTGTCCATCGCTCGAGGATGAAGGGATTATCGTTGTTGCCATATTACTGACCGCACTTGAATGAATTAAAGAGTGTACCCCTCAGCTACTCCTGCTGCGCCAGCTCTCCTCTGCTGATACAGCAGGTACCGCATCACATACCCAAAGTGCACTGCTGCACCCCACTAATTCAGTGCCTGTTTCCAATGTGACTATGACTCCATTTAATGCAAACCCAACATCTGTGCACCAATTTTACGAGAAAAGAACTAACAATATGGACAGATGTTGATCCATCATCAAAAAGACAAACTTGGATGTTCCAGAATTGAGAGGTCAAATCCCAAACACTAAATAAAGGTTACGTGAGTCGGACAGAACTGACTCCCAGGGAGAAACAACCAATTCAGTTTGTGCTCAGAGCAATGGACTTAAGACGGCAAATTTTATTTGCAATCCGAAAGGCCGAAAGGTGGACTCAAATACAGCCCGATTTCATCAAAGATCAATTCTTTTGCAAACTGTACTTACGAGGCTGATTGACGATCACCATAAGAACTGATTTAAAGCCATACTACGAGATTCCAAATGTGTCTGAAGTGCGTTGGAGAAAGTTACAGATGCATACTCACAGAAATGGAATGAAAAAACCAATTAGCGACCAAGTCAAGAGCAGTGAAATTTCAGCAATGGGTGGAGGTATGAACCTTACAATTTAACCGGGAGAGCCAGCCCCAACATCCAACAATAACAATCCCCATGAAACCCCCCAAACGTGAGACTTGACGGAAAAAAAGTGGATCAAAGGCAATAAAGCAATCTGTGAAGCCTATACAACAACTAGTCTACACCGCTCTCCAGCCTCCAGCAAGCCCAAAGACCCCCACCAACCACACAGATCTAACCACCGCGGCCGTCAGAACTTCAGGCAACGCCAGAGACCCCGCTGGATGGTGTCATCATTGTCAATCCACCAATCCTCAAGGCAAGTGTAACCACAGTTATAAATGTGGCAGTTCTGACCACTGGGTTAATTATAAAAAACAATTAATTGGCTGTCCGTAAAGTCACTCATGTTTCAAAGCCTCGTCTAATACAATTGACACTTTGGTACAATCTTGGTAAGACTGAGCCCAGTTCAACCAGAGACAGCCCCTCTCAAGATTCAGAGTCATTTTATTAGCCTTGTGCCAGTATAAAAACTACATTGGAATAAACATTTGCAAAAAGGTACTCTGTGTGCACCGACAGAACCAAATAGCAACGATACAATGTAATATAAAATACACATACACTGAAAAATAAAAGAATAAAAAAAAAACAGCTGTTCACTGTGGCACCCGGATCAACAAAAACGATACAGAGGGGACAAGCAGAATGAATGTTCTCTGTGTTAGGCGAGATGTCTTGCATCTCTGCGACCGATATCTTCTGCCAGAGAAGGAAGCTGAGAACATGGCTTTCCCAGGGTGGCCAGAAGAGTCATTGATGATTTTAAGAGCTCTGTTAAAAGTCTGGATTCAAAGAACTCTCCAGAACAGGAAGCTTACAGCCGCACAGCCTCGTTTGCAGAGCAAGTAACCTTTTTTAAACAACGCTCTTTTCTTTATTTGTGATGTTACCGAACCACATCAGTCACAGAAACCAACAAGTAAACCTCAATGGTGCAGCGTATAAAAGTTAAGCAGAATCTTAGAGTTAGTGGTAAATTCTCTATGTTTCCGCAAAAAGAAGAGCCGCTGACGAGCTTAATCACGGTCCAACGGAGCTCTTGCAGCGACGCCCTTGGCACGGCAGAAGCGCCATCTTGGTAGTTTCTCACTAGTACGTCAAAGGCCAAAAACACGCTAAGCCTATTGGGACGAATAGCCTGGTTCAGAGCGTCATTAAATGAAGTGGATACGACTGGTTGTGGACAGTGGCTCACAGGTGTCTATTATTGGAGTGGACTGGAAAAATATATATTGACTATTACAAATGTGTGGCTGTTCAACACTAGGCGGGCTGCATAGTGTTGAACAGTGTGTGCCCGTTGGAACCCAAGGAGGAAGAGGGCAGCACAGGCATCAACAGCTAAGTGGTACATGGGAGGGGCCACACGGGGAGCTATGGGATCCCCTGTGGACCTGGAGCCATCTCTCTCCAGAACACAGCAAAAAGTCTAGCATATGCTGAAGAGGAGAGACCACGGTGTTTGCCAGGACGATTGGGGACACTGGAATGTATTTAAAGAACTTCAAATGAACATTCAGTTAAAATCACAACGTACAGTCCAAAGGTCTTATAACTCTATCGCACGTCATCTCTACCAGAAAGTAAAGTCTCACATTCAAGATCTGCTGAGTAGAGGATAGGATTCCAAAAGTCATGTTCACACAATTCAGTCACCTATTTGTTATTGTCCAAAAAAAAGATGGAACCCTCCGTCTATGTTGGATTACAGACTGTTAACCAAAAGACTTGCCTGATCGCCACCACTGCCTCCATCCCCCGGATTCCCCACCCAGGAATTTTGAAAATACGGGGGCAAACTCAGGGGGCAACTCATGGTTCACCTGTACTGGATCAAGGCAAGGCATACCATCAGGGATTTGTGTGTGACAGAGCCCGCCCATCTAGGAAAGTCCTCAAGACCGGACGGGATCATTCCCAGCTCTCTGAGTCCTCGACCTACATCTACAACCTGAGCCTGCAGCCTGGAGAAGGTTCCCCCCTGTCCTGTGGGAAGACCTCTTGTGGTGATCACGGTTCCTAAAAAAACCGGCACAACGCCAGGAACCTGGCTCACTACAGAGACCAGATCGCACTGACCTCCCACCTGATGAAGACCATGAAGCGGCTCATCCTTCCACCCATCCTCCGCTCTGTGTGGTCAGACCCAACCACCCTGGACACCGCTGCAGTTCGCCTACAGGCCACAATATCGGGTAAGGAGAGACGCCGTCATCTACTTCCTGCCAGCGGAACGCTCTCTACCACCTGGAGCCCACCGGGAGCCGCTGTGGGGTCCGTTTCTTCGCTTCTCCCAGTGCTTTCCAACAACCATCAGGCCGGTACTTTACTCGCTGCGGGGGAGAGATGGAGGTCGCCAGGAGTGGACAAGTAGCCTCACTGCAATGGCCCATGTCGACTACCTCTCAGAACCGGTCCACAGTACGATTCGCTGTGGGTCTGAGGTGGTAGTCCTGCAGTTTCGGGGCCCCATCAGGGCACTGTCCTCTCACCGTTTCTCTCTCACCATCTACACCTTCAGACTTCCATACGACACACACACAGCTGTCACCTGCAGAAGTTCTCCGCCATCGTGGCTGGTGTTTGAGGGGAACCAACTGGATATCGTCAGTTTTCACAGACTGACGACTGGTGTGAGCGCAACCCACTTTGGTTGCTTGAACACCAGTAAACCAAGGAGAGACATCGACTTCAGGTGAAAACCACTTTCCCACCCCTGCTGAACATCCAGGGGGAGGACATTGAGCTGTGGACAGCTTAAATTACTGGGTGTTCACACCTGTGAGGCGGGTCCCCGGCTCTAAATGGCTAAACTGATGTGCGGTGCGCGCGACATGCTGCAATACAACCCCGGGCCCCGGTGGGGGTGACCCGGAATTATAATTAGCCAATGCTAACATAGCACTTGTGCCCATGTTGGATAGCTCCAGTAGAGCAATATTTTTTGGCCCATTAAGTTGATGTTGTCAAAAACGGCCAAAAAAAGGTCACATTTTGCCGCTCCGCTGCTCAAACAATGTTTCACTGATCAAAAATCCCTGAGGTCATTTTGAAGGTACATGTGTTGAGATGATGTGGAGCGATTTTGAGGCGAATCGGTGAAACGGCCGAGGAGGAGTCGCTTTCCAACCGACATGTATGAAAACTTTTGCTGTTCATTTTTCCATTTTGCAAGTGAAATTTATGGGCTTCCTGTTTGTCAGAGGGCGGAGCCATAATAATATTTTTTTCATGTCTTGACTCAAGGAACATGTGTACCAAATCTCATGTTTCTACGACAAACTTGACCTCCAAAAAGTCCCATAGGGGTATTATTTTGGCTGTTGTAGGTGGCGCTGTTCTGGCATTTTTTGAGTCCCATAAAAATAAACACCAAAATATCAAATTTTTCGCCAGGTCTGATTTTTGGGCCAAAATTAACAACTTTTCATGCATGTTCAGGGGGTCAAATTAAGGCTCAAAGTGCAGAAGAAAAAAGAAAGAAAGAAATAAATAAAAAAGGAATTTTTTTTTAACGTCTCGAGCAAAAACAATATAGGTTTCAATGGCATGTGATACATCATTTTAAAGCTTTTGAGTTTACGCACGCAACTGTCACATTTTGGTGAGTGACGGGCGCTGACGCGTCCGTCACGCACCGCCACCATTTGTTTTCACCATTGTGAAAGCAATAGGCCCTTACCCCGTTCGGGGCTCGGGCCTAATAAATAAAAAAGGAATTTTTTTGTTAACGTCTCGAGCAAAAACAATATAGGTTTCAATGGCATGTGATACATCATTTTAAAGCTTTTGAGTTTACGCACGCAACTGTCACATTTTGGTGAGTGACGGGCGCTGACGCATCCGTCACGCACCGCCACCATTTGTTTTCACCATTGTGAAAGCAATAGGCCCTTACCCCGTTCGGGGCTCGGGCCTAACTAAATCAAAGTTATTTTTTAGGCTGTATCTAAGTTTTGTAACTTGCTAAATCTGGTAATTAGTAATACTGTATGTAACTAATGCCCAACATTGCTCATCGATGCTGCTTTGTCTTAAATCACTGCCTCAGCACATTTCAGTTTGCATGGGCAAAGTCCAGCTGGGCTTCAAATTCTATTCACATTTGTTAATTATCTGAACTGTATCCTATTCTTCTTTCTTTGTGCATCTGTATATCCATTTATTGTTATAAACAAAGGAAGAACATTTTACTTCATAATATATAGGAACGAACAGAAATTGTGTTATGTTAGTAGTGTCTGACCTGGGACATCAGGTTCGTCGCATATTGCCGTTGTGGGTGTGACTTACTATGGCAAAGCTGACGGAACATTGTCCTCGGTTTTCATCTCAAGGGCCTTGTTGTAAATTTCTCAGGTGGACCAGTTCCTGACTCTAAAACACTTTGGTTTCATCACTAGAGTGACATGCATTTGTTGTCCTTTCGTCACATCTTTAGATCAGCTTTTTCGGACAGAAATGTGAAAAAGAGAGGACCGCCCTCAAATGGCTCTCAGCCCAAAGCAACAAATAGTGGCTCATAGGCCTCTTTCTTACTGCAGTTATACTTGGACCAGTATGGAGATGCTATACCTTTTTAACTAGGGATACACCGATACTGGTATCGGGTACCGGCAAGCAGGCTGTATGGCAGTGAAAAAAAAAAGTAAACAAGTGTGACAAGAGTATAGCGAACTGTACGTTGAGTAAAGGGGCGTTCACACCGGACTTAACTTCGGCGTCAAAAGCGTCAAGTTTCCATTGAAAGTGAATGGTGAAGCGCGTCAGGTGAAGCCGAGAGCCCCGGCGTCACTTGACGCGCGTCAAAAGCTTCAAGAGTTGCGCGTACTACGCGCTCACTTGAAGCTTTTGACGCGCGAAACGCTCGCGTATCACAACAATCCCTTTGACGCCGAAGCTGAGCAAAGCTGAGCTTTTGAAGCTTTGACGCGGGCTTCAACCAATCAGGAGACGAGGAGCAGCAGCAGCAGAGGGTCTGTCTCTGTCATGAAGAGAAGTCATGTATCTGCTGCTGCTGTTTTATTGTCATTATTGTTATTAGTAATATTATTTGTATGAGTAGTAACATTCTGAGTAACAAAAATCATTGTACACATGCTGTGTAGTAAACGTAGTTTATTTAAAATAAGAACAGGCTGACGATGAGTCTGGCTCAGAGCAAGGCAGCTCCGGGCGGGCGAGAGCCGCGGAGAGGCAGGGAGAGGTGAGCGAGAGCCGGGGAGAGGCAGGGAGAGCCGGGGAGAGGCAGGGGGAGGCAGGGAGAGGCGAGCGAGAGGCGGGGAGAGGCAGGGAGAGGCAGGGAGAGGGGAGAGCCGGGGTTTGAGAACTCAGACTGGGCAAGTGACATGCGGAAGTACCGCTGAAAGCGAAACTCCTCCATACGCAGCTCCTGGAGTAAATGTCGGAACTCTGCAAACACTGCAGCCTCTCAAGTCTGTGGTGAACCCAGAACATGTTTTGTGGAAGCCCTACAACAACGTTATTTTGCTTTAAATAACAAATAAAGGCTCGCTGCTCATTGAAAAATCCACCGCTGTCCTGACTACAGACAACAGAGAAGCTCCTCCCACAGACAACAGAGAAGCTCCTCCCACCGGCGTCAGGCGCGTCACTCGCGTCAAAAGCTTCAAGCACCAAAATGACAAAACTATCCCGGCGTCAGTTGAAGCGCGTCAAAAGCTTTTTGAAGCTTTTGGTCTGAACGCGCCTTAAGGCAAAACTGTCCCGAGGTGGGTCCAAAACAAACACTTATAACACCAGCAACTTGATAAAACTCACCACCACGCAGAGTAACCTTTGCTAGAACCGGAGCTATTTCTGTACCATTTGTGGCTGTTATTGTTGACAGTTGCTAAGAGTCAACAATAACAGCCACTGTTAAACATTGCTAAAATGTTTATTTGTTAAAGCATTTTCTTATTGTTGAAATCAGAAAACAAAACATTTGAAATTTAAGTCGTATTAGTTTTATGAATTCCCAGGGATAACACAATTCAGTAACTGTGCGGTACTCAAATCGGTATTCGGTACTGGCACTGGCAAATTAAGGTACTCGTATCAGTAATGAAAAAAGTGGTATCGGTGCATCCCTATTTTCAACTGATTTTAAATTCCGTTCTCTCTGTGCTTTGCTACAGTTTGTCAACCTCACAGTTCTCAGGTAATAGGAGATGGTGCTATTGCTACCAAGCATTACTTTGTAAACAGACAGCAGATCAACTCATATTTGACTAATGTGAATCTTGTTTGAAACCTCTCAATTAGTTCTACCAAAATCACATAAGTTAAGAATTTTGCCAGATCGTTTTAGCAATGCTGCTTACTTGGTGTTATGGGTTTAACACTAGACATCAATGTCAATTGTTATGCATTTAAGGGCTGTTATGTTTGATTTATGTGGTTTTAAATATTTCTCTAAGATGTGTGTGAGTACAGTATTTTCCTACTATATTTCTTCCTTCTAAGTCTTCCTTTTGTGCACTAGAGCTCCGTGAGTCACATTGGATCAGTGGGGGACAGCTGGTGGTCCATGTTATCGGGCAGGTAGGCAAGTACTGGATCAGTATTAGATGCATCCCAACTTTTCACCGAGCCGATAGTTATGTTGTGGCATGGACATCCATTCACCCTTGATGCGCAGAATTGGGTCTTCAGCTGACAACCCACCATAATATTTACCTGGTTTAGATAGTCTAAATACTGGCCGTATGGCAATTTTCTTTAAGTAAACGAGAGTGACGAGTTAAGCGTACTGTACGTTGTGTAAGGCAAAACCTTCACCAGGTGGGTCCGAAACAAACACGTATAACACTTAGCCGCTAGCTTAGCGGCTAGTAGACAGTTTTTTCGGCCGTATGAAAGTTTTTATTGAATAAACGAGTGACGAGTGAAGTGGATTGTATGCTGTGAAAGGCAAAACTGTCACGAGGAGGGTCCAAAACAAACATGTATAACACCAGCAGCTTGATCAAACATCTGAAAACTCACCACCAGACGAAGCTAGCGCCGGAGGACAAATAAAACTGTACAACATAGCATTTGTATGCGAGGAATATGACAGTGGATTTTATTGTTGACTGTTTAAACAATCGCTTTAATGTTTAATTGTTAAAGCATTTTCTTATTATTGAAATGGGAAATAAAACATTAAAACCTTCAGTTGTATTAGTTTTATGAATTCCCAGGGATAACACAATGCAGCGATATTTACAGTCTATGTGCAGTACTCGTTTTGGTACTCGGTATCGACAAGGACTCAAATTAAAGTGCTCGTATCGGTTTTGAGAAAAGTGGTATCGGTGCATCCTTAGTTTCTTCGTTTTTTTGGGAGACGGTTATATCTGTTTGCCCCGTTTTCCAGTTCCAAACTGAGCAGGAGCACAGATAACTCCACCCATTTCCTCAAATCTTCCGGTTAAAACTGGACTCATCTGAAGAAATGGGTGGAGTCATCTGTGCTCCTGCCCTTTCTGGAACCGGTTTGAGACCCCTGCTTTAGACTTTGCCAGTTCTTGGCTATGAACATGAATTAAACATTTAGATATGGCCAAAAAAAATTATCTCGATATGAGAAGGAATTATCACAATGGCTATAGTTTAAGTTGGTGTGGCTTCGTTGATACAGCATTGGCTTTTGATCCTGATTATCATGGGTTCAGTCCCCCCAAAAGACTTACTCCACCTACCAATGTCTGCTGTCATTGTGCCTTTGGGCAAGACACTTCACCCCGATTTGTCTGAAAAACCACAGCTTGTGGGCTCAGGTCCGCGGATGACGGGGCTCACGCACACCGGTCAGCTCATGACTGCTTGTGTCTCTCCTTTTTTAAAGTGTCTGGTGAGGAGTTTAAAACTTTAAAACAACAAGAAAACTGTCTTTTTGAATTGGAACGGTTACGGTCACATTTTGCGGAGGTTACTGCCCTCACCGTGACACCCCCAGTCAGTTTTGCACAATTTGAGGATGGCTTGTTTTTGCGTTCCTCTGCCTCTGTGATCATAGGCTGCTGTTTCCACACACTCAGACCAGAAAAGCGTCACCAGTGTATGCATACCAATATATCCATGGCGCGAACACACAAATTGCAATTGTTGTATTTCAGTTTCATACCTTCTCTCAAAATTAAGCCGGTATTACAGCTATCTATAACGTGTCGCTCAGCCCTAATTTAGATATTAAGTTGTTTTTGTTTTTGTTTATGTTGCTGCTGACAAGGCAACTCTGGTTCTCTTGGTGCACTCGCAAGCCTGGACTGGGAATACGAGGAACGAAGCATCAAGGCATGTGCACAAGAGGGGACAAAGTGTTCTGCCTGTGTCCTAGTCATGACAATAGTATGAATTCCACTGTTTGATCAGTGATTCATCCTTCAAGCCACTGATAAGTGCTATGGCTGGGCAATAATTTGAAATGATTCAATTCATCTTTTTTTAATTTTATTATCTATAGAGCACATCTCACCAACTGAGGTCACACGAAGTGCTTTACAATTTTTTGTTTGCTCGTTGTAACCATTTACGTCACACACAGTGATGATAGAAGAAAGATTCCGAATACACTGGCACATGTGTCTCCAACCAAGTTTTTAGTGGTGGGGAAACCAGGGCACCGGGGAACCTATGCCGACACAGGGAGAACATGCAAACTCTACCCAGACAGCCCCTGTATGGAGATGGACCGAATTAATCCACCTGTTTTGAAAAGGGGAGTGAAAAGCCTCTACATAGATTATCTGAGACATCAGTGTCTGAACAATACTTATTCATTTGGGATGGAAATCAAAAACTATCGCCCAGCCCTGATAAGTGCTAACATATTCTTTTGTTAAACTATGAGATGAAAATATAATACTGAATAGTAACACTTCTCACCCCTTTTATTCCATAAAGGTGACTTTAGTAACGTAACACAAATCATCTTGCGTAAAATTAGAATATTGCGATGTCAGATGTTTTCCACAAAGTGAAATGAAACCAACTAATGCATCAGGCTGTTTGCTGCATGTTCATTATTTATTTCAGCATGTTGGTCTTAAAACTAGGGCTGTCAAACGATTAATTTTTTTAATCGAGTTAATTACAGCTTAAAAATTAATTAATCGTAATTAACTCATTGACTGCCATTGACGTATTTATCTATATATTTATATATCGAGACCGGTGATTTCTGTCAATCTACCCTCTATTCCACTGGGGATTACAGGAGAACAAAACTATCTAAACAAACTTATTTTTGCTGATGAAAGTAGACAACCCAGTCTTTCAGAATCTGGTTTCATATTTTACATAGTCATAACACCCAGTATTCTGTGGGTCAGTAAAATCACCAAAAACAGCCGGCAGTCAATGAGTTAACCGCATTTCAAACTATTGGCAAAATTGTGCCATTGTTCTGTAAATTGTTGTTTGAATGGAAAGATAAATGTCAGCTTAGTGAACATATGTACTGTATTTGTTTGTTATAACAATAAATCCATATAAAATGGAATTAACATTATTAACATTCAGTCTTTCTGTTTAGACTCAAACCAAAACCATTGTTTGTTACAGATGAGGGACATTTCAAAATAGTCTGAAATGCAGAATGTCATTAAATCTGTTTGATTTGCTCACACCATTACTTTTTTGGCACAACTAACATGAACTGGTAGTCGAAAGGAAAATTAGGTACCTCAGCTTTAATTTAGCGAGTGCGCTTCGGGAGAAGACACGGAGGAGTCTGAGGCTCCGCAGTCCAGCTTCAGCGCTGTAGATATTGTGTGCATCGGTTACGCAAAGACACGTACGCACACTAGAGAATAGTTCTGTGCGTGGTCTTGGATATGATCCCATTACGCAGCGCCGTTCGCCGTGATCACAGTCGCTGGAAGTGGGAACTGTCCAGAGCGCTGTGGCGCCCGCAGCTCATCATGCAGAGTTACTACAGGAACAAGTGCCCCGCGGTCACGCGTGTATTCTTTCAAAACTTGAATTCCCAGAGGGCCTACCTGCTCTGTCCCCATCTTACACGTGCATGTGTCCGCGGCATTCTGAGTGTTATTATGGGACGCATGGGCATGCGTCAAATGCGTTAATTTTTTTTACGCAATTTAATGAAAAAAATTTATTAACGTGCGTTAACGCGATAATTTTGACAGCCCTACTTAAAACCAATTGTTCAAGAAATGCAAATCTGTTTACAAAGATCAAAACTATCGGAAGGGTTAAATCTTCAGAGTCAAATGTTGTTGGGATTTTGGGCTCAACAAAATCATTTGATTTGAAAATTGAATGGAACTTTGCATCAATTCAATTCATTTTTATTTTATTTTTTTATATCTTGGCATTACAGCAGATTACCTGAGCATTTATTGAAATTGACATCTTAAGCCCTCCTTTGTTGTGTTAAGTATGGCAGACCCTTGTCTGAGACCTGTTTTTGCTATACTCTGTTGCAGAATGGCCGGTGCACAGTAGCACAAGCACGAAGTTCGCCATTAGCTTCTTAATATGAATTTGTCAGGGTGATCAGATTTGTTTTGTCACAATAGTGCCAATGATGTTTATATGCACAAACTTTTTTCGACTGAGCTGTGCTGCAACTGATGCCCTGATTTGCTGGTTTTAAGTGAGCAAGTGTGTTAATCCACTTTCAATGAGGATGCAACTCATCAAACCAGTTGATTGTAGCTGGAGCTATAGCTTTTGCTCAACATTGAATACGGTGGTGAATTACAAAATAAATTAACTGTTTCGTAGAAATATTTATGGTCTGCTTTTATCTGCCTTTTGTCCATGTTGTTGTTACCTGAATGAATTTTCTCACGCTCAACAGGTGGTGGTGATCCTAGTTGGCGTGTGTGGACTAGGGTTGCGTCTAAATATTTTTCTCATCCCATTTTGTGGTTAAAAGTATACCTTTTTATGAGACGTGCATATGCATTTTATGTGCATCTTTTATGTGCGTTCTTTCTGTACACACTGAGTAAGGGTGTGCATTGCCTTGTATCATTACATCACTCACAATTTATCAATTCTAAACTGAAAGGCGATTAATATGATGGAAGAAAGTGACTGAAAACAGACCTCTCGGACCGACCACAGTATGTGCGGCTGCGCAGCTGTGAGTCTGAGGTGGTAGTCTGCAGCACTGGGGCCCCTCAGGGCACTGTCCTCACAGTTTCTTTTCACCATCTACACTTCAGACTTCACATACGACACACACAGCTGTCACCTGCAGAAGTTCTCCGACAACTCTGCCATTGTGGGCTGTGTTTCTGAGGGGAACAAACTGGAATATCGGTCGGTGATCACAGACTTTGTCGACTGGTGCGAGCGCAACCACTTGTGCTTGAACACCAGTAAGACCAAGGAGAGGGCAATCGACTTCAGGAGAAAACCACTTTCCCACACGCTGCTGAACATCCAGGGGGAGGACATTGAGCTGGTGGACGGCTTCGAGTACCTGGATGTGTCACAGGTTAAACGAGTCTGTTGAGGGGGGTGTGATCAATAAAAAGGTTAAAAAGGGGATAAAAACTTAATAAAATATGTACAAAAGGATCCATTAAAAATAAGATTAAAAACCCAGAGTCCACTCGTCCCCACCGTCCTCGCTGGCCTTCGTTCTTCCTCTGTCCCGGGACCTGGCCACAGTCTCACCAGCCACACACCAACCACGGGTTGCCACCGGGCACCCGCGGGGGAGAGCGGGCACATCCCAGCTGTGATTCAGGGCCTAGCCCTGCGCGGTCAATGCGCACATCACCGGTGCCGCTCTCCCCGCTGGCCTCAGTCCCCCGTGGTCTCTGGCTGGCGCTGCTCTTCCTCTGGCCTGGTCCGGTGTCGTCCTCTTGCGTTCTGTTTCTCTGCAGTGCCCGCCCCCAATTTATGGTCTTGATTAAAAACAGGTGTGGGTAATTAGGGGAAGTGTCCAAGGAACCGTGGGATAAAATGCATGCATAAAACCATAAAAACACACAAAGCACAAAAATAAAAGCGGTTAAAAGTCCTTGTTAAAAGTTCACATTAACAATAAACTGGACTGGTCCCTTAACACCAACGCCCTGTACAAGAAGGGCCAAAATCGCCTCTTCCTTCTGGGGAGGCTGAGGTCCTTCGGAGTGAGCAGGCCTCTGCTCAAGACTTTTTATGACTCTGTGGTAGCCTCTGCCATACACTACGCTGCCGTGTGCTGGGCCCCGGGCAGCACAGAGCGGGACAGGAGTAGACTGAACAAGCTGGTTAGGAGGGCCAGCTCCACTCTGGGCTGCTCCCTGTACTCTGTGGAGGAGGTGAGGGACAGGAGGGTGCTATTCAAAGCCACCTCCATCATGAACAACACCTCCCACCCACTGCACAGGACTGTAGAGGAGCTGAGGAGCTCCTTCAGTGGAAGACTGAGGCACCCTCAGTGCAAGAAGGAGAGCTACCGCATGCATTTATCCCCACAGCTGTCAAACTGTACAATAAGTCACTTTAAGTCACTTGCATTAGGACTGGAAAAACCTGCACTAGTATTGACACTGTTTCTTGATTGCCACTTTGAGTTGCCACTTTTTATTGTCCATAATTTATCCTGCATTTAAAGCTGCACTAACTGACTTTATTTTTGTATTCATTACGAAAATGCTGTCCATGTAATGCATTGGGATATATGTCCTTTTGAAGAAAAAGTAGCGCAGATTTGTGCTGGTGTGACATTCTATTTTAGATAGAGTTTTGATGAAACAAGGACGAGAATGTGTTTCGGGTCGCAGATTGTGACCAATCACAGCGCACCACTAGCCCCCACTTTCGTGAGAAATCTACTGGTCCGTTAGCATAGACAGCTAAGTTAGCACAACAAGCGCCGGAGCTAACCTAAAACTTTCTCGTCTTCGTCACCGGTTACCGCTTACACAGCGAGACAGCCATCCAAAAGCTTCCTGGTTCTATCGTTCTATGGTCACGCCATCCATGTGAAAATCCATATCCATGTATTATCCATATTGGGAGACGCTAGCTCCGTCAACAACAGTGGGTGTGTGTGGGGGGCAATAGCTTCGTGGGTTCGGGGAGGGGAGCAGAAAGAGAGGCCAGCGAGTCTGCGGCTTCAAAATCCCAAAGTCAGTTAGTGCAGCTTTAACATGTTTGCACATTTCTTTTGCACAATCTTGAGTGATTCTATCCATGCCAGATGTGACATGTAAATTTCTCCTGTGTGAGATCAATAAAGTCTATCTTCTCATCTTAAAAAACAAATTAGCTTGTCTGAGATGCTACTATTTTTTTAGTGTCTCACTCAAAAAATATTTATGCAATATAAACTCAATTTTATTTTAATCAATATTTTTTAACACTGAGTGACCTAGGTACATTTCGGGGTGTTACATCTGACATGGCAGACATAGTAGTCGACGCATTCAATTATGTCAACTAACCGCTGATCGTTTTATTACATGCACCAGCACGAGACTGCACATTCACTTCCATAAGCGTTTCCGGTATTTCCCCCAGTTTGTCACAGAAAAGCACAACATAAATACACCCCATGTCACTGCTGTCACATACAAAAGGGCCTAGAGTTCAAGTAGTCGGTAAATGAGCCTGCTCAATAATCACTCAATTGGGTCAAACATAAGTTTAATATATTGTATATATTACAATATTGATAGATTTACCCATGATGGTTTGGAGATTGAGAATATTGAGCCCTGACCCCTGTCAGCTGAGCAGCACTTTTTACGATTTCAGTGTTATTACAATGACTGCATGGAAGGTTTTCTGGCATGTTTCACAGAATGTGACTGTTTAGAAAGATCCTCCTTGTTGTCTGTTAATATTTACTCTACTCCTCCCCGTTGTAGGTAAGTGTAAACATTGACCTTGCTGAAGTTTTTGTAAATGAAGAGAATTTACTTTTTTTTTCTTCACTAACCGCAAATACTTTCTGCTGCTACGATCAATCGGTCATTCTCCAGAAAAATTACTTGATCGGTGCAACAATGTGAAGACCCGTGCTCTGCGTTCCCCATGAAGCACAAACATGTGCTCTGCATTTCACCTCCTCACTCCTTTCTTTTCCCCCTTTTATCCTTGTGTATAAACTGGCAGCAACACTGACGAGATTCACTCAACTTCCACCAATCAGAGGGCAGCACAGTGGTCACGAGGACACAAGACGGTCAGACCAGGAAGACTAACACACTAAAGCCTGGTTCACACGAGAAAATTTTAAAATTGTCGGCCAATTTTCCTAACTTGAGAGACCCCACACACGGAAATGAAAAATCAAGGGTCTAACCACTTTGGTCGTACAGTGTGTGGTGCGCAGCCACACGGCAAAATCATGCAAACTACACACAAACCGATTTCTCGGAGCATTCCCAGGTCAGACGGAAATCTCACAAAATTTCTTGAGATCAAGCAAGACATCAGAGTAGACAATCATGGAGGACGGAGAGGATGCAGTGGCGAAGTTTATTTGTATAGCACAATTTCATACACAAGGCAACTCAAAGTGCTGAACAAAATAAGATAGCATTAAAATCATAAATAATCACAGAACATTAAAAGGAAATAAAAAAATATAAAATCCCTCAGTTGTATGCACAGATAAACAGAACTGTTTTTAACTTGGTTTTAAACATTGTCAGAGAGGAGGCCTGTCTCACACTTGAAGATTGTTCCAGATTTTAGCAGCATGAATCTGAAATTCACGGGGCTGGGGGTCGTGTGAGTGTTGTAAAGTTTATCTGCCCACTACTGGCCGGGCGCTAGAACTACATCGTTTTTCAACCTCATGTGAACGCTGAGAAATTTGCATTAGGAGCCAGGTCGTTTTTGTTAATAGCCTGGAAACGTCTGCGCAGCGTCTCAGTATAAACAGGGCCATAGTGAAAACGGGTCAGATACGCTGCTCTTTAACACCCGCACGAAGAAAAAGGTGTGAATTCGCCACCTGTTATGACCCCCACATTTCCCCGTACGTACATTTGGACATGCGCAGTAGCTGAGAACAAACGTAAACAACAATGGCTGTGGGTACACTAACTAGCTACGCGTGCTTCGGGCGCTACACAGGAGAAATCTACTCCTTCGATCGTCCAAACAAAACAGCGCAAAGCTTTAGTTTCAGTTTCTTTGTGGTGTTAGAAATAAATTATATTTTATGTAAATTTTATATAGGTAAAGTGCATATGCAAACATCCTGTGACATTTGGTATATAATTACTGCTCTGTATTAACTATTTCTTAAGTTACTCCATGTAATCTGTCGCCATTTACCGGGCTTTAAAAGCATTGCATTTCTTATTTTTTATGTGTTAATACGGTAAAGAAATTTTGACTTCTCTGTATGGCTTTCTCCTCAAAAGTTTTATTTGTCAACCACTGTTATTTTGAATTGTGAATATTAGATAAAGTGTGGCGGAAGCTTGAATCCTATAGCTCTCTAAAATGAGCCGTGGTAGGTGCATATAATCATAACTTGGATAACATTTTTATTATTTTGACAACTTTACTGTATCTTGATTTTTAATGTTAGTTTAAATAACAATGTTAGTTTTTAACGTTAGTTAAAAAAAAAGTAATAATAATGATAACAGAAATAAACTTTGATTTAAAAAATAAATAATCACAAACAACTAAAATAATTATCTGCTCTCTGCTCCCTCCCTTACATCATGGTCACTTCCTGCTTCTGTCCATTTCTGAGAAATGAAATCTGATAGCCGGCTGCATGTGTCTGGAACCTCCTCTTTGTGGGTTTTAGGCTTCTGTTTTTTACAGGATTGCTTGGAAACCATTTAGAAGCAATCTATGCAAAATTAAATTTTCCTTTTCAAACCAGCACCACAGCTCACTTTTTATAGTTTTTCACTGTAATGTGTGTATTGAAGTGCTTGATGTTTTGTAATAACTTGAGCAGCTGAAAATTGGGTATTACTTGGCTCTGAGTATGAGGCCCTGTTTTTGCTTCCTGGACCTAGTACTGTTGTCGTTGTCACATTGCTGAGGGAGAATCCAGGTGGAGACATGCGCACACAAACATTCTGTGGCTACAACGCTCTCTCACACACATCCACAACGCGCACACACAGCAGTGCTCTGGCAGATTCAGGGTTAAAGGCTTCCATTTTGTTAGGTAACACCCTAATGGTCTGATCTGTCAGTGGCGTTAAAATGGCAGGGGCTTAACCCTTGGTGTTCGGGACACAACCAGTAGGGGCACTCACACAAACACGCACACACGCGCTCACACACACACTCAGTGGGCTGTCCGTGTGTACGACTCGAGCACTGAGAAGAACCCAGGCAGGAGGGGGTGAGTGAGGAAGAGCAGTGAGCACATGAGCCACAGAAGACCAGGAAGAGTATTTTTACTTGGGTACAGTTAGATTATGCCTCAGCTCACCATCCCCCAACCATGGCACCACCTCAGATAGGTCCCTGCCCCCACTCCTTACACAGATTAGCAAAGGTACTCTACTGTTTTTTTATTTCATGATCTCTGAGGAATTCTTTAATAGCCTGAAATTATTTCTTTGCTGTCAAATATGCCAGAGGAAATTGCCTACCATTTTTACGTTTAACCATTTATAACTAAAATATCTCTGCTCTCATGGTGAAAAAGGTGGTAGTCTAGTCTGCACAGTTATTGTAATCTATGGTATTGCTTTTATTGGTTTTTGGTGTCTTCTCAAAGAGCCCCAAGGACACTGTAGAAAATCTGTCTGTGGCAGTGGCAATTCATGTCGTGTCTTGGATGTGTTTGGTCCCACTGGGGTGCACCCATTATCACGGTGAAGACGAGATGTTAGCACACTACTGAAGGGAGGTACATTTTGCCATTGATCTGCTCTCTATGGACGACAGGACAATGAGACAAGACTGCAAACAAAGCTGAAGAGTCAGATCAGGTCACCAGATTTTTACGCAATCAGACGGTCCAGTAAATTGTACTGTGCTAACTTATTTTTTTCATTTTCTTACTTTCAAAGAGCTCATCTGCGCTATAGTATTTATATTTCAAATGGCCAACACAGACCCCTCTGTTTTTGGGTGACTGGCTTCCTCTTCCCCTGTGCTTTTCTGAGCTCTCTTGTGGCCCTGGGCCTTATTATTCAGAGAAAAACAAGAGGGACATGAACAACTCCTCCTCCATAGTCTCTTGAGGGAAGCAGCCACACATTACTAATCACGCTGTCTCTTACTATTTGTATCATTTACACAGTCCCTGTACATTTGTTTGTCATCAGACCAATCAAATCCATTGAACAAAATTGGCTAAAATGCAACATGTTTTTTGAGGCCATGCCCTTTTAAATTACAATCCTCAATATTATTTCTTTGCCATGTACATGAATATGTTGTCCTTCACCAACTAAATATTTTTTTTTTTTAGCAGACTTAAGAACAAATATAGACTTTAATTGTATAAGCGGGCCTTGAAACGACAATTTTAGTCTTGTGTGTCGTGACTCTGTACTGTTCTTGCCCCAGAATATAGCACATAAGTTGGTCGAATAAACCCCTCTACAATGGCTGTCATGTGGATGGATGTCCTTTTGTTCCCAGCTCTGGTACAGTGGGGAACATCTGCTCTTGTGCATTGGACTTTGGCAACATTAAGTTCAAACATTATACACTGTTGAGATTTGAATTGTAAACTAGAAAAGCGTGTAGAGTGCAAACATCTGCCAAGAGGCACAGATCCATTGCAGCGGTTCTCAACCTGAGGGCAAAAAAAAAAGTTCGCCTGATCATGTTGAGTAAAATAAAAGTATATGATCGTAGCATGTTTTTGTAGATAATGTATTTTACTTAGTGTCAGGAATGAACCAGACAGAGACGGATTGTGGTGCGCCAAGCTCTGGAAGTTTATTAGGCTTCTCTCAAGTTCCAGTGGTTTCTGTTGTTTCTTTCATCTCAGACCAAAATGTCAGTACATCCATCCATCCATCCATCCATTTTCTTCCGCTTCATCCGTTGCCGGGTCGCGGGGGCAGCAGTCTAAGCAGAGACGCCCAGACTTCCCTATCCACACACACCTCCTCCAGCTCGTCCGGGGGGACTCCAAGGCGTTCCCAGGCCAGCTGAGAGACATAGGCTGTGTCCAAAACGGTAGGCATCGGGCCGCGTAGGGTGGATATGTAGGCATCGTGACGTCACTTCCGCAAGCGACGGCTATTGCAGGGGTGTCCAAAACCACTTGGCGAGCTCGCCAAGCGTAGGCATCATGACTTCGTCTCTATGGAAACGGCCACTTTTGGAGCAGATATGAAGGATGCATCTGATGTATGCTTCACTGCCTTCTTTTTGCCAAGTCACGGCCGCGCATGCGCAGAACTCCGTTCGGCATTAACATGTAAACAACAGCTCGGACCTGCTGGAGCTAACATTATGGTAAGCACTGCTATACTTTACTGTGAAGTTATGTCTATAGTAAGTACTGCTATACTTTACTGTTGAGTTATGAACACGACTGTTATGATAAAACACAGACATAAGTTAGATCTGCCACAGATGTGTGTATTTAACCTTGTTATCTGCTGTAAATAAGCTCAGTCCCGAAAAGCTAATGCTACGAGGCTAGTTCATTCAGATTCGGTTTTTGAACAAGAAAAATCATGTTGTGTTTTATCTTTTAGGGAGAAACAAACCCACTGATTAAATATTAAAGCTACACTGAGGAAAGTCACGTTTTCATGGAAAATCACTCTGCAGCACAGCAGCTATAGTATGCTAACACATGTTTTCTGTATTCATATAAAATAGATTGTGCATATCGTTTTTAATCCCACACTGAGACTGGGAAAACTGTATATATTAGACATATGAAATTATAGAATAGGCCAAGAATAATTATAAAGCCCTTTTCATACAATAGTCTAATAAATAGTAAACACACATTATACAGAGGTTTTGTTTGTCATTAATAAGACATTTGCAGAGGACAAAGTCCCACTTCCACAAACACAGGTTTAAAGTGGTTAGCCATGCTCATAACTTGATTATTTGTGTATATTTCTATCATATCATTCTTCTGTTTCCCCTGCTGTGAAACTTGTATCTCTAATATTAAATACTGTAAGGATTTCTGTATTTTATTTTTAACCAGTTTTTTGCAAAGCCCCAAATAAATAGTATTAATTGAATATGAAGTGTAAAAAGAATCCTAAATGTGGGCTGTGTTTTAATGCATGATGTTTGTGTTCTTCTTTTTCAGAGACTTGTGGTGAAATTAAGGTCATAATTTCTCCAGCTTCACCTCCATCACCTCCTGCTTCACCTCCATCACCTCCTGCTTCACCTCCATCACCTCCTGCTTCACCTCCATCACCTCATCACCACATTATGAACTACAACAAACTTGTATATAATATTTTCCTTTAATCAGCAATCATGAATAGTTAGAACAGTGGGCTCTGCATCAAGACATGTAGCAGAAGGAGCAGCAGCAGAAGGAGCAACAGGAGGAGTAACAGGAGGAGTAACAGCTGCAGCAGAAGGAGCAACAGGAGGAGTAACAGCAGCAGCAGAAGGAGCAACAGGAGTAACAGCAGCAGCAGAAGGAGCAACAGGAGGAGTAACAGCTGCAGCAGAAGGAGCAACAGGAGGAGTAACAGCAGCAGCAGAGGGAGCAACAGGAGGAGTAACAGCAGCAGCAGAAGGAGCAACAGGAGGAGTAACAGCTGCAGCAGAAGGAGCAACAGGAGGAGTAACAGCAGCAGCAGAAGGAGCAACAGGAGTAACAGCAGCAGCAGCAGGAGCAACAGCAGCAGGAGCAACAGCAGCAGAAGGAGCAACAGCAGCAGAAGGAGCAACAGCAGCAGGAGCAACAGCAGCAGGAGCAGCAGCAGAGTCCTGGGCGTCTGCCTCTGACACAGGTCTCATCGACAGCACTTGTGAGGAACCTGGAAATAAAGAAAACAAATCAAACTTGTTGGTTTTATTATGATTTTGTTGTTTGTGTGAAATGTAAAGAGTCAAAGTGAGGTATTATTTACACAACTACATATTTGTCAGCAGTACTTATACTTATACTTATAATTGAATACATTAAACTCAAATGTGATTAGTAACGGTCTGTTAGCTTTTCAAGAGATATAAAAGTGAATAAGAGCAGTGTCAAACATCTGTGTTCAACTCAATTTTACAGATGTCTGTTAATGTTTCCATGGATGTGTCAGTTATTATTATAGATCCATGGATGTGTCCGTTATTATTATAGATCCATGGATGTGTCCGTTATTATTATAGATCCATGGATGTGTCAGTTATTATTATAGATCCATGGATGTGTCAGTTATTATTATAGATCCATGGATGTGTCAGTTATTATTATAGATCCATGGATGTGTCAGTTATTATTATAGATCCATGGATGTGTCAGTTATTATTATAGATCCATGGATGTGTCAGTTATTATTATAGATCCATGGATGTGTCAGTTATTATAGATCCATGGATTTTCCAGTTATTATTATAGATAAATGGATGTGTCAGTTATTATTATAGATCCATGGATGTGTCAGTTATTATAGATCCATGGATTTTCCAGTTATTATTATAGATAAATGGATGTGTCAGTTATTATTATTGATAAATGGATGTTCCAGTTATTATTATAGATAAATGGATGTTTCTCTCTCATCAGCAAACACACGTTAATACATTTAGGTCTGATAAAATTACTTTTAAGTGATGCACAAACGAGGGCCATAGCAAATATATAATCCATATCTAATAATCATTTATTGCATATATGTGCATTGTTTACATAAAATATAACTTTGTAAAAACTAATGATTACTGCCAATACAATTGTTATAACAGAGAAAGTGTAACAACAAAAGCATCCTCTGTTTTTTCAGAATACGATTGTAAACATCCAGGGGGCTCTCATTACCTGAACCCGTGTTTAGACAGCCTGTTCTGGGCTTCAGCACTGCAGCTAACTGGGCTGTTAGCTTATAGCACCGGAGCTTCAGGCTGGAGGTAAAGTCCGAACATTTTCGAATTTATCTCCAAACAGACTTCTGATATGACAATAGAGGGGGATATTTCTCGCCTCAAATGATATTAGAATTAACTTTTATGTCCTAATTAAAGCGTATTTAGAACTTTTTACCGTCCATCATGGCCGCCGTGTCCTTCCGCTCCGCTCTGAGTTGTGTAGTCACGTGACGAAGGCAGAAGGCAGCTGCTGTCCAAATCCACCTCACGTCTCGCCTCCTACCTCGCCTGTGGCTACGCGGCCTTCCCTCGATGCCTACATATCCACCCTACGCGGCCCGATGCCTACCGTTTTGGACACAGCCGTTGTCCCTCCAGCGTGTCCTGGGTCTTCCCCGGGGCCTCCTCCCGGTGGGACGTGCCCGGAACACCTCCCCAGGGAGGCGTCCAGGAGGCATCCGGAACAGATGCCCGAGCCACCTCAACTGGTTCCTCTCGACGTGGAGTAGCAGCGGCTCTACTCCGAGCTCCTCCCGTGTGACTGAGCTCCTCACCCTATCTCTAAGGGAGCGCCCAGCCACTCTGCGGAGGAAGCTCATTTCGACCGCTTGTATCCGCGATCTTGTTCTTTCGGTCATTACCCAAAGCTCATGACCATAGGTGAGGGAGGGAACGAAGATTGACCGGTAAATTGAGAGCTTTGCCTTTCGGCTCAGCTCCCTCTTCACCACAACGGTCCGATACAGCGACCGCATCACTGCGCACGCTGCACCGATCCGCCTGTCAATCTCACGCTCCATCCTTCCCTCACTCGTGAACAAGACCCCGAGATACTTGAACTCCTCCACTTGAGGAAGGGCCTCTCCACCCACCAGAAGAGGGCAGGGCACCTTTTTCCGGTCGAGCACCATGGCCTCAGATTTGGAGGTGCTGATTCTCATCCCAGCCGCTTCACACTCGGCTGCAAACCGTCCCAGTGCATGTTGTAGGTCCTGGTTCGTTGGAGCCAACAGGACAACATCGTCTGCAAACAGCAGAGATGAAATCCTGTGGTCCCCGAACCGGACCCCCTCCGACCCTTGGCTGCGCCTAAAAAATCTGTCCATGAATACAGTGAACAGAACCGGTGACAAAGGGCAGCCCTGGCGGAGGCCAACGTGCACAGGGAACAGGTCTGACTTACTGCCGGCAATGCGCACGCAGCTCTGGCTCCGGTCATACAGGGACCGGACGGCCCTCAGCAGAGGACCCCGGACCCCGTACTCACGGAGGACCCCCCCAAAGGACACCCCGGGGAACACGGTCGAACGCCTTCTCCAAATCCACAAAGCACATGTGGACAGGTTGGGCGAACTCCCATGAACCCTCGAGTATCCGATGGAGAGTATAGAGCTGGTCCAGTGTTCCACGGCCGGGACGAAAACCACACTGCTCCTCCTGAATCCGAGATTCGACCATCGGCCGTAACCTCCTCTCCAGTACCTTGGAGTAAACCTTACCAGGGAGGCTGAGGAGTGTGATCCCACGATAATTGGAACACACCCTCCGGTCCCCCTTCTTGTAGAGAGGAACCACCACCCCGGTCTGCCACTCCATTGGCACCGCCCCCGATCGCCACGCGATGTTGCAGAGACGTGTCAGCCAAGACAGTCCTACAACATCCAGAGACTTTAGATAGTCAGGACGGATCTCATCCACTCCCGGCGCCTTGCCACCAAGGAGGCTGCCAACCACCTTGGTGACCTCTGCCAGGGTGACAGAAGTATCCGCCCCAACATCCTCAGCCTCTGCCTCCGGAGCGGAGGACGTGACGGGGGGATTGAGGAGAACCTCGAAGTATTCCTTCCACCGTCCGACAATATCCCCGGTCGAGGTCAGCAGCTCACCCCCCGCACCGTACACGGTGTTGGCAAAGAACTGCTTCCCCCTCCTGAGGCGCCGGACAGTTTGCCAGAATCTCTTCGAGGCCGACCGATAGTCATGCTCCATGGACTCTCCGAACTCCTCCCAGTCCCGGGTTTTTGCCTCTGCAACAGCCCGGGCCGCGGCACGCTTGGCCTGCCGGTACTGGACAGCTGCCTCAGGAGTCCCCCGAACCATCATGGCTCGATAGGACTCCTTCTTCAGCCTGACGGCATCCCTTACTGCCGGTGTCCACCACCGGGTTCGGGGGTTGCCGCCGGGGCCAGCACCAGAGACCTTGCAACCACAGCTACGAGCCGCCGCATCGGCGATAGAGGAAGAGAACATGGTCCACTCAGACTCAATATCCCCCTCCTCCGCCGGGACCTGGGAGAAGCTCTCCCCGAGGTGTGAGTTGAAAGTCCGTCTGACAGGGGTCTCAGCGAGACGTTCCCAGCAAACCCTCACTACACGCTTGGGTCTGCCAGGTCTGACCGGCTTCCTCCCCTGCCAGCGGATCCAACTCACGACCAGGTGGTGATCGGTTGACAGCTCTGCCCCTCTCTTTACCCGAGTGTCCGAAACACGCGGCCGAAGGTCAGATGATACGACAACAAAGTCGATCATCGACCTCCGGCCTAGGGTGTCCTGGTGCCACGTGCACTGGTGGACACCCTTGTGCTCAAACATGGTGTTCGTGATGGACAAACCGTGACTAGCACAGAAGTCCAACAACTGAACACCACTCGGGTTCAGATCAGGGGGGCCGTTCTTCCCGATCACCCCTCTCCAAGTGTCACTGGCGCTTCCCACATGGGCGTTAAAGTCCCCCAGGAGAATGACGGAGTCCCCGGGCGGTGCACTGTCCAGTACCCCTCCCCAAGGACTCCAAGAAGGCCGAGTACTCTGCACTGCTGTTAGGCCCGTAGGCCGTCACAACAGTGAGAGACTTGTCCCCCACCCGAAGGCGGAGGGACGCGACCCTCTCATTCACCGGGGAGAACTCCAACACGTGGCGGCTGAGATGGGGGGCAATGAGTATGGCCACCCCAGCTCGCCGCCTCTCCCCGCGAGATACACCAGAAAAGTGGAGCGTCCAACCCCTCTCAAGGAGTTGGGTTCCAGAGCCCAAGCTGTGTGTGGAGGTGAGGCCGACTATCTCTAGTCGGTACCTCTCGACCTCCCCCACAAGCTCGGGCTCCTTCCCCCCCAGTGAGGTGACGTTCCACGTCCCAAGAGCTAGATGTTGGGTGTGCGGACTGGGTCGCCGAGGTCTCCGCCTTCGACTGCTGCCCAGTCCTCTCTGCACCGAGCCGCCACGGACCCCTCTGCGGGTGGTGGGCCCACAGGAGGGACTGCCCACGTCGTCCTTTCGGGCTGAGCCCGGCCGGGCCCCGTGGGCTAAGGCCTGGCCACCAGGCGCCCGCTTTCGGGCCCCGACCCCAGGCCTGGCTCCAGGGTGGGGCCCCGGCTGCGCCATGCCGGGCGACGTCACTTGTTCTTTTTTTGTGCGATCCATGACGGGTTGTGGACTGCGCTTCGTCTGTACATGTTATATATAGTCATTGTTACGTCACACATCGAAAGACATACGTGTCACACAGAGACAGTCAGAGCATATCATAGTCAAAACATGGATGCACAATCAGAGTCCTTGTATAGTCACATTTAGTTTTCGCCCAAAAGAAAGACTATAACTAATATGCACTATCCCCATTGTCAAATATGGTGGCTGGAGGACCATGATACGTTCCTGGCTTTTCAGCGGCAGGGACTGTTGAGAATGTGGATGGACCCCAAACTTAATTTAGAGCTACAATAGAAAGGAAAATAATAATGATGACATTGTTTTCTAACATGTGAGAAAAGCTCTGTCAATGTTGTCCAGAACTAAATCTAATTGTGAACAGAAGTTTTCAAGTCTTTCCGCAGATTTTCAAACACACTCCAGCTCCGGAGACGCTGCAAAGCAATTGTCAAAAACGTCCAGGCTCCTTATTCGAAGGGCACAGCGACTACACAATTACCGAAAACGATGTAGTTCTAGCGCCCAGCCTGTAGGGGGCAGTGAAACTTAATATCACAATAGGGCACCCAGCAGTATAATCTCTTCTTCAACAACATCTTCCTCAGGCCACCTTCAAAGACGTAAAAGAATGCACCAACATCATTCTGCATTTTACAGTAGCTACAAAAATGGAAACTGAAACTGCAGCTGTTGGGGTGATTTTGAATGCCCTTCCCCCCTTCCCTGGGGGGCACCATTGTTTTAAGGCCGCCCTACATGAAGGACACCTCTGTGTCCTTCCTGACTCCTTGACCAATCGCGGGTGACCTTAGACGTGATGTCATGTGAGGCAAATATGAACTGGAAGCCCCTCTTGCTTTCACTGATCTGACACACAGCCTGGTCACGTGATGTAGGCCTTCGGCAGAGGCCTGCCGGGCCTCCACTCTCTCCCTCAATCCCATCCAGCATCTCTCTCTCCTTGTGGTATGATTATCCTTTGTTTACGTCCGTTTGTACTTTGTAACTATATTTTAGTGTCATTAAACGTTCTCTTTTACATACACCTACTTTGGGCCTAATATCTAAGATGGCAACAACTAGGCCTCCTCTCTGACAATGTTTAAAACAAGGTTGAAAACAGTTCTGTTTAGCTGTGCATACAACTGAGGGATTTTATATTTTTATCTTTCTTTTTAATGTACTGATTATGATTTTAATGCTATCTTGTTTTGCTCAGCACTTTGAGTTGCCTTGTGTATGCATTGTGCTATATAAATAAACTTGCCTTGCCATGCCTGGTACATGATTATATCATTATATTCTCATGGTAACGGCTTCGTATGGTTTTGTTTGGACGGACAAAGGAGTAGAATTCTCTATGTAGCGCTCGAAGCACGCTTTGGCATATGCCGCCATTGCCGTTTACGTTTCTTATTGGCTACTGCTCATGTCCAAATGTACGTGAGGGGAAGAGGGGATGTCATTGCAGCAGGAAACTCACCTTTTTCTTCACACTGCTGTAAAACAGCCCCACTGAAACACCGCCTTCATGTAAACAAAAGGCCAACCCTATACCCAACTCTAAATGTTTTACTTTCGCAAGTCTTTGGTCAATAACAAAAGTTTATCTCAATACCTTGTTATATACCTTTTTTGGAAATGACGTTTTCTGTAAGTTTTCACACTGTTGCGGGTGTTTTGGCTCATTCCTCCATGCCTCTAGAGGAGGGGTTCCCAAAGTTTTTAGCCCGCAACCCCCTTGATAAATGCGCTGCTCCCTCGCCACCCCACCCCCACCACCCCCCTCAACAGCCCTTCCCGTCACATGAAATGAGCATGTATTTCCTTGATTTGGAGTAACGCTTTGTACACACATCACTGTGCTTCATATCATGTGAAGCACAGAGACTCGCGGCCATGTTATCAGTGAGGACCATCCACAAAACACGAGGAGACGAGCGTATTTGGCTATTTGCACATAGCGGCGCCTACCGAGTAGGGTTGGGCGATATGGGCCTCAGCATGTATCACGATTTTTGTTGGTATGTATCACGATATGACGATATGATAATTTTAACAAAGCCTCATATAAAAGCTATAAAAACTTAGCACTGATAATTTTAAACACACTTGCCTCAAAGTGCATTTACTGATTTATTGGCAGCAAAATGTGTAATACAGCTATTGTATATAAAAAGTATTAACAAAACTGAATTGTAGAGAATTCTGTTTTGTACATACTGAAAATTGCAGGCAACATGTAATAAAGGTGAACATTTGTAATTTGTAAAATATATAAAAGTTGGTCCTTTGTAATATAAAAAGTGTAGCATTATCAAATAATTATTTGATCACTTTGGCTTATGATTCCTAATCCCAATATAGTCAAAATGATCAAATACTGTATATATTTTTTGAATCCTTTTGCGTTTCTATAATTATGTAATTATAACTTATTTGTAATTTATATTGCAATGTAGACAAATTGAAGTAAAATGAATGACAGTAAACAGTAAATAAAGCTTACTAATGGCAGAGAGAGCGAGAGAGCGAGTGTCCGAAGCAAGCCACTCGAGTCCAGTTGTTTAGGGCAGCTGCTTTCACAACATTAGATCCACTGTCGATAGTTACACACAATTGCTTCTTTTTATCTAGTTCCCAAACTACTCCCATATGTTTGAGGTAGCTCCGCGTTTTGGCACAATGTCTTCTACAATCTGCATGTCTTCACCATGGTCTTCACCGCCGCCCTCAGCCATGTTTGCTCTCTGCTCTGTTGTTGTTGTCCCTGCACACCGCTCTGCTACACGTGCCGCGCAGATGCGTCATCAAAGTGCGCCGCACACAAACGTGTCTTCCGCTCGCTGTTTTCAGTGTTAAATGATCGTTTTCACCGGTATAAGGCATTTTCTTATCATTTAATTTACTTATACCGGTATACCGGTACAAAAAAAATATCGCCCAACCCTACTACCGAGCTGCACTCGCCATCTCAAAATAAGATCTGGAGACTGTCTCGGCCACTCCAGGACCTTGAAATGCTTCTTACAGAGCCACTCCTTCATTGCCCGGACGGTGTGTTTGGGATCATTGTCATGCTGGAAGACCCAGCCACACTTAATCTTCAAATATCATTCAAATTCTCACAATACATGCATCAGTCCTCTTGGTCCCTTTGCAGAAAAACAGCCCCAAAGCATGATGTTTCCACCCCCATACTTCACAGTAGATATGATTTTCTTTGGATCCTACTCTGCATTCTTTCTCCTACATGAGTTGAGTTTGACATTTGACATATGACATTCTCCCAATCCTCTTCTGGATCATCCAAATGCTCTCTAGCAAACTTCAGACGAGCCTGGAAATGTTCTGGCTTAAACAGGGGACACGTCTGGCACTGCAGGATTTGAGTCTCTGGCAGCGCAGTGTGTTACTGAGGGTAGCCTTTGTTTCTTTGGTCCCAGCTCTCTGCAGGTCATTCACTGGTTCCCCCCATGTTGTTCTGGGATTTTTGCTCCCCGTTCTTGTGATCATGTTGACCCCACGGAGTGAAATCTTGCGTAGAGCCCCAGATCGAGGGAGATTATCAGTGGTCTTGAATGTCTTTCATTTTCTAATAATTGCTCCCACAGTTGATTTCTTAACACCAAACTATTGCAGATTCAGTCTTCCGAGCCTGGTGCAGGACTACAATTTTGTCTATGGTGTCCTTTGACAGCTATTATCTGGAATTTTCTCATTTTGTCTCATAGTTGAGGTATGTACCCATAATGAAAATTACAGGCCTCCTTCATCTTTTTAATTAAGAGAACGTGCACAATTGTTGGCTGACTAAATTCTTTTTTGCCCCACTGTATGTAAGCCTATATAATACTACTGCAGTGCTGTTGTGCCCTACCTACATCCAATCCGTAAAGCGCGTTTGGTCCTTGTGCGCTACAGTGTGGGGAAGACAAACCCTGGGGCCCTCGCACTGTATAATTGTTTTGAGGACGGTTTTTCACAACTGGACCTGTGAAGTCAGTGGGACACAACAGGGCGGGACACAACGGAGCAGCACTCAAGCGGGACAACAAGCAGCATAGAACAGCGCAGCGTGCGTGACAAAACCAGCAAGGGAGGACAGAACCAGGACCGACACTACAGTGAATAAGCAATATTTAGACTTTTTTCCCCCGAACTCAAGAATTGGAGCTGCTACTCACCTGTATGATTTAGCCCGCCAGATTCTTCCACAAGTGTGTTTTAGACTGATATGTTTTACAGTTTTATCAGCTCTTATGAAAGAACGTCATATGTATGGATTGGCAATAATTATCGTAGGCGAAGTAACTTTGATAATCTTTTTCACATTTTCGAGATACTGGCTCTTTCACTTTTGCTGCTTTGCTTGTTTGCCTTCTCTTTGCTGTGCCTGCCCCCACCTACTTTTGCTCCCCCTCAGTCCCTCCGCTTGCATGTATCTCAGAGATGCACACAAGTCTCTGACCCACAAGTCCAAGTCAAGTCATGGTCCCTAGCCCAGGAGTCAAAGTCAAGTCCCTGGACCCGCAAGTCCAAGTCTAATTTCCTACGCTTTAAAATTATGGCCAATTAAATTTAAAGAGGACTAAAATATGTGAATTATATTGTTTTTTAGAGCGCATTTTTCTAGCCTTAAACATTTCAGCCTGCAGGCCATACCTGGGCTGGACTGGGACCAACATTTGGCCCTGGGATTTTTGCCTCCTCAACGGCCCGGCTTTGTTGTCACATTTCTTTAATGGTGAATGAGAATGAGACAGTTCAAAAAAGTTTGTTCACAGCATTTTACTCTTGGCACAACCAACATGAGCTCTTAATGCGAGGGAAAATGTACGTTCCCCAGCTTTAATTTAGCGAGTTTAGGAGGAGACATGTGGGAGACATGGGCACTTCAGGAGGCTCTATCATCCAGCTCTGTTTATTGCAGAGGTGTATATATTGCGTGCACAGGTACCGCAAAGACACACGCACACACAACAAGCAGAGAATGGTCCAGTGCGTGTGTATGGTCCTAGGAACATTATGACCACATTAAGGCTGTGCACTGCCGCATTGACAGAGCGGCTCACAGCTCAGACACAAATGATGCACAAAGTGATGCAGCCAACGCGTGCATTCCCGCACAGTCAAGACCCGTGAGCACAACCAAAGAGCGTGCACCCTTACCAGCCTGTGAAATGGATGGATCTGGAGCGCCAGGACTCGCAATGTTCAGGAGTCCAAAAACGAGTCTTGAGTCTTAAGGGGACGAGTCCGAGTCAAGTCCCAAGTCTGTACTGGAGGAGTCCGAGTCGCAAGTCTCTAAAAATCCAACGAGTTAAGTTGGACTCGAGTCCCCATCTCTGGTGTATCTCATTCAACTAAGCGGCAAGCAGGCTAGTGGCAAGCAGGCTAGCGGCAGGCAAACAAGATGTTGGCCGTATGGCAGTTTTTTAAAGTAAACGAGAGTAACAAAGAGTAAAGCGGATTGTACGTTGAGTAAGGCAAAACTGTCCCGAGGTGGGTCCAAAACAAACACTTATGACACCAGCAACTTGATAAAACTCACCACCACGCAGAGTAACCTTTGCTAGAACCGGAGCTATTTCTATGTACCATTTGTATGAGTGGAAAATGACAGTGGCTCTTATTGTTGACTGTTAATGCAATTGAACATTTTAGCAATTGTTATTGTTGAAATGAAATTTCAGTTCTATTAGTTTTATGAATTCCCAGGGATAACACAATGCAGTACTGATATTGTTATTCTGTATCGGCAAGTACTCAAATTAAGGTACTCTTATCGGTTTTGAAAAAAGTGCATCCCTAATAATTCCTTCAAAAACAAGAAATTAGAACAAATGTGACACAAGCCCTTTGTTCCTACTTAAACTGACGCCCTCTTTGAGTTTCAATAAAAAAGACTGGAAATTTGCATTTTCAGTAGTTTTTGGAGGGTTATTTATCCTGTAAAAATATCGTTTTATATCGAAAATATTGAGATATACAAAAAATATATTTTTTTTTTTCTCCATATCGGCCAGCCTTAGTCATAAGTCCTTCCACTAGCATGTTTTGGAATGTCCGGAGACTATACAATTTGTGCTCCTCCCTACATCTCTGCTGTGGGATGTGTCTGCGGCTCTCCCTTCTGCCACGCTTGTCTCTCCAGGGGTTAAACCTGTGCGTCTCTCTACAACCAGTTCAAACCGGTTTGCTGGAAGCTGGTGTTTTTTTGGGCTTATGGAATCTTGGGACGTGACCACAAGGAAGTTACAATAATGCAAGAGCGAGATCATGATGCATCATGGTAATTCAGAAAAGCAGGAGGGGCAATTGTGGTTTTATCCTTAAAGATAAATATTTGCTTTATAAATGATTTACAATTATCGAGACCCATGTCTGTGTCGTTAAGACTATACTTGTTTGTTTTTGAAAAAGCCTTTCCCCCGATAGGTACAAAGTTTAGTTCAATTGGAAATAACATAAATATATGGTTAAATAAATTATACATGATCATTGATACATCCTTTTTATGTATTAATTATTATTAAATGTGCAACTCACTATACATTGTGAAATCTTGGTAGGCTAATGACCCATGCATTGTTTGAAAGTATATTTTAAGGTATCCACAAGTTTAAATGAATGGAAAAAACAAATGTTTTAATAATCTCAGAACTTCATGAATGCATCCAGTTTCTCAAATGTAAACCGACACACAGGTTTGACAGCTGTGTGAACCTATCATTTCTCTCCACATTTGTTCTGCTTCTGTCATGAGTTCTGCTCTGGCCACGTGTGCATTATGTGTGATGGTCACAGATCGTTTTGGAAACTATACTTTAGAGTTGTAACTACCAATTATATTGATAAATGAAAACAATTCCCTTTGATTGGTTGATTATCGTTTAGTTAAGAATTCAAATATGAGCTTGTATCTAATTTTCATAAACAAAAGTCTGAATTCAAGCCCAATATGGACATTCTATTATAATTCAAGTGATAGTCTGGAACTGTGAATGAATTAAAAATTTTAAGAATTGTATTAAATTGACCTGGGCTTAAATGTTGATATAAGATAAGTCACTTTATGAATTATAATATTACGGGTAAGTCCTGCCTTCCCTTCTCTTAGGTACAGTGCCTTGCGAAATTATTTGTCCCCCTTTCAACATTTCGCCACATTTCAGGCTTCAAACATAAAAATATACATTTTTTTTTTTGTCATGAATCAACAAGTGGGACACAATCGTGAAGTGGAACAAAATTTCTTGGATAATTTAAACTTTTTTAACAAATAAAAAACTGAAAAGTGGGGCGTGCAATATTATTCGGCCCCTTTACTTTCAGTGCAGCAAACTCAGTCCAGAAGTTCAGTGAGGATCTTTGAATGATCCAATGTTGTCCTAAATGACTGATGATGATAAATAGAATGCACCTGTGTGTAATCAAGTCTCCGTATAAATGCACCTGCTCTTTGATAGTCTCAGGGTTCTGTTTAAAGCGCAGAGAGAACCATGAAGACAAAGGAACACACCAGGCAGGTCCGAGATACTGTTGTGGAGAAGTTTAAAGCCGGATTTGGATACAAAAAGATTTCCCAAGCTTTAAACATCTCAAGGAGCACTGTGCAAGCAATTATATTGAAATGGAAGGAGTATCAGACCACTGCAAATCTACCAAGACCCGGCCGTCCCTCCAAACTTTCATCTCAAACAAGGAGAAGACTGATCAGAGATGCAGCCAAGAGGCCCATGATCACTCTGGATGAACTGCAGATAACTACAGCTGAGGTGGGAGAGTCTGTCCATAGGACAACAATCAGTTGTCCACTGCACAAATCTGGCCTTTATGGAAGAGTGGCAAGAAGAAAGCCATTTCTCAAAGATATCCATAAAAAGTCTTGTTTAAAGTTTGCCACAAGCCACCTGGGAGACACACCAAACATGTGGAAGAAGGTGCTCTGGTCAGATGAAGCCAAAATCAAACTTTTTTGCCACAATACAAAACGATATGTTTGGCGTAAAAGCAACACAGCTCACCACCCTGAACACACCATCCCCACTGTCAAACATGGTGGTGGCAGCATCATGGTTTGGGCCTGCTTTTATTCAGCAGGGACAGGGAAGATGGCTAAAATTGATGGGAAGATGGATGGAGCCAAATACAGGACCATTCTGGAAGAAAACCTGTTGGAGTCTGCAAAAGACCTGAGACTGGGACGGAGATTTATCTTCCAACAGGACAATGATCCAAAACATAAAGCCAAATCTACAATGGAATGGTTCACAAATAGACGTATCCAGGTGTTAGAATGGCCAAGTCAAAGTCCAGACCTGAATCCAATCGAGAATCTGTGGAAAGAGCTGAAGACTGCTGTTCACAAACGCTCTCCCTCCAACCTAACTGAGCTCGAGCTGTTTTGCAAGGAAGAATGGGCAAGAATTCCAGTCTCTCGATGTGCAAAACTGATAGAGACATACCCCAAGCAACTTGAAGCTGTAATTGCAGCAAAAGGTGGCGCTACAAAGTATTAGCGCAAGGGGGCCGAATAATATTGCACGCCCCACTTTTCAGTTTTTTATTTGTTAAAAAGGTTTAAATTATCCAATAAATTTCGTTCCACTTCATGATTGTGTCCCACTTGTTGTTGATTCTTGACAAAAACATATCATTTTTATATCTTTATGTTTGAA
This sequence comes from Knipowitschia caucasica, assembly GCA_964034765.1. Lineage (NCBI taxonomy): Eukaryota > Metazoa > Chordata > Actinopteri > Gobiiformes > Gobiidae > Knipowitschia > Knipowitschia caucasica. Next base: position 27,256,921 of record OZ035824.1, read on the forward strand.
GCCTGAAATGTGGCGAAATGTTGAAAGGTTCAATGGGGGCCAAATACTTTCGCAAGGTACTGTATCGCTCAAAATCCACATTGCCGTCCACTTTAACCAATCAAGTGATGCCAAGGGCTGTCAATCATCGGCGCGCATGCTTGGTTGTTTATTTTCAAGGAGCTTCCGAATCAAGCCTCCATTAGGCTCTGGAACTTCATGAAATCTGAACAAAGAATTCTGAACATCCGCGCTGAGTTACCCATATTATATACTGAACCTATATCCATAATCATTTATATACTGAACCTATATCCATAATCATTTATATACTGAACCTATATCCATAATCATTTATATACTGAACCTATATCCATAATCATTTATAAACTGAACCTATATCCATAATCATTTATAAACTGAACCTACAGTGCCTTGCGAAAGTATTCGGCCCCCTTAAACCTTTCAACATTTTGCCCTATTTCAGGCTTCAAAACAAAGATATAAAATTGTAATTTTTTGTCATGAATCAACAAGTGGGACACAATCGTGAAGTGGAACAACATTTATTGGATAATTTAAACTTTTTTAACAAATAAAAAACTGAAAAGTGGGGCGTGCAATATTATTCGGCCCCTTTTTACTTTCAGTGCAGCAAACTCACTCCAGAAGTTCAGTGAGGATCTTTGAATGATCCAATGTTGTCCTAAATGACTGATGATGATGATAAATAGAATCTCAGGGTTCTGTTTAAAGCGCAGAGAGAACCATGAAGACAAAGGAACACACCAGGCAGGTCCGAGATACTGTTGTGGAGAAGTTTAATGCCGGATTTGGATACAAAAATATTTCCCAAGCTTTAAACATCTCAAGGAGCAACTGTGCACTGTGCAAGCATGCCCGTCCAAATTATCTATTGAAGAGGCCCATGATCACTCTGGATGAGATATCAGACCACTGCAAATCTGGCCTACCAAGACCACCTGGGGAGACACACCCATCCCAGATCCAAACTTTTTTCAATGCAAAACTCGTAAAAGCAACACAGCTCATCACCTTGAACACACCATCCCCACTGTCAAACATGGTGGTGGCAGCATCATGGTTTGGGCCTGCTTTTCTTCAGCAGGGACAGGGAAGATGGCTAAAATTGATGGGAAGATGGATGGAGCCAAATACAGGACCATTCTGAAGAAAACCTGTTGGAGTCTGCAAAAGACCTGAGACTGGGACGGAGATTTATCTTCCAACAGGACAATGATCCAAAACATAAAGCCAAATCTACAATGGAATGGTTCACAAATAGACGTATCCAGGTGTTAGAATGGCCAAGTCAAAGTCCAGACCTGAATCCAATCGAGAATCTGTGGAAAGAGCTGAAGACTGCTGTTCACAAACGCTCTCCATCCAACCTCACTCGAGCTGAGCCTGTTTTGCAAGGAAGAATGGGCTAAGAATTCCAGTCTCTTGATGTAACAAAAACTGATAGAGACATACCCCAAGCAACTTGCAGCTGTAATTGCAGCAAAAGGTGGCGCTACAAAGTTTATGTATCTAGCGCAAGGGCTGCCGAATAATAAATTGCACGCCCCACTTTTCAGTTTTTTATTTGTTAAAAAAGTTTTAAATTATCCAATAAATTTCGTTCCACTTCACGATTGTGTCCCACTTGTTGATTCTTGATTCTTTCGTTTGACTGAAAAAATTGAAATTTTTTTTTATATCTTTATTTTTGAAGCCTGAAATGTGGCGAAATGTTGAAAGGTTCGACATTTATGGAATTGATCACCCGCCCCTTATCCGCTCTTGTTTTTGAGCTGTTTTACTGTTGGCAAATTCAACGGTTTTGTTAAGTCCTCTGAGCTAACTGCCGGTACTGTTGTGATTTTTGGCTATACAAGAATAAATGGAATTGAAGTAAAGCCACTGAACCTATACCTAACCATCTCCTTTTCAATATTTTTCCTCAGCTCACTCACGGCGTAATGAACAAGGAACTGAAGGCGTGCACGAACCCCGAGGACCTGGAGTGCAACGAAAACGTCAAGCACAAGACGAAAGAGTACATCAAGAAATACATGCAGCGCTTTGGCTCCGTGTACCGGCCCAAAGAAGACACCGAGGTCTGCTAACACAAACTGTGAGAGCCAGGGCCGCCAAATCTTTTCTACAAATCCGTCGTCCAGTTTTGCCTCCAAGACTGAGCAGAGGTGACGGTGACAGGTGCTATAGACGTTCTTCAAAGACTGTTTTAGCATTATTTCATTTAAAAACACCAGTCGCATCTATTCCATTTTAACCCGGTCCAGCTTATAATTTGGAAAACGTTTTGGGGTTTTGTCATTTTGGCATTGACATCATAAAAATTAAGAGAATTGCTACTAAATGACTAGCGTGCCCTTCTATTTGCTGGTTCTTTCTACGGTGCTGCTTTTAACCGGTCCGCAGAGGTCCCTGCCTTCTGATCCATTTAACGTCCATTCAATTGAGATGTTTTTATATATTTTGTCAGAATTTAACCAATGAGATTTAAACCATGTTGTAATGGTTTGCCCCTCTTCATTTGCCCAAAGCAGACATATTATGCAAACCTTTTCCCTGTTTTGACCCAGTTACAACATTGAGCCCTCATCATAAACGGATCTGGAGTTGCTTTTAGATCCATCCACGCTAACATCAGGAACTTTTGGCACAAACTTGTAACCATTATCACGTTAGTTTTCTGCCCTTATATTAGCTTTGGCAAGATTTCAGCTGAAATGACATTCTCTAGTCACATGGCAGTGATTGCAGCTGGTAATTTTCAAATTTGATTTTTTAAATGTTTTGATTTCCTCTTGTGGCCGCATAAGGAGTTACACGAGAAAAGGCATCGTCTACCCTTTTTACATGTTCCATCATACATTTTTCTACTTAAGCTATTATTTCATATTCTTAAACATGAGTTGACAAAAGTTTGATTTTCAACGTACAAAAATACTGCATAATATTTCTTCTTTAAAGCCAAGTTGTTTCCGTGTCTATGTTCCTTGCATTGTCCAGTTAGTTATTTTTTGTATAGAAATGGTCCCTGATCACATTTGCAACATTATTTAATAGGTTTTTTGTGTGTGGTATAATCTAGTACTTCCTTTTGTACATGAAACTCTTGCTTTTATCTTAGAATCGTATCTTTATTGGAAAAATTTGTGCCTGAAAGAGAATGAGCAAAAATAGCAAAACATAGGAACTGCAATTAAGTTTCTTATTATGATAAAGATAAGCCTCATTGCTTTACTGCAACCTAGTTCGCCAAAGGCCGGGTTAAAATAACTCCACATCCACGACAATAGAAGCTTTGAAATTGTTGGTCATTGAGTGAGCTAAATGCGTTTGCACACAGCATCAGCGATCACAGGGTCCAGAGGCAGATGGCTTGGCGTCAGTGTAGGGTTTCTGTCAGAGAATGTACCAGCCATGACCTCGGACTAGCAATCCACCATAAGGGGGGGGTGGAGTATTTCTGTGGCCTGAGGCCAATTTTTTTATTTCAATTGCAGATGTTCAATTTAGAACTTCAAGGCAGATTAGTTTGTGTTTTCCTGTTTTTTAAAGAGCTGCAAATATTTGATGCTAATTCATTGATTTTGTGATATGAACGGAAAGAAGGTTTATTTTGAGAGGAAAAAGGTTTTTTTTTTTTTTTTTAAAAAAAAAATGAGAGCGTATCCTGTGTTTTTTTGTGGTAGATCTATATAGTTCGTCTTTGGCATCTGTTTCTTTTTTTGTGAGTTAATAAACCAAAAGAGACCAAATGAAAAGGTATGTAAGAGAGCATGAAAGAGTAAACTGATTTTACAGTTTTTGAGATTGTGATGTTACTAAATTGTGCAAACTGAGAACACGGATTTTGGCTCTGTATCTGATTAATTTGTTTCGCATTTTTTGGTCCTTCCATCTAATTTCTACTTTCATTTGTGTCATAAAATGTTTTAAAGTCTCAGTACAAAAAAATATCATTAAACTGTGATAAATGTCACTTGACCAACCTGGCGTACATCTTCATAAAAGGTCAATTTGAACGTAAGGAGGAATTGCACAAATCCAAGATGACAGCCATTGCTTGTTTTTCGATTGTAAAATACAGATAGACAGGATAAATTAACACTACCCACTGTGAGAAACAGCATGATTTAAAAAGTGTTGTTCTTTTCTGGAGCTGGTTTTTCTGTCCAATCCACAGCCTGCTTTTGTAAAAACATGCGTGAGTCTGGCTGGCCAGGTAGAAGACTCAGTGTTGTACGAGAAAGCTGCGAATGCTCCATTTTCAGCCTCCAGTTTTGTTTGTACAGAGGCTTTATAAATGAATTTCTGAATAGAGGTTGCCAAAAAAGGTTCGCTAACCTTTACGTTTCAACCCTAGTGGGTTTGGGTGGACAGATAAAGATAAAGATAATGTAATTTGTTTTTGTTCTAGATGATCCTGAAAAGGCATTTAAAACAAAACTTGTTCAAAATGTCAGAACAAGGCGCAAAACTGCCAAACAGCAGCTGTAAGAAGAAAATGACAAATTGTGTTTCTTACAGCGGTGGTGTAAGAAACTTCTTATTTTCATACACTTATACGTATGAATTGCCCAACTTTTCATGATCTTAAATTCAAAATGTTTAAAACTGAATGCGTCACGACATTTTCCTTTCCTATTTCAAGTCTGTGTGCACCCTGCGGGTTGTATTAAAGGAAATAGGCCACTGTTTTTACATACTGACATATGTTCTTACTTACCTTAGACTAGTTTTGATATGTACCTGTCTGGTCCTTTGTCCGTGCGCTCTGTCATGCAAACGGAGCACAAACGCAGCCCTTCCACATACTGTAATAGTACCAAATCATCTCCCGTTAAGAAGCTACCAAACCACCTTCCACGTGTTCCCAATTTAAATACATTACGTGACGTGTACACTACAAAGTATAGTAACACAGAAATTTAACATATCGATTTTCTCAGCATAAAAAGAGGTACTATATTGTGAGGCGTAAAATACGAGGAGAACTACGTTCCGCAGCACTAACAGCCAATAACTTCTCTCCCGCTTCATAGCTGCTTCTATTGACGGAAGTGAGCGGGAGAGAAGTCTTTAGGAGTTAGTGCGCGGACATAGAGCTCCTCGTATTATTAACGCCTCACAATATAGTACCTCTTTTTCTCCGCCTGAGAAAATCGATATGTTAAATTTCTGTGTTACTATACTTTGTAGTGTATCACGTCACGTAACTCGGTTTTAAAAAGGGAACACGTGGAAGAGTAATGTAGCTTCTAATTGTGGAGCTGATTGTACTATACAGAAATGTGGAAGAGGCTGCGTTTGTGCCAGTTTGCATGATAGAGCGCACGGACAAAGACCAGCAGTACATATCAACTATCTAAGGTAAGATCATATGTCAGTATAAAACGTGGCTTATTCCTTAAAAACCTGAAGCCACATGGAAACTTTAATGGAGCTTGCATTTTTGATATAATCTAACATATTATAGTTACCTCCGCAAGGGTTTTGTAGTCAAACCAGGTTTGCTTTGGTCTGCTGTTTGTTAAATTGCAACTCAAAAGTTGGTCATACTCTCTTCAGGAGAACCATTTGACTGACTTCAGCGGAGGTTCACAGATCAAAGTGCAAGCATAATCTGGTTTTTAATAACCTTTAGCCCAAAAAGTAACAGGTTATCCAGAACAGTTGTTTCAGACATGAACACATAGAAGGGTGCTGCAGGCTAAACCCGGGTCCAGATACAATTAGACATTGAACTAATCGTCCACACATGATGCACTTGTATTTATGGTGAAACTTCAACCGTAACTGTTTAAGAAGCTTGTCCATAAAGTGGATGGTTAGTACACTAAATTATAGTCCACTGAAAATGATAAAAAATTATGATGTGCCACAGTAATTCCAAAAGTTTTAATTCGTCGTATTATTCAGATTTTAAAATATAAACTCAAAACACATTACTTTTTTGATTTTCCTCTCCGCTGTGTAGAAAGTCGGCGAGACAAGACCGGGATACAAGGCAAAAGTGAATAGTGAGTTCAACGTAAAGATCATTAAGCAGAACATGAATAATTACAGAAAGTGTATCACATAAGTGACCCCCTACAGTCTCTTTGTTTTGCCCATTCTCTGTTAAGGTCAAGATACACCAACCTGATGGTTGGCGTTAATAAATGGTTTGATGTGTTCCTTCACGTTGGAAGCGTTTGGGACTCTGCGTGTTGGTAACTGTGTATGTGACATGTACTCGCACGTAGTGCTTTGGCTCACAGTGAATAAGGTCCAGTTGCTACAACAGGTGCACAAGTGAAACAAACCCTGCTTCTCTTGCCTTTCAAGGGCAATATATTTTGTAAAATAATAATTCCTAACTAATGAGATGATTAATAACCAGACGTGCCTTGGAACTATTTCTGATACAATCCAACTTTATAATGAAAAACGGGTGGTGGAGCATCATTCTATTACAGCATTGTGATGACCAAGCCCGGCTGGCTGAGCTCCTTGATGGTGTTAAAAGGAAAAGGGATATATGGTCTGACTGAAACTATATAGAAAGCTATTACTAACAGGTGAAAGCCATCCAGATTTATTTTATCCAGACAATGGTGCAGCTAAAACCGCTTCTCAAGGCCACAAAGGGTGAGCTGATTGTCATGTACATGTAAATAGAACATTTTAAATGAGCAGGCGGAAGAGGAGAATTACATTTTGGAACCGATCAGAGGAACAGAAATCATTTTGAGAAAGCAGAGGCTCAGAAAGAGCACAGGACATACAAAGAGATTGGTCTGAAAAATGAGGTGACACAGCATTTTACGTGTGAGAAAAAAAGGCCAGGCAATATTCAAATGTCTGCGCTTCTCATTTACCGACTGCAATACCACTTTATGTGGTGCGAATTCTCAGCTTGTTCTGGGAACATCAAGGTCCCCTTGGCCCTTTGCTTGCCTTAAATAAGAATAAAGTGCAAGAAATAATTTGGACACCTGGTACACAAGAGTTTAAAATAGCTGCGTGGGCTCATGGTCTCGAGCTTTAGAGTTTGTGGATAAAACACAGTTACTTAAGTCATGATTCAATCTAGCCACACCAGAGAAAGCAGCACGAGACTACATACAATAAAACACTGAATGAGGAAACGTTTGAGAAAGGTAAAGAGAAAAAGATAATTTTCCCATATTTCAGTTTTGCAATGCAAAGTAGAACTGTAGGAATAAAGGACTCAAAGTGAGATGATGAACAAAAAATCCAAATAAACTCAAAACAGTATGCTATATTAATGTACTATAATCATATAGTATATCAAGTAACTAAGGTTAGCTATAAGGAGTTGAAGACAAAAAGGGATGTCACACTGAAGAAAAACCTCACCGACCAATCAAAATTTACTTGGAGAATGATAACAGCCACCCACCAGAAAGTCGTACACGGGGTATATGGGATTTTGTGAGATCAATGACACGTTCTGCTAATTTTTCAATTGAATAGTAGGATTATGGCACACTAGAGACAAGGAGACTTGAGAGCTCCTAGTTTGAGCACTTGACACGCAACTTAATATCTATGATTGTGTACAGACCAACAGAAGACTGTCAAACAGTGTAAAATGTAAAAAAGAAAAAAAGGGCCGGCACATTGCAAATTATTGCAATAGCTGAAAAGCTGACAGAAAGCATTTACATGTCAGCCCTATGTTTATCAATGGCCCTCTCTGATAGACTTCAGTTACAGACCCAGTGGCTGTCTGCCTCTTTGATGGGCAGTTAAATCAGTCTGCATCTCGTCACAGTTCCCACTTTGCTCTGTGCCAGACACCAACTCCATCTGAGGCACCTAGAAGGACGTCTACACAAGGCTGAGTGACCGTGAAGAATAGAGGCAGGTGGTGTTTTTGTTACGTAGGGCTGCGTGTGTGTGGAGAAGGATATGTGTGTACGGTGGATCGAGGGTATGGAGCTGTTAGCTGGAGCCACCTGAGATCCAGATATTGAGCCAATGAGGTCTCCCGCTGACTGGCCCATGCCCTTTCTCTGCTGCTACTTGAGCGACAGCCAGCAGCTAAACACAAGGACACACAGAATTCAGGACCTGAACCAGAGCAGCCAAAAGTGTGAGCTGAGGATTTTTTTCTACATCTCAGAGCAGATTTGGCTGCTATATATATATCTCTATATATATATATATATAGATATATATATATAGATATATATATATATATATATATATATATATGAACCAGACAAGACCCAAGGTGTCGGCTGTGCAAAGAGGCACCTGAGACGATCCAACACATAACTGCAGGGTGCAAGATGCTGGCAGGGAAGGCCTACATGGAACGCCATAACCAAGTGGCTGGCATAGTGTACAGAAACATCTGTGGAGAGTATGGGCTGGAAACCCCAAGGTCTAAGTGGGAAACTCCCCCAAAGGTGGTGGAGAATGAGCGTGCGAAGATCCTGTGGGACTTCCAGATACAGACCGACCGAATGGTAATGGCAAACCAACCTGACATCGTGGTGGTAGACAAAGGGCAGAGGACAGCCGTGGTGGTGGACGTGGCAATTCCAAGCGATGGTAACATCCGGAAAAAAGAACATGAAAAGCTTGAGAAATACCAAGGTCTCAGAGAGGAGCTGGAGAGGGCCTGGAGGGTAAAGGTGACAGTAGTGCCCGTGGTGATCGGTGCACTCGGGGCAGTGACCCCGAAGCTAGATGAGTGGTTACAGCGGATCCCCGGAACAACCTCGGACATCTCGGTCCAGAAATGTGCAGTGCTAGGAACAGCAAAGATACTGCGCAGAACCCTCAAGCTCCCAGGCCTCTGGTAGAGGACCCGAGCTTAGAGAGGGATAACCGCCCGCGGAGGGCCAAAGGTGAGTGGACAATTTTTATATATATATATATATATATATATATATATATATATACTATTATTTTTTATATATTTTTTTTACAAAGTTTTGTCAACAGAAATTGAATATGTTTATTATAGCTACTTGAACGTATTTCAATATCTCAAGGTGTGAATGCAATGCTATGAAAACCTTCTAAATTAAACAACACAAATCTCTTGTTGAAAAGAGATTCCTTGTTCCAACAAATAAAGTCAACCCAGTTTTGTCAATCAAATTAATATAGTAAAATATATGAATTATAGACTGGATAATATAGAATGGAGTGGAGAGAAGACTAAAAATAAGGGGATGGGGAAGTACTGTGAATTTCAGTTAACAATGAACCAAACGAAGGGTAAAACCTTGGTGCAATCTGGGAGTAATTTTCAAGTCAAAAGAGTGTTGAAATAAGTGAGAAAATGAAACAAGAGTGAAGCTGTGATAACTGCGCAGCAAGAATACGTGTGAGGAAGAAAAGGAAACTCAGAGATGTAGTTGAAAGGAACTCCACAGGAGGAATACTGTGTAAAAGGTACATTTAAAAAACAAATAGCTGATTATTAAAATGTCTGCTTTAACAATAAATTTACATTAGATAATATTAAACTCCACCGATATTAGCACACTTAGTTTACATTCTGTATAGCTCTAAAATGTAATCCTTGCATACTCTTTACAGCTAAAATCTATAAGGCACTTTATTAATATCAAGCACACTCATCTGAGAGAATGATGAGAGCTGCCCAAAGCCAAGATGTATTTATTTATGAAGAGCTAGCACTGGCGGAATCTGAGCGTATTGTGTAGGCAACCTGCAGAGGCCTCGCTGCTTGATGTGACAACTAATTTGAGGGCGTTTCACCTCAGTATTTGTTGGAGTCAAGGAGGCCACCCACATCGAGGACCCTTCTCCATTAATCAAAATGAGGTGGGCGACACAAATTGACATTTTCACAGAGGGGCGTAGCTTTATCCGAGGTGCACTTGATTGTTAGTTTAAGGCTGTTTTCACAATGTCATTATGAACCAGTCAGTGCTTAACCAGAGGGATCAATTTAAGACAAGGCAATTTTCACCACACCAAACTGCAAAAGTCGACTGCTTTTAAATTACAACTTGTCATTGGACATCCTAATATGTTAGGATTTTTTGTTCACTCCAGGTCCTAAAAGAACAAAGAAAAACAAAGACTATATAATCTATAAACCCTCTCCAGAGTTGGTGCCTACTTGATTATTGAATATCATTAGGCAGTTCAAACTGAAGGCATACAATAACTAGAAACTTGCAATGGCTGAAGCCATTGCGATTGACTGCGGAACAGATCTAATGTGGAAATCTGCTAAAAAAAATCCTTGAAATCCTTTAAAAGGCCTTGAAACTGTTAAAATACTTGATAGATATTTGAAACTCCTGAAGTCCTTGAAATTGTTGAAACCTTTAAACTCCTGAAATCCTTGAAACTGTTGAAACATTGAAACTCCTGAAATCCTTGAAACTTTTTTAAACCTGGAAACTGTTGAAAGTGTGGAAACTCCTGAAATCCTTGAACCTCCTGATATCCTTGAAACTGGTTAAATTCTTAAACAGTTGAAATCCTTGAAACTACTGAATGTATTGAAAGTGTCCTTGAAACTGAAAAATCCCCTCACCGCTGAAACAATTTGGTTCCTGTAACTAAGGAAACCTGGTCTGTGGTCATTATCTGGTGGTGGTCTGAGTCTTCGTTTGGGTCTTGGTCTGGTGGTATAATGCAACCTATTAGGTTGCATTATACTGGTTTACATGGAAAAATCCCTATTAGGTTGCATTATACTGGTTTACATGGAAAAATCCCTATTAAGTTGCATTATACTGGTTTACATGGAAAAATATCTATTAAGTTGCATTATACTGGTTTACATGGAAAAATCCCTATTAGGTTGCATTATACTGGTTTACATGTACAAATCCCTATTAAGTTGCTTTATACTGGTTTACATGTAAAAACCCCTATTAGGTTACATTATAGTGGTTTACATGTAAAAATCCTTATTAAGTTGCATTATACTGGTTTACATGTAAAAACCCCTATTAAGTTCCATTATACTGGTTTACATGTAAAAACCCCTATTAAGTTCCATTATACTGGTTTACATGTAAAAACCCTATTAAGTTGCATTATACTGGTTTACATGGAAAAATCCCTATTAGGTTGCATTATACTGGTTTACATGGAAAAATCCCTATTAAGTTGCATTATACTGGTTTACATGGAAAAATCTCTATTAAGTTGCATTATACTGGTTTACATGGAAAAATCCCTATTAGGTTGCATTATACTGGTTTACATGTACAAATCCCTATTAAGTTGCTTTATACTGGTTTACATGTAAAAACCCCTATTAGGTTACATTATAGTGGTTTACATGTAAAAATCCTTATTAAGTTGCATTATACTGGTTTACATGTAAAAACCCCTATTAAGTTCCATTATACTGGTTTACATGTAAAAACCCCTATTAAGTTCCATTATACTGGTTTACATGTAAAAACCCTATTAAGTTGCATTATACTGGTTTACATGAAAAAAACCCTATTAAGTTGCATTATACTGGTTTACATGGAAAAATCCCTATTAAGTTGCATAATACTGGTTTACATGGAAAAATCCCCATTAAGTTGCATTATACTGGTTTACATGAAAAAAACCCTATTAAGTTGCATTATACTGGTTTACATGTACAAATCCCTATTAAGTTGCATTGTACTGGTTTACATGGAAAAATCCCTATTAAGTTGCATTATACTGGTTTACATGGAAAAAACCCTATTAAGTTCCATTATACTGGTTTACATGTAAAAAAAAACCCTATTAAGTTGCATTATACTGGTTTACATGGAAAAATCCCCATTAAGTTGCATTATACTGGTTTACATGAAAAAAACCCTATTAAGTTGCATTATACTGGTTTACATGTACAAATCCCTATTAAGTTGCATTATACTGGTTTACATGGAAAAATCCCTATTAAGTTGCATTATACTGGTTTACATGGAAAAATCCCCATTAAGTTGCATTATACTGGTTTACATGAAAAAAACCCTATTAAGTTGCATTATACTGGTTTACATGAAAAAAACCCTATTAAGTTGCATTATACTGGTTTACATGAAAAAACCCTATTAAGTTGCATTATACTGGTTTACATGAAAAAAACCCTATTAAGTTGCATTATACTGGTTTACATGGAAAAATCCCTATTAAGTTGCATTATACTGGTTTACATGGAAAAATCCCCATTAAGTTGCATTATACTGGTTTACATGAAAAAACCCCTATTAAGTTGCATTAAACTGGTTTACATGGAAAAATCCCTATTAGGTTGCATGATTACACTGAAGTCCTTGAAACTGCTGAAGTCCTTGAAACTGTTGAAGTCCTTGAAACTGTTGAAGTCCTTGAAACTCTCGAAACCTTGAAACTGCTGAAGTCCTTGAAACTGTTGAATCATTGAAACTGTTGAATCATTGAAACTGTTGAATCCTTGAAACTGTTGAATCATTGAAACTGTAGAAATGTCTGAAAGAGCTGAAGTCCTATTAAAATGCATGGGCCTATTAAAATGCATTGCAGAATTCTCAATGCAAATTAATGGCAGAATTCCCAAGCCCGTAGAAAAAAACTGGAAAACTGCAGAACTCTAATTGATTGACTGCGGAACCTTCCGCAGTCAACCATTGGTTTTGGTGTTCTTTATTCCGTCTTTTTCCTGATTTTTGACACGTTTCACAGCTTTCACATTTTCAACAATTTCCACAAGTTATACATCAAAACGTTCCACATGTTTGGTAGATTATTGCTATTACTTTTGGGACTTCAGCGATTTCCGGTTTTTCCGCAATCGGACAAAAATCGGTCGATTTTTCCCATTGACTTATAATGGGGCTTCCACAAATTCATAGTTTTCAGACTTTTCTTCAACATTTTCAGCATTTTCTGCAGTTTGTGCATGTTCAGCTTCCACAACTTGTGAGTTTTCAGAAAAAACTAGAAACTTGCAATGGCTGAAGCCATTGCGATTGACTGCGGAACAGATCTAATGTGGAAATCTGCTAAAAAAAATCCTTGAAATCCTTTAAAAGGCCTTGAAACTGTTAAAATACTTGATAGATATTTGAAACTCCTGAAGTCCTTGAAATTGTTGAAACCTTTAAACTCCTGAAATCCTTGAAACTGTTGAAACATTGAAACTCCTGAAATCCTTGAAACCCCTATTAAGTTCCATTATACTGGTTTATATGTAAAAAAAAAAACCCTATTAAGTTGCATTATACTGGTTTACATGGAAAAATCCCCATTAAGTTGCATTATACTGGTTTACATGAAAAAAACCCTATTAAGTTGCATTATACTGGTTTACATGAAAAAAACCCTATTAAGTTGCATTATACTGGTTTACATGGAAAAATCCCTATTAAGTTGCATAATACTGGTTTACATGGAAAAATCCCCATTAAGTTGCATTATACTGGTTTACATGAAAAAAACCCTATTAAGTTGCATTATACTGGTTTACATGGAAAAATCCCTATTAAGTTCCATTATACTGGTTTACATGTAAAAAAAACCCCTATTAAGTTGCATTATACTGGTTTACATGGAAAAATCCCCATTAAGTTGCATTATACTGGTTTACATGAAAAAAAAAACCCTATTAAGTTGCATTATACTGGTTTACATGGAAAAATCCCTATTAAGTTGCATAATACTGGTTTACATGTAAAAAACCCTATTAAGTTGCATTATACTGGTTTACATGTAAAAACCCCTATTAAGTTGCATTATACTGGTTTACATGGAAAAATCCCTATTAAGTTGCATTATACTGGTTTACATGGAAAAATCCCTATTAAGTTGCATTATACTGGTTTACATGGAAAAATCCCTATTAAGTTGCATTATACTGGTTTACATGGAAAAATCCCTATTAAGTTGCATTATACTGGTTTACATGGAAAAATCCCTATTAAGTTGCATTATACTGGTTTACATGTAAAAACCCCTATTAAGTTGCATTATACTGGTTTACATGGAAAAATCCCCATTAAGTTGCATTATACTGGTTTACATTTAAGCAAATGTTGTTTTTGTTTATTTAGGCCTAGACTTTAGAGGTTTGTAGAGGTCTACTAGTCTAATGCTAATCAATAGCTGAAAATAAAATGGTGATAATAATAAAGGTATAAACACAGTTATTGTATTATCTTGTTATTTTATTTCCTAATATATTAAATCCCAATATTGATCAAACTATTGCTGTTGCAGCCTAAGGTCTGATTTTCTGGTCTGATCTACAGAACTCGTGTAGATACAGTCTGTGGTTTGCCTCTGTGGGTGATAGAGATAGTGATATTTAGTTTAGTGTAAATCGTCTTACTTCTACCTCCTTCTGTGTTCCAGTAGGTGGCAGCAGAGCGCCCTGTTGGCTTGGGTTCGTCTGATGAGCTTGTGGCCTAAACTTGACCTGTTCTCTCATCGCAGACATTTTGTATCGTTTTGCTCACGCTTCTGTTACTATGAAATTATATTATTCCAAAAATACACTTTCTTTTCCTTAAAGATAATTCTGATTCAACTTGTGTAAGAGAATTACAGAGAAAATGCAACACAAGGTGAGGTCCTGCATATTCGTGTTAGCATATTGGCTAATACTGAACACTATACACTCACTTTTTCAATAACATTTGTATACATGTTTTTGTATTGTAGATTTATGGTTATAGGACATAATTTAAAGAATCAGATAGTTAGATAATAATACTATTATTAATTTAAAATGTGTAATATATATGTTCCCTCCCAAGAGTTATGATTTATCTGAATTATGACAACATATTTTTTAGAATTACTATAACAATATTACCGAAAAAAAAAGGTTTTTTTGTTTTTATGGGTTATTTTCTCTGCTGCAGTGTGAGTGTATGTGTGTGTGTTCTGTCTGCTGCATATGAGTGTGTGTTTCAATGCAGTATGTAAAGGCCCATCTGCCTATTTTCCATCTTACCAGTGCTCATCCTGATTGGCCATGACCTTGACCCTTAAATATGGGATATCCTGCCAGCCTCCAGTGAGCATACATGACGCCTGGTACTGCAACCCTCACCACAATACCCCAGGCTGGATCACACTGTCAGCAAGTGGGTGCATGCTCCAAACAAGAGGAGGAGGGGTTATGGAAAAGATGCTGCTTGAAGGCGCCGTTGCCATAGGTAACCTGGATGTGTGCCATGAAGAAAAGGGGGCCATTTGCATGTATTCAAATCCAGCATGAATAATTCACTTTGAAGCTGCTGCAGGCTGGAGACAGACAATAGCGTTCACACACTCAGAAGATGGGGAGAAATTCTAAAATAGTAGCTTTCTGTGCCGCATAATTCGGACCAAATAGTGTGAGAAAGGTGATGAGGTTAGTCCAGAATAAAGGATTTGTCAGTATTGAGACAGTGGTTCTCACCGCTTTGTTACTATGTTTTGCCCTTAATTATCAGGAAATACTATACTTGAAATTACATGGAAATAATTCGGTGGAAAAAATTGTCAAATCAGGGACACAACATTTAAAGTATCGTACGTAAAGTAGTAATATTAATGGCTCTACTGGGTCCAAGAATGATTTTTTTATTCAATCCAACCATTATCTTCAATTGTTGGTTCTAGGTTTTATCTGTATTTTCGTAATATTGTAATTTTTGCTTTTTGACTGACATAAAGCTTGTGAAGAGATGAAAAAGGATCATCCTGTCAAAAATGGGAATCAAACCAACACTCTAGGTGAGCCATGTGTCATTTTTTCTATCTTCTGATGTGGTGAGTGAGTGGTGTGTCATCCTGGAGATGTTTGATTTTAGATATACACGTACAGTAGACCTAGTATGAATATACACACTACTTCCCCCAGTAGCCTGTCACTATGCAGTGCCAAAATGGCAGCAGTCCAGCACTTCTCCAAGCATAAAGTGCCACATTAAAAATGCTGTGATACGTTTTTCCCAACATAAATTTTCCTGTAAACACTCCCCATAAAAACACAGTTTAAAGAAGCCTGAAAGTGACTGAAAAACATCAAATCTGTCCAACGTGACTGTAAAATTGTGCCTTCATCTTCCTTGTGTAAGCATCCTGATATTTACAAGTGCTATGGATGTCATCTGCGTTCACTCTCCTCCGTAGTTCCAGTCTTGTTAATTTTATAAGATCCAGCGTATTGCCACTTATCGGCTGGCAGCGTGGTAAAAGCAGTGAGGTCAGTGCATTACGGAGCTGCTAGGCCCCTCTCTTCCATTAGAGGGAGTGTGCAGCCTGCGCTGGCCTTCACTCAATCACAGCTCACAGACACACACTCAAATGTAAAATTGGAGACTATAGCGTATCTAAATGTGAAGGCATAAATCTCTATAAAGGAATATGTGCTTGTTACGGCTCTTCCAACCTGCAGCGGTAAAGACGCTTACATTTGCACTGAGAGTTTTGCATTTAAAGAGTATGTACAGCATATGCCTGACATTTTCAACACTTGGCATTTCAACTGCACTAAATGAGTTGTAGATTCCTGAAAGCCACATCAGGAGGAGTAAATAAAAAGAAATAATGTACTCGGTGAGGGGAAATACTGACATTGACACATTTAAATGCAAATAGAAATAGAATTTGTAGCTGAGGCAAATAATGTTTAAAAATGTTTTCAGCAAATTACGTCAGGTGGATGCCACTGTAACCTCGCACTGCTAAGGTCATGAGAAGTAGGAAGTGCACTTATTGACAGATTAAGGGCGTGATTTTCTCTCACATGACATGCAAGAGGCAAGAAAAGTTTTGCCACAACTTCACGATAAACACATCATATGATGACACATATTTGAAATCTGGGAAATTTGAATTTTGCCGATGCCTTCAAAATTTAGATCTTCACTGCTACCAGTCATATTTATGTGGAATTTATTTCTACTGAAAAGGAAAAAAGTAAATCAGAATATACTTACTACTATACTAATTCATATTAACGGAATTATTATTATTATTACTATTAATGATGTATGTTCCATGTATTCATTTATTATGTGCAATTGTATTCATAAGAAAAGCATAATTATTGGTAATAATCCTTTCAAACAATTTACTTTTCTAGCGGCAATAACATGGATTACCAGCAGAGATTTTGTAAAAGCATTGGACACCTGCAGCGTGCCTGGTCTGATGGTAGATACGCAGGGTTGGACCTGGTGGGCGCTGAATGGATGGGAGACCGTAGGGACAAATCTCCAGTATATACAAGTATGTTTTTTCTTACTGTTCTGACTGTAAAAAGTAAAATAAATAATTCAGAATAATTGACTATGAATGTTAGAAAAAATGTCTGTGAAACTGATCTAAATCATCTGAGAAAAGAAAATTGCATGACAAATGTAGACTTTCGGGTTCTACGATAGGTCCGTAGTGAGACACGTTAGTCGATAGTAAACCGTTTGGAATCTTGTTTAGTGTCCATACAGCCAGAAATGAGGAATGAAAGCAAATCTTTATATTAAATGCTATTGGTTTATGTGTTTAGTTCAATTTTAAAAGAAAACATTGTATTTAATGTCAAGTGATATTTGATAACGGAGGGCCCTGGGGAATGTTTTGATTCCAGACTTTGGGAACCTCTGATAAACAGTGTAGTTTCAATCAATAACATTTTGATAATAGTTGCTTGGTGAACACTGTTGGTAGAGTCTGAGATTCTTCTTGATTTCACTACACAAACAGTTATATTATTTCATTTTTATAGAAAACTCATACATTTATAACAAACTTATAAAGACCTTCTAAATCCATAGCTTATATGCAGCTTTATTGGTTTGTGGTGGTTGTGGGGTGCGGGTGGAAGCCCTCATAGACTTTGCATGAGAATAGGCAGGGTCCTGTGAACCTTCTGCTCCCAAAGCACACATTCAGTGCCATGGCTGCAGTTTGCATGGCAGACGATAGGCTCCAAGTTCTGCTACTTTTAAAGAATACTGGCTCCACCCACTCATGTCTTGATACTGCAGCGTGACCTGTCTCTCCCCGAGTGTTCACTGAGGTCACTGCATCTGTCTATAGGTTGTGCCAAGTTCAAGCTTGTCCACCCACTCATGGAATGTAGAAGGAAAATAATCATGCACTTATGTTGCATTCTTTATTTTGTTTTTACTCTGATATATATCAATACAAGGTCACAAATTAACATTTCCAAATACAGTATCAGATCCTGACCTAACAGGATGTTCCTAAACAAACTAGAATAATAATAATCAGTTGTACACAACCAGTATATTATACTTAGTCATAAAAACAATACCTCTGTTATCTATAGCAACATGAATGATAAAATATATACTTTAAAATGTAAAGAAACAGTTTGTACAGAGGTTGTGTTTCCAATTACAATCCAAACTTTTATTGCCATAGTCCTTCCCTGGATGTAGAGCACACACACATGTAACACCTCTGGCTGCTGGGGTTTAGGCACAGATGGATTTCACCAAAACAACTGGAAACCCAACTCTTTATGAAAAGATGAGGATGTCATTTCAAATGAAACTCTTTCATACGGTCTTTAATTTAAATATATTGTACGTTTAATATTGGCCCAGGGGACCCATTTTATTGTTCGTATTTTTCCGGCCCTTCATAATGTCTGTAAAATTTAGCACTATTTTGCATTGAGAAGATTTACTTGATCTGCACTATCTTAGGGATGTATTATTATTATTATTATTATTTTGATAATTGATTCATAGTATTTTTTCAATTAAGTGATTTGTTGTTTCAAAAGCAAATATAGTTTAATTCAATTAGAACCTGATAACGCTGAAGTAAAGACACCAGATTGTTCCACCCATATTATCAATATAAATATTAAAACATTTCCTGATTAATATCTTGTTACTGTTTGAGTTTTGAAGTTTTCAAAGCACAAACATATGTTGGAGTCTGTAGATAGAGCAATTCATCAATTATCAAAATATTTGTCCATTACTGAAGTAACTCGATTAGTTCAGCTGTCCATTTTTTTCAATTTCACTAATATTGTGGTCATTATTACTTAACTAACAATTGTCCCCATTTGAAATGATGTTTAGCTTACTTCATCTGTGACTATGCCTAATTTTTTAAGGACACTTCACTACTGATTTAAGACAGTGGTGGCATAATAAATGTAAACTTGAATAAGGTGTAAAGTCCTTGTTTGTTTTTGTAGCTAATGAGCTTAGAGGCGCTCAGGCCTGCTGTTAGAGGCTTTTGTGCTGCTGACAAGCCCAGAAGATGTCACACTGCTTTATAGACCAACCCAACACTGACCAATTATAACACAATTAGTGCACCCCTGAGGTTTATTTAGGTCAACAGTGGACTGCTTTTACTACTTGTACAAGCCCACTCAAAGAGTGGGGGAAGACTCTAAAGTTTTAGTACATATTATCACATGTTTTAGATGAATATTGTGTCAGATTTACAAGGCCCATGAAAGTTATAAAATTATATAATGCTTTAGGGGTGTATTTGAACAGATAGATTTCAAATCAATCACTCGAAAAGACCAAGGAAAAAACCTCAAGCATCAAATTATAGAACTTTCAATACAGTCTCAAGATATAGTGCCTGTATTTGCTTGAATATGACATTACATTACATACAACTTTAATCGTATGTCCTCACTTTTTGACGTTGAAGACCCAGTTTGGTTTTGATAAAGACTTGGTTGTGTCCTGTTCCAGTCTTGGTTGAGTCATGGTTTTATTTAACTCTTTTTATAGGAGCAATTGTAATGTGTGCGCAGGTGTATGCACACCCAGTTACTTTGTCCACACAAATGAATAAAAGATCAAAATTGTCTTCCCAGTGGCCACGTTCTCTCTGGGTGGGCCTTGATGTCCACTCAAGCTCTGTATACACACTGTATGTGACATGATCCGTAACTCTATCTATAGGTGTTATGGTATCATTGCCACCATTAAAGAGCTTTTCCACCTTCCCAATGACCTCCTCCTCGCCTCACAGGACACAGAAAACGACCTGATGTGCACGACTTTGACTCAACGCCCCTCTATAGGTGTGTGTGTGTTTGGGTGCACTTGTGTGTGGCTGACCAGTGTTTTCCAAAGCCGTCCAGCATGTAGTGCCCGGCCTTCCTACCCGGTGAGGGTCGGGGAATCTAACACGGCCAGTAAGCATGTATATCAGGCCATCTCACGGCTCGCTGGATGCTCCCTGGGTGGGCCGCCATGGTCAATACTGCACTGATGACTGGACACACAGAATAGGATAATCTCCTAGTTTCACCTCAGCCTTTCTGCCTGGGCCTAATTCCAGGTCAGGACCAGTCATAGCGAGGGGGCAGTGGAAGAGTGAGGATTGGAGGGGTGCATCGAGCCCATTTGAGCTGTAGCACACTGGAGGCATTGGGGCATCGTGTTGACTGGATGTAGGACGGGAGGGGGCTGATTTCCACAAAACAGTAGGTGCATATGATCATTGTTTGGAGTTTCCTTCGGCTCCAGCTCCCTGCTTCAACACCCCTGCTGCTCGCCCACAAAGCACCTAATTGACGTCACAGATTTAGGCCACTAGCTTTAACTGTTGTCACACAAGTCTTCAGTCAGAACTGGGAAATACCTTTTATTATGTATATAGGGCCACACAGTGTAATAGAAGTTATATAATATACAATTAGTTATCAGTTATTATGTTTTCAATGGGATGGATGCATCAGTCCTTTTTGTTCCACATAGTGATCGATCAATTCTTTGGCTTTGATTATAATGTATTTGAAGGTCACAGAAGGTTGTAAATAAAACACAAACTCAGGTTTTTCATCACTTATTCCACAACTTTATTGAAATGATAAAGTAATCATATTTTTCATTTAAAGGTTTTTCAATCCTTTCTTTACAGTCACTAAAAAGATTTTTAAATATGAATGTGTACATAATGTCTTACATTAAATGGAAAACTAATTCAACTGCCACAAAGTATTTCCAAATGATTTCCAGTAAAACACTTGAATGTAAATTGCAAAGTCAAAAGAGAAAAGACCCCTCGGGGTCTCATTCAATCTCCGACCTCAAATTGGTCTAAAATATAGTAATTCATATCTAATGAAACTAATTTTGGACAATATTGCTTGGCAGCTCCATTTTACACTTCAGACAGCTTTTAAATTGATTCAACCCTCAGCTTACCTTTTTTTCAGAGGAACTCCAGCTTACCTGTTTGCATTCGCGGCTGGTAATCACAGCCCAGTGATGTGTGCCAAATTCGCCCAGGTGGGAGGTTTTCCATATGTCTCTGACTAAACATGAGATACTAGATTTACACTGCAGTGTACAACTCCACTCCTCTTCTTGTCAAGGCAGGACCTGTGAAGACATAAGGCAGAACAATGGGCATTTAGTAATCAGCAACTAACTGGTATCACAGCACGGGTCGATCCTGGGACATCTTCTGTTCAATCTCTGCATGCTGCCATTAGGTTTGTTAATATGCAGTAACAACTTGTCCTATCACAAATCCGCAGACATTCAGATCTATGTCTTACTCCAACAGATGAGCGGACGCAAAACAACTAAACTCAGACAACACAAATTACAAATGTTTGTCTTTTTACCCCATACACAGAGAGAGAGTTTTCTCTTACCTCCAGTCCATATCCCTAAAACCTTCAGAGTTCTGCTTTCGTACAAGTCTCTCCATGGCCTTGCACCAAAGTACATCCATGACTTGTTGGCACCATATGAACCAACTTGGACTTTGAGGGACTGACCTCTGGTGCCTAGAGTCAGGACTAAACATGAGGGGGCAGCGTTTCAGACTTATGCAGCTAAAATCAAGAAAGATTCCTTCAAAATGTGAGAAAAGCTTCTGACAATGTTCAAGTCTGGAATAAAAACAGTACTGTTACTGTGATTATTTATGTTTCCATCTGTTTATGATTTTAATC
Source organism: Knipowitschia caucasica (assembly GCA_964034765.1). Classification (NCBI taxonomy): domain Eukaryota; kingdom Metazoa; phylum Chordata; class Actinopteri; order Gobiiformes; family Gobiidae; genus Knipowitschia; species Knipowitschia caucasica. Next base: position 27,278,828 of record OZ035824.1, read on the forward strand.
ATCCCTTTCTTATTTCTTTTTTTGTTTAGTAAAGCATGAGTTGCCTTGTGTACGAATATGCCATACAGATACTTGCCTTGCCTTAATCGCCCGCTGTTTGTGCCTTTGTTTATGTAATCTGCTCTGGCCAGTCAGTTGCTCCTTTAACTACAAGAGGAAATTGGCGTGTGCTTGTGTGTTTGTTTGTGTGTCTATCAGCTGTCTGTATCAATGCTGCACCTGACCTTTTAGCGCGCAGACAGCCAGGGGCCAGGGGTCAAGTTGGAGCCTGTCTGACCCTAACGCCTGCAGCCAACATCACTGCACATAAACCAAGTAAAGGGGGAGGGGCCAGACTAATATCACCTTTGGGATTAAAATCCAGACAGAAATACGTTGACCCCAACGCCAGCCTCTTCTCCAACACACACACACTGTGGCGTTCTGCTTTGTCATAAAAGGAGGCTGCTGCATGACGCAGAGATGCTGAGTCTGTGGCGGTCATTGCATTTCAGGGATGAAGCAAAGACGAGAACATAAGCATCATATATTAGACACAAGGAAAGGCTAACTGTGCTAGTCATCAAGGCATTACCAGTTGTACAGATACAATATCAAAAAATGCAGTTTCTACGAGTGCCTTGACAATATAGGTTTTTACTATTATTATTTAACATATTTATTTTTTATTTATTGTTTATTTGACAGTACATGTTAATGAACACATCACTCTGGATTGTAGCCATTGCCTAATTTGCATGCGTTGTCCCACATTCGCACTCACAAACACACACTCATTCACCCTGAACTATTGCACATGTTTTTAGTGGTAGGGGAAACCGGAGTACCCGGAGGAAATCCTACGCAGACACAGGGAGAACATGTAAACTCTACTCAGAAAGGCCCTGTTCCGATTGTTCCGCCCTGGGATTCGAACCCAGAACCTTCTTGCTGAGAGGCGAGAGTGCTATTGTCTCAGCCACCGTGCCGCCCGTTCAACATAAAAATATAAAAAACAACAACATATTCTGTTATGTAGCTGTGTATTATCAATACAAAATGCTATATTTTGCATATATTTATCCTCTGTTTCTGTCATGAAGTATGTGTGATCCATATAAATGTGGAATCTATCAGCTCTTTTCCAAACCAAGTTTGTGTAGAAACGGGAAGCAAGTTCTAGAAGTTCTTGTACACTGTACAAAAGGGGAAAAAAACAAATCAAAGAGATGTGAGACTGACAACTCATTTCAAAGTGAAACTGAAAAAGTCAAATACAGATAGAACCAACAGATCATTGAAGCAAACTCCCCATTTCCAAATAACACCAAGAGTTAAGACCACTAATCCCTCTGTATTATTGCAACAGCTGTGGGGTCTACACGGCTTCACCAGTGATTAGCCAGTACAGATGTAAACAATATCCAGGCTGAAGAAGAGGGGTTGATCTGGGTAACACACTGCTGCAAGGATAGGAAAAGTAGACACAGTGGTGAATGTGGAGAATATAAAACAGGTGGAATGGAAGGGAGCGTGCCAAGGGACTGAGCAGAAAAAAAAATCAGGAAGTATTGAGATGAATGTTGGCAAAGGAAAAGTCTGAGGAATAAGTGAAGGTGATTTTGGTTGAATTTATCCGAGGCGCTTACAGAGAGCTTTACAGTAGCTTTAGCAGGGGGGGTGATGGGAGCCCCCAAAACTGTCGTGTCTTAACCGGCTGACGAGACACGAGGGAGACGTGGCTAATTTATGCAGAGTTAGGGCTGAGGGGGCGCCAAGTGGTGGGTGTCTGGGACCCCCTCAATAGCCATGAGAACCAAGGGGAAGCTGCTATGGGTGCTATAAGGGCTAAAAGGGGGGAGGGGAATGCTGTGTGTTTTTATGGAAAACCAGGAAGGGGGGGGGGGCCGGATTGGCTCAGACATCCCATTAGGTCCAGAATAGGCCATACGGTATTAGGCAATGAAAAGGATGAAGGAAGGGTAGCAGGAGGCTAGGTGTTTTGCTACAGCAGACTGGTTAGCTATTAGGTGCACAGGCCGGTCTGTCTGCGTCGCTGCATACTAATTCTACATTAGCACAGCCTTGAACATGAGCGAGGGATGATGGACTATATCACAGATAAGCTGTCCGTCTGATGGTGGACTGTGTGAGAGTCGACAAGGGTGCTTGAGAATTAGCAGTAGCACAGAGCCAAACTGTTTTTGATGAACTATGCCACCAAATCTCGTCTTGGAACAATAAAAACAGATCTGTGTTGTTAGACATGGCATCTTGACTTCAGTATATCAGTATTTTTCTTCCTATTGCAATTTCATAGCATTGCTTCAAGTATACATCTCGAGCTGATTAAAAATTACAAAATACTATCTTTATCTTTGAATTTATAAAAACATCAATTGTCCATGTTAATGCCACAGTTATTACTGTCTAGAATATCTCTCCTAAATTCCTGTGGCTAACGTTGTGTATGCAAAAAATCTGGCTGAAGGCCAAATGAGCGTGTGAGGAGCATGCAGAGGGGAGAAGATACAGACTGTGACAGGAGACAAAAGGGAGAAGGAGAAAAAAGAGGAGGAGACGGAGAGGACAGCGTTGCAGGTTGATGGTTGATGCTGGTGATGCAGGCGGACAGTTTAATGACAGTGCTCACCCCTGAACATACAGCACAATGAGCAGCGCGCCAGCTCACGAATGCACACGGGCCTATGACACGCGCATATGTGTGATATATAGAGCCACGCTTTCTGAAAAAGACATAGTAGTGGTGTAAATGAAAGAGAAATAAATGTGTCTGTGTATGACCCTGGATACAAGTAAAAGTAGCTCATAAATATACAAAAGGCACCTTTTTAGACGACCACTTAAGTAAATATAAAAGTTGTGTGTTTTATAACTTTTTTGTTATAACCATGTTCACTTCTCTCTAAAATATATTATACAAGATTAAAAAAAATGTGTCAAACATGTACTGTCAATCAATGTACTGTAAGTATGTAACAGCATTTGGGGACAGCCATTAATATAAAAACCCATTTTACTTATGCTAAGTTTTGCCTGTATTTTATTCATGTGGACCTGTCCTGGTGTGGACTTGGGTTTGGTACCTACTGATTAAACAAAGACATAGAGCCTACTCATAAGGGGAAAAAACACATGTCATTGGATCACACTAGGGCTGAATTGTGCTATATTCCCTCCTACTATAAGTGACCGTGACTGAGCGTTGGGTTGAATGAAAGGCCGGAGAGAAGTCTGTCAATAGAGCGCCACGCTACATCCCTATGGGAACCACCCTCTCACACAGGGGGGTGCGTTTTAAGCTTTGTTGGTCTGTTAACACAGCTTCTTAAAACGCCTCTTTATGGACTCAAGCAAACTGCAGCCCCTGATTCTACTGCCTCCAGAAGAACAACATGATGGGAGAGGTGGGAGATTTGATTAACAAGCGTATACGTAACAATAAAAGCATATAAAAGTCATACAATAATTGTTTACAATGCAACTTTGCATTCTATAATAATCTCGAGCAGGTGCATCCAAACCGGCTGCATCCTGAGAACTGAACTTTGCAGCAGAAGCAGGTCATTGACAAAGTGCAGCGTCTAACTGTGTCCTAGAATACAGTCAGCACACCACTTTCCCCAGAGGAGCTGTGAGACACAGCCCAAACAATAGGCCTGTGCACGGGTCGGACAAGTACAGTACAGGGCTGGGTTATAACTCTCAGTCTCTCAGGGCAATGCCAGATGACACTAAAATGAATAACAATGAACTTGAAAAAAAAAAGTTGGAAACATTAGAAAAGAGCCGCTTCCCAGAATCAACACAACACCATCCACAAAGGACCAGTGTGTCTCCATAATTGTACGATTGCACAGTGAAATATCTCAATATGGGATCCACAGAAGAGAAAAGAGAGTGCTCGCCTCTTCTGTTCCCCTCCCCTTTCCATCCCAACATACACATGCAGCAAGGACCCCATCGAAGCGCATCTATGGCTGCCCTCTGCACGCCTGATGGAAAAGCCAGACACCTCACTGGAGGTGCTATTAACCCTCTAGCCACAGAACTACACATTTGTAAATCAGAGCCCTTAAAAAAATTATATATATCTATAATAGGGGTTTCATATGTACATTTGCAGGGGTCCACTCTTCTAGTGGTGTAGCTGCATTTCCATCTTGCCATAGCGTGCTACAAAGGGCGGGTAAAAAAAAAAAATTGTGAGCTTCCACTACCTTCCAGCGGAGATGATGGTCCACAGGCTGTGAATGTATTTGAATATATTTACATAAAGATGGTGGCGTGCTGACACAGGCTGAGCTACTGCTGAGAACGCACCATGCAAGACATTGTCCCCAAAAATCAGAGCAATGATTGAAATGTGTGTTGAATGAGGAGTGGGGGGCTCTTGGTTGAAATGGTGAAGCAGAGTTCCCAGCCACGTATCAAGAGAATAAATAAAACATGCAAACACGATCAACTGCTAAAGTAAATGACTGCATATTTTTTGCACACACAGAAAAAGACAGCATTGCGGATTTTTTTTTAATGCTGATGCTTTCATCATAATCTTATCTGATTAATCGAAAAGTAACAACATTTTGGGGAAAAAAAATATTTTGGAATTTTAATTATTGAGCTTGTTTGAATAGCTACCTCTGTAAAAACATCCATATCTGGAACAGGGGAGAAGATATGAAACCATATTCGCTCAAAGCAGCAGATTTTATTAGCAGATAACAGTCCGGTCTTACTGTAACAAATTCGGAGGAAAGGATCCCTGTAACCTTTAATCAAATAGATGTGTGATCATGGCCCAAGGTACGGACGCAGCGGCTTTTGGGAGTATAATTTGACAAAAAATAACACCCAAGGAAGCCTGAAGGCTGTGATACAGTCCACTTGTAGATATAGTCAAAGCAAAGCAAAGAGAAGCATATGGTGGGGTGATAGGGGTCAGCGAGTATTCAGGAAAGGAAGACTAGAGCCCAGAAGCAAAGTAAAAGATTGTGTGGTGCATTTCTGCGTATGTATATGTGTGTGTGAATGAGCGTCAACCCCAGCTGGGCCGACATTTAGCTGACATACTGATAGGGATTTAAACAGTGGGTGGGTGGTGTGTCTGACCACGGTAAGGGAATGAGTGGAGAAAGGGGAAAGCGGCGAGGGGGATTTGAAATGCGGAGTATGCAATGGGCAGGCGCTGAGAGTTTGGGTGCAGAGGGGGTCTCAATCTCAACCAACACAAAACCACTCTTACTATAATCTTGATTTCAGTGAGACGATTAGCAGTAGAAATGAAGAGGCAAAACAGGCGGTAAAAGGGAGGTGGGTTTTGTAGGTCGCTCCAGGCTATGTGCAGAAAAAGAGGGGTTGCCTATTCAGGTGAGGGGAGAACGTGGGTCTCTCTTTCAGACAGTCTAATGAAGCATAAGTCCCCCGACTGAAACGATGGATACAGGCTAATACTGGTTTGAATTTAACACTAACTAGTTCTTTCCCGGATTGCTGCAGGCACACATATAAAAAGCATGAGCAGAATACTCCCAATATGATGTGTGGAAATCACACTGATAGTAGTGACCACTGCAGGGTTGAAAATGGTTGAAACCTAATTTAAAAATGTGAATAGAAGGCAATATTGAAAGGATAAAAGTGACCTAATCTGAGGTAGCATATGGCAGTAGGATCTTGTGTGACTTTCCTCTAATCTACTATTTCCACAACCAGAGCATTCCAACCAGTTAGGAAAAATGAATTACATATATTTTTGATTGTGGCATACACGTAAGATGAACCCTGATCCGACATCTTAAATTACAGGAGGCAGCAGACTGAGACAGACCATAGGGTGGTGAATGGGGTGGGGCAGTTGTCAAAGTGTCTACCAGTATTTGAGTGTTTTGGGCTGTTTGACCAGGGGGTCGGCTGGCTGTGCTGCAGGACTGATTTCTGGCTCGATTTGGCTCAGAGCCGACTTGAGATGAGCCAGGGGCAGGCTGACTTACTTGACTGAGAGGGTGGGCTGGTGTGGTGGTGATGGTGAGGCAAAGATGCTATTGGGGGGTTGGGTTTGTCTCCTGTGCTTCTTTGAGTTCAAGTTGTCCCTGGAGCAAAGCAATAAGAAGCAGCTTATAAAATGAGCAAACATAGACGGACAGTCAACCAGTCAGTCAGTGAGCTGAAGATGATGGGCAGACCGAGACACACATATAGGCCCCCCTGCCGCCACCACACCCCTGACCTTGACCCCCGTGCTCCGTAACTTGGGTCTGAATGGGAAGTTAGTGCAGCTGCCGTGTCTAGCCGTGATCTAACCTCAACCCCCTCGTCCTCTTTACCCTAATCGTTTAGCCTGTTCCCACGCTTCATGGCTTGGATGCTGTCTCGGCGTCTGTCTCGGAGCAATTTTAATATGTATATGTGCGTATTTTTAAATGGCCGGCCATCCCTGTTTCTAATGGAAACAACATTCAAGGATAATCAGTATTTTTCTGAAAATGGCCGACTAAAGATTAATTCTAATTCAAATTGTTTTGTCTGAATGAGATCACCTTTGTATTGCTCTGGCATGAATGCTTTTCCTCTTCCGCTTTGAATAGTATCATGAGTCTTTGTGGCATGCAGGCTCAGCCGTATTTCCCTTCACGCGCACACTTATGTAGAGGTTGCTATGAAATGTATGTGTGCTGCGAGGCGTCATTCGGCGGGTTCAAACCCCTCCACCTTCACATTTTCATTATGGCCAAATCTCAGGCCTGTGCTACAGCAGCGTGGCCTTTCGCTGGCAAGCAGGCAGTTTAATCACACATACACCACTACTCCATTTTCATTTCCTTTTCATACAGCCTCCATTCCACTCCAGCTTCATAATTCTCCCTCAGAGCTGTCTGGGCCGTCGCACTGTTTGCAGCCTGTTGAAATGACATAATCAGTGACTTGGATAAATGCCTGACTGTTTTCCCTGAGTCTATAATCAGACTTGGGGCTCAGCACAGCAGCTAGGAGGGAATACTTGACTCAGGAATAACTTCTTAAGAGGGCTAGTTACACATTTGGCATTTCAGCATCAATGAAATGAACTTGGCTGGTGCGCCGTCAAGTGCACTCACTGATAAATAAAATGCCTTCATGCTCCAAGAGTCCAAAATGTATATCCCGAAGTTTGTATTTTTGATTTGCCCTTCAGTTTTGTTTTATTTTTTATAGACATTTAATTCATAATATCCTCAAAATAAGTTTTTCTTTGTAGACAATACAAGGTCTTCCCTGTATCTAAACATTTAAATTCAAGCAAGACACAAATCAAACGTATATTCTTTGCATAACAATTACTGATTGAAATTCTACCTCCTTTTAAGGGAACTAAATACAGACTCTACTACACATAAATTCCCTTTGTGGTGTATTTAAAAGATGAATAATTCAAATGCCATTTTCATTTAAATGTTAAAGTGTTTTGAGGTTGAAAAAAATACCACAAGATTTGTTTGGTTACAATAAAGGGAAAAAAGCTAGAGTGAGTTGAGTGATGGCTGTAATGCTTTCAGCAACTATTACTTCACTGGATTGAAAACATTCAATCAATAGTCAAGCAAATCAAAAGCAGTGGGCAATCTGAATGAGAAACACCTCGCTGGACCGGACCGACAATCACACACAAAGTTTTACCACCAGCTAACCCCAAAATACTGCACGGTTTAAATATATTCAAGTCAAATTATACTTACCACAAAATTGCCTTAAGAAAGTATTTACTCATGTAGTCAAAATGCAAATGTGACTATAGCTGTGGCAGTACATCCGAAAACTGGTGGAGAAGTGTGGATTGCGGTAGATAGTGTTAGTGTTGTGTAGACAGTGCACTCTCTGACATTAGTTTGCCAATGCCTTTGGGACATGCACATTAACATGAACATGATTATGAAAGTTCTAAATTAGAGAATAGAATTAGAAAGAGAATAGAAAACCCAATGGAGATTTCTTTTGTGATGTTTTAAATGTTGGACTCCGAAGACGTCTATGAATCTGAATATTAAACAACTAGAAAAAACGCTTGGCTTGAAAACTCCAATTCATTATTGTATATACTCTTATCACAATTTTACAATGCCTATTTCCAATCACAGTATTCACAGTCATTGCATACCTGATATATTGCCTTGTTTTGTGCGGTCCTATTATAAGGTGGCATAGTAAGTGTGGCCTGAGCTTGTACCCCAGTTTGATTGGCTCCTTCCATTTGTGTTCGTGTTCCCTGTCCACCTGAAGTGTGCTGTGTACTGTAACCATCTCGCCCCTTTCTCTTTGTGTTGAATTATGCATAATTGCAGCTCTGTCGTTACACACATGGCCCTGGCCGTGATTAACATAAAAGCTTTCTGCTGTAGACGATGTGGAAGGACCATGTCCTTTTTTCCCTCTGACGTGTGAATGGACATATCCGCATAATATGGATTAGCAAATGTGTTCGCCGGCAGATATATGTCTAACACTTACAAAGCTTGGTCTGTTCTGGTTTAAATGAGAGAATGCTTATTATTATCTAATTTTAAAAAGCTGCCCTAGATTTAAGGGCTCTGGTTTGCAAATGTGAGGTCTTAAAGTATACAGTAAACATTCAAATTAAAATAATGTATTCCAGTTTAGCCTACACGGTAAGAGGCTGCCATGCCAGTCTGTCTTCTTGACAATATCATTTCTCTTTCCAAAAGGAGACTATAGCATGTAGCCCCTCCAGGCTAACATGGGCTATAAACTCACCTGCTCAGCTCAACCTTGTCTAAATCAGTGTCACTATATGGTCTGATGAGACTGAAAGGCTTGATTAAAACTGGGCCTGGTCTGATAAAAGAGCATAATAACGGGAGGGAGCTGATCTATTTAAGCAAAGGACAGATTTCTTGGCTGCTTATCAAGAGATTTATCATTTCATCATTTATCGCAGTTGCTATGCAGAATTTGAGAGAAAAAAACAATGTAATTCAATGCCCCACAAGAAAGCATGTGATGTTTGCATGGATTTTTTTTTTTTTTAAATAATGATTTATATCAAGTCCATTTCATATTAGGAGTAATCTTTCCCAGAATCCACATTTTAACAGAAGCACTCCATAATAAAAACATTAATTTGATTGTTCTTCTTTTTAGGATTTTATATTGAATGACAGATGAATGAAACAAAAAACATCACTTTATTATGTGTAACTGGAGTCTGTGATGGTTGTGAGTCTTTCCTGGGACTATAAAATTAAATCACTTCTCCAGCAACAACAACATAAAGCTGTACTTGGTAAGAAAGAATAATAGGCTCCATCCAGGACATGAGCAATTTGCTAAACCCCCTTTCTAATGATTATCAGTGACAGGTGAAAACATCCAAGAATGCTTTGGGAGTTCACAACAAAATTGACAAATGCACAACATACACACACACTCCTAAAGATTCATACACACAGTGGACAGAGGTAAACAGACGAGCATCCATCAATTGCTAACACCACATTAAGACCATAAAGCAGCAATACATCTCCTGCCCCACGTACACTGGCTGTACCCCGCAGCTCGGCCACTGATACCCCTGATCCCCCTGCGCTTTGACAAGGCGTAATAAAGCCTGTATGAAGCGGCGCATTGTGTGGGGAGAACACAATGTTGCATGCTGAGTGCTGTGAGAAGGGCGTACACCGGTGGGTCCCACGGCGCAGAAGCACACCAGGGCCTATAGCGGGGAGTGCTGAGCATGCTAATGAGGTCATTATGTTATGCTTCTTCCTCGCTCCAGCCCCGTTTTTTTTACAGTGTGGGCTTTGGCTGTCACGGGAGGCAGGGCACCCCCAGAAAAGCAGCCAATCACAAGAGTCACATATGGCACAATGAGAAGACACACAAGCGTCAGAAACGCAGAAATGCTTCATTTTTCATCTGGCATCAAAAGCAAAAAAAAGCCACTAGCGATTTGCATACAGAATAAGATGGGCTTAAAGAGAAGTGAAGCGCAGGGCAACCATGGGCAACATTCATTTGCTAATTGTTCCTTCTGCGTATTTAATCAGTAAATGCACACAACTGTGCTTCCTTTTCTTCATGGAAGCACCATTATTTACAGCCAAGGAAGAGGGGTTAAGAATCAAGCACATGCAAATGCAATTATGACATATTTGCATAGCCGTTAACAATTAAAGGGCAGATGGCAAACATCGGGCATTAAAATATGAGCGCCATCTTGGCTCGGGGAGACAGCTGGCAGACAGGAATCGGCCATTTTGTAAGCATGGGTCGCTGCCAGGCTGATGCGAATAGCGCTGCCAGTCTGTGTGTGCCAAAGATTGGCAGGCAAGGGCGAAGCATGCTTTAATACTCTCCCTGATACAGACAACAAGAGCTAACTCCAAAAGTCAGTGACAGGAGGATCACAGCCAAGCTCCTGGTGGGAGCCCACTGTGGAGACCGACACAACATGCAGCAGGTCTGATCTTATCACATAACTCTCATCAAAACAGGGGACATGTTGTTCCAGCTTTTTCTCAAAAGACCAATAATAGTTTGTGTTTGTGTGTTTGTATGTGTGTGTGTGTGTGTGTTTTTTTGTTTTATAGTAATATACATTACTCACCTGAATGTATGAACTTTGGTGTAGCCTCGGTGAGTTGAATGGTCCCTCTGTCCTTTAATGCCCTTCCAAGAGTACACACTGTACTGTATGACCTCTTAAAGCTCAGAGCAGGATGTTTTTATCACATGTGGAGAAGAAAACTTGCAGCTCGAGGCTTTCACCTTTGCACTGGTGTTAAGCCAGGGACTTTCATTTGAAAGGGTTCACAATTTTCTAGAGTCACCAGCAATTTTGTTAAAGCATCTCAAGAGAAAATCTCTTTGTGTTCAGAGGGACATCAGAAAACACGATGAAGAATAGTCTCAGTCAAAGTATGTTACATTAGACACGAATGGGATGTAGAGACTACAAATACTGTCCTTTTCATCATTCATTCAATTAGCAGCCGTTCACTTGTGCTGCCACAGGATTCCTGCTGCTGCATTAAGTGGACTTCAGGTGTCTTTTCCACACTTGGAGAGAGCTGTGAGAGCCAGAGCCCTCCTTCCTCTCCTCCACCATATAGATCAATACTGCACTGCCATATCCTCTGATGGGAGCTGCTGTAGTATGGCTAAGAAAATCTAAGGTGAAAAGGCAGGCTGCATCTGATGTGGTGAATGTGAGAAAAAGTTCAAATTGTCCCTTTATACTGGTTTAGGGTTAGATCTGTAGTAATGTTGTGAACTTCAGAGTTTGATGTGGGTCTGGGCAGCAGAGAAGTGTATCTGATGAATCAAATAGAAAAGGTGGAATAAGTAATAAGAGGGAGGGAGCTTTGACGTTGCGTATTCTTCTTTCGTTTCTCATCCTCCGCTGGCTTCATGTCTCTGACAAAGTTTTATGAAGTGGTGTTGGATGCAGTGAAAGGCCCTCGGGCGAACCACACACAAAGACTTGCTCAATCTTTCTTTGGCTGCTTCTGCGCACACACGTTCGCCCACTGACACTGCGTGTGGGGCGGTTCAGGGTTAGGGCCCGGTCCCGGCTGATGCGGGACTGTTGGATAAAGATGGAAGGAGAAATGCAGAGCTGGGAGCAGTGGAGCTGTGAGTCCCTGGGCTCCGAGGCCTGCAGGCGGTGCTGGACAACCTCTGCTCGCCTCTTTCCTCTTTATCGATTTCTGCTGCTCTGCACTGCTGCTGAAGCTCCTCGCCGCCGGGAAAGAGAGCTCCACTCACTCGCCTTCACCTGCCTCCATTCCGGCAGGGTTAGCCTAACCTGCCCACTGCCGCACTGTTGGCTGGCCCCTGCTGTCTCCTTGGGGCCAGTAAATGCAGCGCTGAGCCACAAGAGGAAGGCAGCAGAGAGCCCATGGCGGTCCGCAGCTGCGTTCACCTGCTCCGGGTTCAGTGCCTCACCACCTCCTCGATCTGATGTACCCTGCACTCTTCCATCCATCCACCCACTCTGCTTTATTCTCCTCCTCCACTGCCTCCGCCTCCTGTACACAGATACAAGATAGAAACAAGTTAATTCAAACTTTTAGAATGCCCCCATTGTGAAAGTCAATGTTGGCCATTCATAAGGCAGAAGTCAGGGATGCATGTTTTGGCATCTTCTGTCAGAGGGTGAACTAACCAGAGCACTAGCTGCAGAGGTGGGAGGTGTTAGCCAACAAAATACTGGCTGCTAAAGGTTCTCTCAGCTGTTGCTCTCTGATGTGCTTCCGATAGCAAAAATAACAACTGTAGGACCATTTTGGACATCCACTCTGGATCAATAGTTTTTCACAATAATATACAAAAAACTTCCATCACCAGCAGGACACAAACATTGTTGTTACTGATAACAGTGCATATATGTTAGCAGAACAATTGAAGCTCCCTCTTTGGCTGGTTATGTGGACTGGTCTGGACAACTGTGTGTGAAGGAATGGATGTTTTGGCCTCGCCAGTGGTGTTCTATAGAAAGTTTGTCAAAGAAAACATTTCAGCTTTTGTATCATGTAGAATTATTTAAATAGGTTCAGCAGTTCCCTTCTTATGATAATAACAGTTGGAGGAACACTTCTTTGAGGATTCTTGGTGCCATTGTGTTCATGAACAGAGAAAGAGCTTGGAAAAAATTCAACCCCCACTGCACTGTGTCGCTCCAGCCACACGATTCCCCGAAATATCCTGACAGCCCTTGAGTGTAGCTCCCTCCACCCTTAGCAGGCCTGAGAAAGAGAGAAACCCATGGGCCAACTGGCAACTGAATAGAGGAGTAAAGTGAAGAGGGTCCGAATCGGTGGTCTGGCAAGGCTTTGGAAGCAGGGTCTGTCTGTTAAGAAGAGCACATGCAGGAATTGTGCAAGGGGGGGTATGCGGTGTTGGGACAAGAGAACCAAGTTTGGGAGGGGGACAAGAGTTGAGTTAGCGGGACAAGGATGGGGGGTCTGGGGGTACGGTGCATGTCTCAGACACAATAATACTATTCATTGGGCTCAGACATGGGTGTTAACTCCCCTCTGACAGAGCACAATGGGACTTGGCGGCATTGAAGCAGCCTTGGTGATATTGTTAGTTCAGGGCTGCATTCTCGCTGCCGCAGGATAGAGCGCCTGCATTGTGCCCGTCCACCAGGATGGATGGAGGGAGGTTTGAGAGGTGAAAGGCAAAGAGGGGCAGAACAGTGCGTTTGTCTGTTTCTCAGAGCTGAAGGAGCAGGCAGAGGGGACAGGCCGGGGAGAGGGCGGGGACAGGAAGGTATAGAAGTAAAAATGGTGATAGTGTCTAGGCCTAGGGTGTGTTGGCCCATATTTGGACCTGTTTGTTTCATGAAAAAGAGGGGACAGCATTATGGAGATTAAAAACACCATGCAATAAATATTACTCAAGCAGCCAAGTGCAGGGCTGAGGATAGGCATTAAAAGGGTGGGGGCATAAATGGAGCACAGAAGCCTTGGTGGCATTTTTATGACTTTTTATGGGAAGTTCAATGCATTTTGTTTGAACGCCTTCACAGCAAGGAAAAGGAAGAAAGCGGGCAGGGAGTGAAAAGTAAGTAATGAAAGGAAATGTCTCTTTGTGAATACTATCCAGTGAAACCTACCCTATATTTCAACAGAGAAAAAGAGAGGACATCACATTACATTCCTCTGCTGCCATCCCCAAGAGTGAATCGTTTTGTAAAATCATTTCAGGCATAGCCATAGAGGCTAGCAGGTATATAGGACCTTGGCGCCACACACACACACACCCACACACACACACACACACACACACACACACACACACACACACACACACACACTATGTAAAAGGCTAGACATGACACGCCGCCCCCATTTGCAAACTCACACAGGTATCACTGCTTCTAAAGTGCAGAACAACCCTCTTTCATGAACAGTACTTTGTTTGTTTCCCCTCTGGTAAACTCTGACCAGCTGTTCCCATGGCAACCTCACCTGCCTGCTTGTGTGTATGTGCGTGTGTGTGTCTGCGTGTGTGTGTGTGTGTGTATGTGTGTGCGCGTGTGTGTGTATGCGTGTGTGTGTGTGTGCGTGTGTGTGTGTACGCTTGGCTCTAGTATGTTTACAGATACTGATGTTTGTATTAAAATGTTACGAATTTACTATTAATTGATGCGTATCAGTATAGCTTTCCTTAAATGCAGACCCAAAAGTCAATTTACAGTTAATGCAATCGTCTCTTGTACTTTTTTATATTGTCTTATTTTATCTTTGGTGTTTCTCATATATTTAACACAGCATTGCTTCAAAGAACTCTGTCTTGCTTAATATTGGACATTTTATTCAAAGATATTTATGGGTTTCAGGTGGAGTTGGTAAAGTATGGAATATCATTAATCAATGATAAAACTAGTATTGCAATTAAATGCTAGTATTTAATAAATAAAACTACATCTAAACAGGCTAAAATAATATCAAACTTCATCATAAGTAAGTATACAATATAAACCTTTTGGCTTTATAAAAAGTCATATTTTGAGTAAATTATATACAGTTTATTGTCCTAAAAGAGCATTTATGAATAACTGCTGCGTTATTGAAATTCATCAATTATCAATCATATTTAGTATTAAAAATGCATGGGATTTATCATAGTGATTATAACAAGTCAGAATGAATTATTATATACGTTTGAATGGGAGAATGGTTTAACTGGAAGCTGAAATTGTATATTTTAAATGCGTAGATGTTTTGATTTAGAATACTATTTACATATAATTGCAGACACCTGTTTAAAGGTGCAATACGTATCTTCTTATGTGAAATATAGTTGAGAATTTTGCATATTTGACCCAGTGGCAGCTTTAGGATCAATTGTCTGGAGGGTTTTCTCTGCTGTCGGACCTTTTCACCAGAAAACCTACAAAACAATTAATCCTGGAGTACCGTAGACACAATCGCGATCTAAAGTTAAGGCACCAATGCTGACCACACAGAAACTGGATCGCCAAAGGTCAGATACGCAAAACCCTAACCCTAACCCATACATATATATTGAAAAGTGAAAGGAGGAACATTGAAATATCGTTCAAAAGTTTACTTTTGTAATTACACTCACAATATGAAACCAATAGATGACAGACTCATAATAACCCCAAAATAAACATAACAGAAGTCAAATGGTTTGCTAATGGACTGTAAGCCATAATCATACAAATTATAACAAAGGCTTAGCGTATGTCACTTTGCATGTAATATAATGTTATATCATATATTAGTTAACGTGTTAAGTTTCCATCCATCCATCCATTTTCTTCCGCTTCATCTGTTGCCGGGTCGCGGGGGCAGCAGTCTAAGCAGAGACGCCCAGACTTCCCTATCCACACACACCTCCTCCAGCTCGTCCGGGGGGGACCCCAAGGCGTTCCCAGGCCAGCTGAGAGACATAGTCCCTCCAGTGGGTCCTGGGTCTAAGTTAAGTTTAAGTTTAATATTCAGAAATAAATACACCTGCATTTACTTTTTTACAATAGACTTAGACAATAGACTGTCAATGTGCTACTATTGGACAATTTGGACTTTTCTTTAGTTCAATTCGAGATAAATTAGAGTGTAAAGCTTAAAACCCCAACAAGCTCAACCCCATAAGTCAAAAGTTAAGTGTGTGAACAGCAGGCAGGGCCAGGCCAGGGCAAGGTTCTCTTTGGGGGAGCTGACACCCCAAAGAGGCAACAGGGCAGTTAGGTAGTGCACATTTTCTCTGGTGGAGGATTACACCAGTCAACCAGGACACACAATGTACCCCCCTCCTGGGATGGGAGGACCAACCTGCTCTCCCGGCACATTCACTCATCACTAACTTAATTAAGAACACACAGGTCTTAGAAAAAAAGTAATGCAAGAGATATAAAAGCAAAACACTAGGCCATGAAAGGGAAGAAAGTGGAGTTAGGAGCAGAGGGACACGCTAAAATAGGAAGGGGCATGAGGTAAAAAAAAAGTGGTGGGCAGCAGTTGCACAGGGCTGAAGAGGGTTTCTCCAGCACAGGATTAGGGGGGAGAAGATGAAAGGATCAGGCCTAACAGAGGACAGCAAAAAGGCCAGTAGAGATGGCCAGAGGAGGGAGGACGACTATACGACTTAAACTCAGAGCAAGCAAATCGGGAACAAGGAGAGCCAGGAGGAGTGGGAGAAAGCCCAGGTGAACATGACCTGCAGACATGTGAGGGAGAATCACTTAAAGCTTTTCTGGTGGATCTGTATGCTTCCATTTGTTATTTTAGTGGTACAAAAATGTTACAATCACTGGTCTCTTTTACTATCTGTACACAGAATATACACAGAGTCTTATTCTTCTATATATAACCGTGTAACGTAGGAAACAAAAACCAGACTGATAAAATTAGAATATATTGTTCGTAAGTATTTTTACTTCTGTAATTCACCGTACAATGTGAAATAGATACATGACAGTCTCACTAGACGGAAAGTGAGATATATCAAGCCTTCCTTTGTTTTAAATGAACACAGCTTGTAAAAACATTGCTCACAGCTTGTAAAAACTATAATATTTTGAAATAGGGCTGTAAGCCATTGTCATCAAAATGATATGAATATGGCATGTATCACTTTGAACGAAATATGTCTATATCATTTTGTGTTAAATTACAAAAATAAATTAACTTTTGGACAATATTCTAAGTTTCAACTATCCCTGTAAACCCTAACCCTGTATTTTGGCCGAGCACTGTATATTGGCAGTCCGACCTCATTGCGTTTGATTATATTTTTGAGCACTAGAAACATTCATTTTCATTCTGAATTCATCGCGATAATAAACATAGGAGAGGATCCAATAAAAACAGTTAAACACTCATCGTAGCCACTTTTAAAATTTTCACAGCCCTAATCAAACGCAAATAATAATTGCAGCTGTTTGAATCAAATGACACTGTGATTGTGCATACATGTTAGATGACCCACTGAACCTGGAACATTAAGGAGGGTAAATATTTAAATCACTTCACACTCAAGTTACAACATGCTGTTTTAATGTCAGATTTTAGGGCTATCATGTATCACAGCCCACCGCGGATACTTACGGCTCTGCAACACTTAACAACTGGGATTTGGCAGCAGTGTTGATGGAACATGCCAAATCCCATTTGTCGGGGGGCGGTGTGTGTTTGTATCGACACCGTGTAACCTTGTGGCTCTGTAAAACGGAGACGTCAGTGCGCGCGTGTGGGTGCTCATGCTCTCTCAGCGGGACAGGACAGTGGGTGGGGGGCGCAGAAGGCCAGGTGCAGCTGAATAGTTGTCAAAACTCTACTCAACCCTTCATCTTCCGCGGTTACGTCTACATCGCTGTCTGCTTCGATTCTCTCTGTTTGCAATAAGGGGTGACAAGAGGAGATAGGGCAGCTTTCTCAACACATCTTTTCTGGCTTGCCCCCTCCCTTCATCCCCAGCTTGCATCCCCCATGGTAGAGCTGCCAGACAGGAGTGCTCAGCAGCTCTCCGAACATTATTGATCCTGAGAGGAAGCTGGCCGGGGAGTTGGTGCCTCTCCTCTGCTGCTCTCTCTATCTCCTATCCCTCCATCATCGCACCCTTACAGCCCGCAACTTTCGCCTCCCATCCCCTCTCCTTCCTTCACTCCCGATGCCGCCTCTACTTCATTTATCAAGGTTAAAGAACTCTTATAAAAAAGGGAAGAAGGGGTCGCTGGGATGTTATCTGACTTCATGAAAGAAATACCCTGAGGCCACTGCACTGGAGGAGGATGCTCTGTGCCAGACCCGACTCTGCCTCGTTCACAAACAGGCTGTGGCACCCGACAGCAGCCCACTCAGCGACGCTCACAAATAGAACTGAGCACGGAGGAACTGCTGCACTGCAACACAGCCACGAGATACAAGACAATGGCACATAGAAAGGCTAGCGGATGCCATGAGAGTTTTTGCAGAATGTTGTACAGAGCAAAATGTAAGCCGTTTTGGAAATCACTGGATAATTTTTTTGACTTTTGACAAACTTTGCAAATGTTATGTCTGGTTGGAGATCACTAATGGTCTATCATCAGCCTTTAAACTCTACAAGGACGGATTAAATGTTTTTTTCTTGGACAATGTACAATTAAATGATGTGTAAAGCAGAGATGCGTGTACCAGACTGTATAGCTTAATGGCTAATTTCCATTTATAGTCCTCAAAGGGAGAGATCAAAGTGGAAAAAAAAAACAATGCGAGTTTACACGCCACTAAAATGCATTATCTCGTCATCATACAAACACCATACCAATAAAATCTAATGCACAACTCAACACACAACCAACACTCGTAAATGATGCCCGAGAGATTTCCATTAGCTGGCAAACTTTCTAGGACATTGTTCCACAAGGAGATCAATGGATTTTACTGAGCCCCTAAAAACCACAATAAACCTGCAAAAGAATAGAGTGCATATTCTGCTTTAAGAGGTTCCGCTACCGTGAGCCTTTGTAAACAGGCTGAAAAAGGCTCTACATGTGGAGTACATCCTGTCTTCCATTGTTGCTGCTTTCTCTCTCCTATATAAAGGCCCGCCTGCACTCCAGGCTACACCAGCTAGGCAAATAGTTGCTGCAGCGCACTATAGACCCTTACCTCTCCCTCCCTTTGTGCTCTGTAATTGCCACAATGCATCTTCTCGTCCAGCTAATTAAGTGAGTCGCTCTTATTGTCTCCCTATGCTATCACCTCACACAGTCAGGGGTAGACAAGGGAAACACAAGGAGGACACGGCTAGGACAAGTCTAAATGTATAGGAAGAATGACAAAGGCAAGTGTCTATGTCCTGTAAATGTTTGCCATTAGAGAAAGCTGCCTGCGTCCGTGTAACTGGAACATTACTTCTGTCACTCGGCAGAATCATCTTTAAGAGTGACAGTTATGTGCACAAAACAATGGTTCGGGAAGTGGCAGGGCTCGAATAGGTGACAAACGATGTGCACCGCAAGGAAAGATGAAAATTGAGGGGCTCACCCGCAAGTGAACATGAATGCGATGGAGTAATAATATTATACTGGTGGTTTCTGGTATTAGTTAGTATTAGGGCTAAACTGTAATTTGGAGGTGGTTCATCTATAGCATGGCACCATAGTGTGGTCTAAATCCATGTATTTTATTTATCTATTATTTGCGTTTTTTAATCAATTACCCGACAAATCGCTCACACGTTTTGTATTATTATTAGACAACACACTCTCTGAACAATTAACCACTAAACATGATCTTTTTCTAAAAAAACTTTTGAACGTGTCAAGAACACATGAATGCAACTATAATTTGACAATTTCCTTTTTCAGTTTTCTAGCTCCACTGTACCCTGCGGCTTTTTGAGGCTGCCTGAGAAGTTTGAACAAGCCCCATCTCAACCATCTGGATGGAGAAAATAAGATCTATAGACCCTTTTTAAATTCCTCTTCTTTTTGGAGTTGCTATGGGATACACACTTCCAATCCCCCAAAGCCAAAGACGCAGACATCTCCACGCTTAAGTCCACTCGCTGACCTCTTCGACCAGCCGCATTCTCAACTACTACAAAACCTCTCATCCCTTCAACATAGACTACCCCTTCCCACACTCAAGTTCTTGTCCAGACCTTGACTGACACATAACACAGACAAGTAAGGGCGACATCGTGAGGCTTTTAGGGTGGGGGGTGGTTCTCTGTCTGCCCTCCGCACCCACACAATGCAGCAGGGCATCTGGTATTAGGGGGTGCTAAGGGGGGCATAAGGACAATGGTGTTTTCGTATTAGCAGGAATATGATTATAGATTTTAAGTGGTGCAGAAATTTACTTTGAGAAGGACCACAGCTAGCATAGTTGAAACTCAGGAGATTGCAGCATGATGGAAAAGTTAAACAAACATGAAAAACAGCCTTTTGGGTTTGAATTTATAGCGCAAAGAAAATGAATCGCAGTTGAATGACCAAAAATATATTTCATTGAACAAAATATAGCTGTCAGTGCATGGTGCTTACTGAGGCAATTTTCTAACAGCTCTGTCAAAAGGCACTAAAGAACCAAATATTTTCTGTACATTAAAATAACTCAAACTGAAGTGCACACAACAGATGCAGACGTGTGTTGTCACTTTGTTAATTTGCCATGTCTAATATAAAACAATAGTGTCACTGGGGTAGAAATCAGAGTCATTATCCTGCGCCGTCTCCCTGTGCCCACCCCCCCCGTCGCTGCTGCTGCTGCCGTCTGAGAGCCTGTCTACCCAAGTGTCTGTGTGCATACATAAAATAAATGAGCTGTGCGTAGCATTGTGCAAGTCCACAGGCCCAGTGTATATATTAGAAATTTGACTTGACCCTGGCAGGCTGAAGCAGGGTTTGAGCGCGGTGCCGGGCGTGGGAAAAAGGGGAGACCTCTTTTCACAGCTGCTCCGGCCGTTGCATTGAACCAGCGGAGGCCCCACACCAAATGCCCCCCCCCCCCCCTTGCCTCTACTTTCCCATTCACTGTGCAGCCTGCCGTCTTTCAGTGCCCAAAACCCTCCCTCCTGCCTTTGCTTGTCACCAGCGCGCACCCCGCTCTCCCAGCCACCATATTTTAATACATTTTTTTTTTAACAGCCAACTTACTATTCAGCTTGACATATGAGAGCAATGCAAATGCAAGGTGCAAGCAGAAGCATAGCTAAATCCCAAAATAAATATTGCCTTCATTGGATTTTAATGTACTTTATTCTCATGTTTTTGCAAGTCTTTTCCCTTCTGTGGACTTTAATTTATGTTAACATACACCACTTTACGCCGCAACCCACCCCATACGCTTACACACATCACCCATTTCTCCGCCTCCCCTCCACATCCAGTGTATTCATTTGAAGAGATTTATTTCCTATCAAGCCGCATAATGCAGAGGATATCATTTAAATCAACTTTTAAGAACAGCCAAGCGGCGCTGTTTATGCATACAAATCTGAGAAAGCGAGGGGAAAACAAGCAAGTCAGTAGGCTGTTAAAAAGAGATTGCCAACTTGGGAAAGCTGCGGGTGGGCAGTGGGTGTTTAGTTTTGCCATTAAAGTTAACCTATTAGAGCTAAGGCTTACGATAACATTGTGTTAAAGGCATAATAGTGGCTTCATTTGTTTCCAGCCCTTGATTTGAAGTGTGAAAAAGAGAGGATGCATTTCCAAATTGGAGAAACTTTCAAACGATTATAATGTGCAATATTACTGTCACTTATTCTAGGTTGTATGGTGATGCCTGGCTCACCCGCTGATGCACAGGGCGCTGAGGAAATGTTAAGAAGCAGCGAAGTGGCAGCGACTGGAGATGTGGAGGGAGGGATGGAGGGAGGTTGTAACCAAGAACCTGAAAGGACTCCATCTGCCTTGGCCAACATGCCATGACGATGTGCAGCAGCAAGTCTGAATTGCTTTCTCTGGGCTGCATGGGGAGGGAAAACTAGCGAGGTGATGGCGAGATGAGTCCAAAAAGGGAGAGGGTTACAGATATGGGGGAGTGTTTTTGAGAGAAAAAGTACAAGGGAGGAAAGATGGCCGACCAGATGTGAAGAAGGGAAAATGAGCGGATTACGGTTTTCCATAAACATGAGAGTATTCAACTGTGGAAGCTTAAACCAACATTCACTATACAAACAATTTTGGTCATTGCATATTTTACACCGTACTATGAAAGAACATTTGAAATACATTTAAGTAATTAAAAACTATGTATGATAGAAGGGTTCCAGTCTGCATAGATAATTTTAAAGAATATTGATTGCAGGAAGGTTGACCGAATCAGGCTGTTTTTATCTTACTAAAAAACATGTTATATTTTACATATTTGAAAGAAAGAGCCCTGTGAGTCACTGACACTGAAGGTGTGAGGGTGGTCCTTTCTTTTTCACTATTCTGTCTGAAAAAGCTGATCTAATGATGTGATCGAGGCCAAAAATACATGCAGGGAATAACTAGAGATAGAACTGTTTTGAAAGCAAGGAACTAGTTTTTATTACATAGTTACATCCTTTGTAGTTTGAAATTAGTAAGTAATTAAGTAAGTAACCCTTACTAAGTAAGTAAGTATGTAATATTTATTCATATAGCATCTTTGACGAACGAAAGAATCACAAAACGTTTTATAATTATTGTGGGAATTTGCCCTATCACTCCCCACACGAGACTACAGCACCCCAGTTTTAAAGTAGTATTGCTAATAAAATGATTCAACTTGGATATATGTTGGCGTTGAAAGGACTCCTAATTGCAGTTATTAATATCAAAAGCACATGTCACTTCCAGATTGATGCATCTCGTGCGTCAGATATAGCCTGTAGCTATGCCTGGACTTCTAAAGGCCGCGTATGACCGAAGCTCGTTTGAATCGATTTATCTCGTTTGCTGAGATGATATTGACTAAAGTGAAGCGGCAGTCGAAGCAAACGCAAAAGGGTGCGCTTTAAGAGCTGGTCGAACGTAGCAGGAGGATAGCCACGGGCAGTGAAATGTCCTCTGATCTTCTCTTGTCTGATTCTCCAACGCTACTCTTCCTCAAGGGGTGGTGGGGGGTATGCTGATATAGAACTAGGCCAATGTCACAGAATGATCTTCCAACCCTGGAGGGAAATATGAAAAAAAGTCTTGTGTTTCGCCTGTTCCTCAATGACAGCGCTCAATCTTCTCTCCCTCCATCACTCCTTCCACTTTGTACTCAACGGGAGGTTGAACGTGCGCATTGTGGGATGTGTTCCTCACATTACTGTAATTGACTCACAGCGCGCGGCAGGCAAGGAAACTTTTAACGTTTTTGCGCCGAGTCTTTGTGTGACGTACAAACTGCTGGTTATAACTGACCTAGGCATCAACTTGTACAAACAAAGTGTGCTGAAATAGTCAGATGTAGTTTTCACAAACAGAGAGACATTTTTTATTGCAAGGAAGAGCCATGTGAGTCAGCTGTGAGTTGATTGGCTGACACAGGGGTATTTTGTGTGTGGAAAAGCTGCACTTGATGTGTTAGTGAACATTTAAAAACTTAGGATGTGTCAAAGGCTTTGTGATACATAGATTAGATGTCTGAGAATGCGTTTTAACCCTTCTGCTACCCTCGGGTTAAAATGATTTGCCACAGATGATTAAAAGTTGAAGAAAAATACCCTAAATTCAAGTCTAAAACGGTCTAATTGACATAGGGATAGTCAATTTAGGAAAAATAATTCAAAAGAAATTTGCTAGTGTATTGTTTTAATCACTCTGGCGGGTGAATTATACCAGAGGATAGCACAAGGGTTAAACTTAAAAAATACAAAATAAAAACCATAGTAGATTGTTTACATTATGATGTGTTGTGATTTTCTTGAGCTTTGTGACTGGATAAATCAATCGCCCATAAACTTGAACATTCTGGATTTCTCCCCTTATTTCTTAACCCCCATAGTGGCAGTTCCTGGTTATACATCCCTGCTGTAGGTAGGCAGTGCAAGCATTTTATCAATGACAGCATATTTTTTGTCCATTGGCCCTAATTTAAACCAGACCGGCAAGGCGCTCCACACTGAACTTTACACACTGGCTGAGGTTAATATAGATCTCCATACACTGCATGCAAAACCCTTGCAATAAAATACACTCCACATTAATATGTTAGAGTAAAGACATTTTATGACCGTAATAAAGGTGCTAGAAAAGTGTCTAGTGCTAACTTTTATGCACATCGTTTAACTGCCATTCAGGGATTCAGCTTTGGCATGGTCCCAAACATATAAGAAGGAAGGAAGGATGCCTGTGAGTCAACGAGGAGTGGGTGGAGTGAGGGAATAGGGATTAGGACTAGTGAGCGACTTTGCAAGACTTTTCCACATGAGCACCCCTTACGCTAACAGCATGCCTATAGGACCCCCGTGGCTTTTAATACAACCCTGTGTATTCTAAAAGGGATAAAAAGCGTGGAAAGATTAATCAAAATATACATTGTAATTGGCCACCCTGTGATGTATGGCGAAACCAGAGAATTGAACAAATTGAATCAGATAAGAAGGATGGCTTAAGTTTGTGCGTGACCATATCATGTATTTACGACTTGACAGAAAGCATCTATGTATGTTTGAACCACTCGCTTGTGCATTTAACAGTGTGGTGGAAATTCATTGGAGGTTTCCCTTTGTGTTCTCACCTGATGTATTGCATTTTCACCAAGCTCATGTGTTTTTTTTTTCCTCAGATGAAAACGACATGTCCTCCTTTTGATGTGCCACCATATGGGACCACATTCAAGCCTTCAGAACTTCCCTGTGATTGCACCTCTTCCGATGGTACTGTAAAAATAAAAAGTAACTTCCATTAGGCGAGGCAAAAGAAATGATCATCATCTATCTAATACAAAGCAATGGCTGTTTATATTGGCTAGAAAATCACGTTTAAATACATCAACATATTTCAGCAATTGTAGTAAACAGAGATAGAGAGAGGGTGATTAAGCAAAATATTCCAAATCTAATCCCTATTTTTTGGAATACATAAACTTTACAGCATTAGGCATCTTTGTATATTCATTATCAAACTTCAAAATAGAGCAAATGGATTTATAATACAATATAAAACCAAAAAAAAAACAAAAAACTCCTTAGTGTTATGACAAACTTACGACATAAAGAACCACTACTTTTAACGTATATTTTTAAGGCAAGCATACACACCACAGATGGAACAATTTTGCCATTGTGAAGATCCATACATTCTACATCTGAGCTGTTCAAAGATAAAAGGCTTGACAATACTGTGCCTCAGAACCGGGGCACACAACACGCGCACACACATTTCACAGGCGATTACACAAAATACTCAAAGATTACATCCTCTCAAATCTGCGTCCTTTACGGGTTTAGAGCCGGAATGTCAGCCATTCAATTCTTTCTCCATCTTTCCCCTTGTATGGGTCAGAGGCTGTTGCTAGGCTACCAAACCCAGAATTCATAAATTCAGGGAAATGTGTATATAGAACATTGTAATTTGGGGAAAAGATAATAGAACACTTGTGATATAAAAGAAAGAGAGAAAAGAACCGTTTGCTTCCTTGTATTTTGTATGTGACAACACAACATCATATTTCTACATTTACAAAATAATAGGGAGGCAAAAATCCTTCTCTTATGTTCAGGTATTTTTCTTTACAAAAAAAGAGACCAAAATAGTGACAGAGTGTCGTCAGGTCTATTGTGCTGGGGAGGAAGGGAGGATACAGTCAGCTTTATCACACACACATTGTATACAAAAGTAAAACACACAGTACAAAAAGAGCAGTGCAATCTGGTGGCCAAGTGTGACACAAACAAGATAACATCTATAGGCTGCTGGTATTGCTCCAAATGCAGCAGGGCTAAAACGCTAAAACAATGACTGTGGTGTGTATAGGACAACATGGACGACTGCAGCTGGGTTTGAACCGTTGGGTGTTGACAAGTTCTCCTCTTCATGCAACTTCTACTACTTCACTGCCTAAATATTCAACAATATTAATATAATGCAGACAATAGGCATGAATTGGGAGAAATGTGGAATATATTTCTGTTTCTTCGGGAGGCAGTGCACATGACAATCAGAGGTTACCATGTATGACATGAATGCATAAGCAGTACCTGACATACATATTGTCGAAACAGGCATGTCTTCCCTCTTCCATTCAAATCATTGCGGCTCCAGCCTTTTTACCAGCCACAATATGTATTTATCTTACTTCTTATAATGACATGCAAAGAGCTGAGATAATGTAGACTTCTGAAATTGTGGTGAGGAAACACAAGACAATAGGCGGCGTATGATGTAGTATTGTGGCAGGTGCTGCGAGAGCTAGACCAGACTACACTGGGCTCCATCTGGTGTGGAGGGCCTGCTCTTGATGGTGGAGAGGGTCCTGCCAGACAGACACACACATATTAATGTGGGAACACCAACGTCTCGCCTGCCTCTCGCTCACTCACTCTCCAGACTGAATTTCAATCTCAAAAGGCTCGCCCCATATCCTCCATTTATTACCCCCTCAGCAATGCATTAATTCATACTGAAACAGGGGCAGCAGACTGGTGCTGCTGGTGATGAGACCAGTGCCATAGTCTGAATGTAGACAAATCTATATTTGATATAATGGAGAAACTCTGCCACTAACTTTACAACATTATATTTTCTAATTATATTGCTGCTTTTTGAGAGCTACATGGTCAAAAATTGTTGATGTAGATTCTATATATTTGTATATTGTATGTTATATTACATTTATGTTTCTACAACCATCTAGTCAGAACACACATTGTTTGATTGAAAGTGTTACCCAAGTGCCATTTCCCTGTAATGTTAAAAAACTGTCATGTTTGAGAATACTACACATTCAAATCCTTCCCACACCAGCCCAAATAAAAAGAAGACATTTCACATTGCTTCTTTAGCTCTTTTATGACGCAGTCTGAGCCGAGGCATGCGCTCGCAGGCAGCACACCGCTCTGTGCCACACTGCACAGTGAGAGGCCACCACAGCTTTAGCAGCTCATAACACAGAACTGGGCTTTTTAAAATTCTAACAGCTCCACCACACAACCCTGAACAGGACACCACCCTGTAGGCTCGGATGGAAATGGAACAAACTTAGCAACCCAAAAGAGCCCCATGAAATAACTGTGAAATCAGCCCTTGCCAACTATGCTGCCCGCTAGAGCTTGTTTTCAAATCACTGTTGGTTAGGTCTGTGCTTTCATGTCAGCTGTAGCATTACAAGGAAAATATGTTTTGATCCTATGGGGATAATCTTAGAGAGCTTGTTAGTAGATGCAGAACGTGTTGTCAGGCCTTGCACTGAATAGCGTTAGCCATCATTTTGATGTCCTTCTTGTGCATCAGACCTGAAGCCACGGTTAATAAGGGCATCAATCAAGCTAGATCCAGGGATGTAAGGTGATCCCTTTGACAAACACCAAAGGAATGATGATATTGTCTCTAGATCCACTTGATAAGCTGTGTCACTTTACTTTGATGGCAACATTGTGCTGCTACTCCAGTCCAACTCACACACCATGTACAGTTACATCACACACAGCTATAAGGGCAAAGGTAATAGTTTCTAGGAAGTCATTTTAGCTTTACCATCCAACTTCAGGGAGTACATTTTCTTAAAGAGGCAAGACGCATTTTGCAAATACAAATACAACAGTGCATTTTCTTTGACAGAGTGATCTTTTCCATATATAGTCATAAGCCGGCTCTGTGGTACAATGAGGGGGCACTTAACACGTGACTCATTTGACTCGTTTTCCTGCTCCAAACCGTGTACCACCTCCGAGAAATTACCTTCAAATACATTGGTGACGACAAAAGCAAATGTACAGGAATGTTTAATTGCTTTAGCCTGTAGCGCAATTATCGAACCACACTCATCTGAATGAAAAGAACGCCAGTGTTACAGAGTCTGCCTATCATGTGCCAGAAACCCCCAAAGCACGTATTGTACCGGTAGATCTGAAGCGGCGGTGTGAAGGTGTCTCTCGCTGCGATGAGGTCCGCAGCTGGGTCCACGCAGCCTCCCTCCTCCTCCTCCTCCTCTTCCTCCAGCCTCGTGTCCATCCTCAGCTCGCTGCGTCCGATGCTCGCAGAATTAGTTTCTACATTCGGTTCTCTAGCTTTATGATATTGCATTAACTCATACAGCTAGATAACCAAAGACAAAAACTAATCCACGTCCCTTAAAGGAGCCGATGCAGCCGCTGTAAGCCGCTGCTTGTTGTGGTCACATGGAGATGCTGCTGCTTCCCGCTCTCTGTAGCTCCGCCACTCTCATCCGGCTTCTCCGACTGATTTTTCCTCTGCTTCTTCTCTCTTCCGGTGTTACTATCAAACGTAATCGCACGTAAAGGTAGCCTATCACGTCAGCTAAAAGGGCAGCCTATCCTTTCACCCACCTGCACCTGCGCCAGTTTTCCAAACCCTTTAAAGAGAAACGTGCCCACCACTGAAGCTGAAATCTACCAATGTCCTTTTTTGTGACCATGCACCTGCAATTACAACGCCAGTAACTTGGCAGTGTTATGCCACTGCAGAGGCTCTGTGACACATCCACCCGTCATCCCTGTGCGCTTTGCACTGACAGCCATACTTCATGCTGCAGCCTGTTATGTCCTATATGAGGTCATGGTGATAATAACCGATAGTCCTTAGAAGATGAAGTAAGCAGCTCGCCTCCCCAAAGAGCAGAGCTTGGGCAACACAGGGCCTCACAAACAACTGTCAGATTAGCTTTTGTTTTATTAAATGCCAACTCACATCGACCCATTGCAGGGCCATACACTATAGTTTCAGTGTTGAGAGAATGAACCCGTGAATTGTTTGAAAGTATGACAAACTACCACGGCCTAATACAGCCCATAGTGGAGTAGAAAGGGCTTCCAGCTAAATGTCAACACTATGATCTAGTGAGACAGGTCCCGCCTCAGTGGATGTGGATGGATATGGTGGAAGTTTTGTTAGTGACATATGACGAGTTAAAGCGCCACGCTACTGAGATTGGGCTGTAAAGAAATCACAAAGATAATTTTGGCACAGCCCGCTTAATCTAAATACCAATATGTCCTCTACCCGTTATCCAAATAGGACTCAATAACACGTGTACATGAAGGATTTCTATTTTTATAGGTTTTGTTTACATGCACATATCTTGAAGATCATTCGGATAGTGCATTTCGTGTGTTGAAGAAAAGCGTTCACAATCAAGTCACATCCAGCAAGTGATGCAACAGCCTGTATCTGCGGCCATGTGCGAGCCGGTGTTTTCGCAGACAAAGAGCATTGTGCAGTACTCACAAAATAAGCTAATAATAGCACAGTAAACCATGACAGAAATAATATGAAATGTGTGCAAATAGAAACCGCGTGTGCCTGTGACAGTGCGTGGTCTCATGGCGCCCCTGGGCCTAAGACACACGCACTGAATTAGCCATGCGCACTGACGCACGTGGACAGTGGGAGAGGGACACAATGAACAAGAGCATGATGGGTAAAGGCCTCTGTACCCTTTGGAATATGATTATGAAGTATGAATTCATTGCCTTCATCGATCTCAAATGAGCATATGTTAATAAAAATCACCATTGTGAGAAGGTGTGTTGAAAAATACATATTGAAATCATAGAAGATAAAAAACCACCACATTGTTCTCACAGATAAAAGCTAAAGGCTTACGCACACAAATCCTGCTTCTAAAATGAAGGTCTTGCTAATTAGGTAGATTCAGACAAATAGGCTTGAGGAATAATAACAGAACTGTGATTGTGGCTTATATATTGTGGGACACGTTTGGAAGAATATTAATTGTCTTCAGTATTTTAGCACAGAGATATGAGTTGTGTGCTATGGTAAAACTCTTAAGTAAAAACATTTTTCATTCACAGCCAGACATAACAGAAACAGGGAAACGCGAAGCTTAGTGTATAGTGACGTAGGCTTTAAGGAAAATAATTGGACATTTTAAATAAGCGACGTCACTGGTTCAATGCCAAAAAGCCTAAAGTTTTGGAGAATTAAGCGCCATACGGCTTCTGTCTCTGTCCATGGTGCTGAACCGTAAACCATCGCCCGTGAATAATCCACGTTGTATTTAACCCACTATTGAGTGCGTTTTGGAACCACGGGTAACTCTATTTAGAATTAAATTATGATATAGATCAGGTTAAATACGTGTGTTAGATATAGGCTACCATTATAACGTCCCTCTGAATTAGATTGTACTTCACTGTTAGGAAATTCAGTTTACTAATAATAAAACACAACAATTGCTACACATTTTGAGCATGGTACGAATAGTCGGTAGATTGGGAGTGTAGTTGCAGAAATGTGTTTTACTGTTTTTTTTTCTTCGCCATCTGTATGTGTTTTGCCCGAGCTGCATTACTGCTGCAGTACTGTAAGGCCTACACCTGTTGCATGCCTATAAAACATATGTGTAGGTTTATTTCCAGGATCTATTGAAATTATGAAATGGTGTTAATATATTCCTAATCTTGGGATCAGGAATATTCCAATTATTAATAAAGTATAAATTTAGGTTGAATATTTTTGTATATATCCAACACACTAGCCCATTTTATCGTATGTTACAAGCAAGATGTTTTTATACGATCAGTGTTTTAGGGCTATTTAGTCATGAGTTGAGACAATAAACATACATTTATCAAAAACGTTCAGGTTTCATCGTGGAGAAAACACAACCAAAATAAAAAAAAATAGGCCTATACGTCACTTTTCATTTCAGACGGCCAACGTCATTCCAATTTGAAGTAAAAAGCAGAACAAAAAAAACTCTTGAGAAAAAAGTAAAGTCACCATCAAGTTCAACAGCGTGCTGCTGATTAACATCACAATAGTGTCTGCGCGCACGCTCCCAGCTCTGAGAACAAGAGGCGGTGGCGTCAAGTCCCCGCAGCCTCCGCCCGGGACACTTTCCCATGGCTTCAACAATCACATCACTATGCTTGACATTCTGGTAAAAAAGCACAACTGTTTCATGGCGTAAATCTGCTGTAGCTTTATATTCACCAGATATTAATTTTGTCTTTCCCTTGCAGGTAACGTAGTCCATCTCATATGTTGGCAGCAGTTGGTTTACAATGCAGGCCATATAGATAAAAGTACTTACTGCGTATACAGCCAGCTCTCCACTTGTCCAAGCTCTTTGGTCCAACTAAAAAAAAAACTCAAACTAATATTATAGCCACAGTCCACACGGAGGGAGAAAAGGCAACAGCAGGCAGTAACATCGAGCCTCTAAAGTCAGCTCTTCAGCCGGTTAAAAAAAGTGTCAAAATCAAGACCGAAAAAGAGTGTGTGTCTGTCCTCCTGAATGCTGCGTGATGACAGTGTGCACCGGGCTGCTGAGAGTCGCTCCTCCTCCTCCTCCTCCTCCTCCTATCCAACAGCTCCCCCTCCTCTCTCTCTCTCTCTCTCTCTCTCTCTCTCTCTCTCTCTCTTCCCCCCCCCCCCTATCTCTGGTTCTCTTTCTCATTTCTCGTATGTGCTATTTTACATATTGTTCCCAGATAACGAAGACCACATGTGAAGAAAAGAGGAGATTTAACTGGAACTATGGCGCTTTTTACTTTTAGTCACGTGACACAGATGCGCCCATTCATTCCCGTATATCAGGATGACGTAGGTATACAGGTCAAAGCACGTTGAAGGAGAATGACATGTCCTCACCAAGAAGACAAAAATAATTGTAAATACAACTACACATTTAAATGTATTCTATCTTTTTTATTATAATTTTAAAGCAGCTGTATGTGCGCGAGTATAACAGCAGTTAGTGATCCGGTTGTGATAGATGTGTGAAAACAGAAGAAAGATGGCCTCAGACTAAAACCTGGTGTTTCGTGTTGTGCTCTACACGCAGCTTATTTGTGTCTGGGCTAAAGTCAGCTTGTGCACGTGTAAAGTATTGTTTTGTGCAAAAACATAAGCAGGACTAAGTCTAATAGAAAAGCCTATCCGTTTACAGAACATCAAATACAATTTTCTTTATGATTTAAAATGTGTAAATGTGGTATTTGAGAATGAAAGGAATAAAATCCACAGAGATGTATATTTGGTGTTGGGAGCCATATTAACAGCTCTGGTAAAGAAAGGCCTGAACAGTGCCATCTTTTGGCGAAAACTGTACTGCAGCTGGGGCCTACGCGGCTCCCGCACACACGGGCTCCAGCGCGTCCTAAATTAGGTTAACGATACCGTGCATCGTGAGAGCTGCTCTAAGAACAAATACATCATGCACAAAATTCAAGTACTTAGACAGAATAAAGACGCAGCTCTACAATCGTCTTGTATCATATCTATAGCATTTCATCTGCATATAATCTTTGTGCAGCCATTAATAATTGCGTAAATAGGTACAACAAAGGCCTCTTCGTAATCAATTACATAAGGAAGTTTACTGTATTTTCTATTAGACTAAATTTTTTTGTTGAAAGTCTTGCAAAATGTTCCAGTGGGGCTGGAAACTTGTAACATAGATATGGTGAGTTTGGCCTTGTTAATAATCTATAATGCATCATTGTCTGTAAAGTATTCTGTAACGATTCATATGTAAATTGTAATAAATACTTTTATTGTTTAATGCATTGTAAAATGGTTTAAACGGATTAGCTTTACATAAAGATTGACATACTGTTATTTAGTTATTCAAATAATAAGCTCAAAATACATACACATTTTATAATGATTTTAAGTTTAGGGTTATATTTATTAGGAAATGAAAAGAAATCTCAAAGAATAAGTAAAGTTAAAGCCTACACCTGAAGTCGTTCCTCTCTCTCCCTCTTCCTCCCTCTCTCTCTCCCTCTTTCTCGCTCTCTCTGTCCTAATATCAGCAATATCAGCAACATTTTCACGTTATTCAGACATTGTAAAGGAAAAGGTATTTGCCATTGGCTTTATCTCCAAAACATTTTCACTAATTTACGTTTTCATGGTTTCTCGCCTTTACAGCGACTGGACAGTTGAAGCGGTCACTTGAGGGAATTGTAATGTGGATCTTCAAAGAGCTTTGACCCACACAGGTCAGAGATCACGGAAACAAACAGGAGCCAGTGTCACGGGCGTGCCGACATAATGGTCAACAAGTTTTTACATATTTAGGAAACTTTCTATTTATTCCTCGCTCAGATCAAAGCACTATTTGTCTTTATTAAGCCAACAATGTATATGTTCTAATATAATAACGTTCTTACTCACGTTTAGAGCAAATGCTGTAAACAATAATAACCAGTCCCCAGGATAATTACAAATCCTATATTCCAATATTTAGAACAATTTGAGAAATATTCAGGCTAACATTCGATTCAATTCAATTAAATTTATTTTTGAAAAGCCCTAAATCACAAGTTGTCTATGAGGACTTTACAAAGTTGAAGATACAGAAACAACAGATCAGAGAATCAAACAGTTCAAGCTCATAATACAATCATTACAAAAAGGAGTCGATGATCCGGAGCGGGATCATGGCCAATAACCATAAATGTTAATATGCCCATAAAGGTCCTTATGTCCTGGATCATCACTGTCCTTAGACCCTCCTGCATGAACAATGCATCATGCAGGACACAATTATGACACATTCACTTTAGAAAGTTCCTCCAGCCTGGTACTTCAAGTTTCAAACTAAACAGCTTAACTTCTTCTCTCTGTATAAAAAATGTATTACAAAAACTAGTCACCGAGAAAAACACATACAACTTTGAATCTCGCATTCTATTCTGCTCTTAGTCTAATAGTCTAAAAAACCATCATTATCATCATCAAAAAGGCCTATTCTCAAACCAAGTAAATTACACTTAAATTCAAACTGCAGCTCGACAGAAGGCCTATAAAATAAAATAAAAATGCATTATCGTTAAAATTATGCAAGTGTTGTTAAAGAAGAAAAACGTGGCATATATGTCCCAAGCCAAGGAAAAGGTAAAATCCTAAATTAACTTACTGGTGTGAGGACGAGGCCTTGCGCAGAGGAGCTCCTGTCTCCGCAGTGCTCCACATGAACACAGAGCCGTGCGCGGCCACAGACCTGCTTTAATTGGGAGCAGGCTGAGCGGCGTGAGGCTCTATGGGGCTGTATGCATAATGAGCGCACACATCACGACTAATGGCCCGCGCTCCATAAAAGACCGGAGCAAAAGGCCAAAGTCGCGCTTCTTTTCCCAGGCAATTCCCGCGGTCAAGTTCAAGCGCACCCAGCCTGCCAGCAATTGTCATTCAGAGCGTATAAACCCCAGATCATTCAAAGGCGATGGATCTACGTGCAACCATAGTCAGTCCACAATCAGGGTTCCAGGAATGTGCTGCTCTAATATAAAGGATCGCCCCATTTGCCTTTATGAGCTGTGAAACAAAATAGCTATTAAAATGCCATTCCCATGACCAATAGTTAGAGTTGCAATTAGTGCTTGTTCATTGTGAAGTTACAGCCTTAGCCAGCATGTTATAGGGGAGGAGAGACAGTAAAGTACAAAATGGATGATTGCAATATATGTGCACACAAGCATCAGTCTGCGAACTGGATGATGCAAATGAGAAAGAATCAAAAATTGTGTGGCAGTTTGAGTCCAGATTTGTAAATTCACACGCAATTCTAGGATAGGGCTGTAACAAGTAATCCATTTGTGAGATTATTTGTCAGGTAATTTAGTAATCGATTCATCATTATGAACCGAACCTGTAGAAAAAATTGCCAAGAAGATGTTCTATGAAGCCTGACCGAGCCAAAATTAGAATGACATGACATTGTTTTTTCTTATACTAAAATGGCCAATCATGTTACCTCTAGTCTATGACGATGTTTTCCAGTTTAGCTTTGTATTTTCCATTATTTATCTTCCAGATTGAAACAACTATTAATTGACAATAATCTCCCAACTAATCTATGATCAAAATAATTCCCTTAATACAGCTCTAATATAAGAAAACGTTTAAAGAGCTGGACTTGCCAACAATTTGATTCAATTCAATGTATTCTTGTATAGCCCTAAATCACAACAGTAGTTACCTCGGAGGACTTTACACAACCGTTGAATTCACCAGCACAGATCAGAGAATCAAACAGTTCAAACACAAGAAAAAAAACTGAAAACACATTGATATTGGTCCATAAAGGGTTGATAAACACATGAAAGACAAATAGATTCAGCCCAATCGGTTATTCTTCAGTTCAGTATTATTACGTGCAAACAGTTCAATTTGAAAAATGTATTTATGTATTATAATATGTGACGGAAACTTTAATGATGATAATAATTATAATAATTATAATAATTCAATTTATTAAGCTATAAAGTAGGCTTGAAATATATGATCGACACACACACATTTATTGCACTACAGCTATGCAATATGTTTGATCTACAAGTCATCTCTGTGTGCTGCTTGCCCTGGGTTGTTCTCCCACTGGTTCCCACAGTAAGAGGAGGCATCAGTAAGACAAAGGAGAAAAGAGCGGGACACTTGAATGAGAGGAAACCGTGGAATCGAAGTCTCCTTTGACGAGGCACCACCGCAGCATTTGCATATATTCAAATTAGGATATGAATAGCACGCATTAAGCAAACAAAGACTGTCCAATAAGAGGGCTGCAGGCTTCCAGTATCCCAGCAGCCACTGGGGCAGACACTGGGACGTGCTGTGGGAACCGAGGGGCTCCCCCAAGCCCACCAGGAGGGGGGACAGCCTGCTCTGAATTAGCATTTTATTTGTGTCTAATTCATCCAGTAATTTTTGTCTCTTCACCACTGCCACAGATGGCTTAAATGGCAGAATACAATCACAATTCAGCAATGAAAACAACGTACAGTATGAGCTAAAGCAGAAAGGAGCTGTGGATGTGTTCCTATGTGCACCATAGTATTTACAGTAAATATTATAATACAGAAAATCAATTATAATTTCCTGAACGATACATAGCGTGTCCAAACTAAACCTAACTGCAGGAGATTCTGAATGTGTTTTGTCAAATCAGTTCTATTCAAACTACCGGTTGGGAAAAATATATTCATGGACATACATTACATACATTATGTTCTGGCTCATTCCTGTCAGGATTTAGCAGACAGAGACGGATCGTGGTGTGCCAAACTCTGGAAGTTTATTTAAGTTTCTCTCAAGTTCCACTGGTTTACTCTGTTTCTTTCCCTCAGACAGAATAAAGGCAGTACACAGTTTATATAGTCATTGTCACGTCACACATCGAAAGACATACGTGTCACAAAGAGACAGTCAAATCATAGTCATAACATGGAGTCCTTGTAGAGTCCTTGTAGAGTCCTGCACGTAGGCCATATTGCTATCTAATACTAATACCCTCCCCCTTTGATCACATAATCACATGTGATCACTCAAATCGATCAATCAATAAAATGGAAAAAGAAAAAAAAAAAAAAAATCCAAAAAAAAAAACTTTACAAAATTATTAAAACTCATAATCATCAAATCAATATCAGTGGATTTTATCCTCTATCCTGGGAAAAAAAACAAACAAAAAACAAATCAAAAATAAAAACAAACAAACACTATTGGACACACAAGAACTCAGCAGATTCAGTCAAAACACAGACAAAAACGTGCTGAGTCTCAAATTTGAAGCTAATTTCACTTTTATTACTCTATACTTTTATTCTAATGCTAATTGTTTACACTTCACTTATTTCACTGTATTATTTTTACAAATTCTAATCTTAGACTGTGTACTTTACTTTCACTATTCACTATAGTTTAAAACTATTCTAATCTATTCACAAATATGTTTGTATATTTGCTTCTATTGAGCCATATTCTTAAACATACATTTTAATCTAACAAATCTCTCTGTAGTTTTACACTCTCATTATCAGTGGCATATTATCAGTGGGATTTTGCTCCATCTCTATTCTCATTCTCAGGAATAAAACTGTGAACACAGTAAGGCAAATGGTCAACATTTACACTTCTATAGTGGTCAGTGATTTATTACTTTTTATTATCTCAAGATATTATTGTCAGGCAGTTTGGGATGAATGTACATCATTAATCAAATTAGTATTATCCTTACAAGAGCTAAACTATTTGAGCAGGTTTGGGGTTGGGGTCAGTTATTCTACAATGGTGTTTGTGCTGGAAACTTCTCAATATCTAAATATCTACTATTTTGTTTTTGGGCTACACCCAAATACATCAAAATGCTTTTAAATCTCTGTTGGTTGTAATCTATCTCATTGATCTAAGCTACATTAATCTAGGCTACACTCATGAACCTTTTGCATAGTCAACATTCACTCATGTTTGAACACAAGTGAATTTGGCAAGTATCTAATAAAACTGTAAGTAACTTTATCTACTTTTGAAGTAAATGCTTGTGAAATGGTCCCTTTACCATTTGATATTAGCACTGGCTACAAATAATCTCTATTTTTGAAAGCATCTATGGTTGATGCATTTATCTAATTCTATATTTCCTCTATTTTTTAACTCCAAAGCTCGGCTGCAGCTTGAGCAAAGGCATATTTCTAATTTGTGACTTCTGTCACTTTTAATGGCTGTAACATAACTCTGATTCTAATATTATAGCTGATCTATCAAAAGGATAACATTGTAGGGTACTATTTTAACTCTTATGTGGAAATGTGTTTATGAACAACAAAGGAAGTCAAATTCTACTCTTTTACTACTATTTAACATCTACTAAAACGCTACAATACTTATACTTTATCATTTTCAAAGTTTTTGTCTGTCAGATGTCTGAATACTTAACATGTATATTGCATTTGGTCACAGGTTGTGGTTGTAGCAAAAGCATCGGCAATAGACGTTTCATTGGCTGGTTCTTGTTCTGCAAATGGCTGTGTCCAATAGATCATCAGATGTCCAGAAGCTAGGGACAAACAAAAACAAAAGAAAGAATCATGAGTATCTGTCTCATTTAGCACTCATCAATGTATGATTTCAAAAATATAAACATCACTCCCCAGTTTTCTCTCTCAGGTCCTCAGGTCCTCAGGTCCTCAGGTCAGGTCATACTCCGAGAGATGTCATCTTGGTCATCAGTAGGGTCCAAGCCATGGTTTGGTTTCTCCAGTTGGACATCAGATCTCCAGATACAGTCTTTTCAGTTGAAGCACATCAGGTCATTTGCGATGCACTTCTGGTCAATGGTGCAGTCTCACAGTTCCTGTACACAGCTTGTTATGCAATAGTTACTCTCTATGGTTAAGTCACTTTGATTCTACTTGAACACAATTTCTATTCATGCTGTTGCAAATGTCCCTTAGACAAAAGGCAAGCGCAATGATTCAGTTTACTTCTCTAATTTGTGTTTTTATCAGATGTAATCCTAATCAATGTAATTACTTCACACAGTACAAAATCAACAAATCAAAAGTGTCAGGACAGACGTCAATTAAGTCCATGACAATATAGAATTCAAATGAACATTTCTGGTCTCAAAAAATACTGATTCAACTAAAGATTCAAGTGATAGACAATTAAAAATATTTGTTTACATTGGAGTAAACTTTTAAAATGCTTTTTCTCATGTTCTACTTTTTCATGTATCTATATGTAAATGTGAATGTGTGAGTGTATGTGTGTATGTGTGTATGTGTGTGTGTGTGTGTGTGTGTGTGTATATGAATTTTGGGGTTGTCTCTCCAGACTCCACGAACCACCTGTAGGTCTCAAAGGTCACACTGTGGTGATGCAAACCAACTGGACACACTTTCAACTCTCATTCAGGTCTTTCCCTGACGCTCCACCATCACGTCTCCAGATACCTCTCTTTCATGGCCCCGGTCTCACTCCCACTTACTTCTGTAGTGGGGGGAGGGGCAAGGAGGTGGCATTTCCCTTTGCTCTTAGCTCTGTGACCTGTGGCTGGGTGGGCTTTGGTGTCCAGTGTCCAGCAGTCCAGTGACCCTGTACAGTGTGTGCTCTTGGTTCTGGAAAACAACCTTATAGTCAAATTAAAAACAACAGAGATTGTGAATGAGATTGTTTTTCTCTCTGAAGTCTAAACAATTTTGAAGCGCTCTTGGCTTTCCCAAGCGCTATGTAAATAAAGATTACTTATTATCTTACTAATGATGACATTTGAAGACCAGAAACTCTCAATATAAAAAACAAGACTCAAATCTCTTAAACCTTCTTAAACTTTAAAATATGTATTATGTACTTTTGCACTGTGTGATTAATTATCTATGCATTTATCTCAGCATATATTTTACTAATTTAAAATAATTGCAGCATTTTTCAAATGAAGTCAGTATGAATTGGAGCACATTTTAGACCAGGCTCCTCTGCTGTGGCATCAGCAGGAGCAACAAGGTCAGGCGTGTAGTCAAAACAAAAACAAAAGTCACCACTTGCATGTGAATTGGGTAGTTTAACTTAATAATATAATACTTTTACAGCCTAATTCCCTCTTTCTTTTTTAGACGAAGTCTACAATCATTAATCACTTTTAACAGATTCTAATTTAAATGTTTGAAAAACGGCTTTTGTAACTAAAATAAAAAATACATGAAAAAATTCTCACAAACAGCTATGAAATATATCAGAGATACAATAATGGACTCACAAAATAAGCAGCAGATTTAAAAAGAAAAGCAAAGCTTTTTGTACTAATCTTTGGGTTTCAAAAACATACTAATTCAAAACTTATATTCACTAATGGTGTTTAAAACGTTTAACTGTGTCTAACACAATGTTCAAATGGCAAATTTAGCAAATTTAACGGAATAACTACTATGAAAAGCCAAATTCCTAAAGCAGTAGCTTTGCTTCAGATTCACAGCCAGAGCAGCGAAGGAGGGGGCCGTTTCCCTGACAACGGCAGCAGATAGAGCGACGCACACACACAGGCAAAAAGATACAGAAGAATAACTTTCAAGATTACTTTGTTAAGCGAATATAACTGATGTTGTTCTTTATACTTTTGTCATCCAAATCTAGAAGTGATCACTTTCCACACTAGTAACAAAAGGCACTCTTTAGTGTTTAACGTTTCCCTTTTTATAATTACTTTTAATTCACCATGGTTTCTCTCAAAGGGACTTTAACCCTGAAGCTTCTTCTCAAAGGGACTTTAACCCCAAGGCTTTTCTCAAAGGGACTTTAACCCCGAGACTTTCTCAAAGGGACTTTAACCCCGAGGCTCAAAGGGACTTTAACCCCCGAGACTTTCTCAAAGGGACTTTAACCCCCAGGCTCAAAGGGACTTTAACCCCGAGGCTCAAAGGGACTTTAACCCCGAGACTTTCTCAAAGGGACTTTAACCCCGAGGCTCAAAGGGACTTTAACCCCGAGACTTCTTCAAAATACAATTTAGAGAGTTTGACAGACCCCAAAAAACAGACCAAAATTTAGCTAATATCCAATTATGCAGACTTTACATATTAAAAAAGGTGTCTGCTTACCTTATTCTTGTCAAACCGGTTCCAAGGACTGTCCGAGAGGTCTGCCAACCTCTTTTCCGCGTCGGAATATTCAATTTAAAAAACAAAACAGAGAAAGTGAGGGAGCAAGAGCAAGCCCATCCAAAAGCGAGCCCTTTCAGCGTCCGCTGGGATTTCTCCCCTTCCAGATAACGTGCTGTCGCTCCCACACGCCGAAAAAAAGAAACAGAGGAAATTCTCTCAAAACAATCCAGAGAATGGCACAAACCGAGCCGCGCATTCTCCACCAAATCTGTAAGGATTTAGCAGACAGAGACGGATCGTGGTGTGCCAAACTCTGGAAGTTTATTTAAGTTTCTCTCAAGTTCCACTGGTTTACTCTGTTTCTTTCTCTCAGACAGAATAAAGGCAGTACACAGTTTATATAGTCATTGTCACGTCACACATCGAAAGACATACGTGTCACAAAGAGACAGTCAAATCATAGTCATAACATGGAGTCCTTGTAGAGTCCTTGTACAGTCCTGCACGTAGGCCATATTGCTATCTAATACTAATATTCCCAACTCTTACGCGGAACATTAATGAATCATTGTATCGTGAACCAGATGCAATAGTCTTCTGTAAGTGCATGTTTTGTCTTTTGACCATTGTCAAGCATAATTTGAAAAAAAAAAATAATAATTATCCAATCTAATGACACTGAGGGGCCAGAAAAAAATAAGAACT
Organism: Knipowitschia caucasica; assembly: GCA_964034765.1. Taxonomy (NCBI): domain Eukaryota; kingdom Metazoa; phylum Chordata; class Actinopteri; order Gobiiformes; family Gobiidae; genus Knipowitschia; species Knipowitschia caucasica. The sequence goes on from OZ035824.1 coordinate 27,319,481, forward strand.
ATATTGTACATTCGGATCATGGAAATGCTTGAAGAATTTAGAAGAAATACTGTAAATACTGGGTAATGTATGTTACTTGTACAACTACGCATTTTCATGAAAAGATAATGCAATTCATTCCTCTCAATGTACAGTCTGCCCCACACTCAGAAACCAAACAGAAGACCACCTAAAACACTTTTACTCAGATTCTTTGAATGGCTTTCTGATCCAAACCTCTTTTTAAACTATGTATTCATTAGATCTAGCTGAGATGGAGATATATTTCTTTGAGGATGAGCTGACATTAGGATCAATCCCAATGAGAAAAACCCCCTCATCCATGCCGTCTCCACGCTAAGCAACATGGGCTGGTGGGCAGAAACTTTTAACACGCCTAACGAGGTAGTTTGCCGAGACGTTTTCACTGGGAGCAATATCACCAAATATAGATGTAATTTCTACATAAACAATATCAAACTGTTTTTAGTCCAATGTTTACATGTGGAAAAGGTGAAGAAGGTTATAAACTACACACAAGGGACAACAGTTTCCAGAATGACAGTAACAAGGAAGAATCTCTTATCATCAACGTTCAGAATTTTTGACGCGCTGATTTTTTAAGTTGTAAAAAATTCTGTATGTTTGAAAATGTTTGCAGTTCTCTACGTGGGCTTTTCGTAATCTAATGTAACACAGCTCTAATACACTTCTGTCGTCATGAGTTAATGGCCTTTCAGTTTAAAAACACAGGTTTTATCATTAGAGTAAAGGCCTATTGTCAGGTCAGCTCATCCTGGCACACATCCAGTGCGGCATCTTCCTAAATCTCTTGTATCCTTCAAACACGTAATAATAAAACAAGAGCTTTTTGTATTTCAAACATTTATTTTGTGGAAAAATCTGTAACTGTAAGTTTTTAACATGAGACTTCCTTGAGATGTTTAGCTGGGAACACAGAACAGGCTGGAGCACCACCTCTATATCGTATACAATATAGAAGTGGTTCACCTAAGAAACTATTTTACCTGCCATGTATCACCACATCAAAATCTATAACGGGACTTTCCTGGGTCTAGTTAAGAGTTGAAACAGGTCTAAAATAGAACTACTATGTTCTGCAGTAATTACTAATTAGGTAGAATGTCCCATACAAAACAAAAAATCTGGATTAAAACCTGGATGAAAACATATAAATAAGGGAACAGCAGGGGGACACCAGGAAGATGCATCCTTTGACGGTTTGATGTTATGAGATTGTATTGCTCTGTTTGGTTGAACCGAGCAATACTTGGTGGAAGGGACCTTAATAATTTGTATATGTATGGTATAAAAGAAATAGCATTAAACTGGATCAAGAGTTACTTAACTCAACAAAGTTTACTAAAAGATATGTGACCTTTTATTGTTACTTAAATATGTCTCAATAATTATTGTTTCTTGCCCTTTTTGGTTAATTTGACCAATTTAATCAAGAGTGAGCACACACTTTTAACTATCAAAGTAAATTGATTGTGGTTTTCTCTTCTGCTTTGATCTTTCATGGACCAAAGCAGAAACATTAACCTTAAATACAGTATATCTAATTTCATTTCACTCAGCTGTTACATGGAAAGCACCAACAAAAAGTACCAGAGCAGCACAAGCTATTTATTACGTCATATTTATCCTTTCCATGATTTTGTGTAGTAAACATGTTGCATTTACAATCATATAAAATAAAGTATTCAGTTTAAATACACAGTAATAGCAATGTACCATTTATACATTGTAGTACATGTGTATTGCAATGTTATTGGATTTATGTAACAAACAAAATGTAACAAAATTTACAATTTCTTTCTTTTAGTCTTCAACACAAACACTGTCATACCAATAGCATTTTCTTTAAGTTTTGTTCCAAATAATTCTACTTTTTCAGGATGCAGAATGTTCTCTTTGTAATGCCTTTAAATATAATCTTACTTTTTTCGTTATATATAATGTAAACATTAATGAGCAATTATGATTGTAGCAAGTAATATATAAGTAATACATGCCAATTTTAATATATGTTTTGAGTTACATTACTGATCTACAGAAATATACAACAGTGACAATAATTAACTTTTGTTACTAGTTATCCCAACACTGGTCCAACACAAGCATTGAAAATATGGTCAGAACTGAGGCTTTGCCGATCCATGGGCTCTGCATTTGGTGGAGAAGTGAAAAGTCCCAGGTTTAGTGTGTCCCATGAACGCATCACGGGGTTGCACATCCGGGACACTCGCTCTCACATGTCAGAGCAGTCAGCTGTCAGGAATCCTTCATGTGGAGAACTGTGACAGTGAGAAGACACGTTATTTGGAGAAGATATGGTATGCACTGTTCTCTTGTTGTGTTGTACCTGGTCCAGGGGCAGTGTTCCTGCGGTCATGTGTTTTGCTTTAGCTATATTTGCTGAATGCTAATGCAGTCAAAGCTAGCTAGCTAGCTTTCACTACTGCAGAGAGCCTGCAGCACTAACAGGTGCTGACGTTTGGCTAAAATTAGCACAACAGATCATTGCTAGCTTTCATTCATTGCGAAATGTGTTCTAAAACGTGGTGGCTTTGTGTGATGTGGTTAACTGTGTCATGCAAAGGCTTGTTTTTAATATTTTTGTAGATGGTACAATGCAATGTGCCTTTTCCTTTATGATACTTACTTCACTCCATAATAAGTCTTTTTCTTCCATGTGTTTGACTATTTACTCTTTACTGATAAATAATTTGCAGAATATATCATCTGCATTTACCAATTCCATTTGAATAACAGTGTGTCCAACAAAAGACCCAGATATTTCAGCCAAACGTAGGCTTCATAAAGCCGTTTTATTAAGAAATCACCTTTTAGTGTGAGACACATCAGCCTATTCTAGTGATGGACACACCACCTGCTTATTACTATATAACTTTCATTTGAACTTTCCTCAAAATCTCTCAAATGTTCTTCCTGGAGAATGCCACAAAGTCTGGTGTTAGTTTTCCGCTGATTCATCTTTTATCTGACAGGCGCTAATGGGGATCCAGTTGGTGGTCAGCTTGCTGGCTGCCAGTATCATGCAGAAGATGGCTCCGCACTGTTCATTTGCTCGATGGCTTCTCTGTAACGGAAGGTATTGTCTCACCCACATCTCGTCACAGCAAATGCAGCTGTCTCCGTTCACCCACCTGGAGCTGTGTTCTTCTTTCCAGCTTGTTCCGGTTCAGACACCCTTCAGAGGGAGAGTTGTGTGCTCTGGCAGGGAAGCAGCTGCCCAAACCCAACAGGAGAGACAGGTGAGCCAGGGGTTATGTTTGTAAGAT